>CM054060.1:349490689-350188786 GCA_028641055.1 Alopecurus myosuroides
AATGAGTGTTTTTAAATAAAATAGAGGATCTCCCCAATATTTGTTCATGATTTGGAAATATTGCATTTTGAATGCAAAGTGCACAAAAATGGAATCATAAATCCCTCACTATTGTTCAAAATACAAAGCAAGTGCAAGTGAGCATAAAATAAAACGAGGCATATCACTTGGGATAAAACGGTGGTTGAGAAACAAGAGAAGATACCAATAAAGGATGTGACTTAAGACGAGGTTCAACCGACCATATATGTGTTTGTGCCAAGGCCGGGCATGAGAAAAATACTAATAACATGATGAATATTTATGCATTATCATAGTCTTAATATAGTGATAGGACTGGATCCAGGAGTGTCTTTTCCACACAAAAGAAGAGGTTTTCAAACCAAATGAAAATAGCTAGGGTCACAAGCTTAATAAGGTGTAAATAAAGAAACAAAGATGACACCATCATGGAAAGTATAAACTAACATGCTCACTAACGTAAGCACAAGGGTCGAAAAACTTAAATTAATAGGAGTGCAAAAGATGTGATAAAATAAAACAAGCACTCGTAGGGAAAATTCTTTTTGGAGCAACAATAAATATATAATAATAAAATGATGGACACCAAAGCATCGGGATATCAACAAGACATGTAGCTCTTCTCGTGTGTATAGGTTTATAAGTGGACTACAATCATGATGATGTACATCCATACAAAAACATGTATACATCAAATAGTTCCAAAGAGAAGATATAAATAGGACAATAAGATCTTTTCTTGATAGCATAGAGCATAGCTTAAATTTATATTAAAGGATATAAATAAACTTCAAACAAGAAAACATCAAAGACATTACAAACATAAATAAGGGAACAATAGATTGTTGCTATGTTTTAATAAAAGTAACAAGTATCGTAAATAGTAAATAATTTGCATGCCATGATACAGTCTACAAAAGGCTGAGATCATAAAATATATACATGAGGTAGATACTTGTTACCGAGATAGTATTGGTGATGTTGTAGTAGATAAGAATTCATCCATCATCCTAGATTTTTTCCAATAAACATGTGGTGATAACACTATCCTTGGAAATGAGACAAGCATCCAAGACATATCCAATGTACATAAAACATATTTAAGTACAAAATGGTCCCCAAACTTATTGTGTTCAAAGTAGTTAGACAAACTACAATATATATGACAAAGTCCACAAAAATGTGTGCACATAGAAATGAAATTGAATTTCATGCACATCTTAGCCAATTTAGGATTTGATGGAGACTACCCATGGTACATGTATCCGAGGTATCAATGGAATATACCCTTACAAATTGAATTGTATTCCGTACAGGTGCCCGTGCACCATGGAGCATCTGTTAATTTGTATATATATATTTATATAGGGTCGCGCTATTTGACACCCAGGGTGCAGATTAGTTATTCTACACCCACCCTGTATCTTTTGAACCGTATAGGTTTTTTACGTCACGTAAATTTTGTCGTGTTCCTTATGTCGAATAGAACGCAAGAAAATATATACATGACATAAAAAATTTATTTACGTGACGGTACAAAAAAATGAAATAATACACATTTTTATGTTGTTTTTATGACTTTTATGTTGGAATGACTCATATTTTTTTCGTATTTATGCCGAGTATTCTCTTATGGATCAAACATGAACGTAAATAATTGCATACATAACATAATTTTTTGACTTGGGAACATAAAACTAATTGTGGGTGCAAAATAAGTTTTCTGCACACAGGGTGTCTATATATATATGTATATATATATAGACACACACACACACACACATGCGAGCTATTCTACAATGGGGTGTAGAATAGGGCCCTACAACCAATTCTGAACTTCTCACAGAAAAACATAGAACTGCCCCGCTGTAGGGACAGTTCCGTGTGGTAATTTTAATGTTACTTTTTAACCGTTTATCGGAATTGAGAAAATGATATATCGTTGAAAATCTAGTGAAATTACCATCTTTCCTTGTATCACGTAAGTTTTCAAATTCGTAACCATTTTTATACAATTTCGAAAATACTCAAATCTGGTAAAAACTGTTATGAACGTATTTTTTTTTGATATTTTCTTATCCGTTTATCAGAATTGAGCAAATGATATACCGTTGAAAAGATAGTGAAATTACGCATCCTTTTCATTTTTTCACTTTTTTTCAAATTCGTTACGGTTATTTTTTATTTCTAAAAAACATGGTCATCGAAATGTCACAAGAGAACTTATTTTTTAAGTATTTTCGCAACCGTAAATCAGAACGATTCAAATGATATGCCGTTGTAAAGCTGATGAAATTCCCCAACTTTTTCTCTTCAACGATTTTATTTAATTCATGAACGATTAAATTCAATTTTAAAAATATACTAATTTGTAATGTAGTATAAAAAACAGAGTATTGAACCTCACTCGACACACATGTGAACTTCTCGGAATATGTATGTGTAATGCCGGACGGAGTTTTCGTGATTTATGTTTACTGAAACAACGATAACTTTTTAAACGTTTAACGGAATTGAGAAAATTATATACTATTGAGTAGGTACTGAAATTCCGCATCTTTTATTGTCTCACGTAGTTTTTCAAATTCGTAACCATTTTTAAACAATTTCGAAAATACTCAAATCTGGTAAAAACTGCTGCGAACGCATTTTCTACATATTTTTTAAACGTTTATCGTAATTTAGCAAATTATACACCGTTGAAAAGCTAGTGAAATTACGCATATTTTTCATTTATCACTTTTTTCCAATTCGTTACGGTTATTTATTTTTTTCTAAAAAACATGGTTAGCGAAATGTCACACTGAACGTATTATTAAAATATTTTCTCAACCGTAATTGAAATGATTGAAATGATATGTTGTTGGAAAACTGTTGAAATTCCGCACCTTTTTCTCTTCTACGGTTTTCTTTAATTCATCACCGATTAAATTCAATTTCAAAAATATACTAATCCGTAACGTAGTATAAAAAATAGAGTATTGAACTTCACTCGACGCGCGTTTGAACTTCCCGGGGTATGCGTCTGTGTACTGCCGGATGGAGTTTTTGTGATTTGCATTTACTAAAACAGCGATAACTTTCTCATACATTATCCGTTTTAGCTTAATGACCACTCAAATCGTTCGGGCTGAGAAGACACATCTATTCAATCTACTGGTTTTACCGGTAACGAAAAATTCAAAATTCGATTTCTAAGTGGATTATTTTCACGGTCAAAGTTCGGTCAACCCTATTTTTTCATGTTAAACAAATAATTTGGCCACCCTTCCGACCTCCAAATTAAGTGATTTTTGTTGCGTTGAAAAGAGAGAGTCGGGAACTATCTATCTACAAACAAATAGAGTATTGAACTTATCTCGACATACAAGTGAACTTCTCTGTTGATGAGATTGTACTGCCGATGGGATTTCTCACTTTAAATGATTATTTAAATGTTCTTATTTTTTTTCTGTGTGTACCACTTAAAAAGACATTATTTGGACTTGCATGCCTCTTACTATTGAATATGTCCATAGTGTAGCATCTTTGTTTCAAGTTCTCTAAGAAATCCTTAGATTACACTAGTATTTACAATTTTGGACCTATAAACTAACCAACTGTCGTACAGTTCGTCTCCATCCCATCTCAATCAGCTCAAATCGGTTTATTGCCTCCTTGTTGTTCGAGGATTCATCAATAGAAAGCAAAATAATGAGGTATAGAACAAAATCCCAAGTTTGTTATATCTTCATGGTGGTGACTGGTGAGTGTGTTCATGTGTATATATGGAATCTTTGGTGTTCACATCTGTCATTGATATTATCATGTCTGAAGACTGTTTGGTATAGTTTACGTTCTTAAAATCATCTTTTGTGGTATCATATGTGGCCTATGATTCGGTGACAATTATAGTACACCATTGTTATAAGAACTAATACACGAAATATGCAACTTTATTTATGACTGACGGAAGAATATTTGAAGAGTTTTTTCTGGATCTTTATTCTGAATCAAATGTCAGCTATAAATTTACGATAATAACTATTATTTTTTTCTTAATTCTTGAGACAATATAATTGCAGGCTTTTTGGTTAAATATATTTTGAACATGTCCGACTACTATAGTTTAACACGATTCTCTTTTTATTATTTCTTGGTTGTAAAGTTGTAATAGATGTTCAGGTACATAACTTTATTTTGTTTTCTTTTTTGTCACATAGCTCCGGAAAAGTTATGCAGCTATGTTCTTTTGCTACCATAGTTTACCATACGTTTTGTACTACGCCTTAAGATTTTCAGCTTTTTCATTAACGTTGATGATCAAAAATTTAGATATGATGATCTGCTTGCTTAACGAAATGCTATGCGCCGGTGGGGAGGCTCTTGTGGGTGGGGGCGCCATGGCCATGGCTGGCCAAGATGCTTTCATGCTAGCATTTGTTGTTTTCCTACACATGGCTTGAGGATAATAAGGATGCCTTCATTGCTCACATATATTTTTCTTAGAAACGGAGGCAAAAGATTTGCCTCATCTCACTAAATAAGGAGTTATTAGAGTTTTACAAGCCCGTACAAGTGAAAAGAGCTCGCTCGAAAAAAGAAGTCTACTCTCCCGGCAAAATGGAACCCAAGTGTTTTGCGCCCACCAAGGTCCACAAAGCCGCTTCAGACTTAATTCTAGATACAATCACTGATAGAGGGGTTAACCTCTTGGGTGGCCCGATCTTCACGAATCGACCAAGAACACGAAGAACAAACGAAGAACACAAAGAAAACATGGGGGAAAACGAGGGGGTCGATGGGGCAAGATAATTAGCAAGAACTGAAGAACTCGATCTCCCGTCAACTAAGCTGCAGCGGCCGCCTACAAGACAATAAACCCAACCGAACTCACCTTTTCGGCAACCGCTTCAACACACGTGGCTGGTCCACCATGCCAATAGAACCTCAAGGGTTAGTTGCGAAAGATTGGAAAGTCTCTATCTGAATCCCATGGGGAAAGGACACGAAACCCGATGTAATCTTGATACGATCCTAGATACACATCATAGGAGTAGCCTTGATACGGTCCTAGGTACAAACCATAGGAGTAGCCTCACAAGAGGGGTACAAGAGCAAAGATCAAAACTCTAAATTCATCTCTAACCCTAGATCTAGCCCAAGGGGGTAGGTGGGGGTCAAAAGGCAGTTTTCCCCTTCATTTGCATGCTGGCAGGGAGGCCGGCCAGGCCGGGCTGGAAGGCCGCCGTGGGCGAGGGGAGGCCGACCTGGCTTTGCAGGCGAGCCCTGGGGCCGGGTTGAAGGCCGGAGTCCTCGAGTGGTCGCCCGGCCTGGCGCTGCGGGAAAGCCGGCCTAGGGTCGGGCTGGATGCCGGGTCGCTCGGTTGGCCGGTCGGCCTGAGGCGCAGGGGAGCCCGGCCTGAGGCCATGGTATAGGCCGGTTGCCTCTGGATATGGTATCATCTCGAGCACGTTCTTGGGCATCTTGGGCCTCGTCTTGGGGCTCCATGGTGGGGTCAAACATGAGCATGCATAGGGTGGTTCCATGAGGTAGCTCACCATTCAACAAGTCATCGAAGGCATAACGAGAGAGGAGTGAGTTCACCTTATCGTGCATCGCCTTTGCTCTTGATCTTATCATAGGCCCACTTGGTGTTGGGCTTGGTGGAATGGGGTGTGTTGCATCATCTCTCCCCCTCCCCTTGAAAAAGAGTCGACCTCGACTCGTGGTCTTCCTCATCACTTGGATATCCATGGAAGGGAGAGAGATCCTTGACATTTAATGAATCATGCACAAGGTACTTGGAGGGTGGTAAGTCGAGCTTGTAGGCGTTCTTGTTGATGCGCTTGATGATCTTGAAATGTCCGTCACCTCCTGGCTTGAGCTTGGAGTTTCTCTCTTGTGGAAAGTGGTCTTTGCGAAGTGTAGCCAAACGAGGTCACCTTGGAACACCATGGGCTTCTTGTTCTTATTCATCATGGATGCTCGGTGCTCGGAATGCTTCTCAAGTATAGCTCTTGTGGATTCATGGAGCTTCTTGATGTAGTTGGTGCGCTTTTCGATGTCCATGTTGTCTTTCTCGCGTAGAGGCAATGGTAGGATATCGAGAGCGGTGTTGGGGTTGAAGCTGTAGACTATCTCGAAGGGGCTTCTCTTAGTAGCTTAGTGAAGTGCTCGATTGTAGGCGAACTTGGCATGGGGAATGCATTCCTCCCAATATTTTAGGTTGGGCTTGATCAATGCCCGTAGGAGTGAAGAGAGCGTTCGATTCACCACTTCGGTTTGGCCATCCGTTTGTGGGTGGTAAGTGGTGGAGAAAAGTAGCTTGACGACGATCTTGCCCATCAAAGTCTTCCAAAGTAGGATGTGCATTTGACATCTCGATCCGACACAATTGACAAAGGCACACCATGTAGACGCACAATTTCCTTGAAAAACAAATTTGCGATATGTGAAGCATCGTCCATCGTCCGTTCTATTGCAAGGGATCAAATGTGCCATCTTAGAGAAATGATCAACAACGACAAAGATTGAATCCATGTTTTTTTTAGTGTGTGGTAGTCCTAACACGAAGTCCATGCTAATTTCACTCCAAGGGTTATGTGGTGTAGGGATTGGTAAGTAAAGACCATGAGGGTTTGAAGTAGACTTAGCTCGTTGGCATGTAGGACATCGCTTGACAAGGCGTTCAACTTGGTGCCTCATCTTAGGCCAATAGTAGTGGTTGGAGAGCATGGCGTAGGTCTTGTCCCTTCCAGAGTGTCCCATGAGACCTCCTTCGTGTGATTCCTTCAATAACAACAAACGAAGAGAGGACTCCGTAATACACTATTTGTTATCTTTAAACAAGAACCCTTTGTGGAGATAGTAGTCATCAAAATCTCGACTGGGCAAGAATTTCTCGAAAATGGGGCCAAAGAAAACATAGGAAGATTATAAGTCTTTGATCTCATCCAAACCAATCACATTGATTTCAAGGCGGGCAAGAAGACACTCTTTACGAGACAAAGCATCCGCTACAACATTTTCTTTACATTTCTTGTACTTAATGATATAAGGCAAAGATTCAATGAATTATACCCATTTAGCATGTCTTTTTTTCAAATTGGCTTGGCTTTTCAAGTATTTCAATGATTCGTGATCGGATTGAATAACAAATTATTTAGGCCAAAGATAGTGTTGCCAAACTTCCAAAACTCTCACCAAGGAAAATAGTTCCTTGTCATAAATTGGGTAATTGAGTCTAGCACCATCTAATTTCTCACTATGGTAAACAACGGGACGTCCATTTTGCATAAGAACACTATCAATTCCTATTCCACTTGCATCACATTCAATCTCAAAAGTTTTCTCAAAATCCGACAAAACAAGCAAAGGTGCTTCGGTCAAACATTTCTTGAGGTTATCAAAAGCTTTTTGTTAAGAATTGGCCCAAACAAACTTTAATTTTTTCTTTGTAGGCTCATTTAAAGGGCAAGCAATGGTTGAAAAATCCTTAACAAAACGGCGATAGAAACCGGCAAGACCATGAAAACGTCTTATCTCACCCACGGAAGTAGGGTTAGGACAATTTCTAATTTCCTCGACTTTCTTCTTGTCAACTTCAATTCCATTGGAGGAAATCACAAAATCCAAGAAAACAAGCTTGTTGGTGCAAAAATTGCATTTGGAAAGATTTGCAAAAAGTTTTACTTTGCGAAGGGCCAACAAGACTTGAGAAATATGCTCAAGGAGACTCTCCAAAGATTTGCTATAGATAAGGATGTCGTCAAAATACACCACCACAAATTTTCCAATGAAAGGGTGCAAAACTTCATTCATAAGACGCATGATAGTTGAAGGAGCATTCGAAATACCAAAGGGCATGACAAGTCATTCATACAAACCAAGTTTTGTTTTGGAAGCTGTTTTCCATTTATCACCTATGCTCATGCAAATTTGGTGATATCCACTTTTAAGGTCAATTTTGGAAAAGATAGTAGCACCACTTAATTCATCAAGCATATCATCGAGCCTAGGGATGAGATGTCTATATATAACGGTGATAGCATTGATAGAGCGACAATCCATGCACATGCGAGAAGTAGCATCCTGTTTAGGGACAAGGATAACCGGAACGACACAAGGGCTAAGGAATTCTCGGATAAAACCTTTCTCAATAAGTTCTTGGATTTGCCGCTCGATCTCCTTAGTCTCCTCAGGGTTGGTGCGGTAGGGAGCACGGTTTGGAATAGGCGCACCCAGAATGAGGTCAATGCGGTGCTCGATGCCTCGTAGAGAAGGTAGACCTCGGGGTACTTGTCGGGGAACATATCCTCAAATTCATGCAATAAGGGCAACAAAGACAGAGGAAAGCTTGTTATGGCATTAGCTTCGAGTGCTTCTCCTTTGCACACGAGGACAAAGTGAAGTATGGATGGGCCATCTCGTAACTCTCGCATATCTCTTTTGGTGGCAAGTAAAGAAAGGCCTTTGGGAGCACTCGAAATTTTTCCACTCATGTTTGGCTTATGTCTCTCACTCTTCTTTAGGTGGGTCATTCTCTCACCACTCATCTCACGTGATTTGAGCTCTTCTTGTTTGCGTGCAAGGGTCTTGGCGTTGTCGACGATCTAGGAGACATTGGACGGAGCACAAATGTCTTGTTATTCCACTTGAAGGTATATTGATTGGTACGTCCATCATGAAGAGCAGTCTTGTCATATTGCCAAGGTCGTCCAAGAAGGATATGACACGCGGTCATAGGCACAATGTCACATTCAACTGTGTCTTTGTAGGGGCCAATCTTGAAGTGAACTGTGACCATGTGTTGAATCTTAAAGGTGCCAAAGTCACTAAGCCATTGAACATGGTAGGGGTATGGGTGTTGCTTTTAGGTCAATTGTAGTTTATCTCAAAGCTCTTTGCTAGACAAATTGTGACAACTACCTCCATCGATGATAACCTTGATCGATTTTCCATTGATGCCGGATCTAGTTTGAAAGAGGTTGCACCGTTTTTCATGTTCATCTTGAGGGGAGGTTGTGAGAACACGTGTGACAACTAGCGATGGATTCTTGTCCTCATCGCAATAGACACCCTCTTCTTCATTGTTTTGGACGTCCAATGAATTAAGAGAAACTTGGTGCAAGGCATAGTATTCGTCTTCACTCATTGAGTCACGTTCACCATCTTGGTTAACAATCATGATCATATTGGTGGAACAATTAAAGGACTTGTGTCCACTTCCACCAATTTGAAGCAAGTGATTGTGCTCGATTTGACTTGAGGAGCATTAGAAGCGGTGGTTGGAGACACTTGTTTCTTGTATGGTTGCAGCACTTTGTTGGGAGCATTGGTAGCTCTATAGGTGCTCTTGGAGTTGGGCGGTGTTGTTGCTTGTGTCATTTGAGACGAAGAAGAAGTCCTAGCTGCAAAGTAAGCCTTTTTCTTGTTGTACTTGAGGTCTTCCGCAATTTGACGCTCAGCCTTGAGAGCTTGATGGGAAAGTGCAACGATGTTGTCATAAGGTTGATACTCAACAATCTTCCTTATTGGGTAGTTGAGGCCATTGAGAAAGCGGTCCATTGCTTGTTCTTGAGATTCCGAGCTCTTATCAAACAGTTCCCCATCTCCTTGTAGTACTCATCAACCGATTTCAAACCTTGTCTAAGCTCTTGTAGCTTTTTGAAGATGTCTCGCTTGTAGTGAGGAGGAACAAAACGGGCATGCATAAATTGCTTCATCTCATTCCAAGTGGCAATGGGAGCAATCTGGTTCTTCATTCGTTCTTCTTGGAGGCGATCCCACCATAAGAGTGCATAGCCTTTAAACTCCAAAGAGTCCATAGCAACCATGTTCTTGTCACTAAAGTTGTGGATGTCAAAGATCTTGTCCACTTTGAGAGCCCAAACAAGATATTCTTCGGGGTCATTTTCACCACTGAATTTTGGGATGTTGAAGCGAAGGGCACTCATATTGTTGTCTTCATGTTGTTGACAGGGTCGCTCATGTTGGTCTGCATCATAGATCAGCGGTGAGAGATCATGTGGGTCATCCTCATTAGCTTGGCGTTGGCGGTCATGATGAGGAGGATGACGTCGGTTGTCATTAGGAGCTGGTTGTTGATGATGACGTAGTCGTGCTTCGCGGCGTTCCCTATCAGCATTGCCATGGTTGCTTTGTTGGGAACTCTCTTGTTCATTGAGAGGGTGTTGAGGAAATTCTTGCTCTTGGCGGTTATTGTGGTGGTGGCGTGCATTGCTCCTTGGTGGCCTTCGATGTTGGCTAGCACCATCCACGAAGTCATTGAGACCATAGTCATTAGCGGGGCTTTATGGAGGTTGGGCATGATGTTGCCGAAGGTCCGGTTGTCGAGGGTGATTTTGAATAGGGTCACCACGGCCTTGTCGGTGTCAAGGAGGTGGTGATAGCAAGCTATCTTCATACCAATTTCGTCGAGGAGCTTGTGGTGGTGGTTGTTGTTGTTGTCCACAATCTTCCATGTGGGGGCGGTGATCATGGCGACGAGCTTGGTGATGATCTTGAGTTTGTTGGCTTGAACATATCGACCTTGAGGACGATGATGATCCATGAAGGTTGGCAAGGTTAGCCAATTTGATGTTGATGCGCGTCATTTGATCATTCAATTGAGCCTCTTGCGCTTGAAGTCGACGCTCATAGCGCTCCAACCCGTCTTGCACAAGTTGGCGGAGTTGGAAGTGGTCGTTGTGGGTCACGAAGTTGCGGTAGTTATCGTGGGAGAAAAGGTTTCCTTCATCTTCCGAGCTCGGACTTGAGAACACTTTTTCCCTAGCCATCTCAAAAGCACACAAGTGTGATATGAAGAATAGATGTCTCACTTACCCAAAGCTACCTTTTTTGGTCGTATTGAGGCTAGTGGACGAGCCTAGGTGTAGGGCGGTATGTCCAAAGTGAGTCCAAAAATATCGAATGAAAACCGCAAACGACAACACACACGTTTATGTGGATTTCAAATGGGTGAGAAAAGTGGTAAGGAAAAAATCAACAAATCCAAAGAAAAGTTTTTTGTAAAACGTAGAAAAGAACCGAAATGAAATGTTAGAAAAAGAACCAAATCGTAGTGGAGGAAACAAAAATGGAACACACGCACAAGTGATTAATGGGGTTAGTGCGGCCAATGGACTAGTGGAGACGAAATGTTCCTATCGAAGACTAAGCTCATTGCCGCACCAACACAAGGAGGACGCTCGCTCAAATTGCAAACTCTAAGAGGAAAAAAAATTCACACCGTGGCAACCGGTCACTCTCTTCTCTTTTACAATGCAAAACTACACGTTCCCACAAGGGATAGCACTTGGCATCGATATTTTTCTTCTTTTTATTTTTTCTTTTGTCTTTTAACGTTTTCTTATATGGGGATACAAATGTCAAGCCTAATCAAACTACGCTCTCACAAGTGCAAAACACGCACTCTCAGTGCCACTAGTGAAATTCCCATCAGTATAAAAGAGCTAGTCCGACTGGGCAAGTTACACGAAGAATGTGTTAGTTCAGGCCGAAGCAAGTTATACCTTCTTGATGGATGATCACGGACTTGCATCCGGTGGTAGTCTATGTCGTGTGGATCCGTTAATGTAGTTGCGTATATGATGTTGTGGGCTTCACGTGGAAACTTGAATCACTCAAATCGGACAAACAACGACAAAGAAAAACACGTTCGAAAATCTGTCCAGGAATCGAAAAGCAGGAATTTTCTGGGATTCTTTCCCAATTTTGAAATTTCTTGAAATCCAAGAATTTTTTTGGACAAATTCGAGAAAAGTGGCTGAATAGAAAGGTAAGGAATGTTCTTAAGAAACAAATCCACGGATCAAATCCACGAAAAACTGAACAAATCAACAGATCGGTCAAAATCCCTTTTGGCTATTTTTTTTGAAAATTTTAGAATTTAGGGATTGGGGAATAATTTTTTTTGGTGGAAAGGGGGATTGTGGGGGTCGAATTTGTGTCAATCTAGCTGCTGATACCAGATGATAGAGGGTTTAACCTCTTGGGTGACCCGATCTTCACGAATCGACCAAGAACACGAAGAACACGAGGGGGAAAACAAGGGGGGTCGATGGGGGGAAGATAATTAGCAAGAACTGAAGAACTCGATCTCCCATCAACTAAGTCGCAACGGACGCCTATGGGACAATCAACCCAACCGAACTCACCTTTTCGGCAACCGCTTCAACATTTGTGGCCGGTCCACCATGCCAATAGAACCTCAAGGGTTAATTGAGGAATATTGGAAAGTCCCTAACTGAATCTCAAGGGGAAAGGATAGGAAACCCGATGTAATCTTCATACGATACTAGATACACATCATAGGAGTAGCCTTGATACGGTCATAGGTACAAATCATAGAAGTAGCCTCACAAGAGGGGTACAAGAGCAAAGCTCAAAAGTCTAATTCATCTCTAATCCTAAATCTAGTCCAAGAAGCTCCTTATATAGCCAAGGGGTAGGGGTGAAAAGGGGGTTTCCCCTTAATTTGCGTGCTGGCAGGGAGGCCGGCCTGGGGCCGGGGTAGAGGCCGGAGCCCTCGGGTGGTCGCCCAGCCTGGCGCTGCAGGCGAGCCGGCCTAGGCCGGGATGGAGGTCGGGTCGTTCGGGTGGCCGGCCGGCCTGAGGCGTAGGGGAGCCCGACCCGAGGCCTGGTGTAACATCCCAAGTATGAAAAACTCCCAACTTAGAGTGGTTGTTGCTTGTTTTTTTTATTTTAAATGCATCATGAAATCATATTGCATTCATGTGTTGAATTTGAATTTCAAAACAAATTTCAAATCCTTGTTTCACACTTGGTCTGTTACAACCTTTCCAAATAAAACATTCAAATCAAACCATTTATTTTGATTCCAATAAACTTGAATTTTCATATAATTAACTTGCTTAGCTTTCAATATTTCAATTATTGCAAAAATTCAATCAAATCCAATTAAATTTCAAACAGCAGCAAAACTTAAAATTTTGGTAAATAAAAGTTTGCACAACTGGGCTTTTGCAATAAATAACTTATAAAAATTTGTCACAAAAAATTTTCAACCCCAAAACCCTATTCTTTTTCTCTCTTTTCTTTCCTACAAAAAAGAAAAGGTGAACAAAAAAAAAGTAAAAACAGAAAAGAAAAGAGGGGGGAGGCAGCCAGGCCAGCCAACAGGCCGGCCCAGGCCACCTACTACTCCCCAGGCCCAACCCACCTGTCCCTTTCGTCCTCCTCTGTACGGAGACAGAAGCGGGGGAGCCTCCCCCACCGGTAGGAGCTCACCTGCTCCCCTCCTCCTCTACTTAACCACCACGGGGCCGTGCCCTAGCTCTCCTCCCTCCTCCATCTCCTTGCGCCGCCGTTTTCTCCTCCTCCTCCTTTCTTCTCTCTCTCTCTCGCTGCCCTGCGCCCTTTCTCTGAACCTCCACCACCACAGCGACAGAGGAGCAGCTCCGGCGATCACCGTCTCCATGGAGCCCCTCCGCGCAGGCTGAGCGCGGGAATCGACTTCCCGAGCCTTCCTCTTCCTCCTCGCTTCCAGGGCAGGGCCCGAACGGCCTCGGATCGCCGCGCTCGCCTCCGTCCACGCCGCCGGTCACCGTCACCTCGTCGAGCCCTCCTCTTTCTCCCTCGACTCCCCCACGGTGAGCACGTCGTCCTCCTCCTTCCCCTCTGCATCCGCGACCAGCACGCACACCCCACGCTCACTGCACGCATCCACGCGCACACGCTAGGCCGCAGCAGAGCTCGTCGCCGGCGTCTCCCCCGTCCCGGTGAAGTTTCAGTTAACTGAAACTTTCAGTTTCGGTTAAACAGCCCAGCGCCACCTCAAAACCCCACGAACCCCTCTTCTGTCACGAAACTTTCAGCAGCGCAGTGGCACACGCGCTGCGCACGCACGCCCGCGTCGCGAGTTCGAACCCCCGCTGCGCGAATAAATACCCCCTTTTTACTTCTCTTTGCCACGCGCGCAAGCAGGGCCCATCTGTCATTGACAGTGGTGGCCACGCAAGCACACACACGCACGGCCACGCAGGCGAGAGCTGGGTGCTGGCCCACGGGCAGTGACCCAGTGCACACTGGCACTGCGTAACAATAATCACAGGGGCCTTTCTGAAATTCTAATTTCTGCACCTAAGCCCCTGGAATAAATCTGAGACTTTTAAAAATAGCAGAATAGCCCCTATATTTCAAATTCAAATATCTTTTGCATTTCAAATCCAAATTCAGTAAGTAAAATATGTTTTCTATACCAAATTAAATTCTCTACATGTTAAAACCATTTGTATACTGTTTTGAACATTTCAAATGGTTTCAAAAATTCAAATTCAAACAACTCTTTCAAATTTGGTCAAATTCATAACTAATTCAAATGGCACATGTAAAATATGTTTTCCATGCAAAATTGAACAAGCTTTCCAAATATAAACTTTGTTTCCTGTTTTGGATAATTAAAATTGGTTAAATAATTTAAATCTTGTTTAAATCATTTAAAATTGCTAAATTAATAACTTGGTCAAACTAAATTCTTTTTCAACATATAAAATATGTTTTCCATTCCATTTTTTCAATATCAACTTTGTGTTTTGTTTTAAATAAATTAAATTGCTGAAAACAACGGCTTCTTAATTAATGCATTTAAAATTGTCAAATTAATAACTTGCTCATTTTAAATCCTTTTTCAATAAATGAAATATGTATTCCATCTAAAATTTTGTGTTCTTTCCAAATATGAATTTTGTTATCTATTTTGAACAATTAAAATGGGTGAAAACAATAATTGTTTGTGTAACTCATTTAAGAAGCCAAATTTCATAACCTAAGAAATAAAATTCCAAACTTGGTAAACAACATTTCAAATTGAAGGTATTGTTGTTTTCTTATTGTTTTCATCATCCATGCATCATTCTAATCAACTTTCACATGATGGTTATTTGTAGATCACTTAATTCAACTTTAATTCTTGGGCCTTTCTATATGCAACCCAAATTGCATATGGGCCCAATTAAATATATTACCATGTCAACTAGCTTATCTTGATGCATCAATTAAATTGTCATGCATCATCCCATGTTTGTGCATTATGCCATGTTTTTGATTGTTCGTCTCTCTTTGTTGTTTGTTTGCTTCTTCCCGAATAGACGACGACGTTGAGACAGACGAGGTTTACGACACTACTTCAGAGGAGTTAGCCCAGTACCAGGCTACTGAGTTTGCAGGCAAGTATTCACTCACCTGAACCATTGTGTCCTTTCCACACTGGATACTGATACTTTCCGTTGTCTAATCTGCTAGCCTTAAGATTCGTTGCTTGTGTTCCGATCCTATCCCATGATATCCTATAACCCTGATATAGCCTCACCTCCACACCTATAACCCTGTTGCCTGTTGCCTGTGTCCTACTAGCATGCTTAGGGTTGTTGTGCTCGAGTCTGATGTCCGTTATTTCTGTTACCTTATTTACTATGTTCTGGGGGCTCGATGTTTAAACAACAACCTGTTAATGTATGAGGTAATGCTAATTTGATGATAAGGCACTGGCAGGAGGCCGGGTATGGTTTTGAGGCCTGCTAGTGTCGAACTCAGGAAAAGTTCTTGTCCTCTGGATCCATGTTGAGCGCGCTAACCGCATGTGGGAAGCGTGTATGGGCGCCCCCCGCAACTCTGATTCGATTCGCATCTCGTCCAAATCGCCACACTTAGTTCGGGCTTTCCATTCACGCATATGCAGGTACGAACCCTTGGCGCCAGGGTGGAACATTTATAGTCGGCATTTAGGACGGCGTGGTCTTCCAGTGCTATGAGGGTCCCCCTTTTCTTCGTGGGGGCTCGATTAGCCGCGCACGCACAACACGTGGTTCTTTGGGCTTGATGCGAAGAAGAGTTGGGTTGTGTTGAGTGGCCTGCTTGGTGGGTTTGACCCCCGCCTGGCGGGATATTCTTACGTGTACGGCCAAATTGGTGCACCCCTGCAGGGTTAAATCTTCTCGAGAAGCCGTGTTGTCCGCAGTTATGGATGACTTGGTGATAGGGCTGGCTAACAAGGATTAGACAACTTACACCTAATTAATAATAATTTGACTAGTAATAGGCATATTGACACAATCACCTGAACCCTCATTAATCCAAATGTGTGGGTTATCCTCGGATTGCTTCCTTGGATAATGGGCGAGATCAAGGATGGGTTTGTTTGAGGTTAGTGGTAGTTGGTTCCGATGCGCTATCTTATCCCTTTCTTTTAGCCGGATGTTGTAGCGTGTCTCTGTAGTTGGTTAGGGCAGCCCGCTGCCGCACCTTTGTATCACCTATCTTCCGTTGAACCCAAAGTATCTGTACTTGGTGTTGTCGGGTACCCTTTGGTATCTTGTGTGTCTTGCTTGCCAGTACTCGTCTGTACTGACCCCTTTGGGGCTGCGTGTTCTGCAGACTACGTTGCCGAGGATCCCCATGGTGGCTACTACGTGGAGTATGACGAGGCTACTGACGAGTAGATAGCGGACCCGGGCAGGATCCGAGACTTCGTGGATGGGCTCCGTACTTCTCGTTCCCGGCCTCTTAGGCCTATTTGGATCTTGTCTGTACTCAGACACTTTGGATGCTTCCGCTGTGTTGTAATGATGACTTGTTGGGACATGTGTCCTCTGCATGACTGTATTTGCTATCTCTGCTCTAGTGAGAGCTTTTGCCACTTATTTCTATTTCTTTGTGTCTTAGAGATTTGTTGTGATATCACTTGTTCATATGCCGTTGACGTACCATGTGTGTATGTTATGAAGTACGTCAATGGAAGTAGTCGGATTTCTATTGGATGGTTTCACATACGATGAATAGTAGAGGATGGTTGTCACACGTTTACGTGTTGGCCTACTCATATTGAGATGCGGGTGCAGGTAGGCCCCGTAAGCCATTTATCTACTGTTTAGCGGGCTGTGAGTATCCTCTAAAAGTCCGGGTGCGACACCGGGGTGGAGGCCGGTTGCGTCTGGATAGGGTCCGGCCGGTTGGGAGGTCTGGCCGGGGTTTCAGGTCGGGTTTCCTGCTTTTCTCCTCCCTTCTTCTTCTCTTCTTCTTCCTCGACGTCTTCTTCTTGGATTTCTTCTCCAACTACTTGGCATCGTCTCGAGCACGTTCTTGGGCATCATCTTGGGGCTCCATGGTGGGGTCAAATCTGAGCACGCATAGGGTGGTTCCATGAGGTAGTGCACCATTCACCAAGTCATCAAAGACATAACGAGAGAGGAGCAAGTTCACCTTATCATGCATTGTCTTTGCTCTTGATCTTGTCATAGGTCAACTTGGTGTTGGACTTGGTGGAACGGGGCGTGATGCATCAATCACCATAGGCATGGTGGAAACGCGACGGAAAACCTGCGTGTTGCGCTCGGTCCAAACCTCCCAACATATGAGCATTATTTGTTTAACCTTATTCGCTGACATATATCGTTCCTCTACACATGGCTTGAGTATAACGGGGATGCACACGTTTCATTTCCTTGAACCTTATTCAGTCAAAACAATTTAGAAACAAAAGACGGTACTAGACAATCAAGGGTACTGTGTAACAGTGTATATGACCAAATCATCCATTATTTCCTTAATCGTGTTTAGTTTGCTTAAGGGAAACATTGCTACGCTCATGTCCAATTTTCCTATGGCAAAGAACTATTAATGGTGTGACGTAGTATTAATTGTATACTAAGTAGATCACCAAAGCTAGCCGTGTGAGCAGCGAAGCACGCTTGTCCCTTCTAGTACCATGTAATCTGATAGGTGTTAGAGATGCCCTAAAAGGGTTCGAGGTGATGGCTCCTAAGGGCAAGTACAACAGTTCTCTCTTAACAGTGACACGTAGAATAATTGCTTAGTTGACGGAGAGAGAAACAGAAAAAAAATGTTTACCTTTTCTTATATAAGAGATCACCTTTTAGCATAATTGTCTCACCACATATTTAGAATATTTGATTGTTAGTGATAGGACTAAAAAATACCCCATTGTACAACATATTTTTTGTCATATCTATATCACGCGACGGAGTTAAGATAAGTGATGGGGGATGATAACCCGGTAGGCCAAACTCCAAGGAGTAACCCGGCCCAAAGGACGCTGTGCAGGATCCGGCTAAGGATAAGGAAACTTGTGAAGGCCCCAGCTTGTAGGCCCAGTAACCCGGATTGTGGGTTATGGGCAAAGAAAGTTAGGGTTTGTGCGCCGTGTCTGGGTAGGATCCAGGATGCGCCTTGGAGAATAAGCCAGGGGGTACGGGTGCTTTATAAACCGACCCCCAGGTCTAGTTTACACAGAGATCTAAGAACCCTAGCAATATCGCGTGATATCGAGCATCAAGTGTAATCCCAGAATTGAGTTATTATATCAAGATCGGAGACTCGGCGACTTTGATTGCCGGCTACCAGATCGAATTGCACCATGTTTTCCTCTGAGCTAAACCCTCTCCCAAACGCCTGTGTCGTCTTGCCCCAAGATCAGTTACCCCCGGTAACATCTGCCGTGATTATCCCACGACAGTTGGCGCCCACCGTGGGGCCTGCGTCCAAAGGTGTTTACATCACGGGAGAAGCTCGGAAGAATATGGAGAATCTAGTCATCGGCGAGATCTACGTCGACCACGAAGGAGAGAAAATGGTGGACGATTCCGGCTGGGGGCCCGAGTCGGATCACCTCGAATCCGGATCCGTCGTGACAATCGGCCGGATCAGCGTCTTCATTGGTATGGTATGTACTTCCAATTCGATCCCTGACAATATTGGATCTGATCCTGTGCCAGGAGAAGCCACATCTATCCGATCAGATGATGAAGAATCGATTGGAACAACACACCCGGCAGAAGATCCCGTCACAGAGTGGGAACAGCCGGAGGAGCCGGCATGGACCCTGCGCGACCGGGTCGAAAGAGAAGATGATACAGGGTCTATCCTGGATCTGCTGGAAAACCGGTATGAGGAGGAGAACGGCGAGGAAGAACAGCATGAATTTACACCGGATATCATACGCCGAGTTGTAGTCTATGCGGCTCCTGCGGCCAATCTCAACCAAGGAAACGCAACCGCGGCATCAGTCGGGGCGGCTCAGGCAGTGGCCCAGCAGCAGGGCGCGGCCAACGGAGACCCGGTTTTGGCCCGGGTTGATGGAGAGTCGGCATCAGTAACCAGCCGAGCAGCAGATGAGGAGTTGCATGCAAACACGTTTGGATTCCTGGGAAACCGGGCACCAGGGGCGGGTCCTTCGAACCCGCGCCACCCAGCCTTATTCGATAATAATCTGATCCTAGATCCCACAGTTCTTGCAACGGTTATCACTCCGGAAAACGCGGCGGAGCGTGTCAGGGATCTGGATGTGGCTCGTCGCGTGCTGGAACAGCAAAGAAGGCAGGTAGAAGCAGAAAGGCAAGGGATGGCCACGCGGCAGCGTGAGCTGGATGCGCTGGAAACCCGGCTCCGAGAGGAAACGTCTAGAGTACATCAAAGGCATCGAACCAGATTACCAGCAACGGGCGGGGTTATTAATCCGGCTAATTTATTTATCACACCTCAGGATCATTCGATACCAGTGGTGAACCAGGGAACCGCACCCCATCCGGCGACAGCAGGGACACATCCGGCAAATGAACGAACCGGGTTACCACCACCACAGACCAGAATCACAACCGGCAACGATCTACCACCACCGCCACCATCACGATTCCGCACACCAGCCGGTCACTACAATAACCCCATGGACAATGTGTATGCGGCGACACTCGCGTTAAATCAAATCCCTGTGGGGGAGTCGCCCCATGCAGAGAAGACTCGGCAAGCCATCGATCTGTTGCACACTGCGGTGGCACAGCAAGCCAATTATCCGGATCATAGAAGCGGTATGCACGGGACGCCATACGTCAGTCAGCAGCAAGGGAATATCCAAACAAGTTCAGCACGGCGGAGGGAAGAGCAGCAGCAAATGACGCCTCCTCCCCGCATTCAAGCAGCATCAGCGGCACAGGCTGTCGTGGACAGTTCCAGAGCCCGGAGGGCCGCGGCCGGGTCTGCAGCGCATGGACTTCCCGCAGCATCGCGCCCAGCCGCGCCCCCCGCGGTATCACACGTTTCTAGAGCAAGACCGGCCTCAACCATTCTAGCAGGACCCAAGTGTCTCTCGGACAATATCAGAGCGGAACCTTACCCGGAAAAATTCAAAGAACCAGGAAAAGTAGTGAATTATGAACCAACTATGGATCCGGAAACATGGCTAAGCAGTTACGAGATGGCAATGTCGATTCGCAACGCGTCCGAGAATCTCCAAGCCAAGTTCATGTACTTAATGATGTCAGAAGTAGCAGCGAAGTTGTGGTTCACCAACTTGCCGGAAGGATCGATCAAGTCCTGGGAGGAATTGAAAACCGCGTTTGTCAAGCACTTTCACGGGACGTGCAGGAAATTCTTCACTATTGACGATCTAGAGCGATGCGTACAAAAGAAGGGAGAATCGGCGCGCAGTTGGGTGCGCCGGGTTATGGAGATACTTCACTCTTCCACGGATATTCAGCCCAAGGATGCACTACAGGCCATGGCAAAAACATGCAAGTATATACCTTTAGTGCAAAAGTTAACTCGCATGAAGTCTAGTCGAAATGCGTCGGAAGTTACAATGGGAGAGTTGATGGATGCGTGCAATAAACACGCCTCGACGGATACTACAGAAGAGGAAGCTGATGACAGGAAGGTGAAAGCAAACACAAGCAATAACGGAAGAACGGGCAATGGATCAGCACCGGGTAATAACGGAAATAGCCAGAACAAGCGCCCGTTTGAAGGGGGCTCCGAGTTTGTCGCCAACACAGAGGCCGGATCTTCAAGGCCCAGAGCAGAAGGAAATTTCAACGGAGGTAATCACAATGGAGGAAATTATCAAGGACCGCCAAGGCCGGGTAACAATTGGGACATATTCAGGATGGCATGCCCGAAGCACAGCAGGAACGGCAGGTCGGCTAACCAGTCCCTGGAACAGTGCGCCGACTTGCAAAGATGGAAGAACGAGGAAGTGAACAGAGCCATGCGAGGTGCAGGACGGGGAGGAGGACCGGGTCCAGGGGAAACCCGGGCAATGGCCCACCCCCGGCTGGCCACCCGGCGGCTGGAAATCAAGGTAATAACCAAGGGGGAGCAGGAGGTTTTCAGGCTAACCCCAAACAATTGGGTCAGTATCATGTGCATACCACAGGAGGCTCTAACAAGGACAAAAAGATACTGAAGCAAGCGGTCAACTCAGTTTCGTCAGCTATCCCGAGATACTTGAGATGGTCAGAACAGGAGGTAACATGGAGCAGAAGGGATCACCCAGAAAGAGTGGAGCACCCGGGAGTCTTGGCATTAGTAGTCGCACCGCAAGTCAATGGGTATGAGCTGAAAAAGGTTTTGATGGATGGTGGAAGCAGCATCAATATACTATATTGGGAAACCTTCCGACGCATGGGCCTCAAGGATTCTCAGCTACAAAAAAGCTCAACAGTTTTTCATGGAATAGTGCCGGGTCATTCAGCGTGCCCCGAGGGAAAAATCGCATTGGAGGTAGCCTTTGGGGAGTCAAAGGACAACTATCGAGTTGAGTGGCTTACCTTTGAGGTAGTCAAATTGCGCAGCCCTTATCACGCGTTATTTGGAAGGCCGGCTTATGCCAAATTCATGGCTAGGCCGTGTTACGTATATCTACAGCTAAAAATCCCGGGTCCCAAGAAGACCATTACCATACATGGAAATCGAGACATAGCAGCTGAATGCGACGAAGGAGACGCAGCAATGGCCGAGCAGGCCTGTAGAAAAGAAGAACTCAAGCATTACCGGTCTCAAGCAGACCCGGAGGGCAGAGCCACATCAAAAAGGCCGAGTACTGAAGGCGAAAGAACAAAATCCAAGGTAACGCAGGACGCTAAAATGGTGGCTTTTATCAAGGATGACTCCTCCAAACAATCTGCCATAGAAGAAGAAGCTGCACGACCGCTCACAACCAGCCAGGTCATGGAAACACCTTACCCGGGTTGGCTAGTAAACCCGGTACTCATCATGAGAAAATCCAACATGTGGAGAATGTGCGTCGGTCAAGCCAGCCTGGGACCGGTGCCCATGAAGAACTAAACAATGTAACGGGCGGCAGGTTTCAGACGCGCTCTTTTCCTACCCAGGGTACCTAAGGGGACTGGAAGGTTTTTAATGAGGCGGCCTGCTGATCCAAAATTTCTAGCATCAATAAAGAGATGGTTATCAAGTCCTATACCATTGCAGCCTGATTACAAGTAAGCAGTATCCATGTGACATCAATAATTCAGTATCATTAAGAAAATTGAGTATATATAGGTCTCGGGGGCTGGTGGCTCAAGTAGCCCAGCTATAAACCCAAAAGACCCGGCCTTGATGCCTATAAGTTATAAGGGCCGATTATTCGCAAACGAGTACGGCTGCAATCTTATAACTGGACAAAGGAGCCAAATTTTCTTGACTTTTCTTACTTAAGCTCGATGTGACTCGCACTAAAGTGGCATGATTCGTTCGCTTACGATTACAATCATCCATGAAGCCCAATGGGACTGGCCTGACCCTGTTCTCGTATGGATGTAACAACATGGTATCCACGCGAAAGCCGGCTTACAGTACAAGATAGTCAAAAGGGTCATCTAAACCATAAGTTTATGCAGAGTACAAGGCTAATAGCCGGAAACTCAACAACTATCAAGCATAACTTCAGTACCTACACGAGATGGTTCAGGCTTGCGACTCGGTAAAAAACAATTTGTTCTCTGAGAAAGGCCACACCCCCATGACTCGGACTTTGGGTCATGGGGACTGGGGACTTCGAAACAGAAACAAACTACTCGGCTACCGAAGTTCAAAAGACCTCACCATCCGGGTCTTGGGGACTTAAAAAAGTCCACTTATCAAAGCTCCTGATATTCGGAAAACCGAGTCTTATGAATGGAGTCAAAATAGAGAGGAGGGTATCGAGAAAAAGCTCAAAAAATAGACAAGCAATACGATTATCAAAAGGCCAGGAAAGCCGCAAAGTATATCACAGACTAAAAGTGCGCTACAAGTTACGACATCAGCATCAGGGGTGCACAGGCGCACCATCAAAAGCATAAAAGTTTGAATACAAAGCATCACGTAAACAAAGTATTATGATGGTATTGCCCTATTCGGCCTCCTGGGCTCGCTGCTTAGCCTTCCCGGTGTCCTTACCCGGACTCACTGCGTCAGGGCGGGCAGGCGGAGGGACGGCGGGTGTAGAGGCAGATGGACCTGATCTTAATTCGGCCTCTCTCTTCGCAGTCGCCTCCCTCTTCCTAGCCGAATCAGCAGCCCATTTCTCCAAGATATCAAAGGGCGGGGGTGCTTCCTCCGTAACAACTTTGCCATCAGCGTCATATGCACTCATAATCGTGCTCAGATCCAAACTATCGGCCAAGGTGGTAGCTGAGGGGCGCACTGCGGCTTGTATGGCCTTGAAATCCTTGGGTGTAAATTTGGAACCGTCAGCCTTGAATTCGGGAAACCCGGATATTACCTTTGCCGGGTCAAGCTTCGGAAAGAAAGCCTTGGCCAGGGTGAAAGCCCGGGTCATTCCAATCCGGCAGGATGAACGTTTCCAGATTTCAATCCAGCCAGGCACAGTGGAGCAGGCTTGAATGAGATTTTCTTCACCCGGATATACTTCCGTAGGCCACTTCACGGCATCCAGTATGAATTTTGTGCCGGCAAAGAAGGTCCGGAGCACGGTTTTTAGGGTTCTAGCCTTGACAACGGCGTCCTCCTCTGGGGCCGCAAGGTTGGCACCTACAGTTGTAACAAAAGAAAGAACGTATCAGTAAATCCCGAGTATGATATAATAAAGCAAAGGCATGAAGTTAGTCGACAGCAAAAACTTACTAAGCAAGATCTGATAAGTATCGGACACTTGGTCCGATAGTTTCTTCAGTTTGGTCTGAGCGGCATTGCATTCCTTCTTGCATTTGGAAAAATCCTTCTTCAAAGTTTTCATGTCATCCTCAAGGATTTCCCTTCGTTTTACCTCGGCAAGAAGAAGTTGTTCGGTCTTAAGTAAAGTTTCGTCAGACCGGGTTATCTGTGCCTGTAAGTAGCAAGGAATGCAAGCACCAGTTGGATATTATGGTAAGCTGAATATGGCGTAAAGTACCAAGCATAACTTTTGCAAGTCATACTCGGAACTTGGGGACTAGATATGCAATATGAGATGCCAAGTGCTCTTACCTGGTGCTCTGCAGCCATGCGCTCTAAGATCTCGCTCTCCGAAGCCTTCATAGTGAGGAGCGTGTTCATCAATTGATCAAAAGTATCTTTATCCGTATCAGAAGACCCGGGGCCTTGGAAATTCCGAGAAGAAGCTTTCTTCTTAGAGGGAGGCGGAACCCGGGTCATTTGTGCGTCGGAATCCGACACTCCTTCTGCACCCAAGGTTGTGGCTTTGTTCTTCTTGCTTGCATGGGAAGCAATCGGATACTCGGCTTCTTGTGTGTCCGGTTTTGTCGGCGATGCTTGTTTTTCGCCGCTAGACGCGGCTGTAGTCTTATCAGCCGGGCTCCCCTTACCCGGGCCCTCGTCTTCCATATCCTCTTGGTCGCTAATAACGACTGTGGCCCTGTAGATGTTATCAGTAAGCAGTTAAATACGCAGTCAGGAAAGGGTGATGAAGTGTGGGGGAGCGTCTGGAAGGGGATCTTACCCGGCGTTCACCGCAAAGTCACAAGGAAATCCGTCATCGGACTCGGGAGAGGCTGGAAATTGTCAAGTTAGATGTCATGTAGGAATGGTTCAAGGAGAATGTGCTGACCGAGAAAAGATAGGGTAATTACCAGCCTGCCGAGTCGGGGTCGACGGAATACCCGGGTTAAGGGCATCATCGCCCGGGTGATTTCGAGTTGACCTACGCTTGGTCATGGGCGACTCCTTCAAGAAAGGCCGGTGGAATAACGTCAAGGTAGCTCAAGTATATCATTAAAGTAATACGAATTAAATGCGAGGAGGAGATATGAAACCTTGGAGGTGGCCTCTTGAGTTTTTCTTTTTGAGCCGACTTTGATTGTCGGCTCCAGTTCCTCCTCATCGCTGGCGGATTCTACTTTGCCGTCGGAGTTTTCTTCCTCGTCATCTTCTCGTTCTGGATATCATCAAAGTTATAGTTGGAAATGAAGGGGTTATGGTGATCTTGAAGGAGCTAAATAAAATCCGGAGAGTACCTTCGTCCGAGTTAACAGTTTCTTGCTCCTCTGGACTTTCGGAGCTAGGGGAGGCGTTGGTTTTCCAGAAATCATCATCAGCCTGAAAAGTGTTAGTGCAAGGGTTATCAACTGTATCAAGCGGAAAGAGCAAAGGTAAAAGCATCAAAGTCGGGTTTTCACCTTGGGGGCTGGGTTCTCGAGGGTGAAAGGCTCTAATCCGGATATGCTCCGGATTACCTCAAGTTTTTCTGTCAGGAAACCCTTGATGGTTTTGTGAGTGTCGCCATCTGCAAAGATGTTGTCAGAGTACCGGAGCGGGTCCGTGGATTGCCCTGAATACTCGCACATCAATTTTGTGCGGATGGAATTGGGTTGAATCCTGAAGTCGACCCAAGTCTTCACCAGGTTGAGCCCGATGAGGCCTTGGGCCGTGAGAGTGGTGATTTTGGCTAGCAAAGGTTGAATTGCCTCCCTGTCCGAGTCAGGGGCGAAGGCACTAAACTTATCAGAGATGTCAAGAAGACCCTCTGAATAACCCGGCAGTTTCTTTTGGCCGGGTGGGGAAGTGTCTTGGCAGTAGAAGTATGAGAGCTGCCAGTGCTTGACATGGGAATTAAGGGTGAGGGGTGGCATCAGAGAATTCTTGGGGCGCTGGATAGAAACCCCGCCGCAAGCGAGAAGCGCCCCGTCACCGCTTTCGCGGCACGGTTTGCATTGAAAAAGCTCAATGAAAAGAGCTAGACTTGGCGGAGTGCACAAGTAGGATTCGGAAAGGACAATAAAGTGGGAAATGTTTAGTACAGAATTGGGTCCGATGTCAAAGACGCGAAGGCCGTAGTGACTAAGGACATCACGGAAAAAAGGGTGACCCGGCGGTCGGAAACCCCGGGTCACATGTTCCACGAAACAGATTACCTCATCTTTTGTCGGGGTAGGCCGGGTCTCCTTACCCGGCACCCTCCACTGGATATCTTCTTGAGGAGGAAGGACTCCCAGCTCCACCAGCTCCTCCAACTTGGCCTTGGTGACCGTAGACCGCGCCCAGTTGGCGGATATGGAGTTGGTGGCTTTAGCTTTGATTGGAGTTTTTCCCTGCTTTTTGGGAGCCATGTGGTTGACCTGCAAAGTACAAGGTAAAAGGATAAGAGGACTAAAACACGGAAGTTGTGAGCCGGCCGAGTATCAGCCGGGTAATACTGAGGCACGAGAAATTGCGCGTAATCCGGGTGTTAGCTCGCGGAGTAAAGTTCGAAATTATCCGGGTATTAAACATTATGGCGAAAATTATGGGATCTAAATGGTGAAGGAGTCTTTGAGGACGATGGATGGCCGCATAGGCACTTAACGCGAATAAAAGGAACTGGAAAGGGGAGGTCTAGCCGGGTGATCGAGGCCAAGGCGGAAATTTTGAGTGGATCGGGCCCGGATTGGGAATGTTATCTTCAGATTCGTGGCGAGAATAACGGTTGCAGGCAGTAGGAGAGTGGATTGGAGTATGCGCTTTATCCATTAGGCGAGCTAGAAAAGACTATTGGTAGTCTAATTCGGTATAGCCGAGAAATCCGTGGCGGGCTGATTTGGATCTAATTTGAGGTAAAATCAAAAATTACAAGGACAAGTTAATGGGTGCAAAAGGCTTACCGGAGGAGATTTGAGTGAAGCCTTGCGGAGGCAGATGGCGCAGTCTTGGTGTCCCTTCGCGGTTCTTGACGGGCCGGATGGAGATTCGCCGGCGGATCTTGGCGGCGGCGCGGGGCGAGCGGTGGCGGAGCGCAGCCTCCGGCCGATGGGCTCCGGTGATGCGCGCGGAATTTCCGTGGTGGCGCTCAGTGAGAATAAGCTCAGAAGGAGAAAGGAAAGCGGAGTGGGGGGAAATGAGCCGTTAGGGTTCGGGTTACCCCCAAGGAGCTAATTTATAGGGTGAGTGGATAAGCCCGGTTCAGTGAGCAGGAGCCGGGATTTGCGGAAATAAACGGCTATTTGTTTGAGTTTTTGGCGAGATGTGCTTTGAATGTTGAACAGGGGATCTGAATGAACAAGAGAAAGAGATCCATCCCGTGATATCCGGTCGATTATCAAGTGTGAAATCTTGACATTTTGGGATTTTACCTGGGAAAGTAAGTTAGGTAATTGGGAAAGAGCCGGGTTACTATATGGCCACCATGGAGCAAGGCCTAGCTATCTATTAAGGCACCTTAACCCGGCCTCCACATACTCGTGTGTTTGATATCTTTGCAGGGAATAGCGAGCGCTTCAAAGGAGTATCCATGAAGCCCAGGCTATTCTGGGGACTACTGATGGGGGGATGATAACCCGGTAGGCCAAACTCCAAGGAGTAACCCGGCCCAAATGACGCTGTGCAGGATCCGGCTAAGGATAAGGAAACTTGTGAAGGCCCCAGCTTGTAGGCCCAGTAACCCGGATTGTGGGTTATGGGCAAAGAAAGTTAGGGTTTGTGCGCCGTGTCCGGGTAGGATCCAGGATGCGCCTTGGAGAATAAGCCAGGGGGTACGGGTGCTTTATAAACCGACCCCCAGGTCTAGTTTACACAGAGATCTAAGAACCCTAGCAATATCGCGTGATATCGAGCATCAAGTGTAATCCCAGAATTGAGTTATTATATCAAGATCGGAGACTCGGCGACTTTGATTGCCGGCTACCAGATCGAATTGCACCATGTTTTCCTCTGAGCTAAACCCTCTCCCAAACGCCTGTGTCGTCTTGCCCCAAGATCAGTTACCCCCGGTAACATCTGCCGTGATTATCCCACGACAATAAGACAACCTTATCAACCATTGTCCATTCTCTAAGAACTAGGCCTCCCAAAAGAATGAGATAAAGTGATGGGGAAGGCGTTTGCCCTTTGTTGTTTCTTTTTTACTTTGTTCGAATGGCCTAGACCGTGAGTGTTTACTCCTTCTTTATTATCAATCTTAACCTATCTTTACCTAATAATAAAGGCGTTAAGGCTTCCTTGGTTGGTTGGTTGGTTGGTTGGACCGTCATCGAAATTGCCACTTAAGTTGTCAAAAATTACCCACCACGCCACCCATAAGTAGTACCTCTTCGTATCCAAATTTTCACAGGTTTTGACACCACCCTAAGTACTGCTCTATGTCTCTCTGCCCTCGAGCCGTCTTACCCCGCCTTCCTCAAGCGAGAGACAACAATGTCTAGCACCACCAGGACGTGATGCATCTGTCTCTCCTTCCAGAAGCAGTCGTACCTGAGGCTGAGGCAGATACCGGGCTCACCATCAGGCGACTTCCCAGCGACGGAATTGACGTTGCAAGGGTCTGCGCGTACAAGGCAATTCTGCGTCGGATGTTCAGGTCCGTTGTTAAGAAGTATGTCTGAGAGCTTCATGTAGAATGTACGTCACTTGCGTCAGTTCCTACGTGGGTGGGCTAAGAACCTTAGTGGTGAATATAAGATGCTTAAAGAAAAGCTAACACTTTTAATTGATCAGCTTGATATTAAATCCGAGTCCACCCCGTTAAATATGGCCGAGCGGGCTGCAAAGAAAGAGGCGGATGAGCGTCTCAATAAGTTAAAACGGGATGAAGAAAAAAAGTGGGCCCAGAGGGCAAAAGTGAAGTTTACTCAAGAAGGTGGGAATAATACGAGGTACTTCCATTTGATCGCAAATGGTAGACATAGGAAGAAGCAAATTTTTCAGTTAGAACAAGATGAGGGTACTATTGTAGGAGAAGCAAATCTGCGGGTTTTCATCTCTGAATATTATAAAAAACTTTTCGGGGCACCGGCTCCGAGTTTTGTGTCTTTAGAGGAAAGTTTGACTGGGGATATGCCTCAAATTTCTCCTGAGGAAAATTACATTATTACATCTCTGTTCACCGAGAAGGAGGTGTTTCAGGCAATTGCTCAAATGGAACACAATAAGGCTCCAGGACCAGACGGGTTCCCTGCCGAGTTCTATCAAAAAAATTGGGACGTTATTAAGGTAGATTTGATGGCCATGTTCGCTCAACTGCATGGGGGGATTACAGTTATTTAGGCTAAATGTTGGGATCATTACGTTGTTACCCAAAAAAGAGGATGCCAGCCGTATAGGGCAATACCGTCCCATATGCATGTTAAATGTTAGTTTTAAGGTTTTCACTAAGGTGGGAACGAATCGGGTGACCTCTATTGCGAGTAGGGTCATCAAACCAACCCAATCAGCACTTCTACCCGATAGAAACATTCTCGAAGGGGTGGTCATGCTTCATGAAACAATTCATGAGCTACAAAGGAAAAGTTAGACGGGGTTCTTTTTAAAATTGACTTTGAGAAAGCGTATGACAAAGTTAATTGGTCTTTTTTACAACAAGTGCTGCGGATGAAAGGTTTCTCGCCGGTCTGGTGTGAATGGGTAGCTCGTTTCGAGCAAGGTGGTAGCGTGGGGATTAAAGTTAATGATGATATTGGACATTATTTTCAAACTTTAAAAGGTTTAAGGCAAGGGGATCCGATGTCCACTATTCTTTTTAACCTTGTGGTAGATCTTTTAGCTATCCTCATTGAGCGTGCAAAGGAGGATAGTCAAGTTGGAGGGTTGATACCAAATCTTGTTGAGGGGGGGAGGGGTTTCAATTCTTCAATACGCTGATGATACGATTCTTTTCCTAGAACATGATTTGGAGAAAGCGCTGAATATGAAGTTCATTCTTGCGATGTTTGAGCAATTGTCAGGACTGAAAATAAACTATCATAAAAGTGAGATATATTGTTTTAGGAGTTCTAAGGATGTGCAAGATGATTACCGTCACATTTTCGGTTGTGAGGTAGGTACCTTGTCGTTTAAATACCTTGGTATCCCAATTCATCGTAGAAAACTATTAAATAAGGAATGGAAACCCGTTGAGGATAGGTTTGATAGGAAATTGAGCTCTTGGGCGGGCAAGTTACTTTCTTGTGGGGATCGCCTCATTTTAATTAATTCTGTCCTTACAAGTTTACCCATGTTCCTTCTATCCTTTTTTGAAATTCCGGTTGGGGTTAGGAAGAGACTTGATTTTTATCGGTCTAGATTTTTTTGGCAGAGTGATTCTAAGAAGAGAAAATACCGCCTTACGAAGTGGAATATTGTGTGCCGTCCAAAGGACCAGGGTGGTTTGGGTATTGAGGTGTTACATATTAAAAATATGTGTTTGTTGAGTAAATGGCTGTTCAAAATTATTAATGAGGAGGGTGTGTGGCAAGAGTTGCTTTCTAATAAATATTTAGGGGATAAAACGCTATCTCAAGTTGACGCAAAGATAACCGTTTCTCCTTTTTGGAAAGGGATTATGAAAGTAAAGCATGATTTTTTTTTTCTCGTGGGCAGTTTTCGGTAGGAAATTGGTTGCAAGCTCGTTTCTGGGAGCACTCTTGGTTAGGTGAAGAACCGTTGTCACAACCATACCCATCGTTATACAATATTGTTGTTCATAAGAATGTTACGGTGGCTAATGTGTTAGCCCATATTCCGTTGAACATCCGGTTTAGGAGAAGTCTGACAGGTGAAAGGAGGACTTTTTTGTTGGATTGGTAGAGAGGTTAATGAGTGTATCTCTCAATGACGAGACGGATTCATTCCACTTGGAAGTTGACACTATATGGGTCGTTCTCCGTAAAATCCTATTATGCTGATTTGTTACATGGTTCCACAAGATTTTTGCGTAAATACTTGTAAAAATTGAAGATTCCTTTAAAGATTAAAATCTTTTTGTGGTTCCTTAACAGGAAGGTAATTCTCACCAAAGATAATTTGATCAAGAGAAATTGGATTGGTTGTAAAAAATGCGTTTTTTGCGATTCAGATGAGTCTATTTAGCATTTGTTCATTCATTGTCCTTTTACTCGTGATTTTTGGCGCCTTATTCACTTCACCTTTAGCATTTATCCTCCAACGAGCATTGCGAACATGTTTGGTAGTTGCCTAAATGACATTGATAGAAAAACTAAGGCACGCATGGTGCGGCGGATTTTATTTGGACAATCTGGAACAGCCGGAACGATGTGGTTTTTAACAAAATAAACAATGTTCATTTCTTGCAGGTTGTAAACAAAGCGGTCTATTCTATTCAGACATGGTCTTTCCTTCTACCGGTGGACCAGCGAGGACCTATGGATTCAGGTTGTGCCCGGCTGTTGGCGGTCGTGCGGGCTATCTATAGCCGGGGTGGGTGGTTTAATGCAAAACGTCTTGATGCGTAAACTTGTTCGTCTTATTTTTGAGTGGCTTATCTTTGTGGCCACCTTGAGTGATCCGTGAATTATAATTCGCTACAACTATGAATTTTTTGTCTTTAATAAAAAACCGGCTGTGTGCATCAATTTGATGCAGAAGCCAGGGCAGAGTCTCCCATTTCTATAAAAAAAGAGCGTCTAAGCGGAGACATGCCAGAGAAGCGGATGTGGCAACAAACATTGGCATGCAAAAGCAGCATGCTGGAGAGTGCCGCAGCTGGCACAGAAAAATTTAAAAACCCTATTTGTGAATCCCATCCTAGCCTTACAGTAACAACGAATCCTAATCCTGTTGGTTAAACGAAAAGTGATTTTTTTTATCTTCTCTACATTATAAAGTAGATATACGGTGCAATGTGATTTAGAAAAAAACCTGACTATAATTTGTATATAGATGTATAATAGCAAAAAATCCATATCTTGGGTCTTATGCGTAGTAGTTTGATGGGATTAAACTGGGCATTGCTTATCTTTATGTCAGGTTTTATGGGTTGAGCTAACCCTCGCGCCGCCTAACCCTAGGCGGCTCGGGGGAGATCACCGCCGCCGCCTCAAGGCCCCCCATCCGTCCTCTCGCCCCTCGTCGTCACCCGAGGCATCGCCGGGCAAAGCCTGGGCGGCACCCGTGATGGCGACGGTGGGGCCTCTCCGTGCGCGCAGCGGTTGGGATCGTCTTCGGTGGCCGCGGTGCGAGGTCCGGCGGAGTACGGCAGCGTGGCGCTGCGGGATCCCGCGAGGAGGCGCACACATCGGTCACGGCGGCGGCCCAGCATGCTCGCGAAGGTGGAGCCGCTACGGTCGGTGCCGGCGGTGGTCATCGGGCCTATGGGCTCGGGTGGCTTCAACGGATCGGCATCAGTTGATGCGGGGGCGCCGAGTGTCTCCGGTGGCTAGGCATCATGGTGGTGTCGGCATCCGGCATGACGGCGGTGGGCTGGCTCTCCTCCATCCAGTCCCTATTTTCGGTGCCCATGATGGAGGCGGCGACAAGGAAACCTTCCTTGTTGGCCGGCGGCGGTGGCCTTCTTCCGACGGTGATTCCGGCGAGCATGGCGGCCGTAGTTTGGATCCCCGCTCCTATCTGTCGTGGCTTCGCTCTTGGCTGGCCGACGATGCATGGAGGGGTCAGCGAGGGGCGTTTGGAGGTCCCCTGCCGAGGTCCCGACGGTGGAGCTCTCCCTGCGCTACTGTGAAGATCCAGCCAGTTGCAGTGTTGGGGGAGCGACTGTCGATGAAAATCGCGCAGACTTCGGTCATGGCGGACGATGGCGGCGTCTTTGACGTAGTTTCCTTAAGGGGCATCGTCATTGCAGTTCGTAATTCCTCGCTCAGCTTGCTTCGGGTGAAAACCTAAATCTCGGTCTCCGGGATTGGATGATGATGACGCTATTGGTGTCGATCTCCCTCCTGAGGGCATCATTTTGAAGCAATGGTTGGAGGGACCTGAAGATAAGGCGGTGGTTCGTCTACTGCATTGACGACAGCGGGGCTTGGCGGCGTGGTGCCGCGGGGTCTTGGTGATGGATGCGGGACGATTGACGACGCGCAGGGCGGTGGTGCTGGTTGGTGTCTTGGCGGCATCGACGGCAGGTCTGGCATGGTGAAAGCCTTGATCTCTGTCATGAAAGCGGGTGAGAGGAAGACGGCGGCGGCAACGTCTGGAGCGTGTACGTCGGTGTGCGCTGAGATGGGCCAGGCCAGTTGTGCGCCTTGCCCGCTGTCGGGCGGCTTGGTGAGGCCTTCGGCTTTTTAGATGATGTGCGTCGGTGGGTTGACAGGGCATCGGCCCTGTGCTTGACCATCCCCTTCTTAAGTCTTTTAGGTAGCGAGATTTTGCTAGGTTGGTGGCTTCAGGTTTAGGTGGTTTTGGTTTTCACTTATAAGGCTTGTGGTTTTTGCTTTATCATTAATAAAATCCGGTTGTGTGCATCATTTTGATACAGAGGCTTAGGGTAGAACCTCCATTTCTAAAAAAAAAATCTCATATTCTTCAGTGACATCATCACGTGGACGATTAGGAAATTGGAAGAGGAAAAGTGCAGGTTTGCAACTAGCATGTGGCCCACAATATATAACAAGTAATCGCTTACGGTGTCTCCATTGATTACAAACTCTTGATTATTGTATACATTGTCTACAGATTACAAAGTCTTCGTTTCTTGGATTCCTTAACGAGGCACTATAAATGGATATGTTTGGTATAAACTGATGTATATGCAGAGCTTACGACTATCATCAGTGCCCTTGCCGTTAATTTAGTTCAGTAGTATGCATGCGATTGGTTGATCAAGAATAGCAGTAATCTAGGATTTTATTGGACTGAATTTTTGCCAAATGAATTATTTCTTAGTATTACTTCATCCGTCCTTTAGCTACAATATGGAGAAATCTTAGCCGAAATTTTTCATGTCTGTTTATGTTGAAGCAATAACTAAAAATGATGAGTATACAACTTCTGACCTTCAATATGAGTAAAAAGTAACGAATGTACATACTATTTTATACCTGACCACCATTTTGATATATGGAAAATATTGTTTTGAACTCGTCAGCTAAGCTGAATATACTGAGAATACTGATAGATAAGTATTGTAGATGTTAAAAAGAGATTTGTTTTTTGAAATGGAAAATGACTAGGTATTGCTCATTTTATTTTATGGATTATATTGTTATGTATTTGATGGAATATGATTTATGAAGTTTCATTAAGCAGATTAATGTTACTGCGGATTATAAACTAATCCGGGGAAAATCTCTCTCCTATTAATGAACTAATTCGACTGAAATTGTTAGTGACATAGAGAGGGCGATGGGTGGCATGGAGGAAGAGAGAATTAAAGCAGCTTCTCAGTATGGATGTACTGCAGGTGAAATTGTTTCAAGAAAGAACAAGTTTCTTTGCTTAAATGTTATTTATAGAATTTTCGGAAGCACACTTAAAAGTGTTACACGCAATAGCAAAACAACAATGAAATTAAGCAAGATCGAACCAACGGGGACACGAGATTTTAACGTGGAAAACCCTTCCAAGGAGGAAGAGAAAAAACCACGGGCGCCAGCCAGCAATACTTCACTATTTCGGGTGAGGTTATAATCGCGCCGGAATTTACAATGTATGGCTTATCCCGTGCGGCGGCTTACAAGAGGTATATAAAGGCGGTCCTGACCTAACTAGGTCGTTGCGCCTCCGGCTCCACTCGTCAGAAGTTCGGCCTTTATCAGTATATACGAATATGAATTTGGATCACCATAAAATAACAAAAAGTACCATGCAAAGTATACATTGAACATATACTTTCATTTTTTTTTAAGGTTCATGAGGCTGTCATGCGAGAAGATTGTGCACGGTTCAAGGCAGGGGTCATCTCACACAAAGTCCACCGCCACCGAGGGTTCCTTCTAAGGGAGAGAGTGATAAGGCTAGCCACTATGAACGTTTACCGGTCTTGGTAAAAAAACTGAAAACTCGTGCATCTTTGGAGCATATGATATATAAGGTTATTATGTGTAGCATGGATGCTTAACTAAGGGCAACTATTCAAAATTTGGGCACCTAGAGCGGCAACGCTGTCCCTGGCAGGTACACACTTGTAGTGGAGGCACGTGCTCCAATTACCTCACATCTACATCTTCATGATAGCAAGTTGGAGGGAAGTGAATGTTGTCACAGAACACCATGGGCCATGGTACCACCCCGCCCAGTTTGATGATGCTGTTGGAGACTCCCATCCTTGAGGATAAGAAAATTTGGTGATTTTGTAGCTAAATTCAGAGATCCGCCCTCACATGATGCGCCTGATACGTCCATCCATCCGTCTAACATCTAAGGCTTAAGGATCCAAATATATATTACGAAGACGACAAGTTGCGTACCTGCAATGTTAAGGGTAGATGGTGGATTCTGTTTTTAGGGGATAGGTATCTGGCAGGCTACAAGAAATTTTCCTTGGAATATTGAATATGCTGCCATAACTAGATATGCTACTAATGTTTTGAAAAGAAGAGGATTTCCCTTTAATATTTGGATGCTTCTGGTGTCACAGCTAAGAGGCTTTTATTGTTGTTTTGTACTATTATGGATGATCCTTCCCTTGCAAATTTAGCTAGCAGTAAAAAATGTGATAACTTTCAGAACACTTGTTGTTTTTTACTGAACCTGTTGACATGTTTTATTAATAGGTGCGTGTAACATAGACCTTGCTTAGTTTCTTTGTGGATGAGAGATATGTAATATTATATTATGAAGGATGATGCATAGAGTTCAGTTAATGTATGATAAAATGCACACTTAATCATCATGCGCAGTGCCATCTAAGTGTTCATGCCACAGAGAACTTATGTTTTATGCCTAAATGTGTGAATTTTCGCTCTGCCGTTGCAACGCACGGGCATGTTTCCTATCTTTACCTACTAATAAAAGCACTAAGGTTTCTTGCAAAATTTTCGTCCGTCTTATTATTACCCCTGTTTTTCGTCCTAATTACATCCAATGCCACCGTTTTAACTAAAACAAAAAAGTTTCACGTTGGTACACGGCCACTGTTCTCTTCTCTTATGTCAAGCCAACGCGGTGCAGGAAAAAAAATAAGGCAACGCGATGCCCACCGAAAAGACAAAAAAAAAAACGCGAGCAATGCGCGGGCTGGCGATCGGCATGGAGGACGATGTTCTGATTACAGATAGACACAGCTCGAAGCAGAGCAAGCGGGCGTTAAGAGCCGACGGTGGCGAGGCGTTACGAGCTGATGGCGGCGACGCGACCGAGCGTGAGAGCCCCAGCGTCCCGAAGCTTGTCGCCTTATGATGCTGGCGCGACCTCACCACATATGAAATTAATTCTTTCAGCGTTCGTACGATTATCCGGATTAAAAATCAATTTCCATAAAAGCGAATTGTTCTGCTTTGGCGAGGCACAAGATGCAGTTGCTCAGTATACCGAGCTATTTGGTTGCGAGCAATGCCAGATTCCTATTAAGTATTGGGATATTTAACAGCGTGCCCTCAGATGGCACCACGACCTCAGTTTTACCCCTAGCGGCGAATGGACCTCAGTTTTGCCCCTAGTCAGTGCGCAAGGACTCCTTTCGCTGCTCCCACCGTTACTTTCTGCCCCCGTTAGGATTCTGACCTGTGGGACCCATCATAGAACCTTTGGCGCGGCCTGTGGGCCCCAGCTGTTGAGTGTTGGCGCTGCTTGTCTGCCCCAGCGGTTGACGGTTGGCGCTGCATGTGGGCCCCACCTGTTGACCGTTGCTTGTGGCCCAATGTCAAATGAGGCCCAATGTCAACATGCAGACTACACATTATCCATTTATATTTATTAATCAGTACATGCAGACTAAACATTATCCATTTATTAAACCATCAAATTATTCGTATTAATAATATAAAATATATACTGTGATCAACTCAAATTTGTATATTATCTTAAAAAACATAATGCATCACATCTCTTATATATAAATTTTGTTTACAATGTGCAGATTTTAAAGCGATAATTAGAAAGGATAAAACTTCTAAACAGTGGGTACATTTGGACAAATATAAGAACATAACTTTGTGTATAATTAAACATACTTAGAAAGGATAACTGGCCCCACTTTACATATATTTAGTGGGGCCCGAGAAACATTACATTTAACTAAAAAAAGGCCTAGCCCTAACTGCTCCCGCTCTGCATGCGGGAGCCCTTCCCGCCCTCCGGCGCCGCCCTACTTCCTCCACTCCGCCGCCCGGATCTCCATCTCCTGCTTGATCCGGGCGCGGCGGTTCTGCGCCCGCATCCTCTCCTCCTGCACCTCAATGGACCGCTTGATGCTGGCCCAGAAAGCCTTCGCCTCCTCCTTCGCCTCCTTCTTCTCCTGCGCCTTCAACTCCTTCTTCTCCAGTCGCTCCAGTCTCTTGAGGCGGCGGTTCGTCTTGGAGGAGATGTCCAACGTCTTGGTGGTGGTGGAAGGGACGGGGCGGTGGACAAAGGGAGGCGTCGGCGATCGCAACCGTTTAGGAGAGTCGTCGACGTGAAGCTCGATGGGCAGGACGTCCAACTCCGCCTCGGGCCACTCGGCCTCGTACCAAGGCAGAGCCTTGGGGTGGTTGTCCTCATCGGAGACCGACTCCGGGCTTGAAGGGAGAGAGTAGGAAGACATTGTTCGGGCTTGAAGGGAGAGAATGGCAAAGGGCTGGAGAGGGATGAGAAGATGGAGGACGATTGAAACGTTCTATTTAAAGACATGATTAGACGTGAATTTATTTGGGTAGATGAAGCAAACTGTGTGAAAACGTTGGATGCAGTGTAGAAGAGTCGATGCATGGTCAAAGCGGTGTAGAACAGGCATAGGCGTAGGCGTAGGACAACTAGTGATACGGAGTACAAGCGCGTGTGCATTCGTGAGTCGAAGTGATTCGACGTTGCATGCGTGTATTAAAGAGGTGAAGAGAAGAAAGTCCAAAGTCTCACGCCAAATCCTGCCTCGCTGCATATGCATTGATGCGTATCTTCTGAAAACGAGGCGTGGAGGGCTGCGTCGCTGCAAATGCGACGCGGCTCGTGTTTCTAAAACGAGGCGTGCAGGGCTGCTGCAAATGCGACGCGACTTGTGTTTCTGAAACGAGACGTGCAGAGCTGCTGCAAATGCGACGCGACGTTAACTCTTTTCTTCTTCTGCACGTTGTTTACTCTGAAAAAACGAGGCGTGCATGCACCGGGCTGGTGAACGGGGCCCCACTAGATAGTGTCCGTTGTTGCATGCAGTTACATTGAGACAAAACACCCGGTCCATGCACCGCTTCATTTTCGATCGTTTGATCGTAAGGAACGGTGCAGATCGAGTCCATGCATGCAAACTACGGCGGCAACGGCCTGCAGACGCTGAGACGAGCGCTTCTCTGTGCGGGAACGCGATCCTCTAACTTTAGGTCACTGACAAATGGAGCCCATCACACACCGGACCCACGTGTCATGGGAGAAAGTCAGAGAACATAAGGTGGGCAAAGTAAGAGGATCTGGTTCCCTCTTTTTTAGGGCATGTACAATAGTGTAGACGGGTGCTGTCTACACTAGTCGGCCATGTCATTTCTAGACATTTTTAGAGATAGTTGGTATAGTGCGGTGACCCCCTAGCTTGTGTTGGGATCCAGACGCTCCGTAGCCTCCCTCCCGGTGAAACCCTAGCCCCGCTGGAGAAATATCTGACTTATACGGAAACACGCGGTAACTGCGTCGAAAGGGGGTAGAAATGTGGAACTATTTGCTTGGTTGTGCTAAGATAGCCCATAGGAACACAAAACAAAAAGTTAGAACCCACCTCTTCGGAAGATTCACGATGTTTGGTCCGATACAGGAGTTTCACCCTATAAGCGCTCACGAGAGAGAAGTGGATGCCGGTGAAGCGGGTCACACCCCGGAGAGCAATCTTTGACATCCAAATCACACAACACACCTATACTAACATGTTATGGCACCCCCTAGCTTTTGTTGGGATCCAGACACTCCGTAGCCCCCCTTCCGGTGAAACCCTAGCCCCGCTGGAGAAATACCGGACTTATACGGATACACGCGGTAACTATGTCGAAAGGGGGTAGCAATGTGGAACTTTTTGCTTGGTTGTGCTAGGATATCCCATAGGAACACAAAACATAAAGGTAGAACCCACCTCTTCGGAAGATTCACGATGTTTGGTCCGATACAGGAGTTTCACCCTATAAGCGCTCACGAGAGAGAAGTGGATGCCGGTGAAGCGGGTCACACCCCGGAGAGCAATCTTTGACATCCAAAGCACACAACACACCTATACTAACATGTTATGGAACCCCCTAGCTTTTGTTGGGATCCAGACACTCCGTAGCCCCCCTCCCGGTGAAACCCTAGCCCCGCTGGAGAAATACCTGACTTATACGGAAACACGCGGTAACTGCGTCGAAAGGGCGTAGCAATGTGGAACTATTTGCTTGGTTGTTCTAGGATAGCCCATAGGAACACACAACAAAAAGGTAGAACCCACATGTTCGGAAGATTCAGGATGTTTGGTCCGATACCGGAGTTTCACCCTGTAAACGCTCACGAGAGAGAAGTGGATGCCGGTGAAGCGGGTCACACCCCGGAGAGAAATCTTTGACATCCAAATCACACAACAAACCTATACTAACATTCTATGGCACCCCCTAGCTTGTGTTGGGATCCAGACGCTCCGTAGCCCCCCTCCCGGTGAAACCCTACCCGCTGGAGAAATACCGGACTTATACGGAAACACGCGGTAACGGCGTCGAAAGGGGGTAGCAATGTGGAACTAGTTTCTTGGTTGTGCTAGGATAGCCCATAGGAACACAAAACAAAAAGGTAGAACCCACCTCTTCGGAAGATTCAGGATGTTTGGTCCGATACAGGAGTTTCACCCTGTAAGCGCTCACGAGAGAGAAGTGGATGCCGGTGAAGCGGGTCACACACCGGAGAGAAATCTTTGACATCCAAAGCACACAACAAACCTATACTAACATGCTATGGCACCCCCTAGCTTGTGTTGGGATCCAGACGCTCCGTAGCCCCCCTCTCGGTGAAACCCTACCCGCTGGAAAAATACCGGACTTATACGGAAACACGCGGTAACGGCGTGGAAAGGGGGTAGCAATGTGGAACTATTTGCTTGGTTGTGCTAGGATAGCCCATAGGAACAAAAAAAAGGTAGAACCCACCTCTTCGGAAGATTCAGGATGTTTGGTCCGATACAGGAGTTTCACCCTGTAAGCGCTCACGAGAGAGAAGTGGATGCCGGTGAAGCGGGTCACACCCCGGAGAGCAATCTTTGACATCCAAAGCACACAACAAACCTATACTAACATGATATGGCACTCCCTAGCTTGTGTTGGGATACAGACGCTCCGTAGCCCCCTCCCGGTGAAACCCTACCCGCTGGAGAAATACCGGACTTATACGGAAACATGCGGTAACGGCGTCGAAAGGGAGTAGCAATGTGGAACTATTTGCTTGGTTGTGCTAGGATATCCCATAGGAACACAAAATAAAAAGGTAGAACCCACCTCTTCGGAAGATTCACAATGTTTCCACCTCGTATTCTTTGAAATCTCTACTCCTGTATTCGAGGAATCTCATTTTAGTGATGGCTTTTGTTCTAATGTTTATAAATCCTATTTATATTTTTCCTAGACTTGTATTAGACCTATATAATGCAATTCCGAAGCCTGAAAATTTATTGGATGAATATTCGTATTATTTATTTTCTTTTGAATAATAATGGTTTTAATCTAAAATCGTAAATAAAACAAGTTTAAAACATCAAAATGAAAAAAATAACTTTGTATCTTTCTTAGTCACACCAAAATGAAGCTTTGGTGATATTTTGACCTTATTTGAGTTCCAAAGGTTTGAAACTCATCTCATTTTCTTGAACTCTCTACTAGACTGTTCAAGATATCACATGTTACACAAGGCTTTTTCTTTCCATTCTTTATAAGACAGGTTTATTTTTTTTCTCGTTACTATATGACATAACACTACTATGTGCGTCAGCTTTATATTTTTTCGATTTTTTTAATTATTTATGCTCATTTCAAGATTGGTCAACCCTCTGTTTGACCAGCTGAAAAGCTTCTAGAAGGAAACCCAGAGATTCGACCTGGGCTGTTGGATCGACGCCTTCTAGAAGGAATCATGCATCGGATGGATGCGCTCGCAGCCACAACGATCCGCGAGAGGCGGGTTCTGCGCTCTGATTGGTTGGTCCGTTGGCCACAGGGATCGATGGTTTCTATCCGTTCTACATATGATTTCTTTGTTGTTAAGTATTAAACCATGTTATTTAAATAAAAAAATATAAAAATAGAAGAATTATTCAAAACATAATAAAACTTCAGATTTACTACAGCGATGATTTTTATCAGTTTTACATATGATTTTTCTATTAAACCATATTATTTAAATAAAAAATAAAAAATAGAAGAATTATTCAAAACATAATGAAAATTCAGATTTACACTATACATGTAGAATAGATGTCTAGGAAATTCATTTGGTTGATTTAGAAAATATGCCAAAAAATGTTGAAGCACAAATGGGGGTATTTACCCTAGCTTCGGACCTCATTTGAAGCACATTTCTCACGAGAATAGAGCGATGGTTGCAAATGAGCATAAATAATTCAAACAAATCAAAATGACATGAATCCAACGCACAACGTTGTTATATGTGATATAGTTGCTCCTCAAATTTCTTTGGATAATTTTGGCAAGGTCGAATTTTTCATGAAATTATAAACGGGGGTATTTACCCTAGCTTCGGACCTCATTTGAAGCACATTTCTCACGAGAATAGAGCGATGGTTGCAAATGAGCATAAATAACTCAAAAAAATTCAAAATGACATGAATCCAACGCACAATGTTGTTATATGTGATATAGTTGCTCCTCAAATTTATTTGGATAATTTTGGCAAGGTCGAATTTTTCATGAAATTATAAACGGTGGTGTTTACCCTAGCTTCAGACCTCATTTGAAAAACATTTCTCACGAGAATAGAGCGATGGTTTTAAATGAGCATAAATAATTCAAAAAAAACTGACATGAATCCAACGCACAATGTTGTTATATGTGATATAGTTGCTCCTCAAATTTATTTGGATAATTTTGGCAAGGTCGATTTTTTCATGAAACTTCAAACGGGGGTGTCTACCCTAGCTTCGGACCTCATTTGGAGCACATTTCTCATGAGAATAGAGCGATGGTTTCAAATGAGCATAAATAATTCAAAAAATATCAAAATGACACGAATCCAACGCACAATGTTGTTATATGTGATATAGTTGCTCCTCAAATTGATTTGGATCGGATAATTTTCACAAGGTCAAATTTTTCATGAAATTCCAAACGGGGGTATTTACCCTAGCTTCAGACCTCATTTGAAACACATTTCTCATGAGAATAGAGCGATGGTTTCAAATCAGCATAAATAATTCAAAACAAATCAAAATGACATGAATCCAACGCACAATGTTGTTATATGTGATATAGTTGCTCCTCAAATTTATTTGGATAATTTTGTCAAGGTCAAATCTTTCATGAAATTTCAAACGGGGGTGTCTACTCTAGCTTCAAACCTCATTTGAAGCACATTTGCCCAAAATTTTGGAATGACTTGGTTCAACATCATACAACATTATTCAAACATTATTTTCGCTTTTAATCTACATTCTGGCTCGTGATTTTGTTCAGAAATACTCAAAATTAGTAAAAAAACGGCGAACTCGTTGAAATAGGCGCAAATTCATAGATTCGGCGATAGTTTTACAGAAAGACGGCATAACTTAACTAAAAACATTGAAAAAACTTAAAAAAAAAACTACGGTTGGCCGAGGCTCGCCGCGATCACCCGGTCTGGTCGTCACCCTCCTCCTAGACGTCGTCCTCTTCCTCGTCGTCCTCATCGCTGTCGTCATAGGCCGGCATGTTGGAGGGCCTCGCCTCGTGGTCGTTCTTGGCGAAGGGCGATGGGTCGCTTGGCGATGGGTTCGCCACCGTCGCGAGCCCATGCCGCTCCGCTCTGTAACATCCCAAGTATGAAAAACCACCCTAGTATGTTTTATTTCTTGTTATTTTATGTTTTGCATCATGACATCATCATTGCATTTGTTTTGGCATTTGTTTTCCATTTGTTTGCATTTGTTTTCCTTTGTTTTCTATTTGAATTTTCAAACCAAATTCAAATATTTTGTTCATACTTGTTATGTTACATTTTCCAAATAAAAAAGTTCAATTAAAAAAACAGCTATTTGTTTCTATTAAAATAGAAAGCTCAACTATTAACTTGTTATTTTATTTATTAACTCACTTAACTCAATTTTCATTCAAAATTCAATTACATTTTTTCAAACAGCAACCATGTTGAAACTTATGAAAATTACAAATCAATTCTAATCCTTTTGTTTCAATTAAACTATAAGGATCAAACTATTTAAATTTTGTTTTCAATATTTCACTTAATAATCAAAATTCATTCAAATTCCATCAAATTACAAACATCAATTATTTTGAACTTTTTGGAAAACTAAACTTGGCAAGTTGTTGCTGTTACAATAATTAAGCAATACCAATTTTTCCTAAAATTTTCTAACATCAAAACCCTAGCCTTTTCTTCCTATTTTCTTTTCAGCAAAAAAAAAGAAACAGAAAATTTTAAAAAGAAAAGAGAGAGGGGTAGGGCAGGCCAGCCAGACCCAGCCCACCTTCACCTGGCCTGCTTACCTGTTCGCGTCATCTTCAACCTGTACGGCGGCCATCGACAGTGTCCATGTCGCAGCAGCGGAGCAGCAACGGCCACCGCGCGCCCCTCTCCCCCTATAAACCTAGCCCTAGCTAGCCCGAGCTCTCTCCTAACCCTAGGTCCTCCCCCCACTCTCCCTCTCTCGCCGCCGTCACCACTTCTCCTCTCTCCGCCCGGAGTTTTTCCTCTCTGAACCTCACCCCGAGCTCCGTCCTCTGAATCCGCGATGATCGCCGCCGGTAGGGTGCGTCTCCCCTCGGGCTAGCCACGGGAACGGTTTCCCCGTAGCCCCCTCTACTTCCTCGACACCGCCACTGTGCCGGAGACCGCCTACATCGTCGCCGCCATCCTCGTGCTGTCGCCGCCAGCGTCCTCCACCGAACATCTGCCTCACCTGCAAACGCCGGTGAGCATCACGGCCACCCCTTCCCTCTCTATCTCTCTGCACTTGCGCAAGCACCAGCACCTCCTACGCACACGAGCACAGCGGCAGTAGCAACCGCAGCGCGGCAGCAGCTCGCCGCCGGCCAGCGAGCCTCTGTCGAAGTTCAGAAAAACGTACCTGCAAAAATTCAGTTAGCGTATCTGAACGTTATCCTCCCTCGCCCCCTTACCTGTCAACGATCTCAGCAGCTACCGCAGTGGTAGCAGCGCTGCGTGCGCGAGCCCGAGCCCAGGGTTCGACCCCCCGCGGCGCAGTTTATCCCCCTTTTTTGCAAATTGGCACGCGGGCAGGCAGGAGGCCCACCTGTCTGCTGCAGTGAGTGCCACGTGAGCTGCCATGCTAGCCAGGGCCCGCTGGCAGCGGCCCAGGTTAGGCCACTGCGCAGTGAAAATAGTTTCTACACAGTTTTCTTTTTAAATTTAAGTCCAATTCATTTACAGTTTAGTCCCTAGATTTAAAATGCAAATAACTTTTAATTTCCAAATCCAAACAATACAAATAAAATATGTTTACTGAACCAAATTAAATTCTCTACATGTTTAAAACATTTGTATTCTGTTTTGAACATTTCAAATGTATTCAAATTTCAAATTCAAACAAACCATCTTAATTTTGGTTAATTTCATAACTAATTCAAACTAAGTTCAAATAACACAAATAAAATATGTTTTCCATGCCATTTTGAACCACCTTTTCAAATATAAATTTTGTTTCATGTTTTGAATAATTAAAATTGCTTAAATAATTTAAACCTTGTTTAAATCGTTTAAATTTGCTAAATTCATAACTTGCTCAAATTAAATTATTTTTGAACATATAAAATATGTTTTCAAACTAGAAAAGTATAAACTTTTCAAACATGAATTTGGTTTAATGTTTTGAACAAATAAAATTTCAAATAATTTCAAACTTGAATTAAATTCATTTAAATCTTGTTTAAACTTGTTTAATTCATAAGTAATTTATTCTAAATCCTTTTTCAACAAGTGAAACATGTATTCCACCTAAAATTTTGTGTACTTTCCAAATATGAACTTTGTTAGCTGCTTTGAACAATTTAAATTGGTGAAAACAACAAATGCTTGTGTAACACCTTTAAGGAACCAAAATTCCATAACTTAATAAATAAAATTCCAAACTTGGTAAACCTTATTTCAAATTGTTTCTATTGTTGTTTTCTTTCTGTTTTCATCATCCATGCATCATGCCAATCCACTTTCACCTGTTGGTTAGTTGTAAAACAATTATTTTAACCTTAATTCATGGGCTTTTCATATGCAATCCAAATTGCATGTGGGTACATTTAATCATGTTATGTTACCATGTCAACTAGTTAATTTTGATGCATCAATTAAATGGTCATGCATCATCCCATGATTGTGCACTATGCCATGTTATTGATTGTTTGTCTCTCTGCGTTGTTTGTTTGCTTCTTCTCGAATAGACGACGACGTTGAGACAGACGATACTTACGACACCCCTTCTGAGGATCTAGCTCAGTACCAGGCTGCTGAGTTTGCAGGCAAGTATTCACTCACATGAACCATTGTGTTCCTTTCCACATTGGATACCGATACTTTCCGTTGTCTATTCTGCTAGCCATATGAATCGTTGCTTATGTTACGAACCTATCACATGTTACCCTTTAACCCTAATATAGCCTCACCTCCACCCCTATAACCCCATTGCTTGTTGCCCGTGTCTTACTAGCATGCTTAGGGTTGTTTTTGCTCGAGTCTGATGTCAGTTACTTTCTGTTATCATATTTTACTATGTTCTGGGGCTCGATGTTAATCAATCAACCTGTTAATGTTTGGGTAATAATAATTTGATGATAAGGCACCGGCAGGAGGCCCGGCGTGGTTTTGAGGCCTGCTAGTGTCGACCCTAATTAGGAAAAGGGTCTTGTCTACTGATCCATGATGAGCGCACTATCCGCATGTGGGAAGCGTGTATGGGCACCCCCCCTCAATTTGATTCGATTCGCATCTCGTCCAAATCGCCACACTTAGTTCGGGATTTCCATTTGCTGCACGCATATGCAGGTACGAACCCGAGGCCAGGGAGGAACTTTTGTAGTCGGCATTTAGGGAGGCATGGTCTTAGAGTGCTATGAGGGTTCCCTTTTCTTCGTGGGGCTCGATTAGCCGCGCACGCACAACACGTGGTGCTTTGGGCTTGATGCGAAGAAGAGTTGAGTTGTGTTGAGTGCCCCGCTTGGTGGAAGGCATTCCATCTGGCGGGTTATTCTTACGTGTACGGCCAAATTGGTGCACCCCTGCAGGGATAAATCTTCTCGAGAAGCCGTGTTTTCCGCGGTTATGGTTAACTTGGTGAAAGTACTGGCTAACAAGTACTCAGAACAACTTACACCTAACTAATGATAACTTGACTAGTAATAGGTTTATTGACACAATAACCTGAACCATCATTAATCCAACTGTCTGAGTTATCCTTGGATTGCTTCTTTGGATAAGAGGCGAGATCCAGGATGGGTTTGTTTGGAGTTAGTTATAGTTGGTTACGATACACTATCTTATCTCCTTTCTGTTAGCCGGAAGTTGTAGTATGTATCTGTAGTTGGTTAGTGCAGCCAGCTGCCGCATCTTTGGTATCACCCTTTCTTCCGTTGAACCCAAAGCATCTGTGCTTGATGTTGTGGGGTACCCTTTGGTGAACTGTGAGTCTTGCTTGCCACTACGTTTATGTACTGACCCCTTTGGGGGCTGTGGTTTCCGCAGACTACGCTTACGAGGATCCCCGTGATGGCTACTACGTGGAGTTTGACGAGGCTGCTGACGAGTAGATAGCGGACCCGGGCAGGATCCGAGACTACGTGGATGGGCTCCGTCTTCCTTTCATTCCCGGCCTCTTAGGCCTATTTGGATTTGTCTGTACTCAGACCTTTTGAATGCTTCCGCTGTGTTGTAATGATGATATGTTGGGACATGTGTCCTCTAGATGATTGTATTTGCTATCTCTGCTCTAGTGAGAGCTATTTGCAACTTATTTCTATTTATTTGTGTCTTAGAGATATGTTGTGCTATCATTCTGTTAAACGCCGTTGACATACCATGTGTGTATGGTATGAAGTACGTCAATGGTAGTATTCTGATTTCTATGGGATGGTTTACGTAGACGATGAACTGTAGGTGTTGGTTGTCACACATACGTGTGTTGGCCTACTCGTAAGAGATGCGGGTGCCGGTAAGCCCCGTAATCGAATCAACTACTGTTCAACGGAACTGCGAGTATCCTCTAGAAGTCCGGGTGCGACAAATGGTATCAGAGCCTGTCTGCCTGTAGGATCCCTTTTACTGGTCGCAGTTGAGTCTAGAAACTATTTTGTAGCTATATAGGAAAAATGAAACGTGAGAGTAGGAATTCTGTTCTTTTTCTTCTTTCCCCACCCACCCTTCCTTTTTCTGGTAAGGAAGTGCAACGCTGTTTTCTCTTCTCATCTAAACTTTCAAGTTAGGATTTCACGTATCCTGGTTTCTCTAGGATAGTTATATCTACTAGACCATAGGAATGGAGGTGGTTGTGACATGATTTATCATGTTGCCTACTCACGATTGAGAACGGAGGCGTGTTACCCTCCAAAAAAAAAGAACGGAGGCGTGTAAGCCCCGGAAGCAGATCCTCTATTCCTTAAGCAGTAGATATTGATCCTTTAGAAGCCCGGATGGGTTTTCCGTAGTACCTCAGGAGTTTTTGGTCTCGTGTTTCCCGAATGTTGCTTCGATATCCTGTTCTTCTCAACATTCTTATCGTCCGTTGAAACCTTGTTGTTGCTTTCCACTTCAGTTCTTCTACCGGCGCCTAATCAAAACTTCCCCAATCATCTGCAGATGGATCTCAGGTTCTACCCGCAGGTGGTTCGGATGACTCGTTGCGAGAGCACCGCCGGTTATCCGGAGATGCTGAGAGACATGTTCACTTATCTGGGGTTCCGTTGGGCACCAGAGTACCAGGTCTACGAGCAGCAGCGAGAGTTTGACCAGACCTACTACCAGGCTATCGTCTACATTCTATCAGATGATGGCATGAGCGTTGTCCACCGCTACGAGGCAGTAGGTTCCACAGTGGATATGGCTGTGCAGCAGGCAGCTGATGTGAGTCTCACCGTCCTTCGTGCTGACTACCGGGGATTTGACGATTCTATCTATCGCCACATCCCCCGTGGTTACATCACCTCGGAGGGAGCTCACTTCACTCTCTACGACAACTTGGATGTCTACGAGCATGATAACTCCAGGCTGCACACCACCGCTCAGTTTGTGAGGCACAGTGACGCAGTTGCCAGCACACTATCTCAGGAATTGGCTTCCGTCAGAGAGCAGCTCTACCTTGCTTTGACTCGTCTGGCGACGTACACCACAGACTTTGTTGGAGACGAGCGCTTTGCACGTTTCGATCAGCCAGTTGGTCCTCGTCTGCCAGATGCTGGAGGTTACGAGCCGATCAGAGGTCCACTCCTTAACCTCGGTGCTGGTTACACTGGGATTCCCCGCTTTGGAGCACAGGGAGTCGAAGCTATGTACTTCACCACACCTAGAGTCGCTCTCAGGCCACGACAGATCTATGTGGATCGTCGTTCTACCTACTTTCGTGGGTGTTCTCCTCACCGTACCTCTCGCCGTACTCCTAGTCGTCGTCCTGCGTGATGAGCATGAGAGTATCGATGTATCCATTCTTAGCTATGTTTAGTTATCCTTTGGCATTTCGAACCATTTGTGGTGTGTTGGATATTCTGATGTATTTGAACATAGGATAATGTACATGTTGGTTATCTATTCATGCGTCGGAATAATCTCTCTTTCGGTTTCCAAATCTATCCTTTTCTGTTGTTGTGCTAAAATGCATGTCTATTCAGGATGCCGCCAACAAGGAACACCCCGCCTGAGCCACCGCCAATCACGGAGCTGTTGACTCAAGTCATGACGCAGATGGCCCAGTTCTAGACTAATCAGCATAACAACCAGAATGCTCCACGAGTCAGTGTCAAGGAGTTTCTCAGTCTGGGGCCGAGAGCTTTCGTGGCAACACGCGAGCCTCTGGATGCTGATGACTGGATCCGTGAGATAGCTAAGGCTCTGGAGATTGCTCACGTTGCTGAGGAAGACAAGGTCAAGTATGCCTCCTATCTCCTGAAGGGTCAGGCAGCTACTTGGTGGGAAAACTACCAGACCATGAGAGCTGGCTACCCAATCACCTGGGGTTGTTTCAAGGAAGCTTTCCTGAAGCACCACATTCCAGATGGTCTCATGGAAAGGATGCGTGAAGAGTTTTGCTCTCTCAAGTAGGGCAAGCTGGACGTCATTGGCTATCAGAGTGAGTTCAATCGCCTCGCTCGATACGCTGGAGACGAGGTGTCCACTAAGGCTAAGAAGATGGCAAGGTTCCGCAGAGGTTTTAACCCGGAACTCAAGTACGCCCTCACCAACATCAAGGCCAACAACTTCGAGGAGCTCGTTAACACCGCGCTCAATGAAGAAAATGGGCGCAAGGCGTTCGAGGAGTCTCGCAAGCACTCGCGTGAGGGTGGTTCCTCCTCCAACATGACCACCCCTCCGCTGAAGCGCCGCATCTGGGTGCCAAATGGTGCTGTCACTCGGGCTCCATATGCCCAAGCTTCTCCAGGCTTCGCTCCCCGCCCACCCAACCCTGCTCAGATGCATGATCAGAGGGCTTCGATGGGGCAGCCAAGGCCAGGGCCTCCTCGTGTCGTCACTTGCTACAAGTGCAAGCAGACGGGGCACTACGCTGACAAGTGCACGCAGAGGCAGCTACCTCCACCACCACCTCGCCCCAATACCAACCAGGCAATGGTGCGTGCTCCCCCGGCTAAAGCCTTCAACTCCAACAACAGGCCTGTCGGGAGGACCGCAAGGGTGAATCATATCAAGGTCGACAAAGCTAAGGAATCTCCTGACGTCGTTCTCGGTACATTTCCCGTAAACTCTAACCCAGCTAAAGTGTTGTTTGATACCGGAGCATCACATTATTTCGTGTCAAAGATCTCTGCGACAGCAATTAAACTCCCTTTTGTTGGTTTGGGTTCCCCGCTAGTGGTAAACTCCCCTGGAGCAACCATGCAAACGTCTAAGATCAGTCACAGAAATCAAATCCTAATTGGAGGCCACATATTCCTTGCTTCCCTCATACTGCTTGGCAATTCTGACATTGATGTCATTCTTGGTATGGATTGGTTGAAGGCCAATAAAGCTACGATTGACTGTGCTCAAAAGTCAATAACTCTGTTCCACCCTTCTGGCCAGATAGTCTATTCTCCAAATGAATCAAGTTCCTTTCAGCTGTACACCCTCGATGCAAAATCTCTACCTCTACTTGAAAATGTTCCGGTGGTTTGTGAATTCCCTGACGTCTTTCCAGAAGAGTTGCCAGGGATGCCTCCGGACAGAGCAATTGAGTTCGTGATCGAGCTTGAACCAGGTACTGCTCCAATCTCCAAGCATCCATACAAGATAGCTCCTCCTGAAATGAAACTGTTAAAGGAGCAAATCGATATGTACATGGAAAAAGGTTACATTCAACCTAGTTCCTCGGCTTGGGGTTGCCCAACTCTGTTCGTTGCGAAGAAGGATCACACAAAGAGACTCGTTGTTGACTATCGTCCTCTTAACGAGAAAACCATCAAAAACAAGTATCCAATTCCTCGTATCGATGATCTTTTTGATCAACTTGCTGGAGCCTCAATATTCTCCAAGTTGGACTTGAGAATGGGTTACCATCAAATAAAAATCAGAAAGGAAGATATTCCAAAAGCAGCTTTCACCACTCGCTACGGTCTATATGAATTCACCGTCATGTCCTTTGGTCTCACCAATGCACCGGCGACATTCTCTCGACTCATGAATTCTGTCTTCCATGAATACCTCGACAAGTTCGTTGTGGTATATCTTGATGACATTCTGGTCTACTCAAAATCCGAGGAAGAGCATGAAGAACACCTTCGTCTCACTCTCATGAAACTTCGCGAGCATCGTCTATATGCCAAATTCTCCAAATGTGAGTTCTGGATTCCAGAAGTTGCTTACCTTGGTCATGTCATCTCGGCCAAGGGCATAGCCATTGATCCAGAAAAGGTTAAAGCAATTGTTGATTGGAAACCTCCTAAGACGGTGAAGCAAGTAAGAAGTTTTCTTGGCTTGGCTAGCTATTGCCGTCGTTTTGTCCAAAACTTCTCAAAGATTGCCAAACCTCTCACTGATCTCACAAAGAATGACAAGAAGTTCGTTTGGTCTCCACAATGTGATGAGAGTTTCAATCTCTTGAAGACTAAACTCACTTCTACACCAGTTCTGGTTGGCCCAGATACTACCAAACCTTTCCAAATATTCTGCGATGCATCTCTCCAAGGTCTAGGTGCAGTTCTTATGCAAGAACGTCAAGTTGTGGCTTATGCTTCACGTCAGTTGAACACCCATGAGCTCAATTATCCCACACATGACCTTGAACTTGCAGCAGTTGTGTTTGCCCTCAAGAAATGGAGACAATACTTGTTGGGTAACCGCACTGAAATCTTTTCCGATATAAGAGTCTGAAATACATCTTCACTCAACCAGATCTAAACCTCAGGCAAAGGAGATGGATTGAAAAGATTAAAGACTTTGATCTCACCATTTCTTACACTCCAGGAAAGGCTAATGGTATGGCCGATGCTCTCAGTCGCAAGTCGTATTGCAATAATCTCATGATCATGGAAAGCCAACCTCCACTTCATGAAGAATTCCATAAGCTGAACCTTGGTCTTGTTCCTCAAGGCTATCTTGCAAACTTGACAGCCAGTCCAACTCTCGAGGACAAGATTCGTTCTGAACAACTTCGTGATGCTGAAATCAAGAAGATGGTAGAACACATCAAAGAAGGCAAGGAGAAATTTAAGTCCTTCTCAATTGATGACAAAGGAACTGTGTTCTTCGAAGGACGCATTGCAGTTCCTCAAGTTCAAAGTCTCAAAGATGTCATTCTCAAGGAGGCTCGTGAAACTCCTCTCTCCATACACCCTGGAAGTACAAAGATGTACCAGGATCTTAAGACACTGTATTGGTGGCCTGGCATGAAACGTGAAATTGCTCAATACGTTTCTGAATGCGACGTTTGTCAACGTTTTAAGGCAGTCCATCAGAAAACAGCCGGTCTTCTCCAACCTCTGAAAATCCCTGAGTGGAAGTGGGACATGATTGAAATGGACTTCGTCACTGGTTTTCCAAAGTCCAAGAGGGGCAACGATGCAATCTTCGTTGTCATTGATCGTCTCACTAAAGTAGCTCACTTCTTTCCTGTCAAAGAGACAATCTCAGCTAGCCAGTTAGCAGAGCTATACACAGCAAAGATTGTTCCTCTTCATGGTGTTCCATTGGAAATAAGCTCAGACCGTGGAAGCATATTCACTTCTCATTTCTGGAAGAGTTTTCAAGAAGCGTTGGGCACAAAACTTCTGTTCAGTACAACTTATCACCCTCAGTCTCAAGGACAAGTCGAAAGAGTCAATCAGATTCTCGAGGATATGCTCAGAGCATGTGGTATCTCCTTTGGCATGAAATGGGAGGAATGCCTTCCATATGCTGAATTCTCCTACAACAACAGCTTCCAGGCAAGCCTAGGCATGGCACCATTTGAGGCACTCTATGGCCGCAGATGCAGAAGTCCAATCAATTGGTCTGGAGCTGGTGAACGTTCACTCTTAGGCCCTGACATTGTTAAGGAAGCCGAAGAGAAAGTTCGCATCATTCGTGACAATCTCAAGATGGCTCAATCTCGTCAGAAAAGCTACTATGACAGCAAGCACAGGGATATGATTTATGCACCTGGTGACAAAGCATATCTCCGTGTAACTCCCCTCAGAGGCACTCATCGTTTTGGTGTGAAAGGAAAGCTTGCACCAAGATACATTGGTCCCTTCAACATTCTCTCAAGACGTGCAGAAAATGCCTATCGTCTTGAACTTCCAGAAAAACTATCCAAGGTGCACGATGTGTTTCACGTGTCACAGCTCAAGAGGTGTTTCAAAGATCCAGATCGTGCAGTTGATCATGATTCCATTGAACTGCAAGAAGATCTATCTTATGAGGAGCACCCTGTTCGAATTCTCGATGGGACCGAGCGTAAGACTCGCAACAAGAGCACCAAGTTCTTGAAAGTGCAGTGGTCCCATCATTCCGATAAAGAGGCAACGTGGGAGACCGAAGAGGATCTTCGCAAGAAGTATCCGGACCTTTTCACTTCTCAGTAGGAATCTCGTGGCGCGATTCCTTCAAGGGGGGCGTTTTGTAACATCCCAAGTACAAAAAACCACCCTAGTATGTTTTATTTCTTGTTATTTTATGTTTTGCATCATGACATCATCATTGCATTTGTTTTGGCATTTGTTTTCCAATTGTTTTCCATTTGTTTGCATTTGTTTTCCTTTGTTTTCTATTTGAATTTTCAAACCAAATTCAAATATTTTGTTCATACTTGTTATGTTACATTTTCCAAATAAAAAAGTTCAATTAAAAAAACAGCTATTTGTTTCTATTAAAATAGAAAGCTCAACTATTAACTTGTTATTTTATTTATTAACTCACTTAACTCAATTTTCATTCAAAATTCAATTACATTTTTTCAAACAGCAACCATGTTGAAACTTATGAAAATTACAAATCAATTCTAATCCTTTTGTTTCAATTAAACTATAAGGATCAAACTATTTAAATTTTGTTTTCAATACTTCACTTAATAATCAAAATTCATTCAAATTCCATCAAATTACAAACAGCAATTATTTTGAACTTTTTGGAAAACTAAACTTGGCAAGTTGTTGCTGTTACAATAATTAAGCAATACCAATTTTTCCTAAAATTTTCTAACATCAAAATCCTAGCCTTTTCTTCCTATTTTCTTTTCAGCAAAAAAAAAGAAACAGAAAATTTTAAAAAGAAAAGAGAGAGGGGTAGGGCAGGCCAGCCAGGCCCAGCCCACCTTCACCTGGCCTGCTTACCTGTTCGCGTCATCTTCAACCTGTACGGCGGCCATCGACAGTGTCCACGTCGCAGCAGCGGAGAAACAACGGCCACCGCGCGCCCCTCTCCCCCTATAAACCTAGCCCTAGCTAGCCCGAGCTCTCCCCTAACCCTAGGTCCTCCCCCCACTCTCCCTCTCTCGCCGCCGTCGCCACTTCTCCTCTCTCCGCCCGGAGTTTTTCCTCTCTGAACCTCACCCCGAGCTCCGTCCTCTGAATCCGCGATGATCGCCGCCGGTAGGGTGCGTCTCCCCTCGGGCTAGCAACGGGAACGGTTTCCCCGTAGCCCCCTCTACGTCCTCGACACCGCCACCGTGCCGGAGACCGCCTACATCGCCGCCGCCATCCTCGTGCTGTCGCCGCCGGCGTCCTCCACCGAACCTCTGCCTCACCTTCAAACGCCGGTGAGCATCACGGCCACCCCTTCCCTCTCTATCTCTCTGCACTTGGGCAAGCACCAGCACCTCCTACGCAAACGAGCACAGCGGCAGTAGCAACCGCAGCGCGGCAGCAGCTCGCCGCCGGCCAGCGAGCCTCTGTCGAAGTTCAGAAAAACGTACCTGCAAAAATTCAGTTAGCGTATCTGAACGTTATCCTCCCTCGCCCCCTTACCTGTCAACGATCTCAGCAGCTACCGCAGTGGTAGCAGCGCTGCGTGCGCGAGCCCGAGCCCAGGGTTCGACCCCCCGCGGCGCAGTTTATCCCCCTTTTTTGCAAATTGGCACGCGGGCAGGCAGGAGGCCCACCTGTCTGCTGCAGTGAGTGCCACGTGAGCTGCCATGCTAGCCAGGGCCCGCTGGCAGCGGCCCAGGTTAGGCCACTGCGCAGTGAAAATAGTTTCTACACAGTTTTCTTTTTAAATTTAAGTCCAATTCATTTACAGTTTAGTCCCTAGATTTAAAATGCAAATAACTTTTAATTTCCAAATCCAAAAAATACAAATAAAATATGTTTGCTGAACCAAATTAAATTCTCTACATGTTTAAAACATTTGTATTCTGTTTTGAATATTTCAAATGTATTCAAATTTCAAATTCAAACAAACCATCTTAATTTTGGTTAATTTCATAACTAATTCAAACTAAGTTCAAATAACACAAATAAAATATGTTTTCCATGCCATTTTGAACCACCTTTTCAAATAAAATTTTGTTTCATGTTTTGAATAATTAAAATTGCTTAAATAATTTAAACCTTGTTTAAATCGTTTAAATTTGCTAAATTCATAACTTGCTCAAATTAAATTATTTTTGAACATATAAAATATGTTTTCAAACTAGAAAAGTATAAACTTTTCAAATATGAATTTGGTTTAATGTTTTGAACAAATAAAATTTCAAATAATTTCACACTTGAATTAAATTCATTTAAATCTTGTTTAAACTTGTTTAATTCATAAGTAATTTATTCTAAATCCTTTTTCAACAAGTGAAACATGTATTCCACCTAAAATTTTGTGTACTTTCCAAATATGAACTTTGTTAGCTGCTTTGAACAATTTAAATTGGTGAAAACAACAAATGCTTGTGTAACACGTTTAAGGAACCAAAATTCCATAACTTAATAAATAAAATTCCAAACTTGGTAAACCTTATTTCAAATTGTTTCTATTGTTGTTTTCTTTCTGTTTTCATCATCCATGCATCATGCCAATCCACTTTCACCTGTTGGTTAGTTGTAAAACAATTATTTTAACCTTAATTCATGGGCTTTTCATATGCAATCCAAATTGCATGTGGGTCCATTTAATCATGTTATGTTACCATGTCAACTAGTTAATTTTGATGCATCAATTAAATGGTCATGCATCATCCCATGATTGTGCACTATGCCATGTTATTGATTGTTTGTCTCTCTGTGTTGTTTGTTTGCTTCTTCTCGAATAGACGACGACGTTGAGACAGACGATACTTACGACACCCCTTCTGAGGATCTAGCTCAGTACACCTATGAGTTTTATTAAGCAGATTCTAGATCCTTCCGGTAAGGTTTCCGAGCTGCACCCAACACGTCCTCCTCGCCCCACGGGACTTCCCGTCCTCCACGGCTATAAAAGCCCGGCCTCCGCCCGTCCCTCGCCAAATTTTGGTTGTCTGCTGCGATAGTCTGTAGTCGTTTGTTCAACTTCCTTTAGAGAGATATTCTTGCATCCATAGTTATGATTGATCCATAGATATGCTTTGGTCTCCTTTTACTGCCTACTGACTTCGCGTTTACTCTGTATTACAGATGCAGATCTTCGTGAAGACCCTCACCGGCAAGACCATCACCCTCGAGGTGACACGATCGACAATGTGAAGGCAAAGATCCAGGACAAGGATGTTCGCCAGGTGGCTTGTTCTTCAGAGTATTTTTTTGTGTCTGAATTCCGGTGTTATACTTCAGCTTTTAACAATAAGCCTGCTTGAAATTCTGTCTTGAAACTGAGCTTATTGCTTGCTTGAGCCACGAATCCGTGCCGGTACTGCTGCTTTGCAAGTGAGCCCTTAACTTCTAAGTTCTCTGTTGTGCACTTCCTGGTTCTTGGCAGCCTTTGGCTTTGATAAGTTTGAGCTGATTTGGGGTACTAAAATGTGAAGTTGTGGCCAATTCTATTATCGTGTCTCTGCTGTTCTTGATCTTCTCTTTCTGCTCATCATGAGAATTATACAATGATGATGCTAATTCTGATCATACCCAGCCACATGATAAAGTGGGCGTACAATATTCTTAGAAAGAATATCTATTGCCACGGAAAGATGTAGTCACTTATAGGGAAGGCAGATTTGGCCCATGTGGTGTTGTCAATTCGATGAAATATTGAATTCACTATTGTTTTGCGGATGAAAAAGGATGATTTTGATGATACATTTCCCTTTCTACGCCAGGAATAGATTGTGGCAAATGCGGCGAGGAATAACACACAGCCAAAAGCCATTTACTCGCCCCAGCCAAACGGACTGAACACAGAACAGAAGAACCCTACTACAGTTAGCATAAAAGATCACTTGTAAGCTGTAGAGATGTATATAGGCCGCAGCTGATTCCTCCGTCATAGTGTTTGTTGGTACCGAGCTATATATCTTGGAGGCAGGTTCGAACTCTTGCTCAAGGAGCTTTGCATAGCTAGTTGCATCTTGGAGTGGAGACATACTAGTATAAGCTTTCCTATAGTTTCATCACCACTCTTGTCATGTTGTACTCAACCTAGCTAGTTTAGCCCATACTATACCAAGTACCCTCTCTACTTATCATGTTAAAACTCTAAACGAGGGATTTTCGCCAGCTCAATGGGTGCGTACAAACTTTGGTAGGTGCTTAATCTTTTGCTAGCTTGTTTGACAGTTTGCTATACATATATGCCAACGTGTTTTTTGTCAGATCAGAGCAGCAAGCAAGCAGTGTATCCCTGCAATTTTTAGTATGAATCCCATGGTTTGACAATTCAAAGAACTCTTGTCCATCCTTATAGGCCCAAGGCAACGGTCGAGCTCACCCTCCATAACTTGATAAAAATGACAACTTGATAGCATGATGCTAATTCATCAGCCCTTCGACGCCACCATATCTTAGGCCCAAGGCAACGGTCGAGCTCACCCTCCAGAGCGGCGTCTAGGTGATCGCCTTATTGGTCTTTCATGAAGCGGACCTACTTTTTCAAACACTGGAGCATGCCAGTTGGACCAATGTTGATTGGGAACCCAAGGGTGGCAAAGATGCATCGATCCGCTGAGACAACGGTCACTCGACAGCAGCTTCATCACAGTAAAACTGGGCGTAAACCAGAGCTGAGGAGACACAATCTCCTCCTTGCTATATATAATTTCCCAAGTCAATTACTCCAACATCACGACGTCTACTCTTACGTCCAGGATTGTCGTCAGTAAAGTAGGCATGATTCCCCTTGAGAGCAGGGCAATCTTTGACACTTAGACAAAACGGATCATTAAGCCCAAGAAACAGCGCATGGTCAGGCAAGCACTCGATTTCCGCAAGCCCTCCCTCTGCAGCATCATCAACTCTGTGTAGTTTAATCTCCATGGTATTCAGAGCAGGTATGGCATCTTTATGAGGCGCATCAGGCTCTTTCAGCCTTGAAGGCCGCCCCACGGAGCCTGAACAATGTGTACAGCGTCGGAATAAAAATCCTGATCCTCCCCTTGATAAGGCTAGTCACAATGGGGAGTAACATAGAGTAGTAACATACACATTTTTCTAGACTAGGTTACTACTTCCACAATGGGTAGTAACATAAAAGTGGTGTCATGCAAAGGTGTATTTATTAGCTTGTAGACTCATGTTGCATTGGGAGGTGTGATGTTACGGTAACTAGCTAAGTTACCACAACCACCTCTCTCCTCATTAAATACTTGCCACATCAGATTTTTTGCCTACGTGGCACTGATGTTACTACTTAGTTACTGCCCATTGTGACCAGCCTAACCTTCATCGTAACGGCGGGAGCGGCGCTGAGATCCAAGGCGTGGATCTCCCCCGCGTACAGCAGCCCGTCCTTGTAGGTGCAGTCCTGGTAGTGGTAGCAAGGTCCACCTGTCGTCCTCCCCGACCCTCGCGAACGAGAGGTGGATGAGCACCGCGACGTAGCTTCCTGCTGCATCGTCGTCACGGAAGAGAAACGCATTGAACTGGAAGCAGCTCGTGGCGGGGGATGATCGACGGCGGCGACGTGACCAAAGCTTGCCCTGCGGAGGGACTCGGGTACTCGTACTCGTGGACGGAACCTGAGTCGTCGAAGATGGGCCTCACCTACTCGACGGTGGTCACGGAAGGGAGCGCGACCTGCTGCCCGGTGATGGGGTTGACGAGGTGCATCTCGGACCTGTCGTCGATGGTGACCAGGAAATCGAGTAGGCGAACAAGATCTCAGGCTTGTTCAAGCAGAATAAGGATTGATTCCAAGTTTATATGCGGTCGGTTCCTGTTTTCCTACCGTTCAGCTTGTGCTTGCCAAATCGATCCGTCTTGAATTTGCTGCTCTATCAAATTAATAAAACCACATATAGGTTCAATCCTCATTTTTTTAAAGGCATCAAATTAATAAAACCACATAGGTTGCACAAAGTTTAATGCTAGTAGAAAGCAAAAAATCACAAACAGCTAGGCGAGGGGCGACACAGCAAAGACGTCCCACCCCCGTCGGAGCCAAAAGTTCCAACTACTGAAGAGGAGCAGCCGGTCTCTCCCACCCCCGTGGCGGCGCCGCCGGGGTGCTCCCCCTAGCCGCCTCCAGTCCCTCTTCCCACGCCTCCTACCTGTCGCGCCACCGCCGCCCTATGCGTCACATGGCAAAGTCCCGCGTGGCGTGGCGGCGGCTCATTCTGGCCGGCGGCTGGCTGAGGTGGGACGGCCCTTCTCTCCCAGCGTCTCCGGGGATGGTGGCGGCGGTCGTCTTCTTCGTCGGAGATGGCTTGCCTTCGGCGGACCTCCGGTTGCATATCCGGGGGAAACCTCAGATCCCATCAGGATCGAGCGATGGCGGCGTCCCGGCGTCGTATTCCCTCTTGCGGGCATCGCTTTGGAGTCTTCACCGGATGGAGGGACCAACGGCGGCGGGGCCGAGGTCGTGGCAGCCTCGACTTTCCAGGTCATCGGACCTATGGATCAGGATCTGCAACGGCTTACGGCGGGGAGGAGGTCGCTGTCAACAGCTCATGCTGCGTGGCAGCGTGGTTGCTTGCAGCTGGTCTAGCGGCGGCGCGCTGGCCGCAATTTGCTAGCTGTGGTGTCGTCGACACCGCATGAGTTTGGAGATGGGACGGCGGCCCGGCTTCTTCGACGGTGGTGGTCTTCGTGGTCATGTGGATGATGCGATGGCTGATCTTCGAGATGGTGATGGTCTCTGACTTCGTAAGTCGCAGTCGATGGAGGTATGGGACGTTCTCTTCTGTGGCTGCAGAGTTCCGAGGCTGGCGGCGGTATGGGACACCCCCTCCATTTCGAGACAGGGTTCTATTCGACGCAGCGGGTGCTACGCATGACGACTTCAGAGGAGCTGTGAAGTCATGCCTGGCCGACAGTGTCGATATGCCTGATCCTTGCATGTGCTACGCACGACTTTTCTCCGCGGTGTCAAGTCATGCCTGCTGTTGTTCGATAGATGGTGGTGTGACAACGGCTAGAGCTGGAGCGGTATGGGACGTCATCGGCCTCCAGTTTCTCCTCCAGTGGTATCTGGCTATTCGTTGGCCGGAGAGGTGGTGATGGTAGAAGATTTGGTGTCGAGTCTACACACTTCGGTGGAAACATTTCGGGCGAAGTTGACACGCGCTTGCGTCGTTACCTTGCTGAAGGTGATGGTTCGAAGCATGAATTTGGGGATGAAAATCCCGAGCTCGGTCTTTGATCGGACTCGTCATCATCGGCGCACGTGTGGCTTTTCCTTCTTGAAGGCTTCGTCTAGAAGTTGTGTATGTATATTTGCTTTTATCTTTTGCCATTAGTTTAGAGGTAGTCTGGTGGAGGTGCTGTTGCGTGGCATGTGGTCTCGGGTTTGTTTACTTTGTACTTCTTTGATTCTTATATTAATGAAAAACCGGCTGTGTGCATCAATTTTATGCAGAGGCTGGGACAGGGTTCCTGTTTCAAAAAAAAAGACGTAGCCCAAGCCTAAGATGGCAAACTACTTGTAGACCTGCGACGTGGAGTTTCTTTAGTTTGTCACTTGTCCCCCTTGTCCTGATGCTTGAGGTTAGGGGTCCAGAGCAGCAAGAAGATCACATATTGGAAGATGATATCAAAATACTGTTTGGTAACCTTTACCTCAATAGTAAGCTTGTTCGGTAAATTTTACTCCCTCCGTTCCTAAATATAACATGTTTAAGCCCTTTCCCACATTCACATATATCTATATGTATCACAACTTTTAGTATATATGTTCACTCATATTAGTGTGTATCTAGTCAACATGAACAATAGCTAGAACATCTTATATTTAGTAACGGAGGGAGTACCTCTCTAGTAAGCTTGTTTGATATCAGAATAGTGTTTGGTAATTGTTTGGCAACTTTTACCTCGTAAGCATGTTTCCAACGTGGCAAGGAGCCCAAAGCATTCGGCGAGCTTGACCTGAAAAACAAAAGCATGAGAGAATACCGTATAATTAAGATTTCAAATACCACACATGAGTCACGGGAATATGGATCGAGTAGGTGAAGAAGGGCTTGTTCAAGCAGAATATGGATAGATTCTAGAAAAGACTCTGCCTTTTCTGCCAGTACGGGAGGGAGCGCGAGGTGGACTCTGTCAACCATCATTCTCGCGCGCACCCAACGCGTCGTCTTCCTCGTCGTCACTGCGTTCCCGGTCGTCCCGTCCACTCTTCACAAATCCAGTACCCAAATACCCAAACCATCTCGACGAGAAATCCTCCACCGATCGACCTGCTCCTGCTCACAAGCAAGGTCCCTCCTTCTTTCCTCTCCGATATCTGACGAACACGGAAAGAAACAAGAGCATACAGTGAGTGATGGAAGAACTGGAAACGGACCAGCAAAAACAGGCTGAGAAAATCAGTGCACCTGTATCTACCGAAGCTGTCGGATCCCAGGTATTTCCACTATATTTCTTTCTGGTTTGCTGCTTCAATTAAAACTACAGAAAACATGAAGAAAAGTTACAGCTCCAACACTAGATATGTACTAAATACTGAAACTACACTAGTGCAACCTGAAATCTTAGCTACGGTCTCAATCTACACTAGTGCAACCTGAAAATAAAAATAAAACAAGTTTTCCCAGGAAAACATGCAACAACAAAACCAACACATAAGCAAAAGGGGACCTGGGGCTTAAAAACCTGGCAAGATTCAATATAAGTTTGATGTGTAAATGGTGGTGGAAGCTGGAATCAGGATTTGGCCGATGGCAAGATTTTACCAGGGAAAAGTATCTGGGTGAAGGTGGCATTTTCCATATCAAATACAGAGTCGTGGATTCTACTTTCATGTCCGATCTTCTTCATATTAGGTAGCTGTATTTGAACAAGAGAATAATGGTGATAGGAGATGGGAGGAGAACTGACTTTTGGGGTGATACATGGTGTGGACATAGACCCCTCAAGGATGTTTTCCCAGGGATATTTGACATTTGCAATGAGCAGTCCATACCAGTGGCTGAGATGGCGAGGAAGTGGATCCCTAGTTTTAGAAGATGGCTAACTAGTGAACTGCAGGGTGATATCAGAGGCTTGCAGAATAAGTTGGTTGGGATTGCAGGTAAGGACACTCCGAGGTGGAAGTGGTCGAAAAATAGAGGTTTTTCTATCAAATAAATGTACCACTCCCTTTCTAATAATGGTTTGGACAGGTCTTTGAAACATTTGTGGAAAGCTAAAGTTCCATTCAAGATTAAGGTCTGGCTTTGGCTCATTTGGCATGATGCCATTGCAACAAAGGACGATATGAAAACGAGGTAATAGATTGGCAGCTACAAATGTCAGTTTTGCAATGAGGAGGAATCTATTCTTCACTTGTTTTCTACATGTGAGGCGGCCAAGTACGTTTGAAATGTGATAGGTTCTATGGTTGGGGCCAACAACAGGCATGGCTCTTTCCTCGAGTTTTTCTGGTGGATTCCTTGCTACTTACAGGCCGGTCGCAATGTGCAGATTATTGGTGTGGTGGCAGTTTGTTGGGCCATTTGGAAACTCAGGAACCGTGCTTGTTTTGACAAGAAACTAATCAAAAACCCATTTGAGCTAATTAGTTACACTTGTGTCTTTCTCAATTATTGGGCAGGTCTTCACCCCACGCAGGAACATGAAGACATCCGAGCTGGAGCTGATTTGCTACTTCAAGCTGCAACGTCAATGGAGAATAGAAGAAATTCGACACCTGCAAACATACCTGGCATTGTTAGGCGAATTGAAGATGGTAAAGCTGGGTCTATGGGTGAGGAGAACGAAGAAGCAGAAGATATGGACCGCTGGTGAGGGTGTTTTGTCCCCTGTAAAAATGTTGCGCGCATCGTTGGCCGTTGTATATTTTGTTGTGCTAATGTCTAGGTCCAGCTTTTTGTGCCGCTTGTTCCCTGAAGTTAACCTGTTAAATCTCTTTTGTAATCCGTCTGTAGGCTGTGCGGTTGAGTTAGACCCCTTCAGGGTTTAACTAGCAGATAGTTGTTGAAGGAGTTCCGGTTGGCTCTTTTTTTCTAGTTTGTTTCGGGCTATAAGGGGCGATTTAAAACTCTTGGATTGTCGGTGGTTGTTCCGTTATTGATATGGTAATGGAACGCGGACCCTTTTCTAGGGCTGCCGTTTGTGTAAAAAAAAGCAACCCATTGTAGGTCAGAATCATTGAGAGAAAAAAACTGTAAAATTATTCTTCGATTAATCGATTATCCTTTATCAAAACCTTATCAAATAAACTTATGAATGAGATGAAATGTGGGAGGGTAAAGAGGCCAGGAGTTATTACATGGAAACATATCCTAGAGGGCCTTGACTCATCAAAAAAGAAACCGATAAGTTTCCAAGGGTCATGTGCGGGGGCTCTGGTGATCGCGGAGGCGATTCCGTCTCACCTCCTTGCGTCCTGATGTCCCCACCGCTAGACGTCATCGTCCATCCCTTTAGCTTTGGAACCCTCACCTCTCCCCTCCCTCCTTCCCGGTGTGGCCCTTGCTGGCGCTGCTCCACTTGACAGAGCTATTTGTCCCCGTGATGTGGACTCAGAGGAGAACCTCGCTCCTCCTGACTCCACGCAAGTCGAACACATCAACGTTCCTAGCCCTATGACGCGTGGCCCGGGCCCAGCACGCCGGCCGCTTGTGCGGCTTCCTGGCAAGCTTCGAAAAAATCCAAGTTCGGCATTCCTTCTCGTTTTTTTCGTGAAAATCACACGTTAGTCGCCTTCTCCCCCTCCCGCCTTGCTTGCACGCTGCCACCAGTTTCTGAGTTACCCCTGCCTCACCCAGCCTGCGCTGCAATGGTTTACTGGTCAAAAACGCCTTAAAGTTCTATTTCACGGACCTTGGCGACTCCTTGCAGGTGTGGCACGTTGGTGCCTTCACCTACTCCTCCATGAAGGGATCTCATGCCATCGCTGAGAGGATTGTGGCTTCTGGTTCGTTTTCTTGTGGAACCTGCACTTTCCCGAGAAGAATTCCAGTGACAACTCTCTTCGTATCGACGTGGCCTGCCCCCTGCCTCTCATTCCTGCACGTCCCAACCCTGACCCCATGGACCCACCCGATGGGAGAACCACGACTTTCTCCCCCCCCCCCCCACGCCGTGCTCAACCCGCCCCCTAACCCCTCGCACGCATATCCTCTTTTCCTGTCGTCAGCGCGGCTGAATGTACTGTCGATCTCCGTCACGGGGCTCGATATTTTACCCCCCTCCCTTCCCATGCCACCATACGTGCCGCGGGAGACCCTCTCTCCCCGTACTCCTACGACCTTGACCTGCTCCATCAACGCCTCCCGAAGATCCGTGGGAGAGGACGGGCCGATAAACCTGGAATACGACAATTGAGTTGAAAAGATTTTCACAGAAAAGAGCTATCATCTACGAAGATTCATAGCTTTCGGGCCACATGACGGATGTTATGGCCACATACATGGCATAGTTTATTTAAATGTGCCTATATTATACAAAAACATTCATAATGGAACAACGAACAATGCTGACGAAGAAAGTTTTATTTTCCATTGAATAAAAATATCATTTTTCATTTTCGGAGTGCTAAAAATGGGGTTTTTGTGAAGCACCTACCAAGAATATGTTACAAAATTGCACCAAATAAAATTATAAAGTTATTATACCACATATCATGTTCAAACAACCAAATTAATACCTCTCAATAGCTTTAAATACACCTCTTTTAAAAAAGACAAATTTCTGCTGATTCAGATGGAAACAAGTCGAATTTGAACTACATGTGCCTTATAGTTTGCTCATGCTTTTTTGTAAAAATAATTTTTAGATACATAAGTACCTATTTCTTCATAGATACACCAAGAGTTTCAAAATATTCATCCCCTAGCTACGAAAGGTAATGCCCGCCGTCTTGACTTTTCATATTACCAGCTTAGAAAATTCCAGAAAATTCAAAAAAAAAACCTCGAAATGATGCAAGACCTTCGCGTGGCGTCATTATATATGTCCTAGTATCCACCCAAAATAATAAACTTGGAACACGAAAATTGGGTTGAAAAGGTGTTCACAGAAATGAGCTATCTCCTCCAAAGATTCTTGGGTTTCAGGCCAAATGACGGATGTTATGGCCACATCCATGGCATAGTTTGTTTAAATGTGCCCATATTCAACACAAACATGCATAATGGAACAAAGAACAATGTTGATGAACAAAGTTTTATTTTTCATTGAATAAAAATATCATTCTCCATTTTCGGAGTGCTAAAAATGGTTTTTTTTGTGAAGCACCTACCAAAAATATGTTACAAAATTGCACCAAATAAAATTATAAAGTTGTTATACCACATATCATGTTCAAATAACCAAATTACTACCACTCAATAGCTTTAAATACACCTCTTTTGAAAAAGACATATTTCTGCTGATTCAGTTGGAAACGAGTCAAACTTGAACTACAGGTGCCTCATAGTTTGCTCATGATTTTTTTTAAATCATTTATAGATACACAAATACCTATTTTTTTCAAAGATACACCAAGAGTTACACAATATTCATCCTCTAGCTACGAAAGGTAATGCCCAACGTCTTGACTTTTTCATATAACCGGTTTAGAAAATTCCAGAAAATTCAAAAAAAAATACTCGAAATGATGCAAGACCTTTGCGTGGTGTCATTATATATGTCCTAGTATCCACCAAAAATGATAAACTTGGAATACGACAATTGGGTTGAAAAGGTGTTCATAGAAATGAGCTATCTCCTCCGAAGATTCTTGGGTTTCGGGCCAAATGACAGATGTTATAGCCATATTCATGGCATAGTTTGTTGAATTGTGCCCATATTCTACATAAAAATGCATATTGGAACAAATAAGAATGTTGCCGAAGAAAGTTTTATTTTTCTCTTAATAAAAATACCATTTTCCATTTTCGGAGTGTCAAAAAGGGTTTCTTTGTGAAGCACCTACCAAAAATATGCTGCAAAATTGAAAATCATTTTTTAAAATTGTTATTCCACATTTTATGTTCAAGTAATCAAATTACTCCCTCTTAATAGATTGCTATCCACCTCTTTTGAAAAAGACAAACTCCTGCCGATTGCGCTGAAAGCGGGTAAAATTTGAACTACAAGTGTCTCGTAGTTTCTCATGATTTTTTGGAAAAATCATTTTTAGATACAAAAGTAGTTATTTCTTCATAGATACACCAGGATATTCACAAAATTCCCCCACTAGATATGGACGGTCAAGCCCATCGTTTTGACTCCAAACCATAATTGAAAATCTCCTAAAGTCCCAAGAAATATATGCTCATTGACATGATTATATTTTTTTCAAAAATATGTTTCCTAATGGTCTATAATCAGTGTAAATAATTTTACAATTTTTACAAAATTGATTTCGGTCAATTTGGAGGTGAAATTCAAATTATAGAAAACGAAAACAGGATTACACAAAAAAAAAGGTTAAGATCCAACCCAACCCAGCTAGGTGTGAGAGCGTGTGACAACACTAGGTACACAGGCAAAAATTCGGCCCAAGCCAATAGGGAAGCATTCCCCCCCACCCGACCCCCGAATTTTTTTTCGATGGATTTGACCCACCGAGGCCCAAGTTTGCTTTGTCTTTGTTAAGTTGAGCGAGTGCAGACAGTTATCAACAAATGTTTTGCAGCCTCGTGGTTGTGCTGCTTGCTGGAGAGCTGAAGGTGCATGGTTCGAATCCCCTTCCCACTTCTTATTTTTGTGAATAAATAGAAAGGGTTCGGTACGGCCACGCATACGCATGTCAAGCTCGCCACGTACTGCCACGGGCCACGCACGTCAGGGGGCTGGCCCCACATGTCATTGGTAGCAAGTGAAACTATGGGTTGACATGTAAGCAAGGAAATCACATGCAGAAATTGACCCATAGTGACACATAGGCACAAATTGATGATGTGGCAATCCATTTGTATAAATGTGTCTACGTTTAAGCGTCGTGACGATTTGTATTCGTCGTGATCTGCTAAAAAATAAGGCCTTAGATCACATAATCCGATTATGACTATTTCATCTTATACGGATACGACGTTTTTAACTCAAATCATCGTTATTTTACAGGGTTTTTATCCCCTCAAATAACTTACGACGATTTTGTTTGAAATTGTCACAACTCTGTGACGATTTCCTTACCGTCATTGCGAGAACGTCATGTATCAACGCATTTCTTGTAGTGTTCGTCCGCACGTCCTGGTCGATAGAGGCAGCCACCGAGAGTTCTGCTCGCCCCATTGAGCTCGTCGTGGGATGCCGCACCCCGTGGTTCCCTCCATTGAGCAAGAAGACCTCGGGAGCGCCATCGTCGTGCACCACCGACACCCTGCCCCGCCGCATCGGCCATATCCAGCGAGCAGTGCGCCACAGAGGTAAACCCTAGGCATTCAGCTCGTTCGATCTCCATCACGCGGTTCAGATTAGAAGCTTGATTCGAATCGGTATCAGCCAACCATAGAGCGCCATGTCAGCCTGACCCGGAGAGCCAATCAGAGTGCACCAGGTGGCCTACCCATTTTCTTATTTTCACCCGAATAGAATTAAAATGGCATTTTGCAGAAAAGACCCTCTAACTTGTAATCATCATATCTTTTGATCCACATAGACAAATTTAACAAACTTGGACTTTTTGAAATCCGCTGAACATATAGAAGCTTTTGGAATTGTCCAAATTTAAATTTGACCATTTAAAATTTGTTAATAGGCAAGTTTGATGAATTTGGCATAATTCAAATTCTACAAATCCAAAAATTATAAATAAAATATTTTTGGAATACTTAGGATGTGTAATTTCATACCCTATGGCCCAAAATAATATTTTAACCAATTAAAATGGAGTTTAGGATTTAAATAACCATTTGAGTATTTTGCACCTAGATTAAATTGGGTAAATAATTTTAATTAGTTTTCATCTCGAAAATTGTTCCATTTAATAATCTTAGACCAGGGATACCAGTACCAAAATCATTTGTGACCAGAGAACCCATTCCATGCAATTTTGTCCTATAAAGCATTCATAGTTGCCAGCCATTATAAATTAAGAGTCATTTAATGAAACCCCTTCTTTAGAAAAATTGTAGTATGATCATTTGATCAAAACCAACACCCATTTTATGTTAACCACATATGACAGCAACTTTTGGACCAGAAACCCATAACCCAATACCCTTTGTAAATTTACAATTCATATTGTGAATTGCTTCATCCCTAGTACTCAAAGCCATGAAATGAATCATGTGGGTCATGGTTTTGTTTTCTAAAACCCTTAGACCAAAGCCTTGTGTGATCTTATTGATAAAAGACCAACCCTAGGACCCTTAGAACAAGTTTGTTTTGTCAATGTGGAAACCTGACCAAAACAACTTAATTATTTTTGTACATTGAATTAAGTATTAAACCCTAAACCTTGTCACATCCACTCCTATGTATATTGAGTGAAGTGATATTCCTTGACAACCCTGAACCACCAATGACAAACCCCATATCCAAACACTTAGTTCTTTTTGCACATTGAATTAATTGCTAAAGCTTACCACATTGTTTCTTTTATCATATTGAAGTAAATGTGATAACCCTTAGGTGAACTCTTGGAGCCTCCTTGACAATATGAATCCACTAGTGTTTGAATCTTTCAAACTTAAACCTTGACCAACCCATACCCTAGTAACTAGGCCTAAACCCTTTTACAATAATTCTTTTTGTAAATTGAATTATGTGTTAAGCCTAACTTAAAACACTATAATTCCTTTTCATAAATTGAATTATTGTGACAAACTTGAACTTGTCCATAAGAGACAAAAAAATAACCATCTCATCATAATTATTTTTTGCATATTGAATTATGTGTCAAAACCTTGCCCATGTTAACACCAATCAAGTTTAATAACTTGTTATGCTTCAGTATTGTATATTTTGTTGTATTTGTTTGTTTGTTGGTGAATTGCTTGTTTATTGTTATTTATTTGTATTGTATAGATTGTACGGAGAGCAACGTTCTATTTTTGAAGAGAGTGTTTTTATACCAACTCCCACAAGGAAAGTGATACTTCGTGTCCCACTTTTGTTTTCCAATTGCATTAGTTTTTTCAGTAGTATGCATCATAGGTGATTTTATTATTTTCCAAGTATATGCTATGCTCAGAACACCTAGTAGTGTGTAGCCAACCTGGAACCCCTGCTAGGTACCTGTTTACCTATACTAGATTACTATCACAACGGTTGTTGTTACATTTTGTCTTGTTGTATTTATGAAAATTCAAAATTAACAACCCAACACTAGGTGGATTAAATCTTACTTGGATTATGTTGAGTGGCTATTCATGACTATGTTCATGGTGGTTTAGCCATGAATGTGGGGGTTGTCATCTGAGAGTACACTTGTGGACTGCCACCCAGGAATAAAGTGATTTGTAGGTCTTCACTGTATAGTTATCTTCCAGTGCAGCCGTGAGGTAATATGGGCCCTGCCAAGATTGAGTAAGTTGTGGGGGTTCATCCTGTTGTATGACATTGGGTGGTAGAAATTTAGGAGCGTTGAGTCATGCTGGTATGGTTGAATCTCTCCTCCCAAAAATCTTGTCGCATTCTTCTCTCGGGGAGGATGAGTCTCAAGGTGAAAGTGCACAACCTCTGCAGAGTTAAAAACTAAGATCTTAGCCGTGTCCCCAGTTATGGGAAATTTGAAAAAACTAGACAGAGTTGGTGCCAAAGGATCTCCTCATCTTTTCTGAATGAAATAAAATATGGTGGAAACTCTTTATAGGGCACATGGTGGTTTAGCCATGATGCCACAATCAAACCTCATGGTGGTTTAGCCATGATGATTTATCAAACTTCATGGTGGTTTAGCCATAATGACTAGTCAAACCTCATGGTGGTTTAGCCATGATGCCACAATCAAACCTCATGGTGGTTTAGCCATGATGATTTATCAAACTTCATGTTGGTTAAGCCATAATGACTAGTCAAACCTCATGGTGGTTTAGCCATGATGATTTATCAAACTTCATGATGGTTTAGCCCTGATGATTTGTCCAACTTTATGGTGGTTTAGCCATGAATGATTGCACATGTCTTCATTCTTTTGTGAAAATGATTTACAAATATAGGACAAAACAGGCTTTGTGCAAATAACCCAGACTCCACCAGCCAACTATCATGTAGTTAGTTTATTTCTCAAAAATGTCACCATACAAGTGTTACTTGCCAGTACATTGTTTGTACTGAACTCCCTATGTGGGCTGCATATTCCAACGTGCAGATAAATCTAAAGACGAGTGCGGATTTCGTTTAGGATCTCGAGTCTATCGCCAACATGTTCTGCCTATGTCGCATGAAGATGAAGAAGGCTCATTGATGAATTATTTCCGCTGCGTTTACTTTGAAACTCTGTTATTTGGGCTAGTCCATGTTGACTATGCCATTTGTAAGACTATTTTATTTTTTTTCCACTGGATCAACGATGTAGAATGATGCTATTGCAATGAATATTTCATTTTGACATGTGTATGCTATCAGTGATCTTGGGAATAATAGGTTACATAGGGTTTCTACCTTTATTAAAAAGGTAGGATGCTACATATGTGAGTTTAGCGACGACTATTCTCGTTTTTACTGGATTTAGCTCATTAAGCATATACCTGATGTTGAAGAAGTTTTCTATGCTCTCCAGACTCGTATTGAGCTTCTTTTGAACGCTAAGTTTAAAGTTGTCCAGTCTAATTGGGGCGGTGAGTACCATAGGCTGAGTTGATATTTTCAGCGTACGGGCATCCTTCATAGAGTCTCTTGCCCTCACGCCTCCCAACAGAACGGTGTTGCCGAGCGCAAGCGTCGACACTGTAGAAACTAGCCTCGCATTACTCGCGCACTCATCTCCCCCTTTGCGTTATTGGGATGAATCCTTTCCCATCGCGTGCTATCTCATAAATCGTATGTCTAACCCTATGCTTGGTAAGGACACGCCTATCCATCGTCTTTTTTAAACTCCACCAGATTATTCTTTTCTCCGCATCTTTGGGTGTGCGTGTTGGCCTAGTTTGCGCAAGTAGTTTCGTTCGACGATGTGTGTTTTCCTTGGTTACAGTTCTATGCATAAGGGGTATAAGTACCTAGATCGTTCTACAGAATATATCTATACCTCGCGAGATGTTGTCTTTGACGAGTCAGTTTTTCCGTTCGCTACACCCGGTGTTACTGTCGATGTGTCTACTCTCCAAGAGACTATCTCTTTCTATCCTCTGAACCAGCTACGAGTGTGTCTGTGCGGAATTACGACATATCCTACTTGGCCACTGATCCTCCTGGCCTAGGCCAGCTTTTCTCCCATGTAGGTCTCGACGACGTAGCCTACGGCGCAGCCGATCACGTGCATGGCAGCACACCGTCCGAAGGCTGCTGCGCGCGTCTCGTCCACGTCCGCCCCTGCGCATGATGGGCTGCCTGCTCACCCCGGTCCGTCCCTCGATCGATGGCCCGCCTGCTGGGGCGCCTACATCTACTAAGATCCCTACCTCCGCGGGCACTATATAGCGCTCATAGCAAGTTCTATTAGGACTCGCCCGTGCGCATCCCGCGCGCAACCTCTTATGGGCCGGCATTAAGGTCAGAGAAAGTGAAGAAAAGAACGATAATAGAGGTGGAACGGGGGATCGAACCAGGGTCCTTTTTCGGGATGTAGCGCATACACAACCAGTTGGGTTATGTTTCCATTCGTGACATATTCCTTTGTGTGGCCTTTTTATTATCGCTTTTTTTTCTGTTTTCATTTTTCACATTTTTGTTTTCTTTTTTGATTTTTTCTTTTTTTTCTTTTTTATTCTTTCTTTTTTTGATTTTTTTGTTCAAGCTTTAAAAATGTTCAAATTCGAAATTTGTTCGGGAAAAAACTGTTCAAATTTTAAAACTGGTCAAATTTTAAAACTGTTCAAATTTGAAATTTGTTCAAATTTGAAATCAGCTTCAAATTTTAAATCTGTTCAAATTTGAGAATTTTTCATGTTTAAAATCGTTTATTTTTTTTAAATTGTTCAAACTAAAAATTTGTTCAAAATTAAAAATAGTGCATATTTGGGAAAAAAATACCTAAAGCAAGTACAGGGAGCGAATCCGTTAATGGGCCGGCCCATCCATCCGCGCGCAGGCGAGTCCTTATAGCACTCGCTACAAGCGCTCGTTATTGTCAGGCCCTGCTCTGTTCTTCACTAGTCGTTGCTAGTCGTAGTTCAATTTCAACCATCCAAATATCATCGTGCGGCTCTCGAAGCAACCTACCGTTTCGCGCCAAAGAAGAACCAGCCTGGCCGTCCATCGCCCGTCCAACAGATGTCACTGGACCAACCATCGCTGTTCTTCCTTTACAGCTCACCGTACTGGCTACCTGCCCACTCGCTTGTCTCTTTCTAGATTTCCTTCTATTTAGTCACAATCCCGCTAGGGTTTGGGCATTATTATTGTAATTGGGGTAAACCCTAGCCGCCTCTATGAGGGTCTGGCCTTATCTCCTCTTGTAATCAAACCAATCTCGAGCAATAGATCTCTGAATTCGATGCTATTTCTCTGTTCCACTGAATCTTCAGTTTCGTCAGTTAAATTCATAGGCAGGGTCTGTCAATTGGTATCTAGAGCCAACTGATCCTCGGCGGCGATCGGATCTAGAACGAGTTGAGGTTGGGTTCTCTCGTAAAATCCCTCTTCTTTGTTCTTGGTTCAGGCGGCGGAGCGAGCTCGTGTTCTTCAGAGCTGTGGAGGCGGCCAGGCGGCGGAAGAGGCACTGTTCGGTTGCAAATCATGGGCTTGGTCGTGGTTTCCGGAGGTCCTCCCTTCAGTGTTAAATCCCACCTCCCTCCCTGATTCGTGCAGCATTGGCGGCGGTCGACGAGGCTGGTGGCGGCGTGGCGACGGTAGAACGAGAACAAGATGACGAGTTGTTTTGGCATCTTGCCAGACCGTAAAATCCTCCTCAGCCATGTCAAAAGCAGTGGATTCAGAGAGAACCGAAGGACTTGATGTACGTTCGTGACAGTTGGATGTATCACGACTGAGAGCAAACCGTGAGGAAGATCAGAAGGAATTCCTCGAGTTTTCGACGTCAGTTCGATCAAATTTCGCCAGCATACAGGAGAATCTCACTGTCCTCCATTCCAACTTTGATAAACTGCTATCCCTTCCAATATTTGCACCACCAACAGAAGAGGATCAAGTAATTGAGGACCACCGGATTCAGCAGCCGGTGGGGCACCCAAGCTCTTCTCCAGGACAGGGCAGTGTATACATGATCACCCCTCAAGGCCCAAGTCATTATCCCAGTACCCAACTGAAGGGAGTCACTATGCCAGAACAGGAAAAACAGCTAGGCATGCCAATTGGTTCTGCTACCATGCATGATAAAACTGGAAAGGAGCAGAATTTAGATGGCACACACAAAGCAACTTACAAACATCCACACTATGGCCAACAGAAGAATCCTGGCCATCTGCATCAACAGAGAATTGAGCAACAGGCCAAGGAACACCAGTAACAGCTACATCCTGCTGTAGAACTACTAGACGATGATGAGTATGAAGCTGATGGAAGAAGGGGATTTCAGAGGAAGCTGCAACCTAATGTAAAGCCTGCTAGGCTGAACATACCTGAATTCCTTAGTGAAGATGCAGACTCCTGGTTACAAACAGTGGAAGAATACTTTGCTTCTGCAAGAACTCCGTTGGATCAAAGAACTGCCATTGCTGTCACTTATTTAACCGGACCTGCCATCCAATGGTGGAGGAGTACTGGATTTAATACCAGCAATACTCACTGGCACAGGTTCTGCAGGTTTCTGACCGACAGATTTTCTGTGACTTCCACCTGTGATAATGTCAAGGAATTCCATTCCATCAAACAAACTGGTACAGTGGCTGAGTATATCACCAGATTTGAAAAATCAATGAACCTAATGAGAAGAGATAATCCTTCCCTCAATGATGATTACTATGTTACTAGTTTCATAGCTGGGTTGCAGCCTTACATACAAAATCATTTGCAGTGCCTGAAACCAGTGGACATGCAAAAAGCCATATGGTATGCTAGAAGGATGGAGCACTCCTTACCACCACAACATCAGAGATCATATTTTCCTAGTGCTAGAGGACAAATTCCATTTGAACAAGCCAAAGCACCCACATCTGCAGAGATCATATTTTGCTAGTGCTAGAAGACAAATTCCATTTTCCGGTGCACTTTGTATCTCCGACACACAAGGAAGGACGCGGTGGGAAGAAAGCTGCCCTAGCCTCTGTCTGGTCGATCATTCCGCTGGCATCTTGCATTCACGCCTCCGTTTGACTGCCGCTCGGGAATGTAGTTGTAGATACGTGAGTCTTAGTGTGTCGTTGGCTCCACCTCTTATCTCCTTCTACGACATGCTGTAGTCGTCGCCATATTCAATATGTCACTTAGTCATATTTGCCTCGCAGCGGGTCAGCACCTCCGAAAGAAAGGGAGGGAGGACTTCATTCAGTGACTCCGCGATCGCCCTCTGAACGATCAAAATAAGGTAAAGCTTGAAGATAAGTTTTGTACTCGATTAATTTCTCAGTCCCTCTAGTCGGGTGGGCGCCGGCCGGATCCCCCTGAAAACCGTACGTGCGGGTCTCCCCGCATGCGGCTCACGCCATTTGAGGTGGCCCAGCCCAGCATTCATTCGCAAATCCTGTAGTGAAATTGAGACTGCTCGGCCTCGGAAGCTAATTCGCGTGTAGGCAGCGCTGTCTGTCTACCGTTGACTGTATCTATTCATTGATACATTGGCTCGCTCCCCCCCTCTTTTTTCAAGAATGAATGAGCCGCCTTCCATTTCCGTCAAATGACCCGGCTTCCCCTGGCTCTTCCACAGTCCGGGCTCCCTTTCCTCCCTATGCTCCCCCGGCGCAGGCCCACCACGCTTCGCGCCTGCGGCGTTTTCGCCAGACGGTCTTTGCCAGTACTGCCATCCTCCCCGCAGGCTGTCTGTATGGGTGGGTTGTCCCTTGCTGCTACGTTCTATTAGGCGCTATGAATTACAGGAAATTCTGTGGTTGACTTGGACAGCAGGCGGGTTACATGTTCCACTGTGCCGAGATGTGAGGTGCAGGTGGTGATGATCACCCCGGGGTATGCGCTAGCGCCCTTGACGGGCACTCCAGGACCCGCCTACGCTCGTGAAAACCAAGGTCGGTCCTCCGACCAGATGTGTGGATAACGAGGCCACCTTCACAACCTTCTCCCTTCTATCTTTATCCAAAGTCAGGTAGGGCGGTTCGCTTGAGTTGCTCAACCGTCCCTTTGCCCGGTGCTCATAACGTGCTACGGAACCTCCACCGTGCTAGAGGCATAGGAGCCTACTTAGCGTCAGCGGCTTCGTGCCGCACTGGAGTGATCCAATATATGGTTCCGCACGTTCCACCACTTCTCCGTTCATTTCCAATACTGATCGTGAAACACCATGAGCAGCAGGATGTTGAGGTCCGAAATTCGAAGTGAAATTCTTGATTTGCCCGTTCCTAGTCGTCATGGGAAATAAATAAGAAAAAAATAAGAAAGAGATTATTCCCCTAGAGCTTGTCCAGTACCACCAGTACTCAAAATGCATCTCCGCGCGTCTACCTGGCGCTTTTATTAGCCGCCTTGCATGCAAGCGAAGCGCTATTGGCGGCAATTAATAGCTCACTAAGCGATGATTGATGCAGTCAGTCAGTGCCCTCGATTATTCCTGATAGAAGGATCATGGCGCCCCGGAAGCATTCCATCCAGCAGCAGCATCTCCTTCAACCACGCGAGGACAAAACTGATGTTAGCTACATTCGAGCGTTCACCGCACAGAGGCGATCTCGAACACTACCTATGATAATAAATCCAAAGGAAAGGTCACAAAAATGATTCAATCTGACTTTAACAAAAATAGCAATCCAAATAACTAAATACTCGAGGCCAAGTCTAAACCACGAACTACTTCTTGCTTCGGATCGTCTTCCTTCTTTCCAAACTCTGTGAGATTAGCGTCTCTATCTTCCGCTCTACCCTCTCCTGGCGCTCCATCAACACATCCTTAGGAGCTTCATGAAGGACAAGGGTCTCTTGAATTGGTAGGCGTCTCGCTCACTCGCAGCCCATGCCTCATCTTAACTTTACTCTTTTCTTTGTCTCAACGGCTTCACTCACATGATGAGACGACGTCGAGTTGGCGGCGGAGGAAGACTCGGCATGAAGGCCAGCCGCCCGGTGGTGTGGTACGTAGTGGTAATAGTACGCGCCCCGCTCCGAAACAAAGAAAAAGGTGCGTGCCGCACTCACGAGGGACTGCCAGTGAGATACTGGAGGAAGGTGGGGATGACGTCAAGTCCGCATGGCCCTTATGGGCTGGGCCACACACGTGCTACAATGGCAATGACAATGGGAAGCAAGACTGTAAGGCGGAGCGAATCCGGAAAGATTGCCTCAGTTCGGATTGTTCTCTGCAACTCGGGAGCATGAAGTTGAAATCGCTAGTAATCGCGGATCAGCATGCCGCGGTGAATATGTACCCGGGCCCTGTACACACCGCCCGTCACACCCTGGGAATTGGTTTCGCCCGAAGCATCGGACCAATGATCACCCATGACTTCTGTGTACCACTAGTGCCACAAAGGCCTTTGGTGGTCTTATTGGCGATACCACGGTGGGGTCTTCGACTGGGGTGAAGTCGTAACAAGGTAGCCGTAGGGGAACCTGTGGCTGGATTGAATCCTTCGCGATGGAAATGCCCTCGCCTACTTGACTAAACTAAGGACCTCAACGGAAGCTTATGTAGATTTTCTACTTTTCCATTTTCCTTCTTGTTTATCAATCACCAATCAAGACAAACCGGGCACTACGGTGAGACGTGAAAACACCGATCCCATTCCGACCTCGATATATATGTGGAATCGTCTTGCGCCATATGTACTGAAATTGTTCGAGAGACATGGTCAAAGCCCGGGTTGAAGCCCTTGTGTAGTTGCTCAATCCGTCTTCAGAAAATCGTATAAAAATCAAGCTTGAGGACACGGAGTACCTACTTCATAGCTTCGCTCTAGCCTCTAGTATTGTGGTCACTTGGTAGCACGTTTCACCAAATGGAAGCAGCAGAACAATGATTGCTAATAAAGTACGGTTCACTCGCTCTCAGCTACTACTTGGAAAAAACCAACACTTGCTGATGCATACGACGTGGGCGCGCCGCCGGACGCAGGCCATATTTATTACTGTACCACGTACTCCTCCGACCACTTGCTGATGCATGTACCTTCCGTTCAGTTTTGATGCCTTGTGGACTTCCGATGGTTGCGTGTTTTTGTTGCTTCCATCACCTCGTGGTGCTATATACGAAAGAAATAAAGCCAGTGCATACAAAATCTTTTTGTTTTGGTACCCAGTGCATGCACATAGTATAATATAATTTCTTGGACAAGTACATGCGCGTACATGAGCTAAGAAAGCAGTCCGAGGCATATTAAAGTAGGAGTATTTTCTTTGTCCTTCCATTGCATATTACAGCAATATGCAGTGCTAATTTTTCCCTTGTGATGTGTATTGTTTTTTTTAAATGACGGAGCATGTGCTAAAGGTCAGGGCATCTCCAGCCGTTCGGCCCCAAGGTTTCAGTTCGGCGCTTTTTAAGCAATAACGTCGCCCCGCACCAAAACCTGGAAGGGGGGGCGATTTTATCAGCCGTTCGGCGACCCAGAAAGGAGAACGGCGATAATTTTTATAAGTTCCTCTTCCTGCCCCAAAATAGAGCCGAGTTCGACGATCACAGCAGCCATAGTTTGGGGCAATCATATTACAAAAAAACGCCACAGTTGGACGATCAAATAGTCTCGATCAAAGCACAGTCGGGCGCGTGCAGCGTGGGCACAGTTCGGCGATCAGGCAGAGGCCTCGGCCGGTGTTGGAGCTGGCGCCGAGCTCGGCGCGGCATCCTCCAGGTCGATGACGGGAGCTGCATCCTCCAGGTCAACGACGGGCGCGGAATCCTCCAGGTCGACGACGGGCGCGACATCCTCCAGGTCGATGTGCGTGCTCGGCGGCGAAGTGGCGTAGCTCGTGCCGTCCGACGTGGTCGGGACCGGAGCCGGGCTGATATCGCTCAGGATGAGATTGCACTGCGCCAGGAACCATGCTCTCACCTCGGGGGTCATCGCGGCCGGGTCACCCCCGTGAGGAAGGCGAGGTCGTTGTTCCTCTTATTCGCCGCGGTGCCAGTCCTGAGGAGGTCGATCTTGACCTGGGAGTTGGCCATGAGCGCCGCCCATCTCTGCTTGGCGATCTCCTCCCTTTTGTCGGCCTGGGTCTGGGCGTCGGCGATGCAGGACTCGATGGACGCCTGGAGCTTTGCCGCTGTCGGCGCGCGGTCCCTCGCCGACTTGGCTTTCTTGTGATCCATCGGCGGACGTCCTTCGGACGCACAGGCAGCCACCGCATCGGGGACGTACTCATTGCCCTTGCCGATCGACCGACGCACCTCCGCCCACTTCTCGCACCCCTCGATGAGGACGAAGACGTGGAGGAACTGAAGTCGGAGCCCTCGTCGTTCATGTACGCCTCGAGCATCCGGACGAGTTCCATCTCGCGGTTGGCGCCACTCTTCGGCCTCATCGCGACCTCCTCCTGGATGCCATGCCACTTGTTGCAGGCGGCCTGGATGTTCGCCCAATGGTTCGCCATGGCCTTCTGGTCGCGGTCGTTGACGCATGCGGCGAAGTCGGGGTCGATCATCCAGCGCTCGTCGTACGCCGTCTTCACCCGCTTCCAGTAGTTATCGACGTGCTGGTTGGCGCCGACAATCGGGTCCATATTGATCGTCTTCCACGCCTCGGCGAGGAGGACATCCTCCCTGTGCGACCACTTGATGCGAGGCTCGGTGAGGGACGAGGGCGCTGCCTTGGATTCCTTGCGGGGACGGCCAGGACCACGGCGTTGACAGCGGACCTCCTCGGCCGGATCTGCTCCCTCTGGTACTACAGGCGTCTCGTCGATCTCGTCGGGCTCCGTTCCCTGCATTCCGCCAGAGCCGCCTTCGCCGTAGTCACCGCCGCCCTGAGGAAACCCGGGCTCGCCGCCGCCGCCATCGAGCCGGCGACGATGATCTCATCCATGAAGCTGTTGTCCTGGGTCTGGAGCCCGGCCATCATCGCACGGCGGTGGGATGGGGAAGATGCGTAGCCCGGCGAGGCGTCGTACATCATCGGCGGATGGTAGGGGAAGGTGAGTTTGTGGTTGATACCACCCAGGGGGTCACCTTCGACGAACCATGCAGGCGTCGGGCGCAGTGACGGCGATGGCGACTGCTTCCATCCGGCGAAGATAGGGGCGAAGCCGGCCCTCCGCTTGGCAAGCGGTGCCGCGGATGCGACCGGAGTTGGCGGCTCATCCAGCGCCTCCTCCTCCTCCTCCTCCTCTTCCTCGACGGCGGCCTGTTCCTCGGCCTGCAGCTGCGCCATCAGCTGCCTCTGTCGCTGCACCGCCTCCCTCCCCCGGCGCTTGATGTTGGCCGTTGTCAGGCGCTACTTGTCGGCGATCCAGTCCTTGTTGGTCATGCCGGGTGGCTTCTCCTTCGGCGCTCTCGGCTTGCGCGGCTTCTTGCCGAGTTCGGAGGTCGCGGGGATGGCAACGGCGACGGCGGCGGCGCGGGGTCCTGTGAATCGGGCGGGAGCCATGGCGAGTAGATCTCGGGGGGGGGGGTGGCGGGAATGGAGTGGGGGAGAGGTACATGTGGGGGGGGAGTGGAGGGAAACGCCGAAAAATGGAGGAAAATCGTCTTCCGTCGCCGACAAGTCTGGCCCACGCACTCATTTTGCCCCCCAAGCCGAACCCAGCGCGTTGGTTTTGGGCTGGGTTCGACGGCGCGAAACGACGAAAAAAGGCGGAAAGCGGAGCTAAACCGAGTCCGGGGAGCGACTGGTGGATTTTTAGCGCTAAAAAGCCTCCTGGGGGCGCGGGGGACGGCTGGAAATGCCCTTGTGCACTGCCCTTTTTTCCTGGTTAAATTTTGCTTGCGCTTGATTGATTGATTGTTGTTAAATCGCTGCTTGTGGCGCCTGTAGTACTCCAAGTAAGAGTACTTTAGTCTACTGTAATTCTCAATGTTGCCTACTGTTTTAGCTCGCTAGTAGTGCTTGCAACAGCAGTGCAACGCTGCTTGCAGTATTAACCTAAATAATGAAGACACGTTATTCTAAGTTACTGCCATGTTCTCAAGATTTCTCACCGACAAGCAAATAAGAAAGTAAACTCTGCATTTTTCCTTACTTTTGCAGAACCACCGCTGGAGAGCCGACGGGACCAAGGGATGCGTGTATAATTGTTGGCCGTTTTTTTTCTTTTCCTTTTTGAGATGATAAAGATTCAATGGTTCATTGTTTCGCTCGACCTGGTACTTTCGCTCTCAATGAGCAGACATGTCTTTTCCACGATTTCATCGAAAAATCATTAAATGTTTTACTTATCTGGAACAGAGGGGATGCGATTCACTCACTCTCACTCGCAGCAACTTAGGTCTTCTCTGTAATGGGGGTATCTTAGCGCGGTATCATATCTGAGAGGAAAAGGACAGTTGCTGAGGCATGCTACGTGGGCGCGCCGCAGGACGCAGGCCATACTTACCACCCACCACCAAACCCATCTCGCGCTAGCTGCCGTCTTCTTGCGTGCGTACCTCTCTTCCTTACGTTCAGTTTTGATGCATCACCTGAACATCTGTCTAACACCTCACAAAAGCGTCACGGCTGATAGCATCCACGTCGCAACACTTCCAGGAAGCTTTGTCCGGGTCTGAGTTTTTCCCGTGGCCGAATCTGTGCCACGATCTGGGCCAACTTCCTTTTCCTATCAACTGTGATTATTGTCGTGAGAATTGAGAATGACCTCATTTGTCATGACTTGTGTATCTACAGGAAGCACATCAAATCCGCTATTTTCCGGTGGCTCGTCTCAGATATACTAGTCGCAACACACATTATGTTGTCCTTGTATTATACCCCGGCCGTTCCGCAACGTAATTTTACGTGTTCCACGTGATGTTTAGATTCGAACTAAAATGAGTGACCACATATATTAAAATATGTCTAGATATGTGTGTATATATATGAATTTGAAAAAGATTTATCTAAACGTGTTTTAGTGTATAGTGTGTAGGTGCATACAAATTCAGACAAAGTTGAGATATTCTTTTTTGGAACCGCGCCATTTTTTTTTGCTTGCTGATGTTCTTTTTTTCATCCACTTTGTATGGTGGGTGTGGACGGGCTTGTTTTTGAGTGGCATTTCTCTCGCCATTTAGCGTAAGGGGTGGGTTACACGTGCACCTAGTATGTGTTTTCCGGGGAGATTAATTGCTAGACATAATAAGGATTATACCGGTTCAGATAGGAAGTTAAAACACTCCTTCCATCCTAGAAATTCCGTTTCACTTATTCTTGGCCCCGCACAAGTAGATCTTGGAAAAATCATCCCCTTGGATGGAGAAACACAGTGGTCTTTGCGCGGATCGACGAATGATGATTCACCTGACCCCGTTCAGAATAAACGGGCTCTCTCGTGCGCTTTCCTTTCTATCTCTTGTTGGGCCAGATTGGTATAGCTAGTGAAAAGCTACGCCAGTAGCTGCTAAAAGAAAAGAACTATGTTTCCGTTTAAAGAATATGAGCATGATGATCGATACGGCTAGTATTGGAATAGACCCTAGTGAAATATGAAGCACTCAAATAAAAGAAATAGGGAGGTGAGTGGTAGCGATAATTACCTAAATTGTTGGGGTCAATGAGGACCCATAGTACAATGCCTTCATGATTGTGGCCGAAAAATCCCTCGGCTGGACCATTGCTCAACATAGTCGTTATAGAGGTAGCGTCTTGACAACGTAGTATATGACGAAGCGATGCCTTAGTTAACGAGCATGGCTGCATTGGGGTGGACGTTATGGGGGCCATAGATCGGTTGCCGGAGTGGTTTGTCATAGAGGTGGTCGCGAATAGTACTTAAGATGAACCGTGTTGGCAGAAGCTGGCGTGTACATCATGTCTTGGTCGCGGTGGTTACCAGCCGAGACATACATCGACACGAACAACGACGACACTAGGAAAATTCAACATGACGCTGGGTTTGAGATGACGGACGACAGAGCGAGCTGAGAAGACCGGCTGCCAGCTAGGCCGTGCGCATCGAGACCAAGAGCTAACCACACCCGCGCGCACAACTTTTGTCATATGCACGGTAGCATGCGGTTTATTTTGGCACCAAATTACGAGATTTAGAAAGTAAAACAATTCAAAAAAACTGAACACAAATAGTAATGAACATATACATTGAACACAAATAGTGATGAGTATATACAAGTTCCTAATATGTGTCAAGTTTGGTGATGAAATGCCTCATAATTAGCTTCAGATAAGGAAAACATGGTATGTAAATTAAAGAAATCAATATATGGACCGAAACAAACTTCCCGTCAATGGTATATAAAGTTTTAATTCCCTCATTTCTCTCTCTAATTGATTATATATATATATATATATATATATATATATATATATATATATATATATATATATATATATATATATATATATATATATATATATATAAGGGATCTCTCCCCGGTTCCATTAGATTAATGAAACCACGTCGTTTACGGGCCATTACAGGAGAAAAGCCAGGATTTTCTAGAGACGAAACACACATGGACATAGCCGCCTGGAACGCATAAACAAAACAGGTGAAACACACCGACATGGAATGATGAACCAAGACACCATCGCAGAAGGTTTACTAAAACGGGCACAGTTGAGAGCTTTGCAGCAGCGGGAGAGGCGGCATAAACGGTGATCATCCAGTCACCACATGGATTAATTGCATGATCCTCCTCAGGGTGCTACTTCAGGTAACTCAGTGTCGCCCTCCCGCCATGTGTAGAACCCGCAACAGAGGTGACCGAGGAAGAGATCCATCCAAAGCTGGATCAGGCTAGCTTGCCGATATCGCACAAGTATAAGGGATCGTGTGTAGCCTTTTCAATAATTAAGAGTGTCGAACCCAACTAAGAGCTAAAGGTAGGATAAATATTCTCTCAAGGTCTATCAACCACTGATACAACTCTATGCACACTAAACTTTATCTAGAAAAGAATACTAGAGCAATAATACGGGTATTTTGCAAGATAATAAATACATGAAAGTAAACTTAGTTGTTACCGCAATAAAGTAGACTAAATGATTATAAATTAATAGTACCATGAGTGTGGAAAAGTGGTGGAAAGTGTGATGGATTTGTCCAAGTTTAATTAGCGAATATATCGGGCTCATTGTCTTCGATGCAATTTTCTATGTGGGAGAGGCTAAATATACATGCTCTCCACTACTTGGGATTACAGGTACTATATGATTGGATTGTTAGAAAGCATCCGCGAATGCTAACAAATCAAGGTTTCCGCAACCATACAATTAAGTTAATGGTCCTCTTACTCCTATATGTGCAACATTCTGGTTCGCGTCCTCAAGTTTCTATCACTCCGGCAGAACTTCTCATTCCTCTTACACATACTACAAACCCTATGATGTTAATCCAAGCGCGCACAAATACAATGGAAACCAAAGGAATGTACTATATCAACATACAAATCTAATGAATCAAAGACATTCAACCATTCAATCTAAGAACAAAGAAACTACACAAACATGGCATAGATCATAGGATTATAACTTATAGCATAAAAACCATGTTCACATAAATAGGTACAGAGGTGCGTGGGAGGATGAACCACTGTAATTAGAAGGAGGAATTGATGATAGATATGGCGGTCAAGATGGTGAAGGGATCAGCGAGGAGCGCAGGGCGGTGCCAGCGCTGGTGGTGGCACGGGGACTCCTTTCCTGCGCCGCCGGCATCATAGGGGAGCACCGCCCCTTAGCCCCCTTCCTTCATGGCTTCTTGGGAGCCCTCTCCCATGCTGATGGGAATCATGGGGGATGTAAAAACGTGTCTTTCGTTGCTGGAAATTCGTGGTATGGGGTGTCTCCCACAATCTAGGTTTCCTCTCTTTATATAGCCTCACGAATTTCTGTCATCCCATCTAGGGCTGCGGTAAATCGGGGTTTTCTCGGCCATCCGAACTCGCATTGGGCCGAATTTTATTTCTAGAACGTTCCTCTTAAAATTCCCCACAACTTTTTCTTAAGGGAGATTTACGTTTGACGCCGTCTTTGACCCGTAACGTGACAATCTTTAAAAAGAGTTTTCTGACAGATTTCAGGAAAGTCCCAATTCGACTCCAACAAGGTTTCCTCTTATATTTTTGATAATTCCTACACATCAAAGTGTAAAACAAAAAAATTGTGCACTTTTGAAACTATTAGTAGGTTAGTCCAAATAAATCATAAAATTAATATAAAAACAATTATCAAAAGCATAAAAGTAGCATAAAACCATAAAAATTATATACACGTTTTGGACGTATCACTTGCCGCCGGACTAAGAGGGGTCCGTAGCCTATAAACCATCATGTCCATTAACATCGTTGTTTTTCCGGTCTCTAGTTCTTTGAAAGGAGTCTTCCAGTTCCTGAGATAGAGTAGTACGAGTCGCTAAACCTGTTTAAGATTCAGCCACGTAATCTTGTTAAAGATAAGATTATTTCTACTATTCCAGATACCCCACAGGATAGCTGAAGGCACGACGTTAAAGTGCAGGAAGGATTTATTGCAAATCCATTTAGAAGCTACAAATTAGAAATTAGTGGTAGTTGTATCAAACACATCAGCAAAATCCTTTCATAGTTCAATGGCCACGATGTACTAAAAAACATGGTTAACAGATTCAAATTCCTTACAGAATTTAGACCCTATTGGTTTTGATATTCCCCCCGCCCTAAGATAATCTCTAGTCATGATTTTGTTTTGTGAAATTAACGAAAGGAAAACTTGGATTTTAGGGGGAACTTTTATCTCCCAAACAAAAGACAAGTAGACTTGTCCCTCTAAAGTTAACTAAGGAGTACATAGAGCAAGAGGAATACACTCCTTTCGATTCATATTGCCAAATCATTTGGTCTTCTGAATCATCAAGAGTAAGACTGTTAGCAATAGCTAACAGCTCCTGCCACTCGATCATAAGGTCAGCAGTAAATATCCTCCTAAAGGTACACCTCAGCTCAGATCCCACCACCAACTCTGAAATAGTACAAGCTTGTTGGTTTGAAATGAAATAGAGATCCCAAAACTGGGTGGCTAAAGGACAATTGCCAAATCAAATGTCTTCCCAAAATTTTATTTGTTTACCATTGACTATGTGCCATTTATATCGAAATTTTACTGCTTCAGCAACCCACATCACTCCTTTCCAGAAGGTGGATGGATGTACATCGTGACAACTAAGGATATTAGTTTTTTGGTGTTGTATTTGGAATCAATGACTTTTTTCCAAAGAGATCCTTCTCCTTGGAAACATCTTTTAATCCAGGAGCATATCAAGCATAGATTAAGGTCTTGTAAGTTTGGGATACTCAAACCTCCAAAGTCTTTTTTCATGCAAACAGAAGGCAAATTAGCTAAATAATCGTATGGTTGCCTTCCTCATCATTCCAGAGAAAATTAGACATCTGAAAATTACTCCCCCGTTCGCTTTTAATCTACATTTTGGCTCATGATTTTGTTCGGAAATACTTTACATCATGGATAGTCCTTGCTCTAGCAATTAAGAGGAGAGATAGGTCACACAACATGCATACGTAGAGATTGGCCAAATTATATGCAATTTGCATGCATTGCATTAATTAAGCTTGGTTTAACCAATAGAGTGATTTGTTTCTTATGAGATCATAATTATGATGCATAGGAGGCTGTGTAAAGTGGTACTAATTTGTCAAAAAAAATCCATATGTAGACTTAATACGAACGGAGGGAGTATATATAAATATTTGTATGTATAAATGGTGTACATGTACAAAGCTGGCTAAGGCTAATCATAGTGGGAGTAACTTCACTAAGTAACATAGATGCCATGTAGGCAAAAAAAAAACTGACATGGCAAGTATTTAATGCGGAGAGAGAGCATTGTGGTAACTTAGCTAGTTACCGTAACATCACACTTTTCAAAATAATACGTGTATACAATCTAATAAATGCAACATTGCATGACACCAAATCTTTGTTACTACCCACTGTAGAGGTAGTAACATAGTTTAGAAAAACATGCATGTTACTAGTTCATGTTAGAGCAAGCGCAGCGTGTGAACTAAGGCCACGGTTAAGAGAATCTTTTTTACAGGGAACGAGGCTATACGATGTGGAGTGGGGTGGCTAAGGAAATTTTTTAGGAGTCGAACCCTCTGCTAGGCACAAGTAGCGAAGGAGAGAGAAAAACGAAGGATAAGAAGGAGGCCAACTTGCACCACATTCGGTTGGGTCATGGAGGAGACGCGTTTTCCCCTCTTCCCCCTGCTACAGTACCTTGAGGGTCAACTCCCGCATCCCGTACCGATTTGAGGTCCTTCCGACCGGCGATGTCGATGGGGAGAGATTGAGGAGAGGAGCCGACCACTGCTATGTATATAGTAGTTGTAGTTTCCTTCGTAGCTGTCCTATATGGCGTATTGGAGTAGGATTCTAGATCCCTGCAACCGGATCTCGTGCGTCCTAGGCCTGGTGTTCTTCGCTGCTCCTTTCCGATGGCAGGAGTGGTGGCAAGCGAAGGAGCCGGACTTAGACATCTCCATCAATAAGGTTGCTCCCTTGAGCTCTTCCGTTCCCATGCTATGGCGCGGTGTGGGATGGTGGAGGGCGCTCGTCTCACTCGATCTTCCAAGGTGGAAGGCGCGAGAGGTGATGTTCGTCTCAGACTCTCTTTGCAATAAGCGCGGCCACTGCTTAGCTGGTGGTTTCCATGCGGTGTCCTCCTTCTTGGTCGGCCGTGTCGGCGAGGGAGAAGAAGACGCCAACTGGGATCTGTCCGGTGGTTGGCGATGGTGATGGGAGTCTTTGAATTATGCATACCCTACGGCGGTAACTCAGCGACAGCGTCGTTTGGCCGCCGCTATTTCTGGCCAGAGGGCTGGCCCGTCTTAGCGGCGATGATTTTCGGCCGACATTTGTAGGTGAACAACAATTACCAGTGGGGTAGTCTCTACAAGTCAGCATCTTTGTGAAGGGAATATGCCTGAGAGGCAATAATAAAGTGGTTATTATCTTATTCCTTGTTTATGATAAATGTTTATTTCTCATACTAGAACTGTATTAACCGGAAACGTTGATACATGTGTGTTTAATAAACAAACAATGGTTCCTAGTAAAGTCTCTCTTTTAACTAGCTCGTTGATTAATAGATGATCAAGGTTTCCTGATCATGAACATTGGATGTTGTTAATAACGGGGTCATGTCATTAGAAGAATGATGCGATGAACATAGACCCAATATCAAGATAACAATACGATCAAGTCATTTAGTTTATATTGTTATATCTTGCATACAAAGTAACTTATTCCTTAGACAATGAGATCATGTCAATCATTGATACCAGAAGGATGCTTTGATGTCATCAAACGTCAAACCGTAACAGGGTGACTATAAAGGTGTCGTTGGGTATTCGGAAAGTATTAGTTGAGCCTCATGGATCAAGAGTGGGATTTGTCCATCCAAATGACGGAGAGATATACTCTGGGCCCTCTCGGTGATATCACATCGACACCGCTTGGAAGCAAGTGACTATGTCACAAGGATGTCGTATCACGGAACGAGTAAAAGAGTACTTGTCGGTAACGAGATCGAACTAGGTATGGTTGATACCAATGATCGGATCTCGGACAAGTAAAATGTCGCGAGACAAAGGGAATAGTTACGACGTTGATGGTTCACACGATCACGAGAGTCGTCGTTGAATATATAGGAGTCATCATGGGTCTCCAGATCCCACTGCTGATTATTGATTGGAGTGGTGTCTCGATCATTTCCATGTTATTCGCGAACCGTAGGGTGACCACTTAAGGTTCGATGACGTATTTGAGAGGATACGGAATATCGGAGAAAAGTTTGGACAAACCGAAATTGTTTCGGGGAATATTGAAATAGTCACCGGAATTGTTTCGGGAAATATTGAAATAGTTCAAGATGGTATATGTTAATGTTTGATTAACAAATAGTTCAAGTGGGTAAGTGTTAATGTTTGTTAATAGGATTAACAAATATTAAAATAAATAAATGAAATTGTTTTATTTATTTATTAAAGAAAAACCTTGGAATTTTGAGTGCGAATTGATGATAGAATGAATGGGTTGAGTGGAGACTCCGCCCACATGATGAGGGGAGAGGTGGAGGCACCAAAAATTCGTGGCTACCTCCCACTCCTATATAAAGAGGGGTTGGACCTCCCTCTCCCCACACACTTGGTGTCATCTCCACCTCCCTCCTCCCGCTGCTCCACCTCATGTTCATGTGCTTGGCGAAGCCCTGAAGGAAGTTTTCTCCACCACACCACGCCATCGTGCTGCTGGAATTCCGAGGGATCCTCTACTTCCGCTGCCCCGCTGGATCGAGGGAACGGAGGTCGTTATCAACCGTACGTGTGACCGATCACGGAAGCACCGCTGGATTGCGGTGCACATCTTCTCGCTCTCGGGATCGGTGTGAGTACAACTACTGTAACACCCCAAATTTTGCTACAGCAGGGTGTGTGGTGTTGTTCATATCATACATGCATGAAACCACAAATTTAAGCAATGTTTAAACCAATTTAAATTGTCAATTTAAATGGTTTGAGAAAAATCCCACAAATGGTACTTATTTTGGTTCCCAAAATGTTGTGTTGAAAAATATTGCAAACACACCAAAGCAAAACATGGTTAGGTTGAAAATTCTGTGAGCTTTCCAAAAATGTTTTTTGCCAAATTTTTCTGTTTTCAAAAAGGCCCCAAAACTGTTGTTTCTGTGCTGTTTTATAATAGAAAAGGGCCTGCTTGCAAATCTTAAAAGCTTCAGGGGGTCATGGAGGATTTTTGCCCGTGTCTTCTTCCTCCTGTCCGGCGACAGGAGGGCAGCCGCCGCGCCACCTCATGCTTCCGACGTGGTGAGAGGGTGAGGACCCCCTCAGGAGCCGTCCGGATCGTGCGCATCCTCGCAGAACCCCCCCTCCTCGCGTGGCCCTCCCTCTCTCTGCTCCTCTGCGTGAACCCGAAACCCTAACCTCCTGTGTCCGCCGGCCGCCGCTTGTCCCGCCGTCTCCGGCCACCCGCGGCCTCACCGAGCCATCCATCGTAGTCGCCGTCCTCTGCTAGCCCTCCTCGTAACCGGAATCGAGACAAGGTAGCAGGAGTCGCCGGGATTCCATCGCCGTTTTCCTCTCCGGCCATGGCGCCGCCGTCGTCGATTCTCCACCGTTCTTCCCTCTCCGGCCTCAACGAGCACTCCTCTGCACTCCTGGTGAGCTCGCCGTCCTCCGGGACTACTTTTCCCTCTCCCTCGAGCTTCGATTGCTCCGGCCGCCGAGAGTCACCTTCCGCCGCCGCCAACATGCTCGCCGGTGCAATTTCCGGTGACCATTTGGTCACCTCCGCCACCGTTCGACTCACCGTGGTCTCCTCTAGCTGCTGCTCCTCTTCGATCTACGAATGGCGCGGCCAGTCGACGGATTTGATCCGTGGAAGAGCCACAGCTCACACAGGCTGACGTCACCGTGATGTCATTGTGACGTCACGGGGGCACTGACGTGAGCGTGATGTCATTAATCGGTTTTCTTTTCCAGAAAATGATTATTTTTAATAATTTAATAACTGATGTTTTATAATTCAGAAAAATATAAATGAGGTACCAAATTGATCAGAAAAATGTACTCTTTCCAAAAATACCATTTTTCACACATGTTTGAGAAAGTCCGAAACATGGATTTATTTAATGTTGTTTAATTCATTTAAAATAGAAAAATAAGTTTTTATTCACTAAAATTAGAAAATTAAAAGTTATATATCAAATTGCTCAAAATGACAATTGGAATCTAGTTATGATGTTTTCAAACCCATTTGAGCTTTTAAAATGGTACCTACTTTCATAATCGTCCGAAACCCCCTCCGGGGTCTATTTCGGACTAATTCCACTAAAAATGTTTAATTGTCATACGAACCCTAGCAACCCAACGATCATGCCTAGGGCTTTATTTCAGTGCATTAACTGCTCATGCATACATGTTGTGCATTGCATCGATGCCATGATTGATTGTTGTTTTTCTCTTTCGGTGTTGTTTCCCCCTCGGTAGAACGTGACTCCGAAGAGAAGGCCAATAACTCCATGACGAATACTTGGTCTTAATCGACAAGTCAAGCACTTATTCCAGAAGACATTTCAATTGGTTTTCTTATAACCAAGGCAAGCATAACCTCTTATCTGCTCATATATGATTTCGATGTGATTTGAATCTCGTACTTTGCATTCGGTTCAAAACTATTTGATGTCAGTAGATAGAATTCTCCTATATACTGCATAACCTAGATATCCTGATCCACTTAACCTAGCAGCTATAGGTTTGCTTGTGTGCGCTCCGCTAAACCTTGTGAGTCTTGCTTAGCCATGCCTAGTTGATGAATCTGGTCAATGCGTGAATCTACTATGTCAGGTGTTTATGATTTGAATTACCTTTGATAACTTGACTAATCACGGCATGGATGTGAGGCCACGATGGGTTGTGGCGTTTTGTCCTGTTCATGCCCCTAGGAGCGAGTTCTCGACTTCGAGCCAAGACTGAGCGTACAGCCACACGTGGGCCGATGAACCCCGCCCGGCTAACTAACTTGTTTAACCTTATCCATGAGCCACGTAGTTTGAGCTTTCCATCTGCGTGTGAGTCGGAAAATGTTTTGGAGAAAACTAGGTCGTGACCGGGACAAGTGATGGACGTACACGGATCTTGTTCCCGACTCACAGAACAGGTGCCGTCAGGAGGTGGCCAACTCCCTGTTGACGGGGTGGCCCTGTTTGGGTTGACTCATGGATATGGTTCGACAAGGTAAAGGCCGGGAATCGACCACCCTCTGCCGGCACTTCCTGGACTAGTGCCAACCCGGTGGCACTAAGAGTCGGTTGGTACGTGTGGGTAAAGTTGTACACCCCTGCAGGGTTAAATCTTTTCGAAAAGCCGTGTCTGCGGTTAAAGACGACTTGGTGACGGATTCTGTGATCATAGACAACATAAACGGAATGCTTAAAACTTGTTGATAACGAATGAAGGATGCCTCCTCGGAGATGCCGAGAGGGGTTACCTTGTAGCATGAGATAGTGTGGAACAACTGGAGGAGGTGATCTTTGAAGCAAGAGGTTCTGAAATGTTTTGGTGGATTAAAAGATGATGATATCAGTAGTTGAGTAGCTTTCTCATCTGTTTTCAAAATACTCCATGAGACGTGCTATTCCTTCCTCAACTTGCAAAACAAAGATTGCTTTACGCAAATCAGCCTTCATGAAACCCTTTTCGAAATAGCAGATATATAATAGGTTAACTAAGTCTTGTTGAGTACCTCCCGTACTCAGGTTTGCTTAATTTTGGTTCAGGAGAAGATCTCACGTCGGTGGTGATTCAACGTGGACATCGACGAGTAGTCTGGGGTTCCCAGGTAGCAGCCTGGAATCTATGGGCTGGGACGTCGCCTTATGTTGCGGCCTCTTAGGCCTTTTTGGTTCTTGTTGATTAGCAACATAATTTGCCTTCCGTTGTCTGATGTAATGTTGGGTCGTGCGACCTCTGCTTGTAAGCTATGCTCTAGTATCACCTATTAATAAAGTTTCTTTGTCTAGAGTGTTGCTTTGATCGGTTGTTGGTTCCTAGCTCATTGTTATACAGTTTTGGCTATGCCTGCATAGTTGTCGCAGTCGAGGGGTTGTGGAGCCGATGATCCATGTCCGAGCCCGCCTGTCGATGTGATCGGCCTGGGGCGAGGTAACCCCAGTAACCCTCGATTGTTGTTGCACTTTCTGGACACATAGCATCTCTGTATAGCCTTGGTCCCGTTTCCTTCAGTTTCATTCGATTCGTGGACGCTTTGATATGCATAGTTGGTTATGACTAGCATGGATACAAGGAGTAGTAGACTGGGGATCCGGACTACGTGCCGATGAATCCAGTCTGCCTGCCGTTGTTTGTTGCGACCGGGGCTGGTAACCCTGAAGCCCTTGTGGGTCCATGTCTAGGAGCACATAACAGTATGTATATCTCTGGGTCCGGGGTCGTGACAAGTCTTGGTATCAGAGCAGGACTGCCTGTAGGAAAACCTTACTGCTTGGTCGATGTTGAGTCTAGTTTTTGTGAAAACTACTTTGGAAACTCTAAATGGATTGTGAAAAACACTTCTTAGGATTCTTTTTACTCCTTATCTGGTATCGCTCTAAACTCTGGGTCTTCTTACCTGTTTTGATTTGAAAAGGTTCTGATTATTCAAAACCTAGGTGCCTTCTCTAGCAAGGACGTTTTTACCCAAGTTGACCTAGTGTTAAAGTTTCTAGAGTCGTGTGTGTTCCGTGTTCCGTTATCTCTTAAACTGGGAGATTTCCTTTCCATTCTAATCTCTCAGGGTTGTGTGGATTCCACCTTCTTACATGTTCTAAAGTTTCAAATCCTGAACCTCGACATCTGTTTTTCATCTCGAAAGTATTCGTTATCCTCTGCTCAAGTTCTTCCGGAGCTATTGTTGTTTTTGGAAAGATACTTCGTAATTGCTAATTGTAGTGTCCTTCGTGGCACTCATATAGTAGTTACTCCTTTCTCTTTGTTTTAACCTTGGACTTGAACCGAAGGTCCCGGAATGTGCTGAATTGCAGTGGGTTGGATCGTGTGGTTTCTTAACCATGTGATGCTCACTCTATCAGTACAGGATGCTGACCTTTAACCCAAGTTTTGTTTCGTTGAATCCTGAGGAATCTGTTTTACCTCGGGATGGTTAGGAAATTTCAACTCTCATAGCCATAGGTTTTCTCTAGGAATCAAGAGGATCACGACAAGAGTGTTCTCTATGATTCTCATATCTTTGTTTTTGGTTCAGCTATACCAACCTTTTGGCATGGGTTCTACACATGAGTATTACCCTGTGCATCCAACGTGATCTTAGGACTTTCCAGAGCACGTTCCTACTCTTTAGTTCCTCTCCGAATTTCGTCCGTTGTTTGGAAACAAAGTTACGTATGTGTGTTGGATTCTTCCAATGCATTTGCTCCTGTTTTCCGTTAAAACATTCCACCTTGGAAGGTCAGGAGAAACAAACTCCAGTACCTCGTACATCTTTAGAACCAGGTCAAAGTTTTGTAATCCGCAGATTAAAGAAGTTTCACTAGCTTCTATTTTGTTCTACCTTTGAGTATCACACTCTTACATATCAAGAGGCTATGTTCAAATTCATGGCCTTATTGATGAAGTGATGCTCTTACCGTCTTCACTCCCCCCTTCCTCCAAGCTTGAATGCTTGAGAATGATGGGTCTGTTCGTCGACCTGTGTATCTGCTATTCCTAGCAATTCTTATTGCTTTGGAAACCTAAGGAAACATCTGTATCCTTCTTTGTACTATTGGTCACTCGGTCTCTATTTGAAGTTAACCGTGTTACCAAATCCGTTCACTCCGGTCCACATCCCCGTTCAAAGAGTTAGTTCCATGCCAAAGTTCTCCAGACCATATCGGTTGCTTTGGGAAACATGCCTCCTTTCTATTTCTAAGACATACCGGTAGGTTGTGATATTCTAGTTGTCTCTCTAGAAGTATCACCAGGTTGTTACCTGACCGTAATGTCTAAGCAAGGAGTAGTTTGAACCACTCCTTTCTCCAAGGAACCCTGCTGGATATCCTGGACTAGTTGGTTGAGCTTAAACAATAACTTGGAGAGTTGAAAGACAAAAGCTCCGCCTAACTTGATCCTTTGATAAGGGATATCTAGTTTTCCTTGTGTTGAAGCTAAATAGTATTTCTTGATGGACATGCTATCTTTTCAACCTTGATTTGGTTTGGGTTATCGTCAGATCAAGTACAGACTCAAGGACTGTCTTGATAGTGTTTTCACTCATGGTGTTTTTCCTGAGTATACCTCGTGTCCTTCGGTCTGACCAATGTATTGCCTTGTTCATATGTCATATGAATCCCTCTTCTTGGAGTGTCTTGATAAGTGTGTCTTCGAACCCATCGATGACATTCCTATTTTCTCCAAGTTGCGAGCTCATGTTGAACAATTGGTAACAATGTTGGAAACTTTTGAGAACCAACTTTGTGTCATCGCGAAGTTGTGTTCTGGATGTTCGAAGTGACTTTCTCCGGTTCCTGTGCATATGGGAAAGTTGTCGCCATGGATTCGAGAGAAGTTTTCTTGTTCCTTCGGGAATAATCCCAAGTCGGTCATGTATGTGTGGTCTATTCTTGAGATGGTAGGTTGTTACCTCCATTTATTTGAAGAAGTTTGCATCCACGCTAAGCCACTGACTGATTATTCGTAAAAGAGAGGAAGTTTAAGAACTTCGTTATCTTTGTAAACATCTTCCCAGCAATGACTCCGAGGTGTTCTGTTGCAAGTAGGCCATGTAGGTGCAACTATCTTTCGTAAGTTGCTAATACATGAGTCCTGCAATCTCGCTCATCTTCTTGAGCTTGGCATCGTAGTCCATATCTTGAGAATCCACTAAAGGTATCTCGTTGGTAACCGGTGCAAGCTCTTTGATCAAACACGTTGAGTCTCAGTTATTCAATCCACTAACCAGAGCTGAATCTCAAGCATCAATGATGGTTGGTGTTTCCTCAAGAGTATTGAATCAGGTCTTTTCAAAATCCGGCATGGTTGATGTTGTGGTTGACACAATTAGCCGGAAGGCCTAATGTCATATCACCTTGAATCCGTAAGAACAACCACTCCTCGTGAGAATTCTTGTGCGGCTCGTTCTTAACAAGTTTCCTCTCCGTTTTTACAAACCGGAGTTCTACTTCCACTTGAAGATCTACTCACGGCTTACCGTAAGCCTGATCTTGGTATCTAAAACATCAAGGGTAACTCGGAAGTTGATCTTTTCAATATCTCTCCGTTGATCCTCCAAATCTTCGTTTCAGTGGAAACAAGTTCATCAGGAGAACATCTCTTGGTGCTTTGTAACCGCCATTGAGCAGTTCCCTTTTTCAAGTTGCTAGTACTTGAAGTTCTGTTCATCTGACACATTGTGTGAATTTGTCAGTTACTTCAGCCATGGGATCTTAACCATGTGGTAAACGTATTGCTACGTCAAATCCACAACAGGAAAGAGATTCCCTATTTTCTTCCGGTGTTTTAATCCTCGTTGGTTACCCATCCTTACGATGTGACCAAGAATTCCTCCCTAATTACGGTGGTACAACTTCTTTTGGTTACTCATCTTCTGCCGTGAAGTAACTTCTCGATCCTTGACAAGGATTTCAAGAAAACCGTTATGGAATGGTTGAAAGTTCCGTTATCTTCTGTGTCCACTCCGAAGAGTGAACATGATCCCATATCAAAATTCTAGGACGCACGAGTTACGGTGTTTTCTCGTGTTTTCCCTCGTCTACGGATACTATGTTTTGATATCCGAAACAATCCTTCTCATCTTGGTATTTCGTTTGAAGAAACCTCGATGTCATAAGTTGTTCAACATTTCTTTTTCCAAAAGGATTTGAAGTCTTGTGCAAAGCTCATATTCTAAATCCTTTCAAGACCAATCGTCCGCAAACTTGAAACCATCTTCTATTCCCTCTGTTACCTTGATGTGTTTCATGCACGATAACTCAACAGTTCTTTATGAACATTCCTGTCATGAGTTAGTCATGAGATACTCGATCTTCGTGAAGATCATTTCCTAAGAGTTTTCCTCTTACCTAAGGTGTATCCGTTCAATACTTCAAGATGCTACGGGTCAACCTCTTCGAGAAGAGAACCGTAAGGTCCGAGAAGATCATTCAAACCGGTGTTCCTTCTTTCTTTCTCCTTCAGGAATCTCGGGACGAGATTCTTGTAAGGGGGGTAGATTTGTAACACCCCAAATTTTGCTACAGCAGGGTGTGTGGTGTTGTTCATATCATACATGCATGAAACCACAAATTTAAGCAATGTTTAAACCAATTTAAATTGTCAATTTAAATGGTTTGAGAAAAATCCCACAAATGGTACTTATTTTGGTTCCCAAAATGTTGTGTTGAAAAATATTGCAAACACACCAAAGCAAAACATGGTTAGGTTGAAAATTCTGTGAGCTTTCCAAAAATGTTTTTTGCCAAATTTTTCTGTTTTCAAAAAGGCCCCAAAACTGTTGTTTCTGTGCTGTTTTATAATAGAAAAGGGCCTGCTTGCAAATCTTAAAAGCTTCAGGGGGTCATGGAGGATTTTTGCCCGTGTCTTCTTCCTCCTGTCCGGCGACAGGAGGGCAGCCGCCGCGCCACCTCATGCTTCCGACGTGGTGAGAGGGTGAGGACCCCCTCAGGAGCCGTCCGGATCGTGCGCATCCTCGCAGAACCCCCCCTCCTCGCGTGGCCCTCCCTCTCTCTGCTCCTCTGCGTGAACCCGAAACCCTAACCTCCTGTGTCCGCCGGCCGCCGCTTGTCCCGCCGTCTCCGGCCACCCGCGGCCTCACCGAGCCATCCATCGTAGTCGCCGTCCTCTGCTAGCCCTCCTCGTAACCGGAATCGAGACAAGGTAGCAGGAGTCGCCGGGATTCCATCGCCGTTTTCCTCTCCGGCCATGGCGCCGCCGTCGTCGATTCTCCACCGTTCTTCCCTCTCCGGCCTCAACGAGCACTCCTCTGCACTCCTGGTGAGCTCGCCGTCCTCCGGGACTACTTTTCCCTCTCCCTCGAGCTTCGATTGCTCCGGCCGCCGAGAGTCACCTTCCGCCGCCGCCAACATGCTCGCCGGTGCAATTTCCGGTGACCATTTGGTCACCTCCGCCACTGTTCGACTCACCGTGGTCTCCTCTAGCTGCTGCTCCTCTTCGATCTACGAATGGCGCGGCCAGTCGACGGATTTGATCCGTGGAAGAGCCACAGCTCACACAGGCTGACGTCACCGTGATGTCATTGTGACGTCACGGGGGCACTGACGTGAGCGTGATGTCATTAATCGGTTTTCTTTTCCAGAAAATGATTATTTTTAATAATTTAATAACTGATGTTTTATAATTCAGAAAAATATAAATGAGGTACCAAATTGATCAGAAAAATGTACTCTTTCCAAAAATACCATTTTTCACACATGTTTGAGAAAGTCCAAAAAATGGCTTTATTTAATGTTGTTTAATTCATTTAAAATAGAAAAATAAGTTTTTATTCACTAAAATTAGAAAATTAAAAGTTATATATCAAATTGCTCAAAATGACAATTGGAATCTAGTTATGATGTTTTCAAACCCATTTGAGCTTTTAAAATGGTACCTACTTTCATAATCGTCCGAAACCCCCTCCGGGGTCTATTTCGGACTAATTCCACTAAAAATGTTTAATTGTCATACGAACCCTAGCAACCCAACGATCATGCCTAGGGATTTATTTCAGTGCATTAACTGCTCATGCATACATGTTGTGCATTGCATCGATGCCATGATTGATTGTTGTTTTTCTCTTTCGGTGTTGTTTCCCCCTCGGTAGAACGTGACTCCGAAGAGAAGGCCACTAACTCCATGACGAATACTTGGTCTTAATCGACAAGTCAAGCACTTATTCCAGAAGACATTTCAATTGGTTTTCTTATAACCAAGGCAAGCATAACCTCTTATCTGCTCATATATGATTTCGATGTGATTTGAATCTCGTACTTTGCATTCGGTTCAAAACTATTTGATGTCAGTAGATAGAATTCTCCTATATACTGCATAACCTAGATATCCTGGTCCACTTAACCTAGCAGCTATAGGTTTGCTTGTGTGCGCTCCGCTAAACCTTGTGAGTCTTGCTTAGCCATGCCTAGTTGATGAATCTGGTCAATGCGTGAATCTACTATGTCAGGTGTTTATGATTTGAATTACCTTTGATAACTTGACTAATCACGGCATGGATGTGAGGCCACGATGGGTTGTGGCGTTTTGTCCTGTTCATGCCCCTAGGAGCGAGTTCTTGACTTCGAGCCAAGACTGAGCGTACAGCCACACGTGGGCCGATGAACCCCGCCCGGCTAACTAACTTGTTTAACCTTATCCATGAGCCACGTAGTTTGAGCTTTCCATCTGCGTGTGAGTCGGAAAATGTTTTGGAGAAAACTAGGTCGTGACCGGGACAAGTGATGGACGTACACGGATCTTGTTCCCGACTCACAGAACATGTGCCGTCAGGAGGTGGCCAACTCCCTGTTGACGGGGTGGCCCTGTTTGGGTTGACTCATGGATATGGTTCGACAAGGTAAAGGCCGGGAATCGACCACCCTCTGCCGGCACTTCCTGGACTAGTGCCAACCCGGTGGCACTAAGAGTCGGTTGGTACGTGTGGGTAAAGTTGTACACCCCTGCAGGGTTAAATCTTTTCGAAAAGCCGTGTCTGCGGTTAAAGACGACTTGGTGACGGATTCTGTGATCATAGACAACATAAACGGAATGCTTAAAACTTGTTGATAACGAATGAAGGATGCCTCCTCGGAGATGCCGAGAGGGGTTACCTTGTAGCATGAGATAGTGTGGAACAACTGGAGGAGGTGATCTTTGAAGCAAGAGGTGCTGAAATGTTTTGGTGGATTAAAAGATGATGATATCAGTAGTTGAGTAGCTTTCTCATCTGTTTTCAAAATACTCCATGAGACGTGCTATTCCTTCCTCAACTTGCAAAACAAAGATTGCTTTACGCAAATCAGCCTTGATGAAACCCTTTTCGAAATAGCAGATATATAATAGGTTAACTAAGTCTTGTTGAGTACCTCCCGTACTCAGGTTTGCTTAATTTTGGTTCAGGAGAAGATCTCACGTCGGTGGTGATTCAACGTGGACATCGACGAGTAGTCTGGGGTTCCCAGGTAGCAGCCTGGAATCTATGGGCTGGGACGTCGCCTTATGTTGCGGCCTCTTAGGCCTTTTTGGTTCTTGTTGATTAGCAACATAATTTGCCTTCCGTTGTCTGATGTAATGTTGGGTCGTGTGACCTCTGCTTGTAAGCTATGCTCTAGTATCACCTATTAATAAAGTTTCTTTGTCTAGAGTGTTGCTTTGATCGGTTGTTGGTTCCGAGCTCATTGTTATACAGTTTTGGCTATGCCTGCATAGTTGTCGCAGTCGAGGGGTTGTGGAGCCGATGATCCATGTCCGAGCCCGCCTGTCGATGTGATCGGCCTGGGGCGAGGTAACCCCAGTAACCCTCGATTGTTGTTGCACTTTCTGGACACATAGCATCTCTGTATAGCCTTGGTCCCGTTTCCTTCAGTTTCATTCGATTCGTGGACGCTTTGATATGCATAGTTGGTTATGACTAGCATGGATACAAGGAGTAGTAGACTGGGGATCCGGACTACGTGCCGATGAATCCAGTCTGCCTGCCGTTGTTTGTTGCGGCCGGGGCTGGTAACCCTGAAGCCCTTGTGGGTCCATGTCTAGGAGCACATAACAGTATGTATATCTCTGGGTCCGGGGTCGTGACAACTACGCCAACAACGAGATTTGATCTCGTAACACTTTGTGTCTTCGAGGGTATGTTCTTATTAATACTCTCTCTATGCCCTTTGCACTTCATCTCCTAGATTAGATCTTGGTCTTTCGGTTGTCTCTCGCGTAGGAATTGTTTTTTTTTCTATGCAACAAACCCTACAGTGGTATCTGAGCCAGGTCTATGCGTATATGTTTTGTACGGGTAGAACACATAGGTGTATGTGGGCGTTGATGATCATGTTATTGCCTCCTTCAGTATTTTATGATCTTAGTGGTATAGTTGGATGAAGCTGCCCTAGACAAACTTTACGTGTACTATGTACGCGAGACCTGTCTCACTTGTGGTTGAGGGGGTGTCCGTTTCTCCAACTATAGTTAAGATCTAATCTACGAAGGGTTGTTAAAAATATCTTTATCAACGTTGTGGTTGATGTTCGTAGGTATGAACGGTTCTATCCTCGAAAGCCCTAAGCGACGTAAAATATGCAAAAATAAATTAGAGGTGTCTAACTAGTTTTTTCCGTGCATGTGATGTGATATGATCAATGTTACAAATTTGATTATGAGATGATCTCTTTTGTAAATTATTGATATACCGGAAGGTATCCATATGGTTGTCTTATTATTGGTGGACAATCAAGATTGAGGTGCCATGGATTTTGGTGCCACGCCGGTGGAATGATGGAGATCATACCATGATGCACATGATGGAGATCAAGTGCAAGAAGGACCATATGATATCACATTATCCTTACATGTGATGTTAATAATTTTATGCATCTTATTTTCCTTAGATAACGGCGGTAGCATTATAAGAGCATCCCTCTCACTTAATATCAAGATAATAATGTGTTCTTCCTTAGTATGCACCATTAAGAAAATTCGTCGTTTCGAGACACCGCGTGATGATCGGGTGTGACAGACTCAACGTTCGCATACAATGGGTGTTGATGAGCCTAGCATGTACAGACATGGCCTCGGAACACATGCAATACTACGGTTCTACTTGGCGAGCCTAGCATGTACAGACATGGTCTCGGAACACGTAACCGAAAGGTAAAGCATAAGTCATATCGATGATATGATGAACATGTTGATGTTCGGCTTTGCAGCTACATCATCTCACGTGATGATCGGTTTTGGTGTAGTGAATTTGGTTTGTGTAATCACTAAAAACGACTAGAGGGATGTTGTTTTTGAGTGGGAGTTCACGTAGTAATTTTGAATTAACTTGAACTTATTTATCATGAACAAGCAATCAAAGTGAATTTGCACAAATTGTAGTATTCATTGGCATCCACAAACTATCTTACACTTAGATTGTTAATTGAGATATAACTGTTATGATCTGGTGAAACCTTTTAAGATTGGTACCGTATTAGTGAAATTTAAAATTGAGTCCTATTGTAGATTTTCGGTATTTCCTACCTAGCTCCATATGATTAATGATTGATTGATCTAGAGAGCAAATAATTCCTACTTAGAATCCAGAATCATGGTTGCTTCCATATTACTTTATTTTCAAAAGAATGTTTTGTTGATCAAGGTGGTTTAGGAACTGAAAAAAATTGTTTCAGAAACAATCAAGTGAAAGATATATTGATATCTAGAAACTTATTTGTGGCAACATGACTGAGCATGATTTGGCGTAACAATGTATGCTTATATTATTTGAATATATACAATGATTGAAGACGCTAGGCGTTTGAATATTCCAAGAAGTTGGACGCTAAAAATTATCCTATAAATTCCTTCCTTCGAGCTATAGTAGCTCAATTATAAAATTGTTATGATGGGATGGATTAAAAGTATGGGTAAAAATCGTTTAACTTGTTTGGAGATTACTAAGAGTGGAATCTGGAAGAATTCTATTAATATGGTGATATTAGTAGAACAATCAAACTCAAACTATGACTCAATGGGTGATAGTATATAACTAACACGCCAAGGAAAATGAGCTAGTACGACTAGCGTTGTTTGATGTTGAATGATTCTTCTTTTAAAGGAAAGAGAATATTGAAAATAAAATTACAAAAAGATATATGGCAGAAAAAGTAGATAACTGGAAAAGTCCAGCTCAGGAGTATATACTTGACATACAAGTTATAGATGTATTACTAGTTAACAAAGTATTTTTTCGGGTATTTTAATACCAGATTGGTTGGTATGTGTTGTCATACAAAACAATACAATGCAAGAAATACAAGGGACTAAAAGGAACTAGTAGTAGATGTGAAATCGATCATGACAAGAACATGAATAAAGTGTTATTGTGTTCATTGTCGTATCGAACCAAACATTCAAGATTTATTTTAAGAACTTAATAAGTTGTTATTTTGTTCTAGTCTTTTGTGCGAACAATTGAGATTGTTCAAACTATGACCATATTCCATAATTGATGGATGAGTTAATATAAATCATGTTGGTAAAGTAAACATTTATAAAACTAAATGCTAAACGTTGCAAGATGTAAATGAATTTCACTTAAATCGTGACACCACCATTCCAGTTCATATCGGAAAGCGAAACATGAAGGAACTCCATGTTGATGGACTTCCGGAGTAATTTTTGAATAAATTGACGTTTGTGAGACCTCTTCCAAAAGATGACTAGAATTTCATTCTTAGGCCAAAGTAGAATGGACGACTAATTTAATGGAGATTATACATATTGATGTATATAGTACATTATGTGTAGTTGTGCGTGGTGGATTAATTTTTCCTTCATAAAATTTCGTCGATGATTTGAGTAGATATATGAGTATATCTATTTAAAGAGAACGGAGTTTGACATTTTTTGAATTGGTTCAAATTATTGTTAGTATGAAGTAAAAAATCATCGTAACAAGATAATCAACTATTTATGATTGGATCATAAATGATAAAAGTTTGAGTTACAAGTTTAGCAAAACATCTGAGAAGTTGCAGAATTGTTCTACAACTCATACTACATGAATAACTCCACATTAGTTTGGAGTATTCGAGAGACAAAATCAAACCTTGTTTGACATGGTAAGATAAATAAAAATGCCATTATAATTTTGTAGTTTATACATTAGAGACAACCACTTTTACACTGAAAAGAGCACCATCATGATCCGTTGAAATTGACACCATATAAGATATGGTTTGGGTAGTGACCCGAATTGTCTTTTTCTTAAGTTTTGGTATGCATAGCATGTGTAAAATGTTTACAACCAAAATGGGATACTTATATGTTTATAAGGTTATCCCAACGAATCCATTGGGTATTTCTCCTATCACCGACCAAAGACAAATGTTGTTTGTCAGAAAGGGTTGATTTCTCGAGAAAGTAGTTCTTGCAAAACAATTGAGTGGGAGGACAGTACAAACTCAACGAGATTAAATAATCTTCGTTATCATGACAAGAGTAGCGCAACACTGGAAGATGTTCTCGGGTTTTCTATTTTGACAAAGTAGAAGACACTACATGTGTTGTAGATACGTCGAATGAGTTTGCGAACTGAACCACACAAGTCCTAAAACTTTGTACTTAGATAAACTTGTGGTTTAAGAGTAAAGTATTGTTTTGACAACAAAGGACCTGGAAATTATAAAGGAAGCAAATGATGGGCCCTGACTTCGTAAAATTGGCTCTGAGTCATTATATCCGCGATAGTATCACTATATGAATATCAAGTATGTGACTTGTTAGTCTTTTCGATAGGCATGATGCCTAACGATAGCAAACGGGTCTATATAACAACAAAGACATGGATTTTTATATCCTTTGAAAGTTGTACTTGTGGAAAAGATGTTTTCGACGAAGTTAAAAGGGTTGACTACTACAAGATTTTGATCTTCTATAGTGATGCTTTAGTCTTTGCGGATAGTTCTAGCAAAAGTTACATATTATGATATGGCAGTTGAATAACAAAAACCAACTTTCCTCTCAAGGAAGTTTGATCGAGGATGTGTACTTGACAAGGTCTGAGAGTTTTGTAAAATTCAAAAGGTTGCTGGAAAGGTATGCACACTTCAATGGTTGAAGTGAGCATAACGAAGTTGGAATCTTTACCTTAATGAAGTTATCAAAAGAGTTTGATTCCATCATGAACGATAAATATGCTTGTAGAGTTACAAAAAATTAAATGGGAGCACTAAGACATATTTCCAATGCTTTATGTAGATGACATATGGTTGATTGGAAAATATGTATTTTAAATTAACACAGTTAAAAAAATTATATTTATTAAAGGCTTAGAAGATATTGGGCATCAATATCCATAAGAGATGAATTGAACATCCTGATATGATTGAAGCCAAATTACATAGATGAAATATTGAAGTAAGTCAATATCGAAATGACAAGAAGGGGTTCTTTCCACATGAAAAAGAATTAAGCAAGATTTAAGTGTTTTGACACATGATGAGCATAATTGAAATTAAGATTTCTAAGTCACGTGTTCCATGCTATGTACACAACCAGATGAGTCATGTGCTAGAAAATGTTATAGCAGGATAATTCATATAATGATTAGACAACAGTGGAAGAGATCCTTATGCCATTTTAGAAATGCTAAGGATGTGTTTTCCTATGTAGTAATGATAAACTATTTGTTGTTGTGTGTTACACTAATAGTCTTGTCATCTATTCAAATAATTTTATCTCAATTAAAATATGTGATGAAGGGTAGCACAATAGACCGGAAGAAAGTTCCATGCTGGATTTGAAAGAGTTTCAAAATTAAAGTATTGTGACGGATACTACAACAAAGGCTAAGTATATTGTTGTGTTGACAACAAATAATAGGAGTATTTTGTGTCAAGGATTTCTTTATTGAACTTGGTGAATTTCCAAGAATGCTGACACTATGAAACTACATTTTTACAATGTTAGTAACATTGGTTTAAGATGAGAAATTAAAGTCTCACCGGTTGACCAAATATGTACAAAGCCATCTCACTAGAGAATGAGTGATGCGTGTAGACGCAAAGAACATGCAAATACAATAGGACCTGAATAGTTTAGATCTTTTTTATGATGTTTACCACATGCGAAGTATGGTAATAACACTGGAACGCCATATGTGTTAAGTGCTTACATACTAGATTATTGACTCCAGTGCAAGGGGAGACTGAAGAAAATATGCCCGAGAGGCAATAATAAAGTGGTTATTATCTTATTCCTTGTTTATGATAAATGTTTATTTCTCATGCTAGAACTGTATTAACCGGAAACGTTGATACATGTGTGTTTAATAAACAAACAATGGTTTCTAGTAAAGCTTTTCTTTTAACTAGCTCGTTGATTAATAGATGATGAAGATTTCCTGATTATGAACATTGGATGTTGTTAATAACGGGGTCATGTCATTAGAAGAATGATGTGATGAACATAGACCCAATATCAAGATAACAATACGATCAAGTCATTTATTTTATATTGTTATATCTTGCATACAAAGTAACTTATTCCTTACACCATGAGATCATGTCAATCACTGATACCGGAAGGATGCTTTGATGTCATCAAACGTCACACCGTAACAGAGTGACTATAAAGGTGTTGTTGGGTATTCGAAAAGTATTAGTTGAGGCTCATGGATCAAGAGTGGGATTTGTCCATCCAAATGACGGAGAGATATACTCTGGGCCCTCTCGGTGATATCACATCGACACCGTTTGCAAGCACGTGACTAGGTCACAAGGATGTCATATCACGGAACGAGTAAAAGAGTACTTGTCGGTAACGAGATCGAACTAGGTATGGTTGATATCAATGATCGGATCTCGGACAAGTAAAATATCGCGAGACAAAGGGAATAATTACGACGTTGATGGTTCACGCGATCACAAGAGTCATCGTTGAATATATAGGAGTCATCACGGATCTCCAGATCCCACTGTTGATTATTGATCGGAGAGGTGTCTCGATCATGTCTATGTTATTCGTGAACCGTAGGGTGACACACTTAAGATTCGATGACGCATTTGAGACGATACGGAATATCGGAGAAAAGTTTGGACAACACCGAAATTGTTTCGGGGAATATTGAAATAGTCACCGGAATTGTTTCAGGAAATATTGAAATAGTTCAAGGTGGTATATGTTAATGTTTGATTAACAAATAGTTCAAGGGGGTAAGTGTTAATGTTTGTTAATAGGATTAAAAAATATTAAAATACAATAAATGAAATTATTTTATTTATTTATTAAAGAAAACCCTTGGAATTTCGAGTGGGAATTGATGAGAGAATGAGTGGGCTGAGTGGAGACTCCACCCACATGATGAGGGGAGAGGTGGAGGCACCAAAAATTCGTGGCTGCCTCCCCCTCCTATATAAAGAGGGGTTGGACCTCTCTCTCCCCACACACTTTGTGCCATCTCCACCTCCCTCCTCCCGCTGCTCCACCTCATGTTCGTGTGCTTGGCGAAGCCCTGAACGAAGTTTTCCCCACCATACCATGCCATCGTGCTGCTGGAATTTCGAGGGATCCTCTACTTGTGCTACCCCGCTGGATCGAGGGAACGGAGGTCGTCATCAACCGTACGTGTGACCGATCGTGGAGGCACCGCCGGATTGTGGTGCACATCTTATCGCTCTCGGGATCGGTGTGAGTACGACTACGCCAACAACGAGATTTGATCTCGTAACGCTTTGTGTTTTCGAGGGTATGTTCTTCTTAAGACTCTCTCTCTATGCCCGTTGCACTTTATCTCCTAGATTAGATCTTGGTCTTTCGGGTGTCTCTCGCGTAGGAAATTTTTTGTTTTCTATGCAACAAACCGTACGCTTTGTGCTGTTGTGATCTCAGTTCAGTTGGTACTAGTTCATCCATTGAACTTTATTGCTATATGTCCGGTTGCTATGCACTGCATCTGCTGCAAACTATTGGGCATGAAGTTTGTGTGTCTTTACTGTTTGGGACATGCCGGAGGTGGGTGAGAGCGCCCCTGCTGCGGTTTCTCAGATTCAATGGCAAAGACACCCCTGATTTGAGCTCGATGATGCTATTTCATACCTACAGCTCAATATTCTACCTCATAGGCGTCTGTCAACTCGATTGCTGGTTGAGCCGCTGGCTCTACGGTTGATGAGATTGCGAGAGGCCCCCGAGGAGTACGATTGCAGGATTATTGTGTCCGAGTTCCCAAGAGACCCCTGTCCGGCTCCAGTTTTCTCTTCAGCATAAATTAACTTCATGTTTATTCAGTAGTTTTCTATATTTGTATATTCGGCTAGACAAGTCTGTTTTCATGGATGACAGTTGTACTATTCACTCTGATGTACCGTGTTACTCTATATAATATAAGTGGTTAAAGGTTTAAAAAAAATAGAGGAGGGAAGAGTTTTTTAATCTGTTAGACACCGATAGAAGAAACAACACCCTGCAATGTTTTTTTACCGAGGAAAGATGTGACATGCGTGTCAGCTCAGCCACCGCAAACGTAAATAAAGCGCCGTGCCTGCCGCCATGCATGGATCGATTGGGTGCCTCCATGCATCGATTGGTACACGGACAGCTTTGGTATGGGAATGAAACGTGTACTCACTACGTTTGCTAGAGATGCATGAAATTTGATGGTTATTGTTTGCAACCGGAGGGTCACGTCTGTACAGACCGACGCCGCGCGTGTGTACACAGAGGACGCGCTGGTTCTCGCGTGTGTGGCCGCTGGCCGGAAACGTCGGCAACGAGTTCAATAAATGCACCCCATCCCTGCCTATAAACGACGGCAACGTAGGGGAAAAAAATGATGTGACATGTTTTTCTTTTGCTTGAATTGGGAGCTTTATTAAATCAAAGACACACGGTTACAGTCAGCCCGAAGACTACTAACAAGAAACGGCGGGCAATCACTGAACCAGCGTTCTGAAACCGAAAGGTTACACGCATGCTTAGAGCAACTCTAGCAGACGTCGACTACGGCACTACGGCGATCCTACACTACTACGGAGAGCCTAGCAACTACGGTGACCTCACTCCTCATCGGAGGTGAGGTCGATGCACACCTTGGCGTCGTCCTCGGCCACCTGCTTGTACGCCGTCCGCTCCCTGTGCGTCGCGTCCGCGGCAAGGCCCGCCTTGAGGAGCTCCGTGTCCGCCCGACGCAACTCCTCGAGCTGCTTCTCTTCCTCCTCCATCTGGACGCAGAGGAGCATGACCATTGCGTCCACCTGTTCGTCGGGGACGAAGTCGTCCGACGCGACGGTGGAGGCAAAGGCCTGCGGGTCGTACCCCTGCGCAGGCTCCTCACGGATGACGAGGGCGCCGCTTCTCGGGAGGCGCATCGAAGCGCGACCTCTGTTGCCGGGGGAGCTCCCTTCGCCACCGTTGTAGCCCCCCGTCACCCCACATTTGTCGGTCGAACTCCTCCACGGTGCGGTAGCGGAGCTTCTCTGGGATGGGCATCCCCACGCGGATGAACTTCCAGGAACCCCGCTTGCGGGCGCCGTCGGAACGGACAAGCCGTTTCCGCTCTGGGTCATCGTCGGCGCCGAGGTGGCCTCTCCCGGACCCGCCCGAGCTAGGGCTATGAGCCATTGTAGGTGGCGTTGCTTGATTTGACGGCGATGCGGTTTTATTGCTCGCCGGAGTTTGGGATTGGCTACGGCGATTTGTAGTCGGCGGCGGGGCTAGGTTCTCGCGATGCCGAATAAGTAGGGGCTGTGAGGGGGGATTCGGGGGGGGGGGGGGGGCGCTATCGCGTTTTTCGGCCGGGCCATGTTTTCGGACTCTGCTACGGCCTCGGAACTGAATGCAGCCCCTAAATGCGCCGGAATTTTTCAGTTCCGGCCCTTATAGGGGTACTGCTAGAGTTGCTCTTAGCACAGCAATCCGCACAACTATTAGCCTCCCTCTGAACATGATTAACCGTAAATGATAAGAAACTAGCAGAGAACTCCCCAATGTCATCCAAGATAGGCGCCACGACGGATCTAGGACCGTGACGCGAATTCCAGAGGTTAAAAACCTCGACGCAATCCACTTCTGCTCTCACATGCAAAAAACCTCTCAGTTGGGCGAAAATGACTCCCTCCCGTAGAGCTAGAGCTTCTGCAATTAGTGGATCCGTCGCTCCCACGAAGGGTTTACACCAGGCCCCCAAGAAAGCGTCATGTGAGCGAGCCACACCGCCTCCGCCGCCATTACGTTTTTATGAGTTGAGCGCACCATCTGTATTGACTTTGACGCATCCAATATCAGGTGGCCACCAGCATTGCAAAACCGCCCTTGGTTTGCTAGAACGAGGAAATTCCAGCAATGAGAGGTCCTCGCGAACCTTCCGAATAACTGATCCTGCATCCATACTCAATTGATCATGAGTCCATCTATTCCTTGCATCCCAAATAGCATGCATAATAGTAGTTATCTTGCTTCTCTCCTCTTCCGAGAACATGGAATCAAGAATAATATCCTTGGCCCAAGTCGAGGGGTGTAGTGAAGGTAGCTTCAGATCAAGAACCTCTTGGGCCAACCTCCAATATTGTTGAGCATGAGAACATGAAACCAATGCGTGACGGAGATCCTCCTCCGTAGCTTGACACAAATCACATCGAGCCAAGCGTTTGATGTGTCTACGTTGAAGAGTGACATAGTCTGGAATAACACCCGAAATCACTCTCCACCAAAATACTTGCACTCTCGGGATCACCTTTAGCTTCCATAAGGCCGCCCAACCCATTTCTGTGTATCTGAAGATGGAGCACCCACTGTCGGCCCTTCCTCTAGAGAGAGATGCTCGTTATGAGTCACCAAGGCACGGTAGGCTGATTTTACAGAATATAGACCATTCTTCTCGAGAGACCAAGCCAGGAAATCATCACCACCAGCAGCGAGAAGGGGAATATTGAGGATTGCATCCGCGTTTGGTGCGAAGAAGTTATCCCGCACGACATCAACTTTCCATGTGTGGATGTACCCATCAATCAGGCCAGACACCACTGAAAGAGGATCGTCACCTATCTGCCCCATTGGGACATGCGTCAAGGAGGAAGGTATCCAGCAATCTGACCAGATAACAATTATTGTGCCAGACCCGACACGCTTTATAATACCCCTCTCCAACGAAGATCTCTCTGCCACAATTGCTTTCACTACCAAATTCCGTGCGATCTGGAACGTTTTGAGCGGAACGTTTTGATAATGCCGAGCGTTTCCGTCGCGAATGGCTGAAAAGTGGAGTTTTCCCTCGACGTATTGGTTTGGTCCGTTGCAGACTGGTTTTGCTCGACTTTTTGCTAGTTTTACGTCGCGGATTTTCGTCTCCGGCCCAGTAGCCCACTAAGAGTCCAGTTGCCTTCGACGAAACTTGCCTGGTCACGTAGAACGTCGCGAATTTTTCTTGGGGCCACACATTCCGCACTGTTTGACTGCTTTGACTAGCTACGACCGAGCAGTTGATGCCTGGACCCCACTTGTCATCCACGGTAAATAAGCATGCACATAATCTTCGAAATTAAGCATGCACATAATCTTCGAAATCATCACAGTTAACAATGAACAAGCCGTTTCTGAAACAAATAACAAAAATAAAAGGATAGACACCGGAGCTAGAGTCCTAGCCAAGGGTGCACCGCCGCGCCTCCGCCAGCGCTGCCGCATCTTCATTCTGCATCTAATGGCGGATCGCTTCCGCGGTGTCGGCCTCTAGCTTGACAGTGAAAATCCGGGCGAGCCTCGCTTGCCGGAGCTCTTCTGCCGCGAAACTCTCTAAGGACGCTAAAATCCCCGCCTGCATGTGGGGCCACTACAGGGCCTCGTTGTGGTACTCGACGGCGAGATACTCCTCCTATCCTTCCTCCTCGACGTCCGAAGGTGCGATGGGTGGAGCCAGAGGTGGTGGTGCGCGGGACGAGTTGGCCTGATGCACCTCGCGCCGGTATGCCTCGCGGGCACGCGCACGCTCCACGCCTTGCACGCTGCGCCAGGGAAAGTACCTGGGGATCTGCTGTTGGCGGCACTCCTCGCGACGGCCAGACATGGTACCGGTGGATCTGCGCACAGCGAAGGGGAGTAGAGAGGTGTGGCACAGATGGACAGTTTGGGAGTAGAGAGGAGAGCGTTCTGCGCCCTTGGGGAGCCGTTGCATTATCCACGGTTTGGGAGTGGAGAGTAGAGCCGACCGGGTATCCCACGTGGCGAGTGTCAACCAAATTACCGAATATATAGGAGATCTAAATTATAAAATGCACTCCAAAATTGAAATGAATTGACATGGTTTTACATTTGCAACAATGTATAGCCAAGTACTAGTACTAATATACTGCCTCCTCGCCCTCTTCGATGTCTGTTCCGCGCCATCATCCCGGTTACATGCACTCCGAAACATAGGAGATTTATAGTAACTGCAATTAGCATCACAAAAGGTTCAACAACAGGTCCACAGTTAACCAGAACTTTTTTTATCCCAACATCAACTCTGAAGCCACATCCACGGTTTCACATCATCCAACGGATATTTTCCTATGCCAGCATGCATTCCGAAGCCACATCCAGAGGTTCACATCATCCACTGGAACTTTCCAAAACCGCGTCCACAGAAACACTAGTAGAAAAGCATCATACATGTTTAGCACATCTACAAAAAAGAAGCAGATATACTTCCAAACATACAAAGATGAGTGACAAAACTGCCTCACGTGTACAAATGACACAAGTACAAAGGTGATAAACCCCTAGACCCGGTGGCATAAACAAGCTACTAGGTCCTTGTAAACGCTACTAGGTCTAAAGGAGTCTCCCTCTGCATTTTAACATTGCACAGTTTAATCATCGGCACTCTGATCAAACACAAATATGGCACACTTTTTTCTATGGCACGCCAACTGTTGGAGATATTGCTGCATATTAATCATCGGCAGAGAACCAAGCCTAGATAGGAGCCTCATAGTAAAGAAGCACATACAAATCAATGAAATTATCGAACACTTGCCAAGAAATATGCAGAACCAATATGGCTCATGCATTACAGATAAAATCATAATTGGGGCCTCATAGTAAAGAAGCACACAGAAATCGATGAGATCATCGAACACTTACTAAGGAAGATGCAGAACAAATATAGTTGTACACAACACTAGGTAAGTGCCAATATCTCACCGAGAGAAGGTGCAGAGTTTAATCATCGACACACAGAACAGAGAATGAACATAAAATATGCAAGCCTCATACATACATTGCAAAAAAAAAAATCCAAAGGGTCAAGCTCCACAGGACCAGGGAGCATAAACAAACAATGTCCGTGTAAACGCTACTAGGTACTGGGGAGTAATCCTTTGGATTTTAGCGTTGAACAGTTTAATCATCGACACATGCAACAAAACAGAGAAATGAATAACAGCTAGACTCATTGGCAAGCATTGCAGGTTGACATAATCTAATTAAAGAGTAAAGTAGTTTTACCTCATTCCATGATCTTGCAAGAAACTAAGAATGTATCTCAACTTCACATTGGTGTCCTTCGCACTCTCCAACAGGGTGTCTTTTCCCCTCTGGAGCATGTCGCACTTCTCTTCGGGTACTTTCAAAGTATTCTTCGCACTTTTTATCTCAGAATCAAGCTTAGTAACCAAGCCGTGCATGATCATATAGCTTCTCTTTTGCTCCCGCAGTTCCAACTCGAGTGCTAGCATTTTTGAAACTTTCATCGCCCTGTCCAGCCTGTCCTCGCAGCAGACGAAACATATTAGCTTCTCAGTGCTGGTATCATCAGCCAGCTTGCGAATTTTTCAGAGAGACGATGAGATTCAATTGTCTCAACTGACTGCTACACCAATTTCTGAATTGTCTCAACTGACTGCTGCAGCAATTTCTGAATTTCAGTACGCGACATGTTGCAGAAGTCACAGCCTGCACTATGGTCCTATAGCCAAATACGAAAAGAATAAAAATCAAAAAAGTGTCGACGAAGGCGAACGGAAATAGATGAATCTTAAGAGAACATTTGGCTACAGCACTAATTTATATGCTATTTACCTCGGCTACCTGAATAACAGGGGGCTTTGCGAGCTCCGAGGCCTTGTTCAGGTCGATCTCCATCTGGGTGGGGGAAACGATCTCCGAGGTCCCTGTAACGGTAGCGTGATCTAGATCCATGGCCGGTGGTAACTTAAAACATCAATAGTGACCTACATCCGCCGGCATTTAACCTACATCCGCCGGTATCAAACCTAGATCTGCCGACATCTAACCTACATCGCATCGTTTGGTTGAGGATGGGGAAGGGAGGGAACCATGGCTTATCAGTCATTGTTTGAGAACGACGCCGAGGACGGGGGAGGGCGAAGCCGTGGCAGCCGCCCTTGGGGCGGGTGGGCGAAGTGGAGGCTTTCTGTGGAGGTCGCTTTCAGTGGAGGAGTAGCCGAGTGGGCGAGGAGCGCGGTGTGATAGAGATTTTGCGCGTAGACGCTGGCGAGTGGGACCCTGCGTGAGGCTGATTCCGTGGAGATTTGGCGCGCGGCTGTTAGTCATAATTTATTCATGTTTTTCTGACTGAAAATAAAAAATAAAAAAAGAACCAAAATGAAAAGAGTCTTAGGATCTGATCGCATTTTTATTCTACTTCTTCGGATTCTTCTTTATTTTAGTTAGCAAATAATTGCAAAATAAGACAGTGCCTAGTGGTGGGGGGAGGGGCTGACTCATTTCCACAGACCAAAGATCGAGTCTTGTTACTCACATTGGTGATGGTGCACCAACTATTGTCTTATTAGGCATGATCTAGTAGTAAAAGGATGTGACAATTCATTGATCGACCAGATCAATGAGTTGTCACATCCACTTATTACGAAATCATGCCTAATAAGTCTTTTAACATCCTTAAAACATGATCGGGTTAAGAAATATATACTAATATAATATACATATTAGGTTCTTACATACCAACATGATAGAGGTTCTTTAAAAGTTCTTACTACGCACACACAAGACGACACTACCAGAAGTAAGAGATAACACAAACACAATGTGCAAGCTGCAACAACGATCGCACTAGCAACAGCTACATCATGTTCTGTCGCTTCCGAGCCTTCATGGCCCTTCTGGCCTCGTTGAAGTAAGGCTGAGGAACATGTTCTCCCGCTTCCGAGCCTTCATGGCCCTCCTGGCCTCGTTGGAGAAAGGCCGAGGAGGAGGTTCCGCAAGACCTGCGAGGATATCTTGCGCAAGCGGCTTCTTCAGGAAGACGCCGTAGGCATCGTTCTTGGCCCTAACATGAGGCGCACGATACTCAGAATCATTTCCCACACCGACGGCATGTCGGATCAAGCTGCTGCAATCGTTGGCTATCTTTCTGACACAGAAAGGGCAGAACAAGTTGCCGTAACGAAGGTACCGAATGGTGCCCGCCTGCAGCTTCCTCAGGACATGTCTGCTCTTCGCAGCTATATCGTCTGCATCCGAGCCGACTTCCAGATCTTCCTGCAAATTTGCAATAAAACAAAAGTTAGCAACACAATCTTATTGGCAAAAGAGTAATATACCTAACCAGATCACAAAGAACATAAAGAAATAGTTCTTCATTTATTTGCATACACTTTATCAATTAACTTATTTAGCAGATGCGCCCTAAAGAGGACATCGATGTTGAAAAAAATATGTCAAATTTTATACAACATTACAGTTTCCACTATATATATTTGGTGAACTAATGCACAAAAACAGATAATAACACATCAGAAATTCATTGATGATCTAAGATAACATTCAACAGATTATTCTAATCAGGACATGTTATTATACCTTACCAGATCAAAAATATCATACAAGAATCGTTCTTTAATTATATGCATAAAATGGATCAAGTAATTATCACGCACGGGAGTACAATATGTGATTTTGCAACAAATTCATAATGTGTCAAGAGTGTCTGCGAGGAAAAATAACTACACAAATTGAAAATGCTTCCAGAAAACGTAGAATCTCTAACTCACATGCATGCTAACATGCACACAAAAAACTAGAAGCCATAACAACAGATGCATCTACAACCTTTGAATCCCTAGAATACAAAAAACCTACGAACCTCTAAGTACAGATGCAACTACAACCTCTGAATCAACTCCAGCGGCTCATCTATATTTGATCATCCATAACTCTATATAGAAGATCATTTAAAAAGATTCATTCATAGATGTTATTAGTTTCAGAATAAGACATCTATATTGAGGACATCTATATTGTCAATTTAGTGTCTAATACATGTATATTTTTCTACAATGTTTTTCCCTTTGGTCTCTAAGTACATATGCAAACAGACCTCTGAGTCTTGAACTTGCGTGTACAAAAAACCCTCGAACCCCTAGGTACAGATCCAACTACAAACCTTTTAATCCCGAACACAAGAAACCTCGAACCCCTAAGTACAGATGCAACCTCAAACACCACAAGCCCAAACTTTACAAAAAAACAAAGTATACATGCAACTACAAACACTAGAAGCCCGAACTTACGTGCTATCATGCACAAACCCTGCATCTTTGACAATAAACTAAGCCGGCCTGGACATAGATACCTCAAGGTCCTGATCGTCGACGTCCTCCTCGAACGCTGGGTGATCCCCGTAGGGATCACCCAGATCTGCCAGGAGAGGGAAAGCAGCAGGCGCCTCCACCGCGACAGGAGCAGGCGGTGCACTCAAAGCGCCATGGCCGGCCGACGAACATGCGGCAGCAACGACATCCTGCGACTGCGACGAACTGGAACCGCCATGGGCGGCTCCTGCGGTGACGACAACAGAAGGGACGACGCCGTCGTTCTCCTGTTGCGAATCTTCCATTCTGCGGAACCGTCTCACGGTTGTGCGCTCGGCAGTTGGGAGAGAAGGAGGGCTGGGAGACGATGCAGAGTGTTTTTTTGCTAGAAATAGGGGGAGAATGGATGGGGGAGAGAGGCGATGCGGCAGGAGCTTTATATACAGAGTGTCGTTTCGAGGCCGCCCTGTTTCGACTGGTCGCCATGTTGTGTGCGCATGCATGCATGGTGGGAACGCGCCGGCTGACTTAGTCAACATAGAATGATGTGACATTTAGTCACTGGCAAGTGGGGCCCGGGACGCCGCGGGGCCACCAATTAGTGACCCAAATTCACCACAAAGCTCACCCCACCAAGTCAGCGAATATCAAAAGCTCTATCGACGTGTAGAAAAGAGGATACAATTTTATATGTGTACGCATACAAAAGGATATGGCACGAGTTTGCTTGCGAAACGTGGTACCAATCTTTGCCAAGTTCACTACAAATAATGGTACGTGCCAACACAACTACCATGTGTATGCAGCCTAGGTGATAAACATGTGGTTACGTGCCAACACGCCTCTGCATTCACATGCCTTGGACATGCACACAATGTCGTGCAGGGTGATGGTTAGCCTGCCGCGCGTAATGGAGACGACGGGACGCGACCTACACCAGGCGGTGGGATGGTGCTTCGCCTCTGCCGCACGCCTAGCATTAACGCGGTATGCAGGCTTCCCGGCTCCCGAAGCGGCGCCAGGGTCATTGCGGTTTGCAGGTCGCCGCCATTTACTCCGACGGGACGCGTGCTCCCACGCGTGCACCGACTACACAGCTTTTCTCAATGGTACAGAGCATAGGTCATGCAACAAAATGTTTAAAAAGGTGTATTTGACTACACAATTTCGCATCGACTACACATAGTTTGAGTCCTGGCTCCGCCACTGCCGACGCGTCCTCGCCATAATCTCACCCATCGCCACGCGGCTTCCCCTCTATCGACGATACCATGCCTCGCCGCCTCCATACTTCGTGGGTGACGTTCACCCAGCAGGTGGCGCGCCGTGGGCTAGACCCGCCGTCAGACGACGACGGGAGTGGCGACGACCCCTTCGATTGAGGGTACAACGAGGAGGCGGATGGGGAGGAGGAGCCGGAGCTGCCGCAGCAGGATGCGGCGCAGGAATCGGAGCAGCGCCCTCCGTTGTGTCCTGACCAGGTGGTGGCGTACAACTCGTTCGCCACATGGCGCAACGAGAAAGCGTTTCGCCGGGTCCGATCGGGGTTCGAGGAGGCGGGGGCAGCCGCCGAGGGTTTAGGGTATGCCAAACCATGTGTGTTATATTGTGGCATGGGTCTTGGATTCCCAAGATTCCCTCACTCTTTGTGTTATGGCTTCACCGGCGCCGCATTCTTTTTCGAGGGTTCCAGGACTAATTAGAGCCCAAAACTCCCAGATCTCACGGAATGGGGGGGGGGAATCTTGCCAAGAGGTGGGACCTACCATTCTCTTGTGTGTTACTTGGGCCTAACCTAACACAACCAAGCAATTGGTTCCGCTTGTTACCCCATTCCGGCTCACGTAGACGGGCCAGAACGGCAGTTCCGTCTTTTTCCCAGCGGGGCTATGGTTTCTCTGGAGAGGGGCCTCTGGACCGCCTGAATGCCACCAAATCCCACGGTATGCCATAACTTGTGTGTTAGAGTGTGGCATGGGTATTTGATTCCCAATATTCCCTTACTCCTTGTGTTATTGCTTCACCAGCGTCAGATTCTCTTTCACGGGTTCTACTTAGAGCCCGAAACTCCCGGATCTCACGGAACGGGGGGAATCTTGCCAGGAGGTGGGACCTACCATTTTATTGGGTGTTACTTGGGCATAACCTAACACAACCAAGTAATTGGTTCCACTTTGCTACCCTTTCCGGCTCACGTAGAGGGGCCAAAACGGCAGTTCCGTCTTTTTCCCAGCGGGGCTATGGTTTCTCTGGAGAGGGGCCTCCAGATCGTCTGAATGCCACCAAATACACCATGGTATGCCATACCATGTGTGTGTATAGTGTTTCATGGGTTTTGGATGCCCAATATTCCCTCTCTCTCTCTCTGTTATGGCTTCACCGACGCGTCAGATTCTCTCTGGTGGGTTCCTGGACTACTTAGAGCCCGAAACTCCCTAAACTGATGGAACTCGGGGAATCTTGCCAACAGGTGGGCCCAAACATTTTCTTGGGTGTTCCTTGGGCCTAACCTAACACAAAAAAGCAGTTGATTCCACTTTTCTACCCCTTTCCGGCTCAAGTAGAGGGGCCAAAACGGTAGTTCCGTCTTTTTCCCAGCGGGGCTATGGTTTCTCTAGAGAGGGGGCTCCGGATCGTCTGAATGCCACCAAATCCCATGGTATGTCATACCATGTGTGGTAGAGTGTTTCATGGGTCATGGATGCCCAACATTTCCTCACTCGGTGTGTTATGGCTTCACCGGCGTCGGATTCTCTCTAGCGGGTTCAAGGACTCCTCAGAGGCCGAAACCCCCGGATGTGACGAAACAGGGGGGATCCTGCCAAGAGGTGGGCCCTACCATTGTCTTGGGTGTTCATTGGGCCTAAAATAACACAACAAAGCAGTTGTTTCCACTTTTCTACCCCCTTCCGGCTCACGTAGAGGGGCCAGAACAGCAGTTCCGTCTGTTTTCCCATCGGGGCTAGGGGTTCTCCGGAGAGTGGCTCTAGATCGTCTGAATACCACAAAATCCCATGGTATGCCATACCATGTGTGTTATAGTGTGTCATGGTTCTTTTATGCCCAAGATTCCCTCTCTTTGTGTGTTAGGCCTTCGCCGGCGTCGAATTCTCTCTAGCGGGTTCCAAAACTATTTAGAGCCCGAAACTCCCGAATCTGACGGGACAGGGGGAATCTTGCCAAGACGTGGGTCCTAAAATTTTATTTTGTGTTACTTGGGACTAAAATAACAAAACCAAGCAATTAGTTCCACTTTGCTACCCTTTTCCGGCTAACGTAGAGGGGCCAGACCGGCAATTTCTTCTTTTTCTCCAGCAGACATAGGGTTTCTCCGGGGAGGGGCTCCGGAGTGTCTGAATTCCCACCCAATCCTAGGGTATGCCAAACCATATGTGTTAGATTGTGGCATGGGTCTTGGATGCCCAAGATTCCCTCACTCTTTGTGTTATGGCTTCACCGGCGCCGCATTCTCTTTCACGGGTTCCAGGACTACTCGGAGCCCGAAACTCCCAGATCTCACGGAATGGCGGTAATCTTGCTAGGAGGTGGGCCCTAACCTTGTCTTGTGTGTTACTTGGGCCTAACCTAATACAACCAAGCAGTTGGTTCCACTTTTCTACCCCCTTCCGCCTAACGTAGAGGGCCAGAACGACAGTTCCATAATTTTCCCCAGCGGAGCCATGGTTTCTCCGGAGAGGGGCCTCTAGATCGTCTGAATGCCACCAAATCCCAAGGTACGCCATACCATGTGTGTTATAGTGTGTCATGGTTCTTGGATTCCCAATATTACCTTTCTCTCTCTGTTAGGGCTTCACTGGCGTCAGATTCTCTCTAGCGTGCTCAAGGACTACTTAGAGCCCGAAACTCCCGAAACCGACGGAACTCGGGGAATCTTGCCAACAGGTGGGCCCAACATTGTCTTGCGTGTTCCTTGGGCCTAACCTAACACAAGCAAGCAATTGGTTCCACTTTTCTACCCGTTTCCGGCTCATGTAGTGTGGCCAGAACGGCAGTTCCGTCTTTTTCCACATCGGGGCTATGGTTTCTCCGGAGAGGGGGCTCCAGATCGTCTGAAGGCCACCAAATACCATGTTATGACATATCATGTGTGTTAGAGTATTTCCTAGGTCTTGGATGGACAACATTCCCTCGCTCTCTGTGTTAGGGCTCACCGGCGTCATATTCTCTCTGCCGGTTCCAGGATTAGCCCGAAACTCCCGGAACTGACGGAACTGGGGGAATCTTGCCAAACGGTGGGCCCAACCATTGTCTTGGGTGTTCCTTGGGCCTAACCTAACACAACCAAGAAATTAGTTTCACTTTTCTACCCCCTTCCGGCTCACATAGAGGGGCCAGAATGACAGTTCCGTCTTTTTCCTCATCGGGGCTATGGTTTCTCCGGAGAGGGGGCTCAAGATCGTTTTAATGCCACCAAATCCCATGGTATGTCATAACACGTGTGTTATAGTGTGGCATGGGTCTTGTATGCCCAAGATTCCCTCGCTCCCAGTGTTAGGAATTCACCGGCGTCGGATTCTCTCTGGCGAGTTCGAGGACTACTTAGAGCCCGAAACTCCCAGATCTGACGGAACTGGGGGAATCTTGCCAAGAGGTAGGACCTACAATTGTCTTGGGTGTTCATTGGGCCTAAACTAACACAACCAAGTAATTGGTTCCACTTTGTTATCCCGTTCCGGCTCACGTAGAGGGGCCAGAACGGCAATTTCGTCTTTTTTCACAGCGGGGCTATGGTTTCTCCGGAGAGGGGGCTCCGGATCATCCGAATGCCACCAAATCCCAGCGTATGCCATACCATGTGTGTTAGAGTGTGTCATGGGTCTTGGATGCGCAAGATTCCCTCGCTCTCTATGTTAGGGCGCACTTCACCATCATCGGATTCTCTCAGCATGTGCGAGAACTACTTAGAGCCCGAAAGTCCCGGATGTGACGGAACTGGGGAAATCTTGCAAAGAGGTGGGCGCTACCATTGTCTGTGTCCAGAACGACAGTTCCGTCTTTTTCACCATCATGGCTATGGTTTCTTCAGGCGAACTGGAGGGAATCTTATTACAAGTAGATCTAGATTTGGGTTATCCATGTAACTATAGCCTAACTTAACATAACCAAGCAAAAAAGAACAGTGGTCTACCCCCTTCCGACATTGGTGATAGGTGTAGACAAAAAGTTGACTAGCATCCAACGGCTCGCAAAGTTCAAGCCACCAATCAACATGTAGTAGTATTCCACATAACTGACCCATTCCAGGATTTTAGGTAAAATACTTTCGGGATTTTTTCACAATATTTAGTACTAAATAATTGCATAAATGCTCAATTTTTGTAAGCCACCCATCAGCATCGGACGGCTAGCAAAGTTTCCCGCGGTTCCGCCAAAATTTCGCATCGCTCCGAAAAATTTGCGCCAGGACAGCCCGCCCAAATTTTTTCGTGCAAGGATAATTTTCTTCTCAGCCCTCCTGCACACAACTGGCAACCTTTAGCCTGGAAGGCATTTCTGTAATCATTTCGAAACCCTGCCTTATCCCCTCGATCGCCTCTCTCGCCGAAAGAGAAAGCCACTATTTCGAAATATCCACTCCCCCTTGTCCTCCCAAAACAGATCCTCTATTCCCCCGGTCTCACACCTCGCTGTATAGCTCGCTTGCCAGAACTCCCTCGTCGCCGTCGAGATCACCCTCTAGATCTGCCACATCACCGGCCTTTTCGTCGTCCAGATCCGCGACCTCGCCGTTGTGCTCGCCTGTCTGCCACATCGTCTCCAACCTCGCCGTACATTATCTTCCGCCACACGTCGTGCTCGCCAGTCAGCCACCTCGACGCCGTGTTCGCCGGTCAGCCACCTCGCCACCGACCTCGCCGTACATCCAGATATGCCACCTCGTCTCCAACCTCGCCGCAACATCACCGTCAATGTCTGCAAGCACGCTGAAACGAGTGAAAATTGAAGGCGAGAAACGCAGCAAGAGAGAAGACTCTAAAGATGCAGGCAACAATTCTCTCTAAATTGCTTTTGTCTATTTAATTGTATGTTTGATGATTCCTTATTATCCTCCTTATGTTGATGCAGTTAATCTTTCTAAATTGGTTGTCTGTTTAATCGTATGTTCGATGCTTCATTATTATCCTAATTATACTGCTAATGTTTGATGCAATAAATCTCTCTAAACGGTTTCTTGTAACGGAAATAGGAACGGGGCCCTTCTTGCTTGGTAAAACTTTGCTCATTTGCAGCAATCTAGCTTGTATACTACGTATTAGGTTTAATGTCACTTTGCTTGTGATCCTATCAGTCTTAGTTATGATCAGAATTTATATTACTTGCACTGGACTGTTCTTACAAGATGAGTGCCTTAATTATTTATGATGTATTAGGTTCTTATGAAGTGTTATATTTGTACTTTACTTTTAGTTCTTTATTCATGTTAGGATCGCCACTACACCCCATTGAAGAAGAGCATGCCAGAACTATCATAGCAAACAATGCAAAGATGCATGAACTGGGCGGAAAGCCAGCAAGTTTTCTTTCATGTCCTATTGTACCCCCCCCCCCTCCCCAAAAAAGACCAAGAAGCAAGACTCTGGATCTCAGTACATGCCTGTGTATGATGTTGAAGAGGAATCAGATGTCAGTGAAGGAGTCATGTCATATCAATCATAATCCAGCGTGGACAATGAGCTGCAGGTTATTCCCTAACCCGGTAGCTCAACATTCTTTCATGATATCACAACAACTAGGGTGCAGCTTTCTTATCTTGTGTTGAACTGTTTGATCAATGTGGCGCCATATATTTTGTGCTACTTCCTCTATTCCATACTATAAGAATTTTTGGCAAGCTAATTAAGGCCGTGAAACCCACTTATAGTAATTAAGACTGTCGTTGTCATTTCAACATGGTTTCCATCTATCTTTCTCACATGCTTGACACCTTCTATTCCATCTATGCTTCTCATCTGCTAGTTCATTACACATACAGTTGGTTGATTATAATATGCTAGTTTTCATCAATTTTTTGTACATGCTTTTCATCTGCTATTTTCATCTCTCTTCCTCACATGCTTGACACCTGCTGTTTCATCTATACTTCTCATCAGCTAGTTCATGACACACACCGTTGTTTGACTATAATCTGCTAGTTTTCATGAAATTTTTTTACATGCTTGTCATCTGCTATTTTCATCTATCTTCCTCACATGCTTGACACCTGATGTTTCATCTATGCTTCTCATCAGCTAGTTCATGACACACACCGTTGTTTGACTATAATCTGCTAGTTTTTATCAATTTTTTGTACATGCTTATCATCTGCTAGTTTCATCTATGTTCTGTACATTCTTGTCATCTGTTATTTTCATCTATTTTCTTTGCATGCTTGATAGGCAAGCAAGAAAAGGGTGATGTCTCGATCTTCTTCAGAGGCTGAGGACGAGGATGATAGTGAAGTTGTCATGCCGAAGAGTGGAAAGCATACTTTCTCAAAGAAGGCCCGTATGGAATCATGTCTTTCACAGTCTGATCCTGAACCACAACTTGATGTGAATGTGCGCAGAACAATTGCTGATATGAGGAGGCGAAAGCAGAATCCGAGCAACTGAGGCTGAAGTTTGTAGTTGATATGGAAAACATTCGAAAGTAACAAGCCGCGCTAAAGAAATCTCAACTAGAAGGAGTTGCCCTACTTGAGATGTTGGCTAAGCAGATGCGTGGTCCTTGAAACTATGGTTCTGTATGTTGGTTTGATATTCTGTGAGAAAAACTAAGTATTTGATGCTTGTTATGTGGTTTCTTTTCTGCCTGTGTGCAATTGGCAATTATAACGATGAGGTAACCACCCAAATAGCACAAAAACTGACATCATAGTAATGTAACGTAAAAATCCATCAAGGCAAATACCGACACGTGGCGATGTATGCTCAGCCCACGTGGCCTACTATGAGTGGGCGATTAGACGACGTAAAAATACCGTCCCCGGCACGGTGATGGCATCACCCAAATCCGAGACAGAAAAAAACGTCATGGAAAAAACGTTGCGTGGCACCATTTGGTTGGTGTACGTGCCACGAGTTTAGCGACGAAAAAAGGCGCTGGGTAGCCCGCGACGAGCAGATTTCGTCCCAGAAGAAGGCGACGTGGCGCTATTTTATTTTCATGTGGCGTATTTTGATTGGTCCACATGCTTTCGCCTAATTGGTCGAGACTCGCGACGTAAAATACGTCGCTGGGTAGCCCGGGACGAACAGATTTCGTCCCAGAAGAAGGCAACGTGGCACCATTTTGTTTCCATGTGGCGTATTTCGATTGGTCCACATGGTTTCCCCTCATTGGTCAAGACTGGTGACGTAAAAAACGTTCCCATGTTTTGCCACGTCAGCTGATTACGATAACAGCCGTTAGAAACTCGTTTGTCACGTGTCGCCTCATAGCGATGAAATAAAAATGTTAATGCTTATTGGGCCTAGTCCGGACGGCCCAACTGGTGGCGACAATTTGTTGTACGTTGCGGATAGTCTTAACGTTTTAGTGTTCATATAAAGGTCGCGGAATCGTCCGTGACAGTCGATCGGATACGTTTTCATTCCGTTGCGTAAACCGTCGCGGATTGTCCTTAGCGACGGTTTGGAGCCCATCCGCAACGTTATTGAAACGTCCTAGACCGCGCGGAATTTGGTAGTGTTTCTAGGTCGTCGAAGCTGACGCTGGTACCGTGGCTTCCATGAAGGAGCAATTATGAAAGTATTTTCCTTTAAGTACATGCGCACACAGTGAATCAGGACTCATCATAAGGCGCCATCCGTGCTTACCCAGGAGGGCAAGATTGAATAATTCCAGGTCTTTGAACCCCATTCCGCCCTTCAGTTTAGGTGTAGCTAATTTTTCCCAGGACAACCAGTGCAATGCCCTCTTATCGATAGAGCTACTCCAGAAGAATTTCGCCATGTACGAAGTAAGCTGCTTGCAGACTTTTTTCGTTAGTAGAAAGCAACTCATACTATAGACAGGGATGGATTGAATTACCGAATTGAGCAACATCTCCCGTCCAGCACGGGCCAAGTTTCTCTCCAACCACCCTTGCATTTTACTTCGACACCTTTCCCCAATATGAGCAAAAGTGTCACTCGTGATCCTCCCAACTGCAGTGGGTAAGCCGATATATCTTTCCGAGAAGGCCTCCACTTGAATTCCGAGAATCTGTTTCAAGGCATCTCGACCCTGTAGCGGTGTATTAGGGCTGAAGAATACCACATTTTTCTCCCTGTAAACTGCCTGCTCAGAGCAATCAACATATATGCGGAGAATCTCATTAACCCGGTGTGCACTAGAAGGGTTAGCTTGAATGAAGACCAGACTATCATCCGCAAACAATAAGTGACTCACCCATGGTGATCTGTAACTCACCCGGATACCTCTGTCAATGTATGCACCCCCGTAGTATTTAATGAGAGTGGTAAAACCTTGGGCACAACATAAGAATAGGAAGGGTGACATCGGGCCACCCTTTCTTAAGCTACAAGAGGGAGTAAAAGGAGGTAGCAGAGACCCATTTACCCTGACAGCAAATCTGACCGATGAAACGCATTTCATGATCAACCTGATAAATTTATCTCCAAAGCCCAATTTCACCAATATGGCCTCGAGATAATGCCACTCAACCTTATCATAGGCCTTGAGCATATCTAACTTCACAGCACGCGTAATTTTTTTTGTATTTTTTCCTCCTCTACATCGAGTGCATGCTTTGGTAAGCAACAAGCACGTTGTCAGTTATCAACCGGTTAGGGACAAACACGCTTTGTTCAACTCCAATAACCTCATCCATCATACTTCTTAGTGTTTTAGTACATGCCTTTGGTTTGCATGATCACAAGAAGAAGTGGAGGTGCTAGGGGTGTTGAATTGATTAAGTTGATTTTGAAGTTGTTCATGTAACTCTTTGAGGGTAGAGTGTTGACTCTCCAAGGCCTTGTGTGCCTCGGTGAGCTTTCCAAACTCCTCGGTTAGTTTCTCATGACCAACACCAAACTCAACCTTATCCTTTTTAGACTTTTTATATTTAGGAATTGCAAGGTCACGCTCTTTATTGATATTAGCAACAATTTCATTATGTGACTCTTCAATAGATTCAAGTTCCTCTTCAAGAAAAACTCTACCATTATGCTCTTCCTCAAGAGTCATGGAAAGAGATGCTATCACATATGCATCCCTTCTTTCAATCTCACCTTTCTTCTCAAGAGCTTCATGGGCCTCTCCCAATTGGCTCATTAGGTGATCAAAGTACTTCTTGGTCTCTCCTTAAACGTTAGACATAAAAGGTTCCAAAGAGACAATTTCATCTTCTACTCTAAGACTAGCATGGTTCATCAATTCATTTGGAGTCTTAGAGTTTGGAGAAGGTGATACCTCTAAGGCCTTAGCCATGAAGCACTTGGCATTGGGTTTAGGAAGATTCTCATTGGGGGATTCAAAGAGTGATAAAGATGACGGAGTTGTCGCAATAGCAAGAGCGGCCACTTCACTTGTGGTTTCTTATTCTTCATCACTTCCGGAATCATACTCCTCTTGAGTCACAAACACAAACTTGGTGGGGGACTTCTTGTTGAAAGGTTTCTTCTTGAAGTGAGGTTTCTTGTAAGCAACCTTGGACTTGTCCTTGCAAATGATCTTGCCACCATTAAGTTCTCTGTTCTCATAGGGACACTCCGCAATGAAATGGTGCTTATCTTGACAATTGAAGCAAGACCTCACCCTTTGAGTCCCTTCGTTGCCATAGCGAGACTTGGTGTTCTCCTCAACAAATGCCTTGGCCTTGGATGGACTCTTCCAAAACTTTTGCACGGTAAGAGCAATGACATCTTTGAGCACGGGGCCATTGTCTTAATCCTTCAACGGATCCAAGTCCTCAAAGCAATCTTCTTCATACTCAACCTCCCTTGACACAACCTTGGCCTTCAAAGCAACTGATGCTCCTTTGTGCATTCCTAGGGCTCTAGCACGGTTATCAAGAACATTTTTTGTTTGCACTTGATAGGATCACACTTCTTGCATCACTTGGGTTGAGATCAAGGAGGCAAAGTCATGTATTCCTTGAATGCTCTTCAAGTCCGTGGGCTCAAAAGGCATGAGAGCAATCATGTACTTTCTATTTGATCCAAGCATCATCAATATACTTGGCACCAACGTTGTTGAATGTGGTGGCAAGAGTCTTGAGCCTTCAGTACATGTCTTCATGGCTCTCACCATCATGCATATAGAATCCTTTGACCTCATTGCTCAAGGCATCATATCTATTACTTTGCATACTCTCGTTGCCCACAAACATGACGGCAAGAACTTCCCATGTTTCCTTGGCGGTGGAATATTGTTGAAGATGAGCCATGTGGTTTGGACCCACGGCTTGTTTAATGATGGACAAGGCGGTGTAGTTGAGTTGACAATCTACGACCTCTCTTCTTGTCAAGTTCTTGGGGTCATGAGGCTTGTATCCATCTCGAGTAATCTTCCAAAGTTAAATACGAAAGAGTTCAAGTGAGTTTCCATGTAATATTACCACTCACCAAAAGAATGTGCATCAATTTTAGAAGGATCTCCTCTAGGGATTATATGAGGTGTGGGACGGGAGGATCGGGAGAATAGCGTCCTTCGACGGCGTGGAATTCTCCTTTTCCTTCTGTAACCTTATCGGTGGAGTTCTTAGCGGAAGCATCTTTAAGTGGTTCACCATTTTCCCCATTCTTGGCACCCTCCGGTGGTTCAACCGTAGGGGATGAAGTGGAGGTCTATGCTGCTTGTGATGGCGACCGTGGCGGGAGGAAGTCTTCTTATATATGTTTGTTTGGTCCCCGGCAACGGCGGCAGAAATTCTTTGCTCGCACTTGGTTATATGATGGCGCCAGGAAATCTTGCTACTGGCAATGGCGTGTTGGGAACCCCAAGAGGAGGGTATGATGAGTACATGGGTAAGAATTTCTCTCAGTTAAGAACCAAGGTTATCAATCCAGTAGGAGAAAGAGGATCTGTGGAAGGTTGATGCCACTGACGGTGGTGATGGCGCCTCACCGCTGCCAACAACAACGCGGAACCTGCACACAACACAACCAAAATATTTTGTCCCAACGATACAGTGAGGTTGTCAATCTCACCGGTCTTGCTGAAAACAAAGATTAGACGTATAGTGTGGAAAATGCTGTATGCTTGCAGTAAGTAAAGAAAGCAGGGAATTGTAGTGGTTTGTTTAACAATCTAGGAAAAATGGACCGGGATTCATAGGTTCACTAGTGGTGCCTCTCCATAAAAGATAGCGTGATGGGTAAACAAATTACAACTGGGCAATTGACAAATAGAGGTTGCACTCTAGTGCACATTCATGACATGATGACTACTATGATATTTAGTGCGGGCATTACAACAGTACACATAGACCGTAATCCAACTGCATCTATGACTAATAATCCACCCTCAGGTTATCATCCAAACCCCTTAGGTATTAAGTTGCAAGCAACAGATAATCGCATTAAGCAATGTATGTAATGTAAGCAATGATTGTGCACGTGGGCACTCACACCGCTGTTTTCTCCGTAGTGGCAACAACACATCCTACCCCGTCACGTTTCTGTCACTCGAGCACAGGCAAAAATGAGGCATGAACCCAACTATCGAGCATAAATACTCCCTCTTGGATTCACTATCAACTACTTGGCCAGAGCAACCACTAGCAACGGAAAGCATGCAAAATCACAAATAACATATGCAATAAAGATTATAATCAACTTGGCATGAGATCAATATTCATCGGATCATGTTAGGAAGCTCGCGAGATCTAAACATTGAGGCATAGGAGGAGAAGACAACCATCTAGCTACTGCTATTGACCCGTAGTCCAAGGATGAACTACTCACGTATCACTCCGGACACAAGCATGATGATGAAGAGGCCTCCGGTGATGATCTCCTCTCCGGCAGGGTGCCGGGACACAGCTTCAGAACCCCCCTGGTCTAGGGTTCACGACGACAGCGGCTGTGAAACTTTTCAGGGATTTTTGATCAGGTAGCTAGGGTTTTCCTTCGGAGGGGAATAAATAGGTGAAAGGGCGACGTCGGTGGGCAACCAGGTGGCCCTCACCACCCCCAGGCGCGGCCAAGGGTGGGGTCGCGCCTGGCTATGGTGAGCCCACCCTGGTGCCCTTCTTCAACTCCTCTTCGGACTTCTGGATGCTTCCAGGGAAAATAGGAACTTCGTAATTCGTGGGGTCCAATTTCGAGAATATTTCCAGAACAACTTTTCTGAAATAAATAAAAAACAGCAGAAAACAAGGAGCTGTCACTTGGCATCTTGTTAATCGGTTAGTCCCGGAAAACGTGTAAAAATGCTATAAAGAAGGGAGAAAACATGTAGCAATTGACATAATATCAACATGGAACATCAGAAATTATAGATTCGTTGGAGACGTATCAGTCTCCGGTTCATTGGCTTTCATGAATTGCAATATGAGTGTTCTCAATTCATCGATTTTGCTCTCCATGGACGAGGTCGATGATTTTTTTTAACTCATTGAGATCATCCATAGAGACATGCACCACAGAACCGACGACATCCGGGACAACGGCCATACTAAACTCTTAGGTGGTTAAGCCCGATAAAAGAGCCGAGGCTCTGATACCAATTGAAAGTATAGTAAGGGCACCAAGAGGGGGGGTGAATAGGTGCTACGACCAATTTTAATTTTTCTACAAGATTAAGGCTTGACACAAAGGTAAATTCTCTAGATAATGCAACTACGGTGAATTTACCTATATGACAAGAACAACAAAAACCACAATACAAGTAAGGTAAAGGAAAGGGAACGAGATAACCGAAGTCAGAAGCACGCGGAGACACGATGTATTCCCGAGTTTCTCCTTGTTAAGGGAGTACGTCTCGTTGGAGGGGTGTGAGTTTCGCCACAAAGGCCTACTCAACGCCACAAAGGCCTCACCCTATTCTCCGATGAACCCCGTCACAAAGGCCTAGTCCACCTTCCACTATTGATCCCCTTTGAGGCGGAAATCGAATCTTTTACAAACAAGTTTGGAGCACACACCCACAACCAAATTGGGGGCTCCCAACAATCACCACAAATCCAAGAGTAGCAATGGTGTCTAGGTTCTCCACAAGAAAACCCTAGACTAGATCCCTCAAGTGGATGAGGGAAAAATGAAGAACGGCTTGGTGGAGATATAGATCGGGGCCTTCTCCTTCAATCCTCCAAGAATCAACGAGTTTGCGTGGAGGGATTGAGAGGAATCGAAGATTTGGTGATCTCTAATAAATGCACTTCAATGCTTGGACGAACTAGATCTTGGGGAAGAAGGGGATGGGTTTATACCCATCCCACGAATCTGACCGTTTGGGGCATTTATTGCTTCACCCGGTACTACCGGACGGCGTCCGGTAGTACCGCCCGTGCAACTCTCCACCTTGGTCAACGCAGCATCGCAGACAGTGACCACAGTCGGTACTACCGGGCAGATCCGGTAGTACCGCGATGAACTACCGGACGCCCCCGGTAGTTCCGAATTAACTAGAAGGTTTAGGTTGGAGACAGTACGCATTCTTGCTCCTTCCGCGAAAATCCGGTACTACCGCGCGGGGTCGTAGTACCGCGCTGAACTACCGGACGCCCCCGGTAGTTCCGAATTTATCAGAAGGTTGGGCTTCGAGTCCAGTACGCAATCTTGCTCCACCAGCCGAAAACCCGGTACTACCGAGCGGGTTCGGTAGTACCGCCCCTCAGAAAACAATCAGCTCCAACAGTGCACAAGAGCATACCATGGCCGGTAGTACCGGGCGGATCCGGTAGTACCGAGGCCCAAGTGCGCATAGTCCAGTACGCATCCCTTGAAAACTCGATAGTACCGGATGCCGTCCGGTAGTACCGGCCCAGACAGAATACCAACCTTGGTGACTGATTTCTTCAATGAGCACAAAGGGGATTCGCACACTTATCAAAAATACCATGATATGTAATATAAGCTCATTAACCTGAAAATACTTAGCACACATTAGTGTCTAATTATATTGTCAACAAACATCAAAACAATGCGGGGAAATGCTCTTTCAGCTTTGACTGCTTCCCTTGTGCCGATGACAGGACGGGGCCACGGTCATGTGACTGGGAGTTCTTCTCGCTCGGGGCTCCCACTGAAAACCCTGTGAGGCGGGTTTGGACTGGTGTTTCTGGACGGGAATTGGTGGTCGTCTAGACGAGAAGACCCATGGAAAGAGAGAGTGGGTGTCTTTGAGGCCTGTCCGGACGGGAAGGGGTATAGAGCATCTCCATCGGCATCCATCAAATTTGTTCCGGCACCCCCCAATTGAACCCCCTTTGGGGGTGCCGGACCGGTGTATGCGATTTTTGTGGGCGGGTGCCATAGCGCCGCCTCCCTAACCGTCGATCATTTTTTTCCACGTCATAGACACAAACACCTGGTGCACGCCCGATTAAAATTCGCAATTTCATTCAAATTAAGAAATATTTTACATAATTTGAATAAAATTGAAAATGCGCCGCCCCTGTCGAAGTCGTCGTCGTCGTCGTCGTCGCCGCTGGCGTCGAGCACGACGACTTTCCCCTTGGAGGAGGCGCCGGTGTGGCTTCCACGCGCCCTCCGTGTTGTTGGTGCGCCCGCTTGTCAGGTTGGTGCCGGAGACCTCCCAGGTGTTGGCCATGGCGCTGGCGTAGAAGGCGAGGGGGAGAGGAGGCGATGTGCACGGCGATGGGGAGGGGACGGCTTTTATCCTTGGTTGAAGGGCGGCGACGCCGTAAATGCCTTGCGTGGGGAAGGCGCAACGCCAGCACCGGAAGCATCGCGTCGTGTAACTCGATGGCATGCTGCAGGCCGATGTCCCATCGCAATGGGAAGTAGCGAGCACCGGCCGCCTGCACGACGCCTTAACCTACGCCGAGGGGCGGTTTGTGTCGCTGACGGGCGGGATGACGGGACAATGTCCGACGCCCCCAAGTTTGACGGGTGGGCTGCGGGCTCGGACAGAAACTTGGCGGGGGGACACCATAAGGGGTGCCGCTGCGGTGAGTTTCTTGGTACGGACCCCTATTGGACGTTTTGGGGGCCGTTTGGGTGCTCGTGGAGCTCTTAGGGGATTTGGGGTCGGGTGGAGATGCTCTAACAAAACTGATCGACATTGTACGGAATAAGAATGATTTCTTGTTGGTAGCATATTACATGCAGAGTTGAGGACACGGGATCTACACGAATGGAAGGCCAGCCAGGAGAAGAAGAATGATGACTCTCAGCGACGTGGGAAACCGAACACTTGCTGCATACGACGTGGGCGCAGGCCATACTTATCAGTTATCACCCACCACCAAACCAATTTCGCGGCTGCCGTCCTATTGCACGCGTTCCTCTCTTCCTTGCGTTCAGTTTTGGTGCCTTTGGACTGGGATGGTCGCGTACGTATTTTCGTTGCGTCCATCACCTCAACATCCAACCACGTCACAAAAGCGTCATGGCTGATAGCATCCACCTTGCCACACTCCCAGGAAGCTTTGTCTGGGTCTGAGTTTTTCCTTGGGCGAATTTGTGCCACGATCTGGGTGAACTTCCTTTCCCTGTCAACGTAGTTGTCCACTTGCTGTGACTGTCGTAAGAATTGAGAATGACCTCATTTGTCATGCTGCCTTGTGTATCTACAAGAAGCACATCGATCAAATCCCCTATTTTTCCGGAGTCGGATATACTAGTGGTAACACACTATTTTATATTGGTCACTGGTTTTTGTGAACAAGAGGTAGCAGCTAGTACACGCACATATAATTTTTTTTTTGAACAAGTACGTACATACGTGAGCTACGAAAGCAGGTCGATGTAGGTACATCCCATACGTCTCGAATTAATCGTTTTAGATTTGTTAAAATATGAACTTACCAATACCCTCGTTGGATTGTAGGAATTTCGTAGGATTTTTGGAGCATTCCAATCATTAGGATTATTTTCTATGGATTGCCTTTGGATCAAATGAATGATACTACCTAAATTCCCACGGATTGGATTCCTATGTCTCAATTCTATAGGATTTTGAACATCCACTTCAACCTCTTTTTTAGACTCAAGTGCGTAGGTTCGAGACACTTTTCCTATGTTTTTCCTGCGTTTCATCCAAACGACTAATCCTGCCGTTTTTCTCTGTTTTCTTTTTTGAGAAACATAAATATATATTAATAAAAGCAGACAAGTCGTCTTGTTAAAAACCTTCCAGCCCCCTTAGGTACCCTGGTAAGGAAAAGAGTGCGACTTGCCGCTTATGAGAGTTCAGTCGGGATTACAATCTTTCATGATATATGCATCAAGAAAGCGAGGTGTATAATTCATCTAGAGGCATATTTTCCTAGTTGGACTACAGCTACCAGCACAAAGATAGGACAAAACATTAGCCTCCCTGGGTACAAAAGTTAAAGAAAAGGATGCAAAATTTCCCGATAACTCACTAGTCTCCATAAAGATCACTGCTACTTCTGATCTTTCGAAACTTTTTCCCTCCAACATTTTGACTAGTTGCAAAGAATCAGTTTCCATCATCACATTCCGAAAACCACGATTGAGAGCCAGCCTCAGTCCATCTCTTATTGCAAACGCTTCCATAGTGAGGGCATTTGCGACTGAATCATACCAAAGGGATTGAGCACATATCAACTTCCCTTCGTAGTCACGAATTCCAGCCCCTGTATGTCGCACCCTGGGTTCTAGGGGATACTCATCGGGCCGAACTGGATAGCAGATGCTTGGATTATGGGGCATAACTGCTCCCACGTCCCAGCTTCCTGGTAGGCCTGCGCTTATGCGCGACAACACAAGCCCTGCTATTCCATCGTCGATGTAAACTATCCACTAGAGACCATAGGCACTACTGTCGACGTACTTCATATCAATCACGCAGGGTACGTCAACAGCGTTAAACGGAAATGATACCACAACACATCTCTAAGACACAAAAGATTGAAATAAGGTTGCAAATGGTCTTCACTAAGGCAGAGAATAGCAAATACAATCATCCAGAGGACACATGTCCCATCATAACATCATTACATAGCAGCGGAAGCAAACAAAGGGTCTGAATACAGACAAATCCAAATAGGCTTAAGAAGCCGGCAATGAAAAAGGAAGACGGAGCCCATCCACGAAGTCTCGGATCCTGCCCGGGTCCGCTATCTACTCGTCAACAGCGTCGTCGTACTCCACGTAGTAGCCTCCATGGGGATCCTCGGAATCGTCGTCTGCGTAAACCACAGCCCCAAAGGGGTCAGTACAACAACGTACTGGCAAGCAAGACTCACAGTTCACCAAAGTGTAACCCGTCAACACCAAGCACAGATGCCTTGGGTTCAACGGAAGAAAGGGGGTTATAAAAGATGCTGCAACTGGCTGCGCTAACCAACTACAGAAACACTACCACTTCCAGCTAACAGAAAGGAGATAAGATAGCGTAACGTAACCAACTGTTGTTGACCATCAAACAAACCCATCCTGGATCTCGCCCCTTATCCAAAGAAGCAATCCGAGGATAACTCACACAGTTGGATTAATGAATAATGGATCAAGTTGTTGTGTCAATAAGTCTATTACTAGTCAAGTTAACATTAGTTAGGTGTAAGTTGTTCTGAGTACTTGTTAGCCAGTACTTTCACCAAGTCGTCACATAACCGCGGACAACACGGCTTCTCGAGAAGATTCATCCCTGCAGGGTGTGCTCCAGTACCCGTACACACTCGAGCCACCAACTAAAACTCAGGTGGACTCGACACGACTCGAACCATCTCTACAACCTGTCCTAGGAGCCACGGAGCTATAAGGTCCCGGCCAGTCCGACCTAACCTAAGCGCAGGGGTGAAAACCACACCCCCCGGCACCACAGGCCTCGCCCTATATGCATCATCATCATCAACAGTAACCATGGGAGCGACCCATTCATGCTTATGCGCAAATGGAACTCCCGAACTAAGTGTGGCTCTTCGGACAAACTGCGGATCAGGTCAAAGTCGAGGGGGGTTCCATACCACCACCCGGATGCGGTGAGCACGCTCATCATGGATCAGTAGACAAGACCCTTTTCCTAATTAGGGTCGACACTAGCAGGCCTCAAAACCACGCCGGGCCTCCTGCCGGTGTCTTATCAGCATATTATTAACAACAGGTTGATTTATTAACATCGAGCCCCCAGAACATAATAGAAGTAGTAGCAGAAAGTAACGGGTAACAGACTCGAGCAAAGCAACCTAAGCATGCTAGTAAGACAAGGGCTCAACCAAAGGGGTGATAGGAGTGGAGGTGAGGCAATATCAAGGTTAAGGGATTCATGTGATAGGTTCGTAACAGAAACAACTACTACTAAGGCTAGCAGAAAAGAACAACGGAAAGTATCGGTAACCAATGTTGAAAGGAACACAGTGGTTCATGTGAGTGATAACTTGCCTGCAAGCTCAGCAGCCTGGTACTGGGCTAAATCCTCAGAAGGGGTGTCGTAAGGATCGTCGGTCTCAACGTCGTCGTCTAACCGAGAAGAAGCAAACAGACAATGCAGAAAGGGTAGACAATCAATATCATGGCATAGTGCACAATCATGGGGATGATGCATGTCATTTAATTGATGCATCAAAATAAACTAGCTAACATGGTAACACAATTTAAATGGACCCATATGCAAGTTTGAGTTGCATATGAAAAGCCCATGCATTTAGGTTGAAATAATTGTTTTACAACTAATCATCAGGTGAAAGTGGATTAGTATGATGCATGGATGAGGAAAACAGAAAAATAACAACAATAGAACCAATTTAAAATAGGGTTTACCAATTTAGAATTTTATTTATTAATTTAGGGGATTTTTGGTTCCTTAAAGGGAATTACACAAATAGTTGTTGTTTTCACCAATTTAAATTGTGCAAAACAAATAACAAAATTCATAATTGAAAAGAACACACAATTTTAGGTGGATTACATGTTTCAATTATTGAAAAAGGAATTAGGATGAATTTATTATGATTGAAACAATATTAAACAAGTTTTAAATGAATTTAAAACAAGCATGAATTTGATTTGAATTTTATTTGTTCAAAACATAAATTAAAATTCATATTTGAAAAGTTCACACTTTGATGGTTTGAAAACATATTTTGCATGTTCAAAATTATTTTATTTTGAGCAAGTTATGATTTTATCAAATTTAAATGAATTAAACAAGTATTAAATTATTTAGGCAATTTAAATTATTCAAATCATGAAACAAAATTTATATTTGAATTGGTGGTTCAAAATGGTATGGAAAACATATTTTATTTGTATGATTGGGATTAATAATGAATTAGTTATGGATTTTAGCAAATTGCAAGTGAATTATTTGAATTCAAATTTGAATTGAATTTTGAAAACTCAAAACAGAAAACAAATGCTATAGATAGATAGAGAATTTAATTTGGTGCGGTGTACATATTTTATTTATTTTAGTTGGAGTTGGGATTTAAAAGTTATTTGGGTTTGAAGTTTAGGGACTAAACTGTAATAAAAACTGGACTTAAAATAAAGGAAAACGTGCAGAAAAAGCAATCTGCACCACGCAGTGAGCAGACCCAGCCACTGACAGTGGGGCCAGCGCCACTGTGGCGCTTAGGTGGCTGGTCTAGGAGGTGAGGTGTCCCTGCAGGTCAATGACGAGCGGGTCCCACGGGCGCACGTGGAAGGGGAAAATGGGAGGCAAAAATTGCCTCCCGCGGGACTCGATCCCGCGACCCTGGGGCGAGCGGGCGTGCGCTGTGCCAGTTTGGCTGGATGCATTGCTTGTCAGGTAGCAGCAGCGAAGGGGCTTAAGGTGTTAAGAAGTTAACTGAATTTGTTTGGTTCAGGTTCAGGTGCGAGCGAGGGCGGACAGGGAGCGACAGGGCGATGACCGCGGTGGCCAGCCCCGCCGTGGATGCTCGCCCGCGGTGGCGCTGTCCGCTGCGGCTGCGAGCGGGTGGCCGGTGGGTGCGTGGGACCGCGCGGTGGGGGCGAGGCGCAGAGAGGCGGAGAGAGCGGGAGGAGGTGCGGGCTCACCTGCTGTCGAGATGGAGGGAGCAGGGGGCGGTCGTCGCCGGAGTTGGGGACGGCGGCGGCGGCTCGGAGGGGCTCCGGGGAAACGGAGGGCACGAGGCGGGAGAGGGGAGTCGGCCGGTTCCGTTCCCGGCCCAAGCGCGGCCGGGCGGGCACCGTGGCGGCGGCGCTCGCCGGAGGGAGGCGGCGGTGATGGTGGTCTCGGTACAGAGAGGAGAAGCAGCGAGAGAGAGAGGAAGAGAGGAAAGCGGCGCTCGAGGGAGAAGGAAGAATTAGGGCTAGGAGGGAGGGGTGCTCGAGGTCTTAAGGGGAAGGGGAGCTCGGGATCGCCGTTGCCTCCTCTGAACCTGCGAACGTGGATGCCATGGATGGTCTCCGTACAGGAGGTAGGAGACAAAGACGTGGGGGGGTATGGGCCAGTGGGAGTTGGGCTAGCCCAATTGGGCTGAATGCCCCTTTGCCCCCCCTCTCTTTTCTCTTTATTCTTCCTTTTATTATTTTATTTTTTTTCAGATTTGGCAAAAGGGAGAGAAACAAATGGTTTTAGGGTTAGATAATTTTGGAATAATTTTGTATTATTTTGTTTTTGTAACAACGCCTTAAAACAAACATTGTTTTCCAAAATAAATTTAATTGATGTTATTGTTTTGGAAATTAAATGAGTTGAGCAATTTGGTATCAAAAGAAATAATTGAAAGTTAAGCCAATTTAAGTTTTTGATTCCAATTTTTGTAGAACAAATTATTGTTTGTTTGATAGTTTTTATTTGACACATTGTAACATAACAAGTATGACAAATAATTGAATTTTGTTTTGGAATTCAAATAGAAAACAGATGGAAACAATGAGATCAAATGCAACACAATGCAAACAAAAATCAAATGAATATGATGACATGATGCAAAACAAAAATAAAACAAGAAACAAACATCTAGGGCGGGAGATTTTCATACTTGGGATGTTACAAAACGCCCCCCCTTGAAGGAATCGCGCCCCGAGATTCCTACTGAGAAGAGAAAAGGTCTGGATACTTCTTGCGAAGATCCTCTTCAGTCTCCCACGTTGCCTCTTTATCGGAATGATGCGACCATTGCACTTTCAAGAACTTGGTGCTCTTGTTGCGAGTCTTACGCTCGGTCTCATCGAGAATACGAACAGGGTGCTCCTCATAAGATAGATCATCTTGCAGTTCAATGGAATCATGATCAACTGCACGATCTGGATCTTTGAAACACCTCTTGAGCTGTGACACGTGAAACACATCGTGCACCTTGGATAGTTTTTCTGGAAGTTCAAGACGATAGGCATTTTCCGCACGCCTTGAGAGAATGTTGAACGGACCAATGTATCTCGGTGCTAGCTTTCCTTTGACACCAAAACGATGAGTGCCTCTGAGGGGAGTTACACGGAGATATGCCTTGTCACCAGGTGCATAAATCATATCCCTGTGCTTGCTGTCATAGTAGCTTTTCTGACGAGACTGAGCAGTCTTGAGATTATCACGAATGATTCGAACTTTCTCTTCGGCTTCCTTAACAATGTCAGGGCCTAAGAGTGAACGTTCACCAGCTCCAGACCAATTGATTGGACTCCTGCATCTGCGGCCATAGAGTGCTTCAAACGGTGCCATGCCTAGGCTTGCCTGGAAGCTGTTGTTGTAGGAGAATTCAGCATATGGAAGAAATTCCTCCCATTTCATGCCAAAGGAGAGACCACATGCTCTTAGCATATCCTCGAGAATCTGATTGACTCTTTCGACTTGCCCTTGAGACTGAGGGTGATAAGCTGTGCTGAACAGAAGTTTGGTGCCCAATGCTTCTTGAAAACTCTTCCAGAAATGAGAAGTGAATATGCTTCCACGGTCTGAGCTTATTTCCAATGGAACACCATGAAGAGGAACAATCTTTGTTGTGTAGAGCTCTGCTAACTGGCTAGCTGATATTGTTTCTTTGACAGCAAAGAAGTGAGCTACCTTAGTGAGACGATCAATAACAACGAAGATTGCATCGTTGCCCCTCTTGGACTTTGGAAAACCAGTGACGAAGTCCATTTCAATCATGTCCCACTTCCACTCAGGAATTTTCAGCGGTTGGAGAAGACCAGCTGTTTTCTGATGAACTGCCTTAACACGTTGACAAACGTCGCATTCAGAAACGTATTGTGCAATTTCACGTTTCATGCCAGACCACCAATACAGAGTCTTGAGATCCTGGTACATCTTTGTACTTCCAGGGTGTATGGAGAGAGGAGTTTCATGAGCCTCCTTGAGAATAACATCTTTGAGACTTTGAATTTGAGGAACTGCAATGCGTCCTTCGAAGAACACAGTTCCCTTGTCATCAATTGAGAAGCACTCATACTTCACATTGCCTGCTTTGATGTTATTTGCGATCTTCTTGATCTCAGCATCACGAAGTTGTTCAGAACGAATCTTGTCCTCGAGAGTTGGACTGGCTGTCAAGCTCGCAAGATAACCTTGAGGAACAAGACCAAGGTTCAGCTTCTGGAATTCTTCATGAAGTGGAGGTTGGCTTTCCATGATCATGAGATTATTGCAATACGACTTGCGACTGAGAGCATCGGCCATAACATTAGCCTTGCCTGGAGTGTAAGAAATGGTAAGATCGAAGTCTTTGATCTTTTCAATCCATCTCCTTTGCCTGAGGTTTAGATCTGGTTGAGTGAAGATGTATTTCAGACTCTTATGATCAGAAAAGATTTCAGTTTTGTTACCCAACAAGTATTGTCTCCATTTCTTGAGGGCAAACACAACTGCTGCAAGTTCAAGATCATGTGTGGGATAGTTTTGCTCATGTGGGTTCAACTGACGTGAAGCATAAGCCACAACTTGACGTTCTTGCATAAGAACTGCTCCTAGACCTTGGAGAGAAGCATCACAGAATATCTGGAAAGGTTTGGTAGTATCCGGGCCAACCAGAACTGGTGTAGAAGTGAGTTTAGTCTTCAGGAGATTGAAACTTTCATCACATTGTGGAGACCAAACGAACTTCTTGTCCTTCTTTGTGAGATCAGTGAGAGGTTTGGCAATTTTTGAGAAGTTTTGGACGAAACGACGGCAATAGCTAGCCAAGCCCAGAAAACTTCTGACTTGCTTCACCGTCTTAGGAGGTTTCCAATCAACAATTGCCTTAACCTTTTCTGGGTCAATGGCTATGCCCTTGGCAGAGATGACATGACCAAGATAAGCAACTTCTGGAATCCAGAATTCACATTTGGAGAACTTGGCATATAGACGATGCTCGCGAAGTTTCATGAGAGTGAGACGGAGATGTTCTCCATGCTCTTCCTCGGATTTTGAGTAGACAAGAATATCATCAAGATATACCACAACGAACTTGTCGAGGTATTCATGGAAGACAGAATTCATGAGTCTAGAGAATGTCGCCGGTGCATTGGTGAGACCAAAGGACATGACGGTGTATTCATATAGACCGTACCGAGTGGTGAAAGCTGTCTTAGGAATATCTTCCTTTCTGATCTTTATCTGATGGTAACCCATCCTCAAATCCAACTTTGAGAATATTGAGGCTCCAGCAAGTTGATCAAAAAGATCATCGATACGAGGAATTGGATACTTGTTTTTGATGGTTTTCTCGTTGAGAGGACGATAGTCAACCACGAGTCTCTTTGTTTGATCCTTCTTGGCAACAAACAGAGTTGGGCAACCCCAAGCGGAGGAACTAGGCTGGATGTAACCTTTCTCCATGTACATATCGATTTGCTCCTTCAACAACTTCAGTTCAGGAGGAGCTATCTTGTATGGATGCTTAGAGATTGGAGCAGTGCCTGGTTCAAGTTCGATCACGAACTCAACTGCTCTGTCAGGAGGCATTCCTGGCAATTCTTCTGGAAACACGTCAGGGAATTCACAAACCACCGGAATAGTTTCAATAGATGGTAGAGGATTTGCATTGAGAGTGTAGAGTTGAGCAACTGGATTTTCAGCATGGAAGTAGACTATCTGGCCAGAAGGGTGTGTGATTTTGACAGACTTAGCAGGACAATCAATGACTGCTTTGTTGGCTACCAGCCAATCCATCCCAAGGATGACATCAATATCTGAAGAGTGGAGAGCTATCAGAGATGCCTGGAATGGAAGGTTTCCAATTGTGATCTCGATGTTCTGGCTAACTTTATTGCTTTGCCAGCTAGATCCCGGTGATTTCACTAGGAGAGGGATAGACAACTGTTCGAAGTTGATTCCACTGTTGTTTGCAAAGCATTGAGAGATGAAAGAGTGTGAAGCACCAGAATCGAACAAGACTTTAGCACGAAACGAGTTCACAAGAAGTGTGCCCATTACAACGTCTGGAGATTCTTCTGCTCCCTGGGCCTTGACATGGTTCACCTTAACGGTTCTCACGCCAAGGTCGTTGCTGTTGTAGCAACCCAACGGAGGACCACGTATTCTTGTCGGGGTCGACCTGTGGCGAGGTGGAGGTGGAAAGAGGTGCCTTTGCGGACACTTGTCGGAATAGTGGCCCGACTGTCCACACTTGTAGCATGTAACAACAGAACGAGGAGTTGTTGGACCTGGCTGAGATGGAGCACCTCCTGAAGATACCACTGGGGTGGGAGGGCGGGGAAGAATTCCTGCCGGGCTTGGCAAGCAGATGGGCGGTGTTGTAGTGGTATATGGAACCCAAACTCTTCGTTTTTGTGGAGGCATGATAGCTTTCGAGAGATTAGCCTGTTCACGAGAGTGCTTACGAGATTCCTCAACCAACTTGAGCCCATGCTCTTCATTTAGAGCGATGTTGATGAGGTCCTCAAAATTCTTGGCCTTGACGTTGGTGAGAGCATACTTGAGTTCCGGGTTGAGACCCCTGCGGAACTTTGCCATCTTTCTCGCTTCTGTGGAGATTTCATCTCCGGCGTAGCGAGCCAGACGATTGAACTCTCTTTGGTATTCAAGAACGTCCAAACTGCCTTGTGTGAAAGAATAGAATTCCTCACGCATTTTCTCCATGAGTCCATCGGGAATGTGATGGCGCACGAAGGCTTGCTTGAAATCCTCCCATGTGACTGCCACACTAGGACCTCTCATTTCTTGGAAATTCTCCCACCAAGACATAGATTGCCCACGGAGAAGGTAGGTCACGTAAGGAACACGGTCCTCGTCAGCCACATGAGCTACCATAAGAGTACGGTTCATTTCACGGAGCCAGTCATCAGCATCCAATGGCTCGGAGGAGTTATCAAACGTGCGCGGATTGAGCTCAAGGAACTCCCGAATAGACACCCGGGCGTTGCCATTACTCCCAAGGTCTTGGTTCTGCTGCATCTGCCTTATAACTTGTGTCATCTGAGACAGCACTTTCCCCATCTCAGGTGGCAGTGTGTGTTCTTCGTCACCACTTTCCATCCTGAAGAGGATACCAAGATTAACACACTAACCGGATAACAAAATCCAATATAAGTGCTTAAAAGGATTACTTCAGACGGTAAGTCGACAGCATAGAACAAGGATGGAGGTTAACAACGGATCAACAGATAAGTTGTTACAACGGAAGAGAAGATTTGTGAAGGACGATATCGAAGCAACAACTGGGAAACAGGAGACCACAAACACCTGAGGTACTACGGAGAAAACCCATCCGGGCTTCTAAAGGATCAATATCTACTGCTTAAGGAATAGAGGATCTGCTTCCGGGGCTTATTTGCCACCGTTCTCAATCGTGAGTAGGCAACATGATAAATCATGTCACAACCACCTCCATTCCTATGGTCTAGTAGATATAACCATCCTAGAGAAACCAGGATACGTGAAATCCTAACTTGAAAGTTTAGGTGAGAAGAGAAAACAACGTTGCACTTCCTTACCAGAAAAGGGAGGGTGGGTGGGGAAAGAAATAAAATGGCAGAATTCCTACTCTCACGTTTCATTTTTCCTATATAGCTACAAAATAGTTTCTAGACTCAACTGCGACCAGTAAAAAGGGATCCTACAGGCAGACAGGCTCTGATACCATTTGTCGCACCCTGGGTTCTAGGGGATACTCATCGGGCCGAACTGGATAGCAGATGCTTGGATTATGGGGCATAACTGCTCCCACGTCCCAGCTTCCTGGTAGGCCTGCGCTTATGCGCGACAACACAAGCCCTGCTATTCCATCGTCGATGTAAACTATCCACTAGAGACCATAGGCACTACTGTCGACGTACTTCATATCAATCACGCAGGGTACGTCAACAGCGTTAAACGGAAATGATACCACAACACATCTCTAAGACACAAAAGATTGAAATAAGGTTGCAAATGGCCTTCACTAAGGCAGAGAATAGCAAATACAATCATCCAGAGGACACATGTCCCATCATAACATCATTACATAGCAGCGGAAGCAAACAAAGGGTCTGAATACAGACAAATCCAAATAGGCTTAAGAAGCCGGCAATGAAAAAGGAAGACGGAGCCCATCCACGAAGTCTCGGATCCTGCCCGGGTCCGCTATCTACTCGTCAACAGCGTCGTCGTACTCCACGTAGTAGCCTCCATGGGGATCCTCGGAATCGTCGTCTGCGTAAACCACAGCCCCAAAGGGGTCAGTACAACAACGTACTGGCAAGCAAGACTCACAGTTCACCAAAGTGTAACCCGTCAACACCAAGCACAGATGCCTTGGGTTCAACGGAAGAAAGGGGGTTATAAAAGATGCTGCAACTGGCTGCGCTAACCAACTACAGAAACACTACCACTTCCAGCTAACAGAAAGGAGATAAGATAGCGTAACGTAACCAACTGTTGTTGACCATCAAACAAACCCATCCTGGATCTCGCCCCTTATCCAAAGAAGCAATCCGAGGATAACTCACACAGTTGGATTAATGAATAATGGATCAAGTTGTTGTGTCAATAAGTCTATTACTAGTCAAGTTAACATTAGTTAGGTGTAAGTTGTTCTGAGTACTTGTTAGCCAGTACTTTCACCAAGTCGTCACATAACCGCGGACAACACGGCTTCTCGAGAAGATTCATCCCTGCAGGGTGTGCTCCAGTACCCGTACACACTCGAGCCACCAACTAAAACTCAGGTGGACTCGACACGACTCGAACCATCTCTACAACCTGTCCTAGGAGCCACGGAGCTATAAGGTCCCGGCCAGTCCGACCTAACCTAAGCGCAGGGGTGAAAACCACACCCCCCGGCACCACAGGCCTCGCCCTATATGCATCATCATCATCAACAGTAACCATGGGAGCGACCCATTCATGCTTATGCGCAAATGGAACTCCCGAACTAAGTGTGGCTCTTCGGACAAACTGCGGATCAGGTCAAAGTCGAGGGGGGTTCCATACCACCACCCGGATGCGGTGAGCACGCTCATCATGGATCAGTAGACAAGACCCTTTTCCTAATTAGGGTCGACACTAGCAGGCCTCAAAACCACGCCGGGCCTCCTGCCGGTGTCTTATCAGCATATTATTAACAACAGGTTGATTTATTAACATCGAGCCCCCAGAACATAATAGAAGTAGTAGCAGAAAGTAACGGGTAACAGACTCGAGCAAAGCAACCTAAGCATGCTAGTAAGACAAGGGCTCAACCAAAGGGGTGATAGGAGTGGAGGTGAGGCAATATCAAGGTTAAGGGATTCATGTGATAGGTTCGTAACAGAAACAACTACTACTAAGGCTAGCAGAAAAGAACAACGGAAAGTATCGGTAACCAATGTTGAAAGGAACACAGTGGTTCATGTGAGTGATAACTTGCCTGCAAGCTCAGCAGCCTGGTACTGGGCTAAATCCTCAGAAGGGGTGTCGTAAGGATCGTCGGTCTCAACGTCGTCGTCTAACCGAGAAGAAGCAAACAGACAATGCAGAAAGGGTAGACAATCAATATCATGGCATAGTGCACAATCATGGGGATGATGCATGTCATTTAATTGATGCATCAAAATAAACTAGCTAACATGGTAACACAATTTAAATGGACCCATATGCAAGTTTGAGTTGCATATGAAAAGCCCATGCATTTAGGTTGAAATAATTGTTTTACAACTAATCATCAGGTGAAAGTGGATTAGTATGATGCATGGATGAGGAAAACAGAAAAATAACAACAATAGAACCAATTTAAAATAGGGTTTACCAATTTAGAATTTTATTTATTAATTTAGGGGATTTTTGGTTCCTTAAAGGGAATTACACAAATAGTTGTTGTTTTCACCAATTTAAATTGTGCAAAACAAGTAACAAAATTCATAATTGAAAAGAACACACAATTTTAGGTGGATTACATGTTTCAATTATTGAAAAAGGAATTAGGATGAATTTATTATGATTGAAACAATATTAAACAAGTTTTAAATGAATTTAAAACAAGCATGAATTTGATTTGAATTTTATTTGTTCAAAACATAAATTCAAATTCATATTTGAAAAGTTCACACTTTGATGGTTTGAAAACATATTTTGCATGTTCAAAATTATTTTATTTTGAGCAAGTTATGATTTTATCAAATTTAAATGAATTAAACAAGTATTAAATTATTTAGGCAATTTAAATTATTCAAATCATGAAACAAAATTTATATTTGAATTGGTGGTTCAAAATGGTATGGAAAACATATTTTATTTGTATGATTTGGATTAATAATGAATTAGTTATGGATTTTAGCAAATTGCAAGTGAATTATTTGAATTCAAATTTGAATTGCATTTTGAAAACTCAAAACAGAAAACAAATGCTATAGATAGATAGAGAATTTAATTTGGTGCGGTGTACATATTTTATTTATTTTAGTTGGAGTTGGGATTTAAAAGTTATTTGGGTTTGAAGTTTAGGGACTAAACTGTAATAAAAACTGGACTTAAAATAAAGGAAAACGTGCAGAAAAAGCAATCTGCACCACGCAGTGAGCAGACCCAGCCACTGACAGTGGGGCCAGCGCCACTGTGGCGCTTAGGTGGCTGGTCTAGGAGGTGAGGTGTCCCTGCAGGTCAATGACGAGCGGGTCCCACGGGCGCGCGTGGAAGGGGAAAATGGGAGGCAAAAATTGCCTCCCGCGGGACTCGATCCCGCGACCCTGGGGCGAGCGGGCGTGCGCTGTGCCAGTTTGGCTGGATGCATTGCTTGTCAGGTAGCAGCAGCGAAGGGGCTTAAGGTGTTAAGAAGTTAACTGAATTTGTTTGGTTCAGGTTCAGGTGCGAGCGAGGGCGGACAGGGAGCGACAGGGCGATGACCGCGGTGGCCAGCCCCGCCGTGGATGCTCGCCCGCGGTGGCGCTGTCCGCTGTGGCTGCGAGCGGGTGGCCGGTGGGTGCGTGGGACCATGCGGTGGGGGCGAGGCGCAGAGAGGCGGAGAGAGCGGGAGGAGGTGCGGGCTCACCTGCTGTCGAGATGGAGGGAGCAGGGGGCGGTCGTCGCCGGAGTTGGGGACGGCGGCGGCGGCTCGGAGGGGCTCCGGGGAAACGGAGGGCACGAGGCGGGAGAGGGGAGTCGGCCGGTTCCGTTCCCGGCCCAAGCGCGGCCGGGCGGGCACCGTGGCGGCGGCGCTCGCCGGAGGGAGGCGGCGGTGATGGTGGTCTCGGTACAGAGAGGAGAAGCAGCGAGAGAGAGAGGAAGAGAGGAAAGCGGCGCTCGAGGGAGAAGGAAGAATTAGGGCTAGGAGGGAGGGGTGCTCGAGGTCTTAAGGGGAAGGGGAGCTCGGGATCGCCGTTGCCTCCTCTGAACCTGCGAACGTGGATGCCATGGATGGTCTCCGTACAGGAGGTAGGAGACAAAGACGTGGGGGGGTATGGGCCAGTGGGAGTTGGGCTAGCCCAATTTGGCTGAATGCCCCTTTGCCCCCCTCTCTTTTCTCTTTATTCTTCCTTTTATTATTTTATTTTTTTTCATATTTGGCAAAAGGGAGAGAAACAAATGGTTTTAGGGTTAGACAATTTTGGAATAATTTTGTATTATTTTGTTTTTGTAACAACACCTTAAAACAAACATTGTTTTCCAAAATAAATTTAATTGATGTTATTGTTTTGGAAATTAAATGAGTTGAGCAATTTGGTATCAAAAGAAATAATTGAAAGTTAAGCCAATTTAAGTTTTTGATTCCAATTTTTGTAGAACAAATTATTGTTTGTTTGATAGTTTTTATTTGACACATTGTAACATAACAAGTATGACAAATAATTGAATTTTGTTTTGGAATTCAAATAGAAAACAGATGGAAACAATGAGATCAAATGCAACACAATGCAAACAAAAATCAAATGAATATGATGACATGATGCAAAACAAAAATAAAACAAGAAACAAACATCTAGGGGGGAGATTTTCATACTTGGGATGTTACACTGTACCTCCCCGGTGTATCTCTACACAAAAAGAAGCATCAACATTAGTTTTTAGACATCCTTGCTGCGGAGCGATCCATCTCGCAGTTGGTTTCCTCAAACGTTGGATCAGTTCTTTGCTCGAGGCCATCAGATCTCCCAATGTATCACAAGTCCACCTGACCGATTGTGTGATCGTCTTGCGGCTTCCTCGTGCCTCCTCGCATTCCTCTCTGACCACACTGCCCATGCACCACATAAAATGAAGGGGCAGTCACTAGCCGGCACCCTTCCTCCATCGATAATGTCACTTGCCTAATATCCTGGATGAAGACTCAGCAATTTAGTACCGTGTAATAATCTAATCTCTGCCCAGAAACTCTTTTCCCAATTGCACTTGAAAAGAGCATGAAAATAGTTTCTTGTTGTCCGCAATCCTGGCAAGCCCCGGACTTCTCAAAATGACGCTCAGCCAATGTATTCTTCATAGCAATAAATTTATTCATGACTCGCCACCAAAAAATTCGTACCTTTGGGGGAACCGGTACCTTCCACAACTCCTTCCAGCGTTGCGAGTCCGAGTTACTCGAAGATCCAGTCAGTTGGTCATAGCCATGGCTAATCAGAGTTCTATAGGCAGAACGGACAGAGAAAAAACCCAGTCTCTCAGGCGACCAGGCCTATGTATCCTCCATCATAACACCCACAGGGATTCTAAGAATAGCCTCAGCGTCTGTATGTATAAAATTTGATCTCACCATCTCCTCAATCCATTCCCCAACCAGACGGTCTAATAGTTCTTGCACCATTGTTACAGTGTTGTCCGCCTCCCTTCTCATAGGCCTCCTGTTGGGATTATCTGGGATCCATGGATTCTTCGAGGCATTAATAGAACTACCATCACCAATCCTTTTGATAACATCTAGCTTTAGAGCCTCTCTTCCATGTAGAATTGCTTTCCACGTGTGGGACGAGCCTTTTTTCTTTGTAGCTTTCATAAATTCAGCATTATGGAAATATTTCCCTTTAAGAACCCTATCACAAAGAGAGTTTGGATTTATTATAATCCTCCATCCTTGCTTAGCAAGCATTGCTTGGTTGAATAGCTCAATGTCCCTAAAACCCATGCCACCCTCGTCCTTTGGGATAGCCAAGTCTTTCCATTTACGCCAGTGCATCTTACGCTTATTGTCATCTCCACCCCACCAAAATCGAGAAAATACGCTACTAATTTGCTTACACAACTTTTTAGACAGTTTGAAGCAAATCATCGAGTAAGTTGGAATTGCCTGACACACAGCCTTGATCATAATCTCTCTCACAACACTACTTAAGAATTGAGAAACCCATCCAGTAACCAATATTTTGGTTTTAGACAATATACCTTCGAATTGTTCGTCTGTTGATCTCCCAAGAGCCGTCGGAAGTCCCAAGTATTTCTCACCCAAGGCCTCTGTTTGGATATCAACCGCAGTGAGCACCTCCTGCTTCGTCACATCTGAACAATTATCGCTGAAAAAATAGCTAATTTATTCTTGTTAACCATCTGTCCCGACCCTGCTAAATATCTGTCAAGGATTTCATTAATCCTTTGAGCACCCGCCACCGATGCCTGTGTAAAGATGATACAGTCGTCTGCAAAAAGCAAATGGTTAATCCAAGGGGCATGGATCCCCACTCTGATCCCTTTCGCTAGGTAGCCCACTCCGACAAATTTGAGGAGGGATGCTAGACCTTCAGAGCATAATAAAAACAAATAAGGATGAATCCTCTATTTTCGGTTCCTCTGTCTGTTTTACGTATACTAACCTGTGAGATTACTATGTTTTTCATATTTCTGTGTTTTTTAACCCCGTGATCCAAAGAGGCCCTAAAATACGTATTGATGCATACTACATTGTTTTTTGTTGAAATTTAAAACCACTATATAAAAGCAATCGGGCCGCCTCATTAAAAACTTTCCAGTCCCCGTAGGTACCCTGGTAAGGAAAAGAGTGTGTAAAAAACCCGACGCCACACAATTACAGAGTTGTTACATCATCCACTAGGGAATTGATTAACCACCCAGGAGGGTCGTTAATCCAGCTAACAGAATTTCTATTACAAAAACTAAATTTTGCTACGTGCTACACCATTTGATTGTCTGGAACAATGTTTAAAGACTACCTTTCCTATGGAGACTGTTAAATCCACACATTCTGCATAAATGGTTGCAGCCGAGTCCCACCATTGAGTTCTCCCTGAACAAAATTCAATCACCTCTTGTGAATCTGACTCAGCTTCAACTTTCTGATACCCTAGCTCATTTGCAAAATTCAGTCCATTCCTCATTGCAAGAGCTTCCAAAGAAGTAGCATCTGCTCCTCTCTCAATGAAATAGCATTGAGCTGCTATAAAATTTCCATAGCTATCCCTTATAACAGCAGCCGTAGCCCCTGCTCCTTCACTTAGATGAAATGAAGCATCAACATTTAATTTGATAAATCCAGGATTTGGTTTCAACCATCTCTCTCTAACAGTATTGGTGCTAGTACAAGATTTCTGAAAATTATTGACTATGGCCAGAATAGAAACCTGCCACCTCTCACACGGTGGGATTTTTTCATTATGAGTTACCTGACGCCGGATCCACCACAAATACCAACCCGCCGCCAAGATTACTTCTTTCATACCCATACCTTGCATAGCTGGATAATTAGAATCATCGGAGATCAATAAATTCTCTAATATAGCTGATCCAGATCTCTCTAGTAATAAAAAGGTACTGATATAATCACTTAGGCCCAACTTGATCCATAGTTCCTTCGCCGGAATGCATTCAAACAGTAAGTGTTTTAAATCCTCAGCAGCAAGGTGACACATGGGACACTCACCATCGCTTCCAATATGGCGATTAGCCAGAATACTTTTAACAGGAACAATCCCATGTAGTACTCGCCAACCGAAGATAAGAATTTTACGATGGAGTTTTAATTTCCATAATTGTTTCCATATGACTGGAGTAGAAGATGTACCTGGATGAACCGAATGATTTTGGCCAAAAGAGTGTTTCCATTCGGCATGATAAGCAGATTTAACCGAAAAAATCCCACTCCTTGTAAAATGCCATGCAATAAAATCATCAAAAGAATTTGTGTTAAGATGAATCCTTAAAATCCTAGCCGAATCAATTGGGTTGAAGATGCTTTTAATCAACTCTTCATCCCAAGAACCCGAGATGGGATCAATCAATTGCTCAACTTTTGTATAAATAATATTTCTCCTGGGAGTGATAACTTTCCTATCCGGTCTGGAGGGAATCCAGGGGTCTGACCATATGTTTATATTTTCACCTATACCAATCCTCCAAATATGACCCCTTGAAAAAGTAGCAATTCCAGCAACGATACTCTGCCAGGTAAACGAAGAACCATTTTTAGGGACAGCTTGTAGAATGCTTCCATTTGGGAAATACTTTGCTTTCAACACTCTAGCACATAAAGAATCTCGATTTATAATGATCCTCCAACATTTTTTTTTGCCAAAAGTGCTAAATTAAAAGAATCAATATCTCGGAAACCCATGCCTCCAATACTTTTAGGAAAACACATTTTCCACCACGAATACCAGTGCATCTTCTTATTCTCATTTTCATCTCCCCACCAAAATTGAGCAATTAAATCATTCATCTCTTTGCACACTCCTTTGGGTAATTTGAAAACAGACATTGCAAAAACAGGGATAGATTGAGCTACAGCTTTAACTAAAATTTCCTTCCCTCCCAAAGATAATTGCTTCTCCATCCAACCTCTAAGCCTTTGTTTTACTCTCTCAGAAAGATGCTTGAAACAGTCACTACGGTCCACACCAATTAAAGCAGGAAGACCAAGATATTTATCAGATAGAGCCTCCGTATCAATATGTAACTGTTGACAAATATCAGACCTTGTATCCACATTTGTATTAGGGCTAAAGAATATACTTGATTTTGATAAACTCACCAATTGTCCAGAGTTAGCACAATATGAATCTAGCACATGTTGTAAGGAAGTTGCATTTAACACATCTGCTCTCATAAGAATTAGAGAATCATCAGCAAATAAAAGGTGTGATACTGATGGTGCATTTCTGCACACTCTTATTCCCTCAATGCCACCAACTTCTTCTTCATACTGCAACATGCTAGATAAACATTCTGCACATAATAAAAATAGATAAGGTGATAATGGGTCATCTTGCCGAATACCTCTCGAAGGGATAAAGTCCTCCGTCTCTTGTGAGTTAAATCTAACTCTATATCTCACAGATTTGACACAAGACATAATCATCTGAATCGATGTAGAGTTAAAACCCAGCTTCTCCATCATTTTTTCCAGAAAAATCCATTCAACACGATCATAAGCTTTATGCATGTCCAATTTTACCGCACATAAGCCTGCTTGACCAGCCCTCTTATTCTTGATCTTGTGAATGCATTCATAAGCAATAAGAATATTATATGTTATCAATCTACCCGGTACAAATGCACTTTGGGTATCTGAAATTATATCAGGGAGTATGATCTTCAATCTTGCTGCAAGCATCTTTGAAATAATTTTATAAAGAACATTGCAAAGACTAATTGGTCTATACTGTGTTACCACTTCTGGATTATCCACTTTTGGAATCATTAGCACAATTGTATCATTCCAAGAATCTGGGATTTGGTTCGAATTTATTGCATTCAATACTTCTCCTGTGATTTCCGATCCAATAATATCCCAATATTTCTTGAAAAAAATAGCATGGAGACCATCTGGACCCGGGGCCTTCAAATCTCCGATACTAAATACTGCTTTCTTAACATCTTCAGCATTAAAAGGAGCATGTAGCATCTCATTCATCGGGCCAGTCACCTTTAACTGAACCTTTTGTAGAACAGCTGGGTTTACCTGAGTAATCTCAGAAGAAAATAGATTATGGAAATAATTTTGAATATGCTCGTTAAGTGCATTAGTACCTGCGATAGTTTCACCATTATCATTTTTAAGACTCTTGACAAAATTCCTTTTTCTCCTCGCCGATGCATAAGCATGAAAGAAGGGAGTGTTCTTGTCACCATTTTTCAACCAGTTCGATCTTGACCTTTGCATCCATTGAATCTCCTCAAGTTCTAAAAGAAATTCAATTAACTCGGACAGCTCTTTTCTTTTTTCATCATTACTCTCGGTCATAGGGCCAAACATCACCTCCTCAAGCTCTCTTTGAGCCTTTCTAATTCTCTTCTTTGGCTTCTTTAATACACGTTGATCCCAGTCATGGAATTCTGAATGCATACGAGAGAGTTTGTCATGAATATTCCCAATGGTTGCATCATTACTTACTTTGTCCCATGTATCTTTAACAATTCTCGCGAAATCTTCCTCTCGGAGCCACCTAGCTTCAAACCGAAGTGGAGCTTTTTGGCTACCCCCCTCCGATCCCTGTAGATAGTAGTCAGTATTAACCAGTAGAGGTCGGTGGTCAGAACGAATATAATTTAAATTCTCCAGAGCTGCATTCGGATAGCATTGCCTCCAATTCTCATTAGTTAAACCCCTGTCTAGCCTCTCTCGGATTCTTCCTCGACGCCATGTAAAAATATCACCAAGATAGCCCATATCATTTAAATTACAATCCTCCAAAACCTTATGAAATTCTTCCATGTATCTATTCGGTCTGGGATTTCCTCCTTCTTTTTCATGCAAGTATAAGATTTCATTCAGATTCCCAAGCATTAACCATGGAAGATTATGGTTATTATTAAGCTGTCTAACTCTGTCCCAAGACTTGTGCTTGTCCTCCCAACGAAATTCCCCATACATACCTGTAAACCTCCATGTTTTGCTGTTTTCGATCACTTTGACATCAATATAATTGGTATGCAGTTCTAACGGTGTCACAGAAATATCATTATTCCAGAACAGTAAAAGTCCCCCTTTCCTACCATTACTTGGGCATACTAATTTCTGATCCATCCTCGCTCTTTTCCTTAACACTTCTGCTGGATGACTGTCCAAGTGAGTCTCTGAAAGAAAGATGATATCCGGTTTATACTTTCCAAGGACATCCAGCACGGACCGAACTGCCGAGTCTTTTCCAAGACCCTGGCAGTTCAAACTGAAGATTTTCATTGCTCCCGGCGGTCACTCTCGAGGAGTGCCGCCGATCCTAACAATTGATTGTTTGATACTGTAGAACAAGTTGCCACACCATCTGAATTCTTAATCTTCTTTTTATTCATATTCTTCTGCGGTGTTGTTTGAGCATTCTCACTTTGATTTAAAATTGGTTCAAATTGTTGAACCCTGTCAGCTACAGGTGCCTGTTCATCATAAATGATCAAGGCCCCCGAGTTATGGATCACGCTGGGTGATCCAATGCTATCTTCAGCTGGTCTTTTAAGGACCAGACCCCCTTCTTCAGCCATTGTAGGCTCGGCAGTCATCTCCATTGGGGTTTCTGTTTCCGGGTTTGGCATCCCCCCCGGATTAACACTATTAAACCTCCAATTGATATTCTCAGGTGATAAGTTGACATGATCCGGATCCATACCTCTATTCCCTCTGCCAAAACCTCTACCTTGTGTCTGTCCTCTTCCTCTACCAATACCACGACCAGACCCTCTGCCAACGTTTCTATTTTGTCCTCCATCTGCAAGAATAAATTCCCCCCATTCAAACTTGGCTTTATCATGTTCCCCGGTGCCACATTCTTCATGCCAATGTCCCAACAGACTGCAATGCCAACATAACTGAGGTGATTTTTCATACTTCACTTGGTACCAATCCCTCTTCCCCGCTCGTGTTACAGATACAAATCGGGTAAGCTTCTTCATGACATCCAATTTAACACGTATGCGAATAAAAGAGCCTACATACCCAGCCGGGAGTTTGATTTGGACCTCCGAAATTGTTCCCATATTACGACACATACCTTTTATCACTGCTTCATCCAAGTAGTTGTCCGGTAGCTTCAAAACTCGCGCCCAAACCTCAATTTTTTCAAGTTTGATTGAGTTAGGGTTTGTGAATCCATCATAGACTTCCATGATTACGGCCTGGTTTCTGAATAACCATGGGCCACCAAGCATTGCTGTATTCCAATCAGCGAGGCAACCAAATTGAACTGTAAACAGGTTAGGTTCTATTAGTCTCCATCGTACCACCTTTGCATGCCGATCGCATCTCAGCATAGAGCGCCGAAGGGCTGAAACCTTTTGATGTATGAACTCTCGCGATCGCCAGCCACTTTGCTTGCCGATCTGGAGTTTCGACCTCATCTTCCCAGACGAACTCGTCTTCCCCTTCGTCGCGAAGGTCCAATCTCATCAACAGATCCTCCACATCCTCTCTTCCTCGGTCTCCACTGTTTGATCCTTCCTAGTTCGCCATGCAGGGACGGCGATCGGTGAAACTGAATCCCCTAGAACTCCTTCCTCTCCCGAAGTAGTCCTTCTCTTCGACGTAGGGGAGGGGAGGCGATCAGGAGTTGGCCCGATCGAACAAAGCTTCGACTAAACTCACGGCGATCGCCGGAGGAAAACTAAACCCTAGTTTTCGCGCTAGGGGAAAACTTTTTTTAACTAGCGGGGAGAGGTTACCGTGCTGGTCGACCTCCGAGGTTCCAATGCAGGATTTGCTATGAGATGGAGAAAGCATATGACGTGGTGTGTAGCCAGCTTAGTTTTTTTTTTGCTCTGTTGCCAGGATGTAGGTAGCGCCTAGTTAGCTAGCAGGGCACGAGCGGCGTGTGGTGGGACACGCGAGGGCAGCCGGTACACTCTGACTGCCAGGTGGGGGCAGAAAGCAAGGAGTAAGGGGGAGAAGTTCAAATAGCCCTAGGCTTAGGAGAAGAGACAATCGATGGTAGGCGCGCCGTGTGGCTCTCAGCTCTCGACTCGCATCCACGCAAGCTACCCATCCACTCACCAGCTGCTCCTAGTACACTACGTCTCTTTATTTCTTTCTTTGCACCCGTGACCGTCACCGAGTGAAGCTTCCCCTTCCACTTCCCTCTCCTCTCAAGCTCGCACGCGGTGTCTGCTCCGGCCTCCCACGGCTCTGCATGCGCCGCCGCAGCTGACCCGCACACCTCGGTCGCCCATGGAGCTCGCCTCGACACCCCCGTGGTGGCTCACCACCACGACCTGCCACCTCCCCTCCGCGCCCGCGCTCGAGTGGACCGCATTCCTCTTCCTCTCCACGTGCTCGCAGCGGCTCATGCTCTCGGCCGCGTCCGCAGCGTTCCTGCTCGCCGTCTTCTGCCTCGCGGTCCACAAGGTCCTGTCCCGACGGCGGGATGGCCACGGCGTCGCGGTCAACGGTGCCGACAAGCCCCTGCTCGACAGGGCCCCGCCCCGGGTCGTGCGGGCCGGCGCGAGCTTCTTCATCGCGCTTGCGGCGTCCACAGTCCTCGCCGGGTTCTACGCCGTGCTGTTCGTCCTCTCCGTCGTGGCGCGGAGCCGCGGGGACGAGCCTGAGGTCCAGGAGGCGGTGTTCCTCGCGCTGCAGTCCGCGGCGCACCTCGCCGCCGCGGCGCTGGTGGCGCACGAGAAGCGGTTCTGCGCGGAGGCCCACCCGCTCGCGCTGCGCCTCTTCTGGCTCGCCTCGCCCGCGCTCACCGCGCTCCTCGCGGCCGCGGCCGTCGCGCGCCTCGCTTTCGGCGCCGCCGCCCTGCCCGACGACCCGCTCGCGATCGCCGCTCTTGCGCTGTCTCTCCCTCTCCCCGTCCTCGCCGTCTTCGGCGCCACCGGCATCACCACCGCGTCCGTCGTCGAAGACCAGCCCGCCGGCGAGGACGACAATAACAAGAACGTGACGCGGTACGCGGGCGCGTCGTGGCTGTCGCGGGCGTCGTGGGCGTGGATGAACCCGCTGATCCAGCGCGGGTACCGCGCGACGCTGGACCTGTCGGACGTGCCGACGCTGGCGCCGGAGCACCGGCCGGAGCGCATGCACGCGCTGTTCCTCTCGCACTGGCCGGCCTCCTGGGCGCGCAGGGACAACAACCCGGTCCGGCACGCGCTCTTCCGCTGCTTCTGGCCGCTCTTCCTGGTGAACGCGTCGCTGGCGCTGCTCCGGCTGACGGTGATGTACGTGGGGCCGACCCTGATCCAGAGCTTCGTGGACTTCACGTCGGCGGAGGAGCCCCGGCCGCTGTGGGAGGGCATGCGGCTGGTGCTGGCGCTGCTGGCGGCCAAGGCGGTGGAGGTGCTGTGCAGCCACCAGTACAACTTCCACTGCCAGAAGCTGGGGATGCAGATCAGGGGCGCGCTCATCACGGCGCTCTACCGCAAGGGGCTCCGGCTGTCGTGCTCGGCGCGGCAGAAGCACGGGCTGGGCATGATCGTCAACTACATGGCCGTCGACGCGCAGCAGCTCTCAGACATGATGATGCAGATACACTACCTATGGCTCATGCCGCTACAGGTACCTACACTCTTCTTCTCTAGTTCATACTTGTTTTTCCTGGAGTACCACGAAATGATATTCATCCGTCTCCGTGCTTCGTATGCACCGTGTTTTTCTTTTTCTTTTTAACAATGTGGCAGGGAGGCTGTCGACGTAGATGGTCACAGACCCATCAAATATCTAAAGCCCGGATAGACTATTAATTAGAAGGCTAATGATGCTGTACTATCAAAATATAAAATCTAAGTAAACATCTTAATATTTAGACAAGAGGAGTATTTAGTTGTCACAGTTTTGTCAAAAATATAAATGTATATACACATATTTTAGTGTATAGATACCTCCATATTTTAACAAATACTACATGACATCCAAATTGGGACCGAGAGAGTAGTCATCGATTCAAATTATACTACGCCGTCCGGTCGGAAGCCGGCAGCCGGCAGCCGCCGGATAACAGGCCTCGCCGTGTCCGCCTCTGGATGTTGACCCACAAATCTGGAGTAATAATCTAATTTGGTTGACCCAGATGATATTGCCTTTACAGGAAGCAATACTTACTACGTTTCTGACACTAGCTAGCTTTGTTTAATGTGGCATCAGTCAGGAGTACTAGGGTGGAGAAGAGATGGTTGATACGCATTGAATTCATTGGATCTAGGATTCCGCTTCTAGAACTCTAGAAGATCGCGCGCGGAAATGTATACTGTATTCTGCACGTGACCCAAGACTGATCAGCAATTGTCCTAACGTGCAATCCAGTGGCTCACTGATGAAAACGTCCGACCACCTAGGGTATTCAGTACGCGACCTTTTTGTTAGTACATTTTTGTAAGCTTAAACCCGTGACTTCATAAGGCCTTCCGTAATGTTCCCGGAGCAAAATTACACGCAGAGTAATTTGGAAAAAAAGGAAAAAATTACACGCGGACTAAAATAATCGGAGGGAAAAATTACACGCAGAGTAATCCGGGACCCGCTTCTAGAAGTCAGCAAGAATCGCGCGAGGACAAGGACCCGACTTGTATATTGTGCACACATGTCCCAACATTGATCAGTAAACTGTCCTAACCTAACGTGCTCACTCTCTCACTGTCAAGTACGTATCCTACTCGTACTAGGGAAGGTGCGAGTGGCTCACGAGCTCACCGTGCTAGACTTTTTAAAGAATACTGAAAAACTTATTTCTACGCCTCAGAGAAAATATAGAATTAGTACTCCATCCGTCCTAGTATATAGGCCACATGCAGCAATTCTCTAAAACCTACTCCCGCTAATGCAAAATATGCCTAAGAGGTGTGACCGCATGTTTTTCGTATTGTGCCCTATACGACAGGACGGAGGAAGTAATACAAGTATGTACATAAGAAGTTCCATAATTTTATTTCAAGTATTTTCAAATACACATGAAGAGAAAATTTGAAGAAAAATACCCCAACATATATTCGGACGGCTATATATATGAGTTGGCTATTAGTTAGATGATAAAGTAAGCAGTTATGACTAGCTATCATACGAGTATGCTCTTAGATGGCTATAGGTGATGTGACAATCTCTCTCACATAGTGGGTTGTTGGCTATACTATTATTATGCTCTAACAGCGAGACTAACATATGTAGCAATATCAGTGCCACCTAAGATAAAAAAAAAAAGATGACATGTCAGCTAATTAATAAAGAGATAAGCAAATATAATAACATAGCTAGTTACTGAAACATAACACATCTCAACATAATATGGCTATATAATGAAATAATGGACCTTTACATGACACCCACCATGCTCTATGAAGAAAGTAACATAGTTTATAAAAATATATACGTTACTCTCTTTAGTGACTAACCTAATAATATAGCCAACTTGCTGTCTATATACCGTGCCATGTCATCTGAATCCGTCAGTTATAATCACTCATATAAGGTTCGCTATTAGAGTACTACTTTTTACCATCTTCTTTCTATCATTTTCTTCACATTTAGTGCATTTCTTTAGAGCATGTGTAGAAGTAGGCGCTTGCTTAAGACGGTTAATGATTAATGACACATTGTCGATGTTTGCAGGTGGGCGTGGCGCTTGGTCTGCTATACATCTACCTCGGCCCGCCGGTGACGTCGGCTCTGTTGGGCGTCTTCGGGGTGATGGCGTTCGTGCTGCTGGGCACCCGCCGCAACAACCGGTACCAGTTCTCCCTCTCCAAAGAGCGGGACAACCGGATGAAGGCGACGAACGAGATGCTGAGCTACATGCGGGTGATCAAGTTCCAGGCGTGGGAGGAGCACTTCAACGACCGCATCGCCCGCTTCCGCCAACTCGAGTTCGGCTGGCTCACGCGCTTCATGTACTCCATCTCCAGTAACATCATCGTGCTATGGAGCGCCCCGACCGTCGTCTCCGCGCTCGTCTTCGGCACCTGCGTTGCTGTCGGTGTGCCCCTCGACGCCGGGCTCGTCTTCACCGCCACATCGTTGTTCAAGATCCTCCAGGAGCCCATGAGGAACTTCCCGCAGGCCATGATCCAGGCCTCGCAGGCCATGATCTCGCTCCAGCGGCTCGACTCGTATGTCTAATATTTCGTTTGTTTACACTTTACATGCATGCAACCGTGTATAGCCAACTATATATATGCTATGTTGTTTGTGAGCCCTCATGTAATGAATTCTTAACCTGTAATTAATGGTGATTTCAAGGTACATGACGAGCGCTGAGCTGGATGAAGGCGCGGTGCAAAGGGAGCCGGTGGCGTCGAATGACGGAGGAGTGGCCGTGCAGGCGAGGGACGGAGTGTTCACGTGGGACGACGAGGAGGATATGGAGGCGGGGAAGGAGGTGCTGCGGGGGATCGACCTCGAGATCCGGAGCGGCAAGCTGGCGGCGGTCGTCGGCATGGTCGGGTCTGGCAAGTCGTCGCTGCTCGGATGCATCCTTGGCGAGATGCGCAAGGTCTCCGGCAAGGTTCGTTCAGTCATTCTTATTAACTTGGTTTTACAAATTCTGATCGTCTGAAACTGCACACGTGTTAGTAACTAGCGGTTTTGTCTGCACGTGCTAGCATGGCTATGGATGCCGTGTTGCTGCATAACAAGTAATTTGGGCATATGCTGCTAGCGCAAGTATTTATTGAATCGATGCTGGCCTGCATCGGCTGAAGTTGCAGCTGGGTCGTTAACAGAGGGCCACGTGGTGGCCCTATAGCTCGTTCAACCGAATGTTTTTCTTCAATCAAGTTTCCTAGGAGTAGGGGACATTCGGAAAATGCAACGAGAGACTTGTTCCATATTTGAAAACGCAATGCCTGCTACTCCTACTTATTATAGCAAACCCAACGCTCCTAAACAGACGGATTTGGCGGCGGACCATCTTTTCTGTAAAAAGTCATCCTAATTAACGCCGTCCCCCAAACGGAACGACGGGGGCGGGGGTCGACCTCTCCGACGACAACAACGACAATGTTCATACCTCGACGAGCTCGACACTAACGACTAGGAGGAGAACACGTACCTCGATGACCTCGAGACCAACTAGGAGGAGGAGGCAGGCCAAACGGACGAAAAAACATACTATCAAAATCGGTCCGATTTGAGGGCCGTTAGGTTTGCTCTTAGCTGCTCCGTCAACCAGCTAGCCGTCACATCAAAGGGAGGACTGAAAATTTATGTGAGCTTGTCCCTGTGAAAGTCTCGATCAAGGATTTTATTAGCTTGGCGGGGGCGGCAAGGACGTAGGGATTGCAACGTGCCACCAGCACGTGGAAGGCGAGATGGGCGACGCGCCAAGGCCGGCCGGGATCCGGTACGCATTCAGACTGGCATCTCGTGCTTGATGGACCTGGGCCGTGGGCCAACCAGCCTGGGCTTGTGCCGTGACGCAGAGATTATAGGAAAAAAAGTGCACCACCGGCTTGGGAGGAGACATGGAACAGAAAACGAAGAAGCTGAAACTGCGCTCTATCTCTCCCGTCTGTTCTTCCTCCTCCATCTCGTCTTGCTCTCGACCACAAGCACCTCACCTACGTCCCGGCGATTGCCGGCGGCAACGGGGAACGTTACATTTGGTATCCAGAGCAAGGTCCCTTCCACAAATTCCCATCCACAAAATTTCCCCTCTAATCTACTCGCAACGGAGGTGGCAACTACAACGATGGAGGCGAACTTGAGCGCTATCAACGAGAGCCTGGTGCAACCCAGCTTGACTCTGGGGCGTGGACTTGAAGAAGATGACGCCCACCGCCACCACAACCACGGATACGGTTCGTGCCAGCAAGGTGTTCGACAGTTGGCTCCGCTGTCAACGTTTCCGACCTGTGGCATGACGCATCTCTCTGCTACAACATCCTCGATCGATGCCGGGAACAGCGCACTGCAAGGCGTGGTTGGGTCTGGCGCTAACACGCCTGCAGGCTGTTCGACCCTTGCCCTCTCCTGCCCGCCAGATGGATCCTTGCGCACGCTCTCTGCAAATTGACGCTCACATGCCTGCCTGCTGAGGTCATGACCTTTACTGGAGGCTTGTCACTTTTTACTCAGCCTGATTGGGATTCTAAGGACTATCTCAAGGTCTCAGTTTGGGATGCAGGCATACCTGATGAGCTGCTCACACACGTCACTGTTCCAAGGGCCGGGGACAAGCAAGAGCAGTGTGGAGTTGAAGCTGACATGGCCACCTTCCTTCCAATTAAACAGCACGTACAAGCAATCAACTTGACCTTGGGTGTGTACCTTCACCTTCGTTTTGGTGTGATTTGTTGCTTGGGCAGCACTGGGAACATTTGCTACAAGGAAAGCAGTCTTGGAATCTCAATGGTGTTAAGGTATTTGGCACACAGAGTACTACTTGTTGTATGTTTGAAAAGGTGTCCCCAGGAAGAAGAAAATTTCCCAGTCCCAGAAATAATGAGCAACATGGAATGGTGGATGTGTTCCATTACGATGATATCCCTCTCCATGTCTTTAATTTGCCAGCAAGGATATTTCCTGCAGAGCTATTGGCACGGTGGGATCCGGGTGATGCTACTATGTATGAGTGTGGTGTATTCATACCAAGCTCTGCTCAGTTTATTCAAAATTTACTGAAGAACATGCCACCAGATAATAGGCAGCTGGACTTTGTTTGCTTGCCAAGAGAGGATATACAGGATACTCTAATGTGCTCTCTATCTCTCCCGTCTGTCTTCCTCTTCGATCTCGTCTTCCTCAGGTCCGGTTGCTACCACAAGCAGCTATTTATCCACCTCATGTCCCAGCGATTACCCGTGGCAACATTACACAGACATGCACTTGCAGCGGATTTAGTAGATTAATTGTACAAAATGCATGGAATACCTACCAAAGTATTATGCTACACTTGTTTAAGACAGGTCTTTGTTTAATTTTTTGAACTAGATAGGTCTTTGTTAATTTAAGATAGCAAAGTACTATTATGCTACACTTGTTTTATCGTATTTCCAGAGAATAAATTAAAACTATGGTTAAAACTAATTAATGGCTGTCGCAATGAAGATGCATTGATACTGAGTTGTCAGTTGTGATTTTTTTTAATCTGTTTTCAGGTGAAGGTGTGCGGCACAACTGCGTATGTTGCACAGACGGCATGGATCCAGAACGGCACCATTGAGGAGAACATCCTGTTTGGGCTCCCCATGCACGAGGAGCGGTACAAGGAGGTGATCCGGGTGTGCTGCCTGGAGAAGGACATGGAGATGATGGAGTTCGGCGACCAGACAGAGATCGGCGAGCGCGGGATCAACCTCAGTGGCGGGCAGAAGCAGCGCATCCAGCTTGCCCGCGCCGTCTACCAGGACTGCGACATCTACCTCCTCGACGACGTCTTCAGCGCCGTCGATGCGCACACCGGCAGCGAGATCTTCAAGGTACGTACATTATGCATGCTGTGTGTGGCTGATACGTTTTACTAGCTAGCTAGACTGAACTGAACTAATGTTTAGTAGTAGATCATCTGAATTAGTTTCTGTTATGTTTGTGCAGGAATGTGTGAGAGGTGCTCTGAAGAACAAGACCGTAGTACTCGTGACTCACCAAGTCGATTTCTTGCACAACGCCGATATCATATATGTAAGTAGTTGAAGATTCTTGCATATATTTCCAAATTGCGAAAGCAGTTGTTGTAGTACATTGCTTGCTGTCTTTACAATGAAATGAAATTAATCAAGTTGTGGTGCGCACTTGCAGGTAATGAAGGACGGCACTATCGCGCAATCCGGCAAGTACGACGAGCTCATCCAGCGCGGCTCCGACTTCGCGGCTCTGGTCGCGGCGCACGACAGCTCCATGGAGCTGGTGGAGAGCGCGGTGACGGAGAAGGGAGAGGCGATTGTGGTCTCCCGGCAGCCGTCGGGCAATGGTCACAACAGCAGCAGCTCGGTGTCCGTGGTGGCGGCCAAGGTGGAGGAGAAGGCGTCGGCGCGGCTGATCAAGGAGGAGGAGCGCGCCAGCGGGCACGTGAGCCTGGCCGTGTACAAGCACTACATCACGGAGGCGTGGGGATGGTGGGGCGTGGCGCTGGTCGTGGCCGTGTCCGTGGCGTGGCAGGGGTCCCTGATGGCCAGCGACTACTGGCTCGCCTACGAGACATCCGCCGACAACGTCGCTGCGTTCCGGCCGTCTCTTTTCATCCAGGTTTACTCCATCATCGCCGCCGCCTCCGTGGTGCTCGTGGCGGGCCGGGCTTTCCTCGTGGCGTTCATCGGCCTCCAGACCGCCAACTCCTTCTTCAAGCAGATCCTCAACAGCATCCTCCATGCGCCCATGTCCTTCTTCGACACCACCCCATCCGGCAGGATCCTCAGCAGGGCATCGTCAGACCAGACGAACGTCGATTTTTTCCTGCCCTTCTTCGTCTGGCTCAGTGTGTCCATGTACATCACTGTGATCAGCGTGCTGATCGTCACATGCCAGGTGGCGTGGCCATCGGTCATCGCCATTATCCCTCTCATCGTACTCAACCTCTGGTACCGGGTAAGTTTGCTTATTAGATGAGGACCTCTGCCAGTATAATGAACCTATACATACATACATACATACATACATACATACATACATACATACACACACACGGAGTACATAATTTTTTATTTGAAGAGCTCACGACACCTTAAATCTGGATGGATTGCAGGGCTACTACATCGCAACATCGAGGGAGCTAACCCGCCTCGAGTCCATCACCAAGGCTCCGGTCATCCACCATTTCTCGGAGACGGTTCAGGGTGTCATGACCATCAGGTGCTTCGGGAAGGGGGATAGCTTCTTCCAGGAGAACATCAAACGGGTCAATTCCAGCTTGAGGATGGACTTCCACAACAATGGCGCCAACGAGTGGCTCGGCTTCCGCCTAGAGCTCATCGGGAGCTTTGTTCTCTGCTTCACAACCTTGCTCATGGTCACTCTACCCAAAAGCATCGTCAAGCCAGGTACGTAAAGCTTCTTTTCGAGAGTTGCAGTCATTTTCATGATGCGGTACCTATATACCTAACCTGTTGACTCTCTGCAGAATTTGTCGGTCTATCGCTCTCCTATGGTCTATCTCTCAACTCAGCATTGTTCTTTGCCGTATGGATGAGTTGCATAATTGAAAACAAAATGGTCTCGGTTGAGAGGATAAAGCAATTCACAAACATACCATCTGAGGCAGAATGGAGGATCAAAGACTGCCTACGTGTTGCAAATTGGCCGACAAGAGGCGATATCGATGTCATTGATCTCAAGGTAAGTAAATTCTTCATGCATTGTGCATTTTGTGACCTTGTCCTGCCCAAAAAAAAAGACATGATTTGAACAACAATTTAATATGTGTATATGCAGGTTAGGTACCGTCATAACACTCCTCTGGTGCTCAAGGGCATCACGCTAAGAATACACGGAGGAGAGAAGATTGGAGTTGTCGGTAGAACTGGTAGTGGGAAATCAACACTGATCCAGGCCTTGTTCAGAATAGTGGAACCTTCCGAAGGGAAAATAATCATCGATGGCGTTGACATCTGCACCTTAGGACTCCATGATCTGAGGTCTCGGTTCGGTATCATCCCTCAGGAGCCCGTGCTCTTCGAAGGTACGATCCGGAGCAACATTGACCCGCTCCAGGAGTACTCAGATGTTGAAATTTGGCAGGTATTTTACCCAACGATACAAAATTTAATTTGTCATTCTCACAACATTCACTATCTTCACAACCTATGCTTGTGTCTCTTTAGGCCTTGGACCGTTGTCAGCTGAAAGAAGCTGTGACATCAAAACCTGAAAAGCTTGACGCATCAGGTAATCTAGTGCTCACTTCTTCGGTTTTACATACCGTTCTTGGTGAACAAACTAAGTGAAAAATTCTAATGTTTTGTAAGTTAACATTCTGAAATATTCTTACAAAATTCTTTTGACGAAATATTTTTAATATTTCCTTATGTAGTTGTCGACAACGGTGAGAACTGGAGTGTGGGACAGCGGCAACTGCTTTGTCTAGGCCGAGTGATGCTGAAACATAGTAGAATACTGTTCATGGATGAGGCCACTGCATCGGTGGATTCCCAAACCGATGCTGTGATCCAGAGGATCATCCGGGAAGACTTCGCAGAGTGCACCATCATCAGCATTGCGCACAGGATACCGACGGTTATGGACTGTGACAGAGTCCTGGTCATAGATGCAGGTAACCACCTGAAATTTAGCATACTCTTTGTTTTAGAAAACACACATTGAAATTTAGCATATTGTCGACAAATACTATATTCAGAGTTTGAGAAAGTTGAGAACTAAACTAGCCCTTTTTTTATACCATTTCTGAAACTGTGAATCACTTTTGTCAGGACTTGCCAAGGAGTTTGACCGGCCTGCCACCCTGATCGAAAGACCATCGCTCTTCGGAGCATTGGTTCAAGAGTACGCAAACCGGTCGTCTGAATAAGGGTTTTAGCAGGCTTATTTTTTAAGTTGACTGTGCCGAGCTGGTGCACCATTGGCAAGGAAGGCTAGAAGATCAATCTATGTTCAAACCTTTATTAGATGAAATTAGCGAGCTAGGTGTGTCTTTTAGCTCTTATAGCATAGTTCATGCGGCACGAGGCTATAACCAGGCGGCTCACACCTGCACAAAATATGCTGAGTTTACTGGAGACGTTTTTATGGGATACTGAGCCACCGACCTTGTTAGCTCACAGCCTTATGGCTGATTGTAACTCTATGGTTTTGAATTAACAAAGCTCACGGTTTCCCTCAAAAGAAAAAAATATTACTCGTATCCAGCTCTCTGCCTCGTGTGAATTGTTCGTGTTCAGTGGTGAGCTTGTCTTTGATAGGTTCGGCAACAATTTGATGTGAAGTTTAAATCCAAAGCTATAGCTCATGCTTCAGCACCTAACTATGCAGCTAAGATGCACTGTCAAGTCGACGCCCCAAAGATAAGAACTATCAAGATAGCTTTCAGGCATACAGAACATTCTAACAAGCACCTTGAAACCAAGGTTTTGTCAAGAAACCAAACACCTGAAATTGCTGGGAATTATGTCTGTTCTCTAGGCCTGCTAAAAGATGTCGGAAACATTTCACCAATAGAAGATCGATCACTTTGCTGAATGCATGGGGGGTTTGGAAAGATACTTACCAGGGTTGTGAAAAATACTACAACTATTGATGAGATGATGATACCAAAGACACATATTTGTCTTCCTTCAATAGTAAAAAAAATAATTAGGATTTGAGGTAACTAGCAAGAAATGATAAATACTCTGGCATGACAAGAGCCACGACCACTGTTGCTTACCCCGCCTTGGTTGTCGATGTCAAGCGCATCGATTCCAACATAAAGAAATATAAATTTCTCGGCGATGAGCGATAATGTTGCGAATTGCGCCTGCAAGAAAATAGATTACCCGGAATAGGACAAGGTACTGTAAAAGTGATTGCAAATAATTCAGTGACACAGAAACTACAGAGTACTAGTGCCTTGTCATGATCCGGGAGCTCTCTGTTACATCATGCCACCCATAATGGGACATGACGAAAGCGCAAAACAAAACAGTAAAAATCCCACTCAGACTTAGCAACTGTCCTAACAAACGTACCAGGCGCATTGCTGAAGAACATAGAATTAAACTGTCAAAACAAACATCAGTTTTGATGACCTTATGTCAGGGAAACCTCCCGGTCAGTCGAGTGCCTGAAAATAGGGAAGCATTTCAAATATAAACAGAACAGGACAAACATATTGACCGAACCATGATATCATGTACAGTATCTTGCTACTCACCTACCAAAATACAGTGCTCTGAGAACATAAGCAGTTGACAACCCAATCCGGTATCATTTGGAAAACAAAGGTATGAAAAGTAATTTAGATCCATGATATTCCGGAAAACATTTAGAACAGTGATTATAAATATCTGACATAAGTGAGATGTTCAAAAACATAATGTTCTTGCCGTAGCTCCAAGGATAGTACTAGTCGAAAACAGATAGACGAAATCCGCGATAACTTTCAGTCTGATGATATCAACATTCTTGATAGCGTTGAACAGGACAACTGATGTCGCGTCATTGACGAGTCCTTCTCTGAACACCAGTGTAACACCCCCTTGCCTCTGGTGGAGATCGAGACATGAGATCAATCAAGAACGATAAAGGGGACTAGGAGAGACGAAATTTGGGATCAGGAAGAGACGAAGAGAGAAGGGGATTTCAGACTTGAGCTTTCATTTCTTTTCTGTCGTTCTTCACGCTACAGGGGTACTTAACACACGCACCCGCACTGCCCTCAGGGCCCCACACAACTAGACACATATTTGTCTTCCTTCTTCGATGGCGCATTCCACGTCTACGTCTTTCTTGCTGAATCTATGGCATCAACCTCATCAGTCGTGACATCTCCCCCCCCCCCCCAAAAGAACTTGCTTGCCCCCAAGCAAGCGCACTCGGAAACCTAGTTTGTACCACATGCAGGTCTTCCCATGTTGCGGATGATGCTGGAATTCCAGTCCACTTGAGGAGTACTTGAGGAATAGCAGTGCTGCCTTTCTTGACCAGCCTTCTGTCTAGGATTTCTTCAGTCACAGTATCAGTAGTGTCCAATTCCGCCACTTGAGGAATCTCAGCAAACACCGGAGTATGGTCTGGAGTAAACTCCTTGAGCTGGGAGATGTGGAACACCGGGTGCACAGAGCTGCTTGGTGGCAGGTCCAACTTATACGCCAAGTCCCCAATCTTTTGCAGGATGACGAATGGCCCAAAAAATTTGTATGCTAGCTTGGGACAAGGCCTGTTGACCACTGACACTTGGGCATATGGCTGGAGTTTTAGAAGCACTTTCTCTCCAACTTGAAACACCTTTTCTCTCCTTTTCTTATATGCTTGTTGTTTCATTCGATGTTGCGCTCTGGCCAAGTGTTCCTTGATTTTAGAGAGTTGGACTTGTCTGTCAGCCAGAAGTTCAGTGGCCTCTGAGCCAGGGCACTGAGAGAGATCTGGCATTGCTCCCAGGTTTGGTTCCACCCCGTAGAGTGTCTTGAACGGGGAGCACCCTAGTGAAGCATGGTGCGACGTATTATACCACAGCTCTGCTAATGGAAGCCACTTTCTCCAAGTTTTTGGTGTGTCATGTACCGCACATCGTAGGAACATTTCCAAGCATTGGTTAACTCTTTCGCTTTGCCCATCTGTTCGTGGATGATAAGCTGTTGTGAATTGCAGCTTAGCGCCCAGTAGCGCAAAAACTTCCTTCCAAAACTCGCTAGTGAACTTTTTTTTCCCTATCAGAGACAATAGAAATTGGAACTCCATGCAATTTCACCACCGAGTCCATGAAAGCATCGGTGAATGACGCTGCCGTGAAGGGGTGCTTGAGGGGCACAAAATGCGCGTATTTGGATAATCCGTCCACAATCACCATTATCACATTGGCCCCATTGGACAACGGGAGGCCTTCGATGAAGTCCATTGTCAACTCCCGCCAGATACCAGATGGATAGGCAATGGTTTCAACAAGCCTGTTGGTTTAAGCAATTCATGCTTAGCATGTTGACACACGGCACATTGTTTGACAAATTCCTCCACAACCATTTTCATGCCAGACCAAGAAAATAGTTTTTTCAATCGAATATAAATTGGTAGAATGCCATAGTGCCCCCCCAATTGGACTTGCATGGAATGCACTGATTAGCTTAGTCTGCAAAGTTGAGTTACTGTCAATCCATATTCGTCCTGCCTGCTTGATAATGCCATTGCAAAATTCAAATTGTTGCGAATCAGGGCTATGAAGAGCTAGTGTATGCAATTTGAGTTGTGCTTCACTGTCAGTGACATAACAATTGACCACCTCTTGGAGCCGTTTTGGTTGTAACTCTGAAATTGCATTAAGTGCCATGATTGGTCCCCTCTAGGAAAGAGCATCAGCAGCTGTGTTGTCTGCTCCCTTTTTATACACTATACGAAATTGCAGCCCATTAGCTTTGTCATTGCTTTTTCTTGCATAGGAGAGTGTAGAGTCTGATCTTCTAGATACGTCAAACTGTGATGGTCTGTCCTGATCAGAAACTCCCCTCTCTGTAAATATTGTCTCCACTTCTCGACTGCCATCATGAGTGCTAGAAATTCCTTCTCATATATTGACATTGCCTTGTGTTTAGGGCTTAAAGCTTTACTTTTTTTTTTTTGAGATAACTTGCCACTTTATTGATTAACGCACATCATTACAAAGTTCTTCCCGAATAAGATCCGGGACAACACCCACAGAAACTTTACAAACCAAACGTAAAGAATTACGAGCTAAAGTGTGGGCTACCACATTACAGATTCTACTTGAAAACTTAAAATCACAGGAGGTGAACCGAGTTGCCAGGTGCTTGATGTCTTCAATGACCACACCAACTGAGGATCTGTCCTTGACAGAAGAAGAAATCCGTTGTATAACGGCACGACAGTCAGAGACCACTGTGATATTCCCACATCCATGGTCCTGGATCACTGTTAGCGCTCGCTTGATCGCCATGGCTTCAGCCAACTCAGGTGGGGGAAAAAGATCGAGACCTTCCTGACAAGAGAGGATAAACTCACCCGAATGATCACGAACTACTGCACCCCAGCCCATCTGTCTTGCCTCCGGGAAGATCGCCGCGTCTACATTCACACAGAGAACACCCTGGGGCGGAGGAGTCCATCGAGGCCTTGCTAACGCAGCCGTACTGGACACTGATCCCGTTTTGAAACAGTGCTGGATGATCATCTCAACATAACCTATGATCTTCACAGCCACTCGATCAGGTGTTGGTGAGCCCTCATTGTTTCGGGCCCCGTTTCTTGCTTCCCAAATATGCCAACAGCTTACAGTCATCACCATGGCATTCGTAGCAGATTCTCTGTTCAGAAACTCGAACAACCAGTTCCTCGCCGAGCCTATAGACCTCCGCTTTAAGCTAAGTGGAAAGGCCAATTTGACCAGCTTCCACACCTCCCTGGCAAAGGGGCACAGCAGGAATAGATGCTCCACACTTTCGGTCTGCCCGCAAAACACACATTTGTCATTAGCGGGAATGCGGCGGTAACGCAATTGCTGTCCCGTGGGGAGGCAGTCATGTGCTAGCCTCCAGAGAAGAATCTTCATCTTATTTGGAGCCTGGATCTTCCAAAGTGACTTCCAGCTTCGCTCCAATGAATCATGATCAGAAGTGGAACCTGACGCTGCTCTGCTCCTTGACAGATAGAAAGTCTCTGTTCTTGCTAGATGATATGCCGAGCGCACCGAATAGTTGCCGAATTTATCATGAGGCCAGCAAATGAAGTCCTCATTCACCCGGGAACTGATCGGAATGTTCAGAATCGTTGATGCCAGTTCCTCGTGGAACAGCCCCGAGACCATCTCCGCGTCCCATGTCCCAGTCTGCTGGTTCAACAGAGTTGAGACAGTGGCATCAGCCGGCATAGGGACCTGTGGTGAGAAGGTACCCGCTGGGAAATTAGGGACCCAATTATCTTTGAAAAGCCGTATCTTCTGGCCATTGCCAACTCTCCACCTCATTCCTTTCAGCAGTAGATCACGGCCAAAAAGGATGGATCTCCAAGTGAACGATGCCGCCTTGGGTTTAGTCGCCGAAAGAAAGTCGGTGTCTGGGTAATACCGTCCTTTCAACACCCGTGCGCACAAAGAAGATGGCTCTGTTACCAGCCTCCATCCCTGCTTACCAAGCATAGCTTGATTAAACTTGACGAAGTCTCTGAAGCCCATCCCTCCCAGTCTTTTAGGAGTTGATAACCAGTCCCAGGAGCGCCAATGCATCTTCTGCTTACCATCTTCGATACCCCACCATTGGTTCGCAATGCACTGCCTCATTTTGTCACATGTGTCCACCGGGATTTGGAAGCAGCTCATAACGTATGTTGGAATCGACTGCCCCACGGCCTTCAACAGTGCCTCCTTGCCCGCTCTAGATAGAGGTTTTGGTGGCCAGGACTTGACACTTTTCCAAACCCGTCCCGGTAGAAACTTGAAAGAAGCCGTAGCCGCTCTCGCAATCTCCGTTGGCATGCCCAAGTAAGAATCGTGTAGGATCTCATGATGAACTTCCAGAGTTTCTTTCACCATTGTCCTGACACTATCTTGGCACTTGTTACCAAAGAAAATGGATGACTTCTGCAGATTGATTTTCTGACCAGATGCCTCACAATATGTGTTTAGTGTGGATTTCAGAGCCTCCACACATCTAGTGTCACTTCTAGCAAAGAAAATGCTATCGTCTGCGAAGAGAAGGTGTGATATAGAGGGACCTTGTCGACCATTACGTATTCCTTGTAGCTCACCAAGGTCCTCTTTCTTCTGCAGTAAACACGATAACCCTTCAGTGCATAAAAGAAACAAATAGGGGCTAATCGGATCCCCTTGGCGGATCCCTCTCGACGGTACCACCGGCTCAGTGAGATCCCCATTAACTTTGACGGCATATCTCGCTGATGTGACGCATCTCATCACTGAAGATATCCACTCCGGTGCAAAGCCCAACTTAAATAGACATCCGTGGAGATACTCCCACTCGATGCGGTCATATGCTTTCATCATATCTATTTTCAGAGCAAAGAAAGGCTTCTTGGACCGTTGGCGACGGACAGAGTGTAAGCATTCATAGGCCACCAGTGCACTGTCAGTAATCAACCGTCCTGGCACAAAAGCACTTTGGAACTCCGAGACAATATCCGGTAAGAACAGTTTCAGACGGTTGGCAACCGTCTTGGAAGCAATTTTGTAAATGACATTACAAAGGCTAATGGGTCTAAATTTAGACAGGTGTTTAGCATTGGGTACCTTCGGAATGAGAACAACGATGGAGTCGCAAAATCCATCCGGTATTGCATCTGTATTACTTAAGAAGGCTTTACTTAAGAAGGCTATTGGATGTCCTTCTTGCATCTGTATTGCACCCACTCCCGTGTCACATGCGTCCGTTTCTACTTCAAAATTCTTCTGAAAGTCGAGCAGTGCAAGGACTGGAGTTGATAGCATGGCCTGTTTCAAGGCCTTGAAGGCTTGTTCAGCTTCGGAAGACCAAACAAATGCTTTCTTCTTGAGTAAATTTGAAAAGGGTTTTTCCATGATGCCATACCCACGAACGAATTTCCTGTAGTACCCCGTCAACCCCAGGAATCCTCGAAGCCAGTCACTGTTGTTGGACGAGGCCAGTCTAGCATTGCTTGCGTCTTTCGCGTGTCTGTAGCCACTCCGTTGGAAGAGGTGATGTGCCCCAAGTAATAGAGTTGATTCCGCTGGAGCAACTCGAGCACTTGACGAATGTGATCCACATGTGACTCCAACGATGGGTTGTAGACGAGGATATCGTCCATAAAGACTAGAACAAACTTGCGCAAGCATGGTTCCAACACTGAATTCATCACACACTGAAAAGTTGCTGGTGCGTTAGAGAGACCAAACGACATAACTCCAAATTGGTAGTGCCCTTGATGAGTTTTGAATGCTGTCTTTGCTTCATCTTCAGGATTCATACGAATCTGATGATATCCGGCGCGCAAATGAAGTTTTGAGAAGAACTTGGCACCTGCTAATTCGTCGAGGAATTCATCGATTACCCGCATTGGAAAAGTGTTTTTGATGGTCATTGAATTTAACCTTCTGTAATTGATGCAGAAGCGCCACCCTCCGTCCTTTTTCTGAATTAGCAGTACCGGAGATGCATAAGGGCTCATACTGGGTGAGATAATTCCTGACTGCAGCATTGCTCTGATTTGGCGCTCAATCTTGTCCTTGTGGAGTGGCGAGTAACGGTATGTCCTTGAGTTGAATGGCTGGGAGCCCGGATGTAGCGCAATTGCATGATCGTATTGTCTTTGCGGCGGTAACTCTGTTGGTTCAGCAAAAACAGATGAGAATTCTGTCAGTAAGGTTTGAACCTGTGGTGGTACTTGTTGCTCTCCCATTTCCGAATCTGGTTGAATAACTGCCATAGCCCACACATCGTTTCCCTAGGCCCACTTGAACACTTGGTCAGCTGGCACATGTGAGAGAGGAGTAAGTCCTGGAGATTGGATCCCTTGCAGGTGAATTTCTTGACCTTTGTATTGAAACCTGAGGCTTTTATTCTGCCAATTGCAAGTAATGTCGCCAAATTCACGAAGCCAATCTACCCCTAGAATAGCATCATATGTCCCCAATGGAAGCACTCGCATGTTATGGAAGAAGGAGTGTCCATGCGCCCACCAAGAAAAATCATGCACAATCTTGTCACATGTGATTTGGGCCCCATTTTCCACTTTGACTGAGTTAGCTATGGTAGGTGTTTGTCTGGCTGCCACTCTGTCAGCAAACTCTGCATTGATAAAGCTGTGTGTACTACCTGAATCTATAAGGATCAGCATCACTTGATTGTTTACCAGAGCATGAATGCGAATTTTCCTCCTTCTGAGACTGCCATGGCATGTATTGACAGGGACAGTTGGGTTGCTTCTGCTAACTCCTGCATTTCCAATTCTCGTAACACATGATCAGGTAACTCCACTTGGTGATCTTCTAATGTGAGAGCATGTATTTCTGTTACTTGTTTCATAGCACACACATGAGTGGGATCGAACTTCTCTCCACATTTGTAGCATAGCCCATTTGTTCTTCTATATTCTTTGAGCTACTGAGCTTTCCAAAACTCATTCTGGCCGACATGCAATGGTTGCCTTGCATTAGCAGGTTGTATAAGTTGATGATCATGTCTGTTTCCCCAAGTCTTCCTGCCTGCCCCTTGCTTCTCTTGCGATCCAAGATCTTGCTGAACTCGAGCCAGCAGAATTGCTCTGTTCACCGTTTCGGAAATTTGGGATGCCACTGCCACACGGATGTCATGTTGTAGGACCTTCAAAAACTGGGATACGAACAGAGTCTCATCATAATATGGATTGTGGCCAGCAATTTGAAACATCAGTTCTTGAAACTGTTTGCAGTATTCTTCCACCGATCCTTTTTGTTTCAACTCCAGTAAGGCGTTCATAGCTCTTCGATGATCATCAGCCCCAAACTTATGTTCTACTGCTGCTATGAAAGTGTCCCAATCTGGCACCCGATGACGCTTCTTATAAGCTTGGTACCAGTGAGAAGCATTCCCTTCCAGATGCAGTGTTGCTGCTGTCAACCACATAGTTTGCTGTGTGTTGAACAAAGTGAAATAATCAATGCACTGATCTCGCCAGACTCTTGGATGTTCCCCGTTGAATTTTGGGAAGAACATCTTCGGGATCAGATGCCTATCACTCCCTGTGTGTGTTATCAGTTGCTTCCCTTCCTGGTGTTGTCCTTCCTCGCCACCAGGGTTCACACGGCCTCCCACTGCGTCTCCTTGAGGTTGAAACGATTTTGGCATACCTAGTTCCGGTGGTGGTGGAGGGCGGGCAGCTGGTCGATGGAGAGCACCTGGGTCACCGACTGTCGATCCGCGCCAGTTGGGCCCCGGCGGTGTACGGAGGACCCCTTTATCTGTCATAGCTGCCGACTCCAACTCCTCCTTCCCATCCTCGAACACTGATGCCGCCTTGGAGCCCCCGATACGCATTACCGCCTCCGCCGTTGCGGCCAACTGCCGTGACAAGGACTCCTGGCGTCGCTCTAGTGTGTCCATGACTCGAGTGTGATCCGAGACAACACGCGCGTGGAGATCTAGCTGGGACGCCATTCGCTGGTACTCCGTGTCCATCAATTCCATGTGGGAGTCGAGGGCGCCCATCCGCGTCTGCAGCGCATCCAATCCCAACCTGATGGCCGCCATGGCTTCCTCCATCTTCGTTGTCGCTTCTCCCATCGCCTCTAGAACAAATTGGGTCTGCGGGTATGGTTTGGGAGGTGCTGTCGTGGCGATCGGTCGATACAACCAACCAGTTACAAGACTTACGGGATCTCAACGAGAATCGATCGAAACCAATTCCAGCTAAGTTCACCAACCAGAACCGGAATTTTACGGCTGAAGATCTATAATCCCCAACGATCGAACTAACCTCTGATACCACTGTAACACCCCCTTGCCTCTGGTGGAGATCGAGACGCGAGATAAATCAAGAATGATAAAGGGGACTGGGAGAGACGAAATTTGGGATAATGAAGAGACGAAGAGAGAAGGGGATTTTAGACTTGAGCTTTCATTTATTTTCTGTCGTTCTTCACGCTACGGGGGTACTTAACACACGCACACATACTGCCCTCAGGGCCCCACACAACTAGACACATATTTGTCTTGCTTCTTCGAGTGCATTCTACGTCTACGTCTTTCTTGCTGAATCTACGGCATCAACCTCATTAGTCGTGACAACCAGGCTGTACAGCCTCGGTGTCTCGTCTTGTCTTATGACGTGAACTTCGGCACGTGTGAGAGATCGATCGAGATACATATAGTGTGGGGAAAGCATTCTTAGAAGTAAGGAGTTGAAGACTTGACTGGACCTGCAGCGAGGAGCGTGCACACAGTATCTGTCGAAGAAAATATGACTCCCAGTGCTGCATTTTGTAAATCAGAGCCGAATTAATTAATTTGAAGCCAACACTACAGGAATGCGTCAATACGCCGACGGCTAAAATACTGTCGGCATAGGCTACACAGACGGCTGCCGTCGGCATATGGCCGTCGGCGTAACAGGGTGTCAGTATAGGCCAAATTACCATCGGCGTACTAAAAATCCGTCGGCGTAGGGCTATGCCGACGGCAACCGTCGGCATAATATTTTCAAAATAACTTATTTTTTAAAAAAAATTCAATTTTTTTTCCATTTGTTTGAACTTTTTTTAAATTCTATTCCGGAATTTTGCACTTAGCCACATACTTAATCTCTAACTAATCAGTTAATCTGGTCAACATACTTAACTTAGTCAAACTTTCCGTTCGGTCACCCATCCTGAAATTCCTCCAGCCCAAGCACGTTATTACTATCATATTAATCATATTAACATGTGGGGCATGATGTTAAACTTTTCTATTGTTTAAATTTTAAAAAATATATTTGGATAAATAAAAATGATTATATAATGATATTTTTTGAATAAATAACAATACAATGTTAGAAATTAATTTATTTTTTGAATAAATTATTTAATATGGAATAATTCATATCTTTAAATCCGTAAATTGAAATTTGACAAATAAAATGTCTAAGTCGACTAGAAAAATTAGAGTAATTCAAATATGACATCCATACCATAGAAATATCGATTGTTTTAGAAAATTTGAACTCTTTTAATGAATAGTCATGGTGGTCATTTTGACAGTTTCTGCTGATTCAGCTGGAAACAGGTCAAATTTGAACTACAGGTGCCTCGAAGTTTGCTCATGATTTTTGGAAAAAAATATTTTTAGATACACAACTAGCTACTTCATCAAAGATACACCAAGAGTTTCTCGATATTCAACCGCTAACTACGATCAGTCATGCCCGTCGTCTTAACTTTTTCGTGAAGCCGATTTTAGAAAATTCCAGAAAATTTAAAAAAACCCAATATGATGCAAGACCTTCGTGTGGTATCATTATATATGTCCTAGTATCCACCAAAAATAATAAACTTGGAATACGACAGTTGTGTTGAAAATTTGTTCACATAAATGAGCTATCTCCTACGAACATTCTAGGGTTTCGGGCCAAATGACGGGTGTTATGGCCAAATCTATTGCATAGTTTGTTTAAATATGCCCATATTCCATAGAAACATGCATATTGGAAGCACGGACAATGTTCACACAGATACGTTTCCTTTTCATTGAATAAAAAAACCATTTTCCATTTTTCGAGTGTGAAAAATGGTTTTTTGTGAAGCACCAACCACAAATATGTTGCAAAACTTAGGAGCTGCATTTTTTGAAAATACTAGACCATGTTATATGCACAAATAACTAAATTGTTGCCTCTTAAAAGTTTTACATCCACCTCTTTTGAAAAACACAAGTTTCTGCCGATCTAGCTGGAAACGGGTCAAATTTGAACTATAGGTGCCTCATAATTTGCTCATGATTTTTTGGCAAAAATCATTTTTACGTACACAACTCCTATTTCATCAGAGATACATCAAGAGTTTCTAAATATTCAACCCCTAGCTACGAACGGGTCATGCCCGCCGTCTTGACTTCTTTTTAAAATAGGCATAGAAAATTCAAACAAATTCAAAAAAATGATGACGGTGAAACCCTTAACATACAGAGTGGAATACTGGACATATACAACCCAAAACACACTTGTACACGCTTATTACGGTACCACCTAGATTTTGGTTGGATTCAGACGCCCCACATCCCTCTCCTACGAAACCGCTAACCCATTATTTGTTAGTTCCATTCTTTCTCATGATTTTTTTAAGAATGTAGTTTGAACAATATGTATGATAATTTAGATATGTTTCTCCTTTTAGAAACAAGCTAAAGAACGTCGAAATCCGAGTTCGAATGCAAAAGTTGTGTTCAAAATGGTGATTATGTCAAAAAAAATTGAGCTTGGCTAGGCCGACGACATTGCCGTCGGCGTAGCTCAAAACAAAAGATAGGCCCCGACAAAGATAGGGGCATAGCTCAATTTTTTTGCAATTTGTGTTTCCCTCTTCGGGTCTATGCCGACGGCCCCGACAAATTGCCGTCGGCGTAGATTTTGGCCGTCGGCACATGAGGCCATTCCTGTAGTGCAAAGGGAAAATAGGAAGAATTTTTGTGTGGTAAATAGATAAATGCAGATCTAGATAATCCACCGCGTCAAGCCTACCAAAGCCAACTTTTGGGAAGAACCAGTAACAACCTGGTATCAGCAAAAAAGGCTATTTAGCAGCATATGTCCAATGTAGTGCACGAAAACCCGTGTACCTTGATTAAGGGAAAAAATAATATTTAGGATGCCAGATTTTTTTTTCTAAAGTAAAAAATCGTGTCACGCATGCTTATCGTTAATAGCAGAAGACCTTTTTTTAGACTAAAATGGGTGACCTCCCGATTTCATTGATATCTTGGTTACAAGTCTACAAAATTCCGAGCTCGAGCCATACATAGCATATGGCTAGAAAAAATAGTTCAAACATCAGCACCAGAGACAAGGCTCACCCAGGATTAACACAGAACAAGCACAACAACTATAGAAATTTATCTAGAAATTTAGCGAGCAACATCTTGCAGGTTTGTTCCTGGGCATCTTCAGCACTGGGGATCATCTTCTCTCGGTCCCAGTTGCAAGGAGTCATTGCCAGGCGATGCGCAAAAGCTCGCCTCGCTTCTTGTTTAGCAACCGAACACACCTGTCGAGAAGGGTCGAGACAAGGCCCCAGGCGAGGATCTTCCACTGATCTAGCTCCATTGCTATCCTTCTCCAGATATCTTGCTGACACGACCCCGGACCCAAAGATATACATACTGTTATGTGCTCCTAGCCATGGACTCACAAGGGCTTCAGGGTTACCAGCCCCGGCCGCAACAAACAACGGCAGGCAGACTGGATTCATCGGCACATAGTCCGGATGATCCCCAGTCTACTACTCATTGTATCCATGCTAGTCATAACCAACTATGCATATCAAAGCGTCCACGAATCGTATGAAACTAAAGGAAACGGGAGAAAATTTATACAGAGCTGCTATGTGTCCAGAAAGTGCAACAACAATCGAGGGTTACTGGGGTTACCTCGCCCCAGGCCGAATCACATCGACAGGCGGGCTCGGACATGGATCATCAGCTCCACAACCCCTCGACTGCGACAACTATGAAGGCATAGCCAAAACTGTATAACAATGAGCTCGAAACCAACAACCGATCAAAGCAGTACTCTAAACATGGAAGCTGTATTAAACAATTGTTACTAGAGTATAGCTTACAAGAAGAGGTCACACGACCCAACATTACATCAGACAACGGAAGACAATATATGTTGCTAATCAACAAGCACCAAAAAGGCCTAGGAGGCCGCAACATAAGGCGACGTCCCAGCCCATAGATTCCCGACTGCCACCTGGGAACCCCAAACTACTCGTCGATGTCCACGTTGAATCACCACCGATGTGAGATCTTCTCCTGAACCAAAATTAAGAAAACATGAGTACGAGAGGTACTCAACAAGACTTAGTTAACCTATTATATATATGCTATCTTTAGAAAGGGTTTTATGAAGGCTGATTCGCGTAAAGCAATCTTTGTTTTCTAAATCGAGAAAGAATATCACGTATCATAGAAGGTTTTCAAAACAGATGAGAACTCAACTACTGTAATCATCATCATATCAATCCACCAACATCAATTCCCAGCATCTCACATGCTATGAGGATCACCCCTCTCGGCATCTCCGAGGAGGCACCCTTCAAACATTATCTCCATGCTTTGTCAACATCTTTTACGCCACGTTCAAGTTATCTATGGTCTTTACATTTACCAAGTCGTCCTTTAACCGTGGACATGACTTTTCAAAAAGATTTATCCCTGCAGGGGGTACACTTTACCCACACGTACCATCCGAATCTTAGCGCCACATGTACGTTCTTCCATGGAACGCGGCAGAGGGTGGCTGGCCACGACCTTTACCTTACCCGACCCTATCCATGAGTCAACCCAAGACAGGGCCACCCCGTCAACAGGGAGTTGGCCATCCTCCTAACGGCACCTATCTCTGTGAGGCGGGGTCAAGATCCGTGTACGTCCATCACTTGGCCCCGGTCACGCCCTAGTGGAGCATTTTGTTTTCAAAACCGTTTAAAAGGTTTTATTTGCAGTGCCGAATGGAAATCTCAAACTACGTGACTCATGGATCTGGCCGAACAAGTTAGTTGGTCGAGAGCGGTTACTTAGACCCCGCGTGTGGTTGCACGCTCAGTCTTGGCTTCCGCTCGAGACCGTAACCCTAGGGTTGGCGAGGATAGGACGAACAACCACTTCCCAAGTGGCCTCCCATACCAGCCTTAGTAAAGTTATCCACAAAATGCTCATCTCACACGTCATCATATCATAATAGGTTATTGCAGCTCTGATTCATCAACCGGATGGAACAGAGGTAACAACATGTAAAGCTAAGCGAAGCAGATATGAGGCTCTGGTGATGCGCACCAGCAAATCTTTGGCGGCTAGGAGCAGTGGATCAGGATATTGAGGCAATGCAGTATATAGGTGATCTATATCTACTAGCATCAGATACTTTGGAATCGAATGCAAAGTACGAGAATCAAATGTTGTTCGAAAACATATATGAGCAGATAAGAGGTTATGCTTGCCTTGGTTATAAGAAAACCAATACAAATCTTCTAGAATAAGTGCTTGACTTGTCGGTTAAGATCAAGTATTCGCCACTGGAGTTGATGGCCTTCACTTCGGAGTCGCGTTCTACCGAGGGGGGGGGAGGGAAACAACACCGAAAAGAAGAACAACAATCAACACATTTCATCGATGCAATGCACAATATGTATGCATGAGCAAGTTAATGCAATAAATTAAATCCCTAAATATGTTCGATGGTTTGCTAGGGTTCGTATGTCAGTTAGGCATTTTTATTGAAAAAGTCCCGAAATAGACCCCAGAGGGCAATTCGGGTGATTATGAAAGTGAGTACAATTTTAGTTGCTCAAATGAGTTTGAAAACATCATAACTAGATTTCATTTGTCATTTTGAGCAATTTGGTATATAACTTTTAATTTTCTAATTTTAGTGAATAAAAACTTATTTTTTATTTTTAAATGAAGTAACCACATTAAATAAAGGCCATTTTTGGACTTTCTCAAACATGTGTGAAAAATACATATTTGGGTAGCTTACATTTTTCTGATCACTTTGGTACCTTCCTTTTAATTTTCTGAGGTATAAAACAATAGTTATTGATTTTTCTAAATTTAACCATTTTCTCGAATTTCCTGGGATTTCTGAAAATAGGACTTATGACGTCACCATGATGCACGGATGACATCATCGTGCTCTGATTTTCACAGTTGAGATCGAATTTGTTGAAGGGTGCCAACCGGTGACCAAATGGTCGCCGGAATAGCCGGCGGCGACCATTGGCACGACGGCGGGCGGCGGAGCTCGACGGGGAGAGGAACCAGAGGGGGAGGGAGCGAATGGAGGGGTCCGGGAGACTCACCACAGCACGGGGAGGCTAGAGAGGTGGTCGGAGGGGGCAGGGGCGGCCGGAATCCGCCGCGGCGTGAGGAGGAGGCCGGCGGCCGGAATCGGGGGAGACGGCGAAATTGCGACGGTTCACGCGATGCCTGCTCCCTATTTTGCTCGAGGTGATGGAGAGGACGTCGGAGGAGCTCCCCATAGGTTCATCACGGTGAGGTGGGGCTCTGGTCGCCGGCAGCGTCCAATCATGGCGGCGGCTAGGGTTTCGACCCGGATGCGAAAACGGGAGAGAGAAAGAGAGAGCAGAGGGGATATGGAGAGAGAGAGGAAACCGAGGGCGTCCTCCAGGCCCTATCCACGCGAGGAGGGAGGCAAGCAGGAGGTGGCCGCGCGAGGATTGCGGCAACGACACGCAACTTCTCCTACTGGCAGGAGGTTGAAGACAAAGGGAGTCTTGCAAAAACCCCCTACAGTTTCTAGAATTAGCAACAAGGTCCTTTTCTATTTGAAAACAGAGCAGAAACAGAAGTTTTGGGGGCCTTTTTGAAAACAGAAAATTTGGCAAAAACTAATATTTGGAAAGCTTATGAAATTTCCAACCTTGCCATGTTTTTCTTTGGTGAAACTGAATTATTTTCCAATACAAGATTTTGGAAACCAAAATAAGTACTATTTGTGAGATTTTCTCAAACCATTGAATTTCACAATTTAAATTGTTTCAACATGGTTTAAATTTTTGTTGCATGCATGTATGAGATGAACACAACACCACACACCCTAATGTTAGCAAAACTGGGATGTTACACTTGCACACCTGGCCAGATTTTTTCTTGAAAACATAAATCATTACGCAATTTCCACAAGGACCACAGGATAGCGGTGTATGTGATGTTAAATGTAAGAATTTTTATTTTCACTCATCCACCATCTAGCTCCAACTCCCAACCGTTTGGATAATGCAATTTGTATTCCACGGGGCCAAAGGCCACAATATATACATGTACAAATGGCAAATATGCAGGAAATCCCCTAACTAATAGGGGATCTACAAATATATAATAATCTCTCTAACATCCCCCCTCAAACTCATGGTGGATCTACAACACTGAGTTTCGAGAGAAAAAAACTATGTCGTGCTCTAGTCTAGACCTTCATAAAAAAGTCCGCCTGTCGAATCTGTTGCTCGGCAAATCCCTCAGGTGAACCTATAGGGTTTCGAATAGGAGAACCCATGAGCGCTGGTGGCGATCGTCGGCTAGACAGGGGGCACGATTTACCCAGGTTCGGGGCCCTCGTAGAGGTAAAACCCTTACTCCTGCCTCTGTCGATCTATATTATTGAATAGATCGGTTACAAAGATGATTGCTCAAGTCGAGAGTACGATCTCGAGCTCAAGGCTTTGGTGGTGCGGTATTGCTTGGTCCTCTCCCGGTGGTTCTCCTGGCCTTATATAGGTGGCCAGGTCTCAAACCCTACCCGGGGAGGACTCGAACTCTAACCCTATGTCGGTTACAAGTTTCCTAACTTAGCCCGCAAGGTATTGCGGGTGGGCTTCACATAGGCCTTCTGGAACACTCCAAGGGCTTCCCTTCGTGGGCCTTAACGTTGGGCCTGAGACGGGGTGTCCTTATCCGCAGGGTCTAAGATCCATCCCTTCGTCAGTAGACCCCGAGCGTTTGCTCGATTAGGATTTTTCCAGTCGAGTAGACGGTCAGATCTTTCGTCTTTCCTTCGGATAACCAGTATGGTTGTTTCCTGTTTAGAGGGTGTGTATCCTGTGTGATGAGCTTTTGTACTTGAGTATCGAGTAATGAAAGTGCCTGTTTTTATGGCTGTTATCGCAGAAGGATATGGCGCAGTAGCTTGGCTCTCCCGAGAGACCGGGGCCAATTAATTGCAACTAGGGCAAAAACAGTTCTGGCCTACACAGATTCGAGACCTCCGACTCGAACCCGATGAGGTGATTGTTGCGACTGGGCCGTAGTGGTCTTACCGAGTCGAACTTAACCTATAGGGGTACCCGGCGCGTCCGCTAGGATTTTTCTTCGTGTTGTTGACACGGAATTATACCGGAGGACGCAGCTTGAGTGCGATTCCAGGCCCTCAAGAGAGATCTTTTGGGTCTTACCTTCATATTCGAAAGAATATGGCATCCAGATGTACCTAGTCGGCTGAACAATCCAGGTTTATGATGTGCAAACATCGTGTGGATGAGTGGCAGGATCTGCTACTCGTGTAGTTTTGGGTTTGTAGTTTCCTTGTCCGTGCGAAAGAGTTTACGTGTTTGTAGTTTTATGCCCATATGAAAGAGTTTTCATGTTTGGGATATTGTGCCCATACGAAAGAGTTTTCGTGTGTAGGGTATTTCTTTTGTGAAAGAGATTTCACGTCATAATTTGTCCATACGAAGTTATTTTCGTGTTTTGAACTTTCCATTCGAAGGAGCTTGTCCATACGAAGTTATTTTCGTGTTTGAACTTTCAATTCGAAGGAGTTTTCAGCCTGATGATGCACTCTATGACGTCATGGCGCACTTTTATCCTCCTGATGGGACGTGACGGAGCGAGAGCAGAAGGGCTGGCCCACTTTGTCAGCTTTTTGACCGGAAACGAGACGTCGTTCCCGGTTTTTACGCGAACTACGCAGTAAATGCGCACGATCCACTGTTAGGATCGTGGCACGAAACAGCATCCGCCGCCCTCTCGTTTCGCCTTCGCACGCGGCGGCCGCGATGGACGCCACGTGGCGTATCGAGTGGCCAAGATCGAGCGGTCCTGTGTATAAATACAGGCCTTGGTGGAACGGTGAAAAACTTCCCAGCCTTCGTCTTCTTTGCTCATCTTCCTCCTCGCGCTCCATCTTCCCTCTCTCTCCAAGCTCGTGCTAGCAGCAATGGCGGGCGGCAAGAAACGTGATGTTGTCTCGTCGTCGAGGGCTTCAGGGGATGCTCCTCCACCACCCGCGCCGCGCTCAGGTGATTGGCGTTCGCCCAACACCACGGCCAAGAGTATCAAGGGAATGCAGCGAGACGGACTGCTGCCTCCGGAAGCGGAGAAACGGGTACGCGTCGGCAAAAAAGAGGAGGTACCTAATCCCCGCGCGAATGAACGCGTGATCTTCGCAGATCACCTGTCGCGCGGTCTTTCTCTCCCTGTTCACCCTTTCCTCATGGCTCTGCTGTATGTCTACGGCATACAGCTCCATGATTTGCCTCCAGGCGCAATGCAGCACATCTCGTGCTTTATTGTTCTTTGCGAGTGCTTTCTGGGCATTCGCCCCCACTCGGGTCTCTGGAAGGCCCTCTTCAAGGTGCGTGTCTTCCGCGAGAGATCGTGGGTGGAGACGGAGCTTGGGGAACCGTTGCGCACCGACGGCTTCGGGATCCAGGCGAAGTCAGAGAACGGCTACTTCACCATGCACTTCATCGACTCCGCCCAGGGCTGGAGGAAGAAATGGTTTTATGTAACCGACAACAGCGCGGGTGGAGTCAACGAATTCCCGTTCGCTGTTTTGAAGAAACGGAAGTCTTGGGCGCACAAACTTTCGGCTGAAGAAAACCGAGTTGTCGCTCCCCTACTCGCCAAGGTGGCTACTCTTCGTGATCAAGCCGCTGGAATTGCGCTGAACGGCCTGCACTTGGCGAGTGTCTTCCTCAAGCGCAGGGTTCAGCCCCTACAAGATAGGCCATCCGCGATGTGGGAGTACCAGGGCGCCGGGGATCCTAGTCGCGCGAGCCGTGAAGAACTCTCGAGTGCTGAATTCGAGAAGAAGATCGCGGCTATCACCAGTTTAAAGGAAGGCGATACCTTCCCCGACTTCCCGGTAGCCGCTTTTGAGGCATCGAGGCCAGCGCCAGCTGAAGTAAGTTTTGAATTTCTTTGTCTTCATTTCTTTTCCTTGTTCTGAGATTTTTTCGACTGAAATTTTCTCTCGTTTTCTTCTGTCTTCTTCAATAGAGCCTAGCCGTGATTACCTGCTACCCGCCAATATCCGGGGAGGATGCCTCGGATTTGCTGGCAAGTAACTTGGACGGCCCAGCCGGCACCAGTGTTGCTGACGTCTCCTCGAGCTCCGAGAGTGATTCCTCGGATAGTGTGGAGGATTCGGGTGACGGTCTCCTCCAGCACAAACGCCGTCGAGTGGAGGGTGACGAGGCCACTTCCAAGGACAATTCCTTGGAGGAATCGCCCGGGAAGGGGCCCCTCATCGTAACTCCGCTGCACACACTCGCCCCTTCTCCTTCATTTACAACAATCCAAACCACCTGGAATGCGGATATGCTGGACGAGCAAGATGATGACGAGTAAGTTTCTCTTCTCGCTCTTAGTCGAACATTTCCTTTCACATCTTGTTGACGCATTGTCTTCATTGTAGCCTGCAAGCTATCAGCCCTCGCAGGTACGCCTCTTCCCTTCCTCCCGAGAGGAGGAATAAAGTGGGAGTTGCGGGTGAGACTCCTACCGCCGACACCGTCCAAAATTCACCGAGTGTAGCCCCCAACACGGCGACTACGGAATACAGAATTCCTAGTTTTGCTGCTGGGGCTTCGGCTCCGAAGGAGGTGTCGGGCAGCTCGGCGGATCCCCTCTCCTTCGCTCAAGGCCAGGTAAACTCCGCTACCTGCTTTTTAATGCTTTATCGTCCTTGGATTTAGCGGGTGCACGTCAGTGCTCCCGATGGGAGTAGCCCCCGAGGCTGTAGTCGATAGCATGCGATTGGCTACAGGCTCAGAGATAGTCTTTTTTCTTCTTCTTCTTTTTATCGGGTGCACGGCAGTGCTCCCGATGGGAGTATCCCCCGAGGCTATACTATCGAGTATAGGCTCAAATTTCACTTTTATGATTCTTCTATCATCGTGTTCTTTGCAGTCGCTTATCGACTCCCTTGCGGCGGTTGGTCGCCGTGTTGTTCTCGCTGAGTCGGAATGCGGGATCCTTCGATCAGACCATGATCGACTCGCCTCGGAGAACGAGCTTCTTCGAAGTAAGTTTACCATCTTCTTCAGTCTTTATTTTTCCACCAATGCTTCGACTCTAACAACTATTGCTATGCAGGTCAACTTGAGTTTATGAAGACCGAGAAGGCGAGTGCCTCCACTCGGGCAACTGCTCAAGAGGCTGAGTTGGCGGCTACTCGACGGGAACTCGAGTCCTCCCGCATGTTGTCGGCTGATCTTGAAGGAAAGCTCGCGGTTGCCCAGGATGCTTTGAAGAAACTGGAGGAAGCTGGCACCAAGGCAGATGCCGACCTTGTCGACTTCCTTCGCCCTTGCCGAGCGCTTTGCGGGTAAGTTGCTTTTGTCCTATGATTTGTCTTCTGTCGTGGTGAGTCCTTTGGATCTTAACATTTTTCTTTGTAGGTCTTCTGGGTATCCCACTGGAGCTTCCTGGGGTCCCTCGGGTGGATGCGCTGACGGATTCTTGCGCCCAGCTCAGGAGGCACGCCGAAAGGGTCTGCACCCTGATTGGCGATGCCATTCGAGTGCTGACGCAGCTGCACCGCCGCCTTCTTGTCTGTAAGGTCCGCCCCAGAACCACTGTTCAAGGACACCTTCGATATGCATACATTCACGATCCCAGGAAAATTCAGTCGTGAACAACATATCAAGTTGGTACACAGATACAATATCCATTACACGGTTGCGCAAAACACTTACAAAGAGACATGGTCACCTGACCAAGTCCACACAACTGCCACGCAGGGCAAACACACAACACACACAGCGGAAGGCTAAACACACAAACGTGGTAGAGCCCAAGTCACGCCTTAACCTATAGGCTGCTGACTGGGAGACGATCCTAGTTCGCAAGTCCATCAGCGCAGTACTTCTCCTTGTAGATCTCCCCTTGAGCTTCCTTCTCGATGTCTGGCAAGTAAATACCAGGGGCGAAACCATAATGAGTACATTTGAATGTACTCAGCAAGACATCCATCATGTAACTTACCAAATGCAAGTATGCTTATATGGTGTAATAGGTAGGCTATAAATAGGGTTCACTAACAATGGTGTTCATATAGGATGACACCACAGTTGAAGTCAGGTTAATCTGTATCTTCTTTGAAGAAGATACTTCAGAAGAAAATAATATAGTTTTTCTTTCTCATGTAAATATCACATGTACAAGAGGTTTTGTACAACTTTATTTAAAGAAAGTTTTCTCTTTGCAAAACTTCTTGGAATCAATTTCCAGAATTCTTGCTTAGAGGAGAAAAGTTTTTATTTGCAAAACCTTCTGTTTTGTAAAACAACTTCTGGCTTTCCGTCATTAGTACCTCCATGGTACAAAATTTCCTTCCTTTCCGAACTTCCCAAGTTCAACACCTTTTTGAAAAACATCTTTTTTGAAAACATTGACACAATGCTAGCTACATGGCCATTCAACTGTCCATATCCGAGGACGCGGCTTCTTCGAAAAAGTTGTACTCTGCAGAGGTGTACACATCCACTAGATCCAACACTCTGCCATGGACCACCCATGGATCGGCACAGCGATATGCAAGCACCAGAGAATTGATCCTAACTGTCCACTCCGACACAAGCTAGTATATGCTCATTCCTTCAGGTGGGTTGTCTCTCCGGCATCAGGTCCCGCCTTGCCTAGTCAGGAGGCCCAGCTGTCGCATCCGGAGGGAAAATTAATCCCACACTGTGTATGTCCCGTTTCTCCCTCCTGGCGACACTTTGGTTCAGAGAATCCGCTCTATAGCACTTTGGAATAAAGCATACACTAACAAGTTCAAGCATCGAGATAGGCCCCATACCCATATAGGGGTAGAGTGACAGTACGGTAAAGGTTGTCCGGCGAAGACTAGGTTATGTGTCATTTTTGAGAACACGTTTTTTCCAAAAATGACCACTTCCACATTCCTCCGGAGAATAAGGATCCGCCTTTTCTCCGGGTTTTCCATAAAGCCCTTGTTTTGTAAAAACACAATTTTAGGGTGGCCACTTAGGGACTAGTATATTTAATGGTAATAAATACCATATGGTGGCTTATGGGCTTGGTAACACCAAGTTTCAACTACTGGCATAGTAGTATATATATAATAGTAGTATTCACTCAAAAATAGTTTTTGGAAATCAAAGTTTTTGTAAAACTTTTCAGAAGTAAAACATGCATGATAGATAATGATAAGTGTATTATAACAGCAAGCATCAGGATGGCTTGCCTTAAATCTCTTTGTGTCCCTGGTCTTGAAGTAGCTTGATTTGACACACAGCTCTACGACTCCACCTTCTTCTTCCTCGTTGTTCTAACGCCGTAAAATAAATAAAGACACACACTCAGCACAGAAGGACAATAAAGTAATCAAACCACACCTACAGCAAGGCAACACATACTAATGCAATCACAAAAAAAAATTATCGAGAGAACTACCTCACAAACTCTCAGAGTGCAAGACCATCGTCAGGAAACATATGGTTTTAAAGGAACATATTCCACACCCCAATATCATAGGTTGAGTGGGTGTACCACTATCATACCAAGATATTAAGGAAGATAAAAATATAGCTTGAGGTAACAAGGGTGAGGCTACTAAGGTGTTCATAAACAAACAATGTAATATCAACAATCAAAGCAACACCCATGGCAGTGGGTATTAACAACAACACAAGCAATCAACCCAAACAAGTTTACCACTAGCCTTAAGCATATACAACAAGGTACTACTAAATATAATTATAACACTAGCACAAAACTTATGCTAAGGTAAACACCCATACAATTTCCAAACAGCAAAACAAACAAAACACAGATGAATTATCTAGTTATTCAATAAGCTAAAGTCTACACCAAAGCTAAGGAATCACTCAACAATGAAAGTAACCAAACAAACCAGTGGCTCAATAAATTGTAGCAAGTCAATAAAACACACTCTAGAACAGAATAACAACAAGGTACATTACTCTTAGCAAAATATCATAATGACAGGAGTCAACCATTAGCATACTAGTAGGAAAATTTAGACAAGCATGCCCTAAGGAATAATTGAATTCCACAACCTATCAACACACAGCAACTACAATATATACACCATAATAACAGAAGGGAAAACATTCTAAACATGCTAGGGATCATCATACACTCCTAAAAATAAAAGGACAAAAATAATGGAGCAAACTCAACATCTAGTGGGACACTAATGCAACACTAGAGGAGCAATCAATACTATGAGAATGAACTTTTCCTAAACCATAGATACATGAATAAAAACACCTACTAACAGTACATATACCTTACACATGCTGGTAATCAAATATACTTAAAATAATGCTATGAAAACAACTACTCATACTAGTGAAAACAATATAGCTAAATAAAACAATCAATGCTACACATGCTCTCCTATGAAATAATGTGCAAGCTAACAGAGGTGATACCATCACCACATCAGTACCAAAATGGTACTGGACTCACATAACCATCACAAAAATCTAGGTATTTAATCATAGCAAAAATAGCTCACAATATCTAGTCCATAAAAATACTAGAAAGCAATAAGAAACTAATTCTATTTCTATTTGTTTTTCCAATCTTGCACAAACTTCCTAACATACTAGTAATGAAATAAAACATCTTAATAACAGTGACCAACACATTTACTCATGCTAGGAAACAAGTTTATAACAAACAATCATTTATTTTAAATCAAACACACAAGATTCAAAATAAACAGAAAAGTGCTGTTTCTAGAAATGCACACCAAAAATAATCCAGAGCCCTAAAAATTATGAAAATATAGTATTAAATAGATCTAATCACACACCAAGCTCATCCAATTGGATTCACATCAAAAATCATTTTTAAACTCTCTCTAAAAATCTTAGAAAAGGCTACTGGTATTTCACCAAATTGGATGGCATTTCCAAATGGTAGATCACCTTGATGCAAGGTCAATTCTCACTGATAGATCTATCCAAGGGATACTCAAAACAGTTTGGTTTGCAAGATTTGGCCACTTAAAACTCAAGTTATGATTAAAATGGTGAAACAGAGTGCTTCTGCCATTTTTATTAGTTCTTTTAAAATATAGCACAAAATGTATTTCTGTAAGTTGGGTGTGGTTAAGAATTAGTAGATATAGCTCTGTGATTTTTGGTTTGGCAAATTTTACTCGTTTGCATTTTCATTTCGAATTAAAGTAACATGCCTGAAATAGCTCTGCGGAAAAAGAAAAAGAATCAACCTGCGCGGGGTCAACGGGCTGGATCCCGGAGGGAGATTGTAACATCCCAAGTATGAAAAATAAGCCTTTAGAATGTTTTCTCTCTGTTATTTTATGTTTTGCATCATGGCATAATGTTCATTGCAATTGTTTTGTTTGTTTTCCTTTTGTTTTCCTCTGTTTTCATTTGTTTTCCAACTGTTTTCATTTGTTTTCCTTTGTTTTCTATTTGAATTTCAAACCAAAATTCAAACCTTTTGTTTCATCCTTGTGATGTTACAATTTCTAAAATCATATTTCAAAATAAAACAATCAATTGTTTCCATTAAAGTGAGATTCCAAAAACTGTTGTTTTGTTTCATAAAAAATTCCTTTAATAACCAAACCCTTGTCAAATTCAACTAATTTCCAAATCAACAACCCTTTTGAAAGTTATGAAAAATTGCAAAACAAATCAATCATTTGTTTCCAATTATTCCATAATGATCAACTTCTAAAATAGTGGCTTAAATCAATTCATTAATTCCAAATTGCATTCTAAGTCAAGTCAAAAACATCAAACAACACCCAATTTCAAATTACGAAAAACACCAAAAACAACTTTGATCATTTGTTCTATTTAAATCAATAGGGTTCACCCTATTAAAAATTGTTGTTTTCAATAATAATCACCTCATAAGCAAATTCTTTCAAAATTTGAATTAAATCACAAATCACAATTTAGATTTGAACTTTTGAAAAACCAAGTTGCCAAGTGGTTGTTTTTGACCAAATCAGCCCACACAATTTTTCTCAAAATTTCCCCTAACTCCCAAACCCTCATCCTCTTCCTAATTCATTGCAGCAAAAAAAAAATAGAACCAAAATATTAAACCTAACAGCTAACAAGAGGGAGAGAGAGCACCTAGGCCCAACCCAACCTTTTTCTCCACCCCAGCCCACTTCTTTTTCTCAGCCCATACCCCTTCCCATTTCTTCTTCCTTCGTACGGTTTGCATCCATGGTGTCCACGTGCATCAGAGCACACAGGCAACGGCTGTGCCTCCTCTCCCCCCTCCTTAAAACCCTAGGCCGAGCCCTAGGGTTCCCCTAGCTCCCTCCATCTCTTCTCCCCCGCCTCCACTCTTCCCTCTTTCTCCCACTCTCTCCTCTCCAATCTCTCTGTACTTCTTTCTCTGTACCACAACTGCAACCTCTGTATCTGAAGCTCCACCCAAAGTCCTCCGGTGATCGCGCCCTACAGCCCCCCTCCGGCCGCGGTGAGGGCGGGAATGGAAAGCCCTCACCGCGGGCTACCGTCTCCCTCCCTCGGCTCGAGCCGGGAGGGCCCCCACCGCCGGCGCCGTCCCCTCCTTTCGCCGGTCGGCCTCCCTGCATTGCCTTGCTCCCTGCACTCGACCTGCTCCTCTCCTTCCGCTCGGGAGCCTCAAGGTGAGTCCGACCCCTCTCCTCGCTCTCCCTTCTCCTCCCGCGGCCCACACCCCACAGCTCCCCCACGGTTGGTTCCCTCCGGCGAGCGGCAGCCATCGCTGCCCTTCTGTTGTCCCTGTCGTGGTACCTGTTCGAGTTCAGTCCTGTAATTCAGTTAACATCCCGAGCCAACAGTACTTACCCCCCCCCCCCCCGAGTCCCTTTTCTGTCACAACTAGAGCAGTAGCCCATCTGGTTCAGGTCCCCTTGCGCAGCCAGGAGGTGGGGGGATCGAATCCCACCTCCCACCAATAAAACCACCTTTTTATTTTTGCAAGGTTTTGATACAGCACATTCTCAGTAATCACACATAGGCCCTTCTAACTTATTTCTATCCCCTGGAAAATATTTCCTAAGTCCCTAGATGAATTAAAATGGCAGATTGCACCCTAAAATTGTAAATTGCATAACTATTTCATTTTAACTCCAATTTTCACTTTTTAAATATGTTTTCTGTCCCAAATTAAATGTTCTATCCAAATATAAAATTTGTTTACTGTTTTGAACATTTTAAATTGGTGCAAAATTTGAAAACTTGTCAAATTCACTTAAACTTGCAAAATTCATAACTTGTTCATAAAAATTCCAAATTCCACAAACTAAATATGTTTTCCAATCAATTTTTCATGTAATTTCCAAATATAAATTTTGTTTGCTGTTTTGAATAATTTAAATTGCTGAAAACATCTGTTTCTTAATTAATGCATTTAAAATTGCCAAAATAATAACTTGCTCATTTTAAATCCAATTTCAACAAATGAAATATGTTTTGCATGCAAAATTAAACCACCTTTCCAAATATAAAATTTGTTTCATGTTTTGAATAATTAAAATTGGTTAAATGATTTAAACCTTGTTTAAATCATTTAATATTGCTAAATTCATAACTTAATCAAAACAAATTCTTTTGGGACAAATAAAATATGTTTTCCAACCATAAAAGTATAAAATTTTGAGATATGAATTTGGTTTAATGTTTTGAACAAATAAAAATTCAATTAAATTCAAACTTGAATTAATTTCATTTAATTCTTGCTTACACTTGTTTAATTCATAAATAAATTATTCCAAATCCTTTTTCAACAAGTGAAACATGTAATCCACCCAAAATTGTGTGTTCTTATCCAATATGAACTTTGTTATCTATTTTGAACAACTAAAATTGGTTAAAACAACAAATGCTTGTGTGACACCTTTAAGAAACCAAATTCCATAACTTAACACCCAAATTCCAAAACTTGGTAAACCTTATTTCTATTTGGTTATATTGTTGTTATTTTGCTGTTTTCCTCATCCATGCATCATGCTAATCAACTTTCACAAGATGATTAGTTGTAAAACAATTAATTCAACCATAATTCACGGGCTTTCCATATGCAATCCAAATTGCATGTGGGTCCATTTAATCATGTTGTTATCTTGTCAACTAGTTTATTTCTATGAATCAATTAAATGGTCATGCATCATCCCATGTTTGTTCACTATGCCATGTTATTGATTGTTTATCTTTCTGCATTGTTTGTTTGCTTCTTCTCGGATACACGACGACGTTGAGACTGACGATACTTACGACACCCCTTCTAAGGAGTTAGCTCAGTACCAGGCTACTGGGTTTGCAGGCAAGTTATCACTCACATGAACCATCGTGTTCCTTTCAACATTGGTTACCGATACTTTCCGTTGTCTATTCTGCTAGCCCTATGATTAGTTGCTTCTGTTACGAACCTATCACATGTATCCTTTAACCCTGATATTGCCTCACCTCCATACCTATAACCTTTTGTTTGAGCCCGTGTCTTACTAGCATGCTTAGGTTGTTTTGCTCGAGTCTGTTACCCGTTACTTTCTGTTACTATATTCCATTATGTTCTGGGGGCTCGATGTTTAATCAATCAATCATGCTAATGTTATTGTTAAATAATAACTTGATGATAAGGCACCGGCAGGAGGCCCTTTGTGGTTTTGAGGCCTGCTAGTGTCGACCCTAATAGGAAAAGGGTCTTGTCTACTGATCCATGATGAGCGCACTAACCGCATGTGGGAAGCGAGTATGGGCGCCCCCCTCAATTTGATTCGATTCGCATCTCGTCCAAATCGCCTCATTTAGTTCGGGTTTTCCATTTGCTGCATGCATGATCTTGCGAGCCCTTGGTACACGGGTGGAACTTTCGTAGTCGGCATATAGGGGGACACGTTCTTAGAGTGCTATGAGGGTCCATTTTCTTCTGGGCTCGATTAGCCGTGCGCCCAAGGTGCTTTGGGCTTGATGCGAAGAAGAGTTGAGTTGTGTTGAGTGCCCCGCTTGCTGGAAGGGCCTTTCCATCTGGCGGGTTATTCATGCGTGTACGGCCAAATTGGTGCAACCCTGCAGGGATAATCTTCTCGAGAAGCCGTGTTTTCCGCGGTTATGGATTACTTGGTGAAAGTACTGGCTAACAATTACTCAGGACAACTTAAACCTAATGATTAACAACCTTACACCCAATGGTTAACAACTTGACTAGTAATAGGCTTATTGACACAATAATCTGAACCATCATAATTTCAACTGTGTGAGTTATCCTCGGATTGCTTCTTCGGATAAGGGGCGAGATCCAGGATGGGTTTGTTTGAAGTTATCTTTCAGTTGGTTACAATACTCGATCTTATCCCCTTTCTGTTAGTTGGAAGTTGTAGTTCTCTGTAGTTGGTTAGCGCAGCCAGTTGCAGCATCTTTTATATCCCCTTTCCTTCCGTTGAACCCAAAGCATCTGTGCTTGGTGTTGACGGGTTACACTTTGGTGAAATGTGAGTCTTGCTTGCCAGTACGTTTATGTACTGACCCCTTTGGGGCTGTGGTTTCCGCAGACGACGTTTCCGAGGATCTACATGGTGGCTACTACGTGGAGTATGACGAGACTGCTGACGAGTAGATAGCGGACCCGGGCAGGATCCGAGACTTCGTGGATGGGCTCCGTCTTTTCGTTTCCGGCCTCTTAGGCCTATTTGGTTCTTGTCTGTACTCAGACATTTTGGATGCTTCCGCTGTGATGTAATGATGTTATGTTGGGGCATGTGCCATCTGAATGATTGTATTTGCTATCTCTGCTCTAATGAGAGCTATTTGCACCTTATTTCAATCTTTTGTGTCGTAGAGATCTGTTGTGATATCACTTGTTCAAACGCCGTTGATGTACCATGTGTGTATGTTTTGAAGTACGTCAATGGAAGTATCCTGATTTCTATGGGATAGTTTACGTCGACGCTGAACAGATAGGGGTTGGTTGTCACACATACGTGTGTTGGCCTACTCGTAAGAGGACGCGGGTGCCGGTAAGCCCCGTAATCCAATCTACTACTGTTCAACGGAACGGCGAGTATCCTTTAGAAGTCCGGGTGCGACAAATGGTATCAGAGCCTGTCTGCCTGTAGGATCCCTTTTTACTGGTCGCAGTTGAGTCTAGAAACTATTTTTGTAGATATATAGGAAAAATGAAACGTGAGAGTAGGAATTCTGTTCTTTTTCTTCTTTCCCCACCCACCCTCCCTTTTCTGGTAAGGAAGTGCAACGTTGTTTTCCCTTCTCATCTAAACTTTCAAGTTAGGATTTCACGAATTCTGGTTTCTCTAGGATGGTTATATCTACTAGACCATAGGAATGGAGGTGGTTGTGACATGATTTTTCATGTTGCCTACTCACGATTGAGAACGGAGGCGTGTAAGCCCCGGAAGCAGATCCTCTATTCCTTAAGCAGTAGATATTGATCCTTTAGAAGCCCGGATGGGTTTTTCCGTAGTACCTCAGGAGTTTTGATCTCGTTTTCCCCGATGTTGATATCCTGTTCTTCTCAACATCCTTTTCGTCCGTTGAAATCTTGTTGTTGTTTTCCATTTCAGTTCTTCTACCGGCGTCTAATCAAAACTTCCCAAATAACAAGTCTATCTGGCCAGAAAGGTTGTTGTTGTTGTTGTGGATTTTAGTATGCCTACCACCTACTGAATCACCACATTCCAGATAGTCTATTCTACAAATGAGTCAAATTCTACCCAGCTATACACCCTCGATACAAAACCTCTCCCTTTTACTTGAAAATGTTCCGGTGGTTTTCCAAATTCCCTGACATCTTTCCAGAAAAGTTGCCAGGAATGCCTATCGTCTTAAACTTCCAGAAAAACATATCCAAGGTGCACGATGTGTTTCACGTGTCACATCTCAAGAGGATCTTCCCAACAAGTATCCGGACCTTTTCTTTTCTCAGTAGGAATCTCGGGGCGCGATTCCTTCAAGGAGGGGCGTTTTGTAACATCCCAAGTCTGAAAAATAAGCCTTTAGAATGTTTTCTCTCTGTTATTTTATGTTTTGCATCATGGCATAATGTTCATTGCAATTGTTTTGTTTGTTTTCCTTTTGTTTTCCTCTGTTTTCATTTGTTTTCCAACTGTTTTCATTTGTTTTCCTTTGTTTTCTATTTGAATTTCAAACCAAAATTCAAACCTTTTGTTTCATCCTTGTGATGTTACAATTTCTAAAATCATATTTCAAAATAAAACAATCAATTGTTTCCATTAAAGTGAGATTCCAAAAACTGTTGTTTTGTTTCATCAAAAATTCCTTTAATAACCAAACCCTTGTCAAATTCAACTAATTTCCAAATCAACAACCCTTTTGAAAGTTATGAAAAATTGCAAAACAAATCAATCATTTGTTTCCAATTATTCCATAATGATCAACTTCTAAAATAGTGGCTTAAATCAATTCATTAATTCCAAATTGCATTCTAAGTCAAGTCAAAAACATCAAACAACACCCAATTTCAAATTACGAAAAACACCAAAAACAACTTTGATCATTTGTTCTATTTAAATCAATAGGGTTCACCCTATTAAAAATTGTTGTTTTCAATAATAATCACCTCATAAGCAAATTCTTTCAAAATTTGAATTAAATCACAAATCACAATTTAGATTTGAACTTTTGAAAAACCAAGTTGCCAAGTGGTTGTTTTTGACCAAATCAGCCCACACAATTTTTCTCAAAATTTCCCCTAACTCCCAAACCCTCATCCTCTTCCTAATTCATTGCAGCAAAAAAAAAAATAGAACTAAAATATTAAACCTAACAGCTAACAAGAGGGAGAGAGAGCACCTAGGCCCAACCCAACCTTTTTCTCCACCCCAGCCCACTTCTTTTTCTCAGCCCATACCCCTTCCCATTTCTTCTTCCTTCGTACGGTTTGCATCCATGGTGTCCACGTGCATCAGAGCACACAGGCAACGGCTGTGCCTCCTCTCCCCCTCCTTAAAACCCTAGGCCAAGCCCTAGGGTTCCCCTAGCTCCCTCCATCTCTTCTCCCCCGCCTCCACTCTTCCCTCTTTCTCCCACTCTCTCCTCTCCAATCTCTCTGTACTTCTTTCTCTGTACCACAACTGCAACCTCTGTATCTGAAGCTCCACCCAAAGTCCTCCGGTGATCGCCGCCCTACAGCCCCCCTCCGGCCGCGGTGAGGGCGGGAATGGAAAGCCCTCACCGCGGGCTACCGTCTCCCCCCCTCGGCTCGAGCCGGGAGGGCCCCCACCGCCGGCGCCGTCCCCTCCTTTCGCCGTTCGGCCTCCCTGCATCGCCCTGCTCCCTGCACTCGACCTGCTCCTCTCCTTCCGCTCGGGAGCCTCAAGGTGAGTCCGACCCCTCTCCTCGCTCTCCCTTCTCCTCCCGCGGCCCACACCCCACAGCTCCCCCACGGTTGGTTCCCTCCGGCGAGCGGCAGCCATCGCTGCCCTTCTGTTGTCCCTGTCGTGGTACCTGTTCGAGTTCAGTCCTGTAATTCAGTTAACATCCCGAGCCAACAGTACTTACCCCCCGAGTCCCTTTTCTGTCACAACTAGAGCAGTAGCCCATCTGGTTCAGGTCCCCTTGCGCAGCCAGGAGGTGGGGGGATCGAATCCCACCTCCCACCAATAAAACCACCTTTTTATTTTTGCAAGGTTTTGATACAGCACATTCTCAGTAATCACACATAGGCCCTTCTAACTTATTTCTAGCCCCTGGAAAATATTTCCTAAGTCCCTAGATGAATTAAAATGGCAGATTGCACCCTAAAATTGTAAATTGCATAACTATTTCATTTTAACTCCAATTTTCACTTTTTAAATATGTTTTCTGTCCCAAATTAAATGTTCTATCCAAATATAAAATTTGTTTACTGTTTTGAACATTTTAAATTGGTGCAAAATTTGAAAACTTGTCAAATTCACTTAAACTTGCAAAATTCATAACTTGTTCATAAAAATTCCAAATTCCACAAACTAAATATGTTTTACAATCAATTTTTCATGTACTTTCCAAATATAAATTTTGTTTGCTGTTTTGAATAATTTAAATTGCTGAAAACATCTGTTTCTTAATTAATGCATTTAAAATTGCCAAAATAATAACTTGCTCATTTAAAATCCAATTTCAACAAATGCAATATGTTTTCCATGCAAAATTAAACCACCTTTCCAAATATAAAATTTGTTTCATGTTTTGAATAATTAAAATTGGTTAAATGATTTAAACCTTGTTTAAATCATTTAATATTGCTAAATTCATAACTTAATCAAAACAAATTCTTTTGGGACAAATAAAATATGTTTTCCAACCATAAAAGTATAAACTTTTGAGATATGAATTTGGTTTAATGTTTTGAACAAATAAAAATTCAATTAAATTCAAACTTGAATTAATTTCATTTAATTCTTGCTTACACTTGTTTAATTCATAAATAAATTATTCCAAATCCTTTTTCAACAAGTGAAACATGTAATCCACCCAAAATTGTGTGTTCTTATCCAATATGAACTTTGTTATCTATTTTGAACAACTAAAATTGGTGAAAACAACAAATGCTTGTGTGACACCTTTAAGAAACCAAATTCCATAACTTAACAACCAAATTCCAAAACTTGGTAAACCTTATTTCTATTTGGTTATATTGTTGTTATTTTGCTGTTTTCCTCATCCATGCATCATGCTAATCAACTTTCACAAGATGATTAGTTGTAAAACAATCAATTCAACCATAATTCATGGGCTTTCCATATGCAATCCAAATTGCATGTGGGTCCATTTAATCATGTTGTTATCTTGTCAACTAGTTTATTTCTATGAATCAATTAAATGGTCATGCATCATCCCATGTTTGTGCACTATGCCATGTTATTGATTGTTTATCTTTCTGCATTGTTTGTTTGCTTCTTCTCGGATACACGACGACGTTGAGACCGACGATACTTACGACACCCCTTCTAAGGAGTTAGCTCAGTACCAGGCTACTGGGTTTGCAGGCAAGTTATCACTCACATGAACCATCGTGTTCCTTTCAACATTGGTTACCGATACTTTCCGTTGTCTATTCTGCTAGCCCTATGATTAGTTGCTTCTGTTACGAACCTATCACATGTATCCTTTAACCCTGATATTGCCTCACCTCCATACCTATAACCTTTTGTTTGAGCCCGTGTCTTACTAGCATGCTTAGGTTGTTTTGCTCGAGTCTGTTACCCGTTACTTTCTGTTACTATATTCCATTATGTTCTGGGGGCTCGATGTTTAATCAATCAATCATGCTAATGTTATTGTTAAATAATAACTTGATGATAAGGCATCGGCAGGAGGCCCTTTGTGGTTTTGAGGCCTGCTAGTGTCGACCCTAATAGGAAAAGGGTCTTGTCTACTGATCCATGATGAGCGCACTAGCCGCATGTGGGAAGCGAGTATGGGCGCCCCCCTCAATTTGATTCGATTCGCATCTCGTCCAAATCGCCTCATTTAGTTCGGGTTTTCCATTTGCTGCATGCATGATCTTGCGAGCCCTTGGTACCCGGGTGGAACTTTCGTAGTCGGCATATAGGGGGACACGTTCTTAGAGTGCTATGACAGTCCATTTTCTTCTGGGCTCGATTAGCCATGCGCCCAAGGTGCTTTGGGCTTGATGCGAAGAAGAGTTGAGTTGTGTTGAGTGCCCCGCTTGGTGGAAGGGCCTTTCCATCTGGCGGGTTATTCATGCGTGTACGGCCAAATTGGTGCAACCCTGCAGGGATAATCTTCTCGAGAAGCCGTGTTTTCCGCGGTTATGGATTACTTGGTGAAAGTACTGGCTAACAAGTACTCAGGACAACTTAAACCTAATGATTAACAACCTTACACCCAATGGTTAACAACTTGACTAGTAATAGGCTTATTGACACAATAATCTGAACCATCATAATTTCAACTGTGTGAGTTATCCTCGGATTGCTTCTTCGGATAAGGGGCGAGATCCAGGATGGGTTTGTTTGAAGTTATCTTTCAGTTGGTTACAATACTCGATCTTATCCCCTTTCTGTTAGTTGGAAGTTGTAGTTCTCTGTAGTTGGTTAGCGCAGCCAGTTGCAGCATCTTTTATATCCCCTTTCCTTCCGTTGAACCCAAAGCATCTGTGCTTGGTGTTGACGGGTTACACTTTGGTGAACTGTGAGTCTTGCTTGCCAGTACGTTTATGTACTGACCCCTTTGGGGCTGTGGTTTCCGCAGACGACGTTTCCGAGGATCTACATGGTGGCTACTACGTGGAGTATGACGAGACTGCTGACGAGTAGATAGCGGACCCGGGCAGGATCCGAGACTTCGTGGATGGGCTCCGTCTTTTCGTTTCCGGCCTCTTAGGCCTATTTGGTTCTTGTCTGTACTCATACATTTTGGATGCTTCCGCTGTGATGTAATGATGTTATGTTGGGGCATGTGCCCTCTGAATGATTGTATTTGCTATCTCTGCTCTAATGAGAGCTATTTGCACCTTATTTCAATCTTTTGTGTCGTAGAGATCTGTTGTGATATCACTTGTTCAAACGCCGTTGACGTACCATGTGTGTATGTTTTGAAGTACGTCAATGGAAGTATCCTGATTTCTATGGGATAGTTTACGTCGACGCTGAACAGATAGGGGTTGGTTGTCACACATACGTGTGTTGGCCTACTCGTAAGAGGACGCGGGTTCCGGTAAGCCCCGTAATCCAATCTACTACTGTTCAACGGAACGGCGAGTATCCTTTAGAAGTCCGGGTGCGACAGAGATGGGCCGCGCGGGGCGAGGCCGGCCCGCTAGCCGAGCGCGCGCTCCGAACCGGTACGCTGCCATTCGATGGGAGATCAGCGGCCGAGATCTGGCGGGGCGAGGTTTAAACGGATCCACTGGATGTGGATCTGACGGCCAGGGAGCTTCCACGTGAGGAGGTCGACGGGAACCGTAACAGACGGCGGAGTCCGCTCCGGCCGCCGCTGCGGAGGCCCGTCCTCGCCGCCGGTGGCTCCCGTGGCTCCCTGGAAACGAGAGGAGCACCAGGAGGACCAGAGGGACGCGACGGAGCCGATGCTCGCTTAGATTTCAGAAGGAGGAGGTCGGAGTGGGGAGTTCGTCGGGCGCGGCGGCCACGGATGAAGGACGACGGTGGCGATGGGGTTCCGGGGGGTAGATCTCCAAATTGGAGGGGACATGAGCACTAGTGGGGTTCAGGGATGGTGTGGAGGGAGAGAGGACTCCCGGAAACATCCCGCATCGGAGGGTTTGCCGTGGAGCTCGCCGGCGGTTTCGGAGCTCGATTCCGGCGAGGTGTGGGTACACAGAGAGGGGTTTTGGGCGCCGTGCTCCGATTCAGATGAGGAGGAGGGGGACTGGTGATATGGCGCGCAAGAGGGGAGGCACTGAGAGGCTATCCGCAGGGCACGGCCGCCTGGCGTCCACGGTTATCACCGCGGCGAGGGCGAACAGGCCAGAGGGGCTCTCCTCGGGCAAAACCTTGCCAGGGAGGCTGGCCGTGGAGAGAGGAAGCAAAGGCCACAAGGGCTCGGGCAGGGGGACACCAGGGAGGTGGGGGAGGTGTGAGCTCTCACAGCACCCGAAGGTGTTTGATATGAAGGAGAGGGGGAAGAGAGGGGCCAGGGGGATGGGGAAACGTCTCTTCGAGCTAGGGAAGGTCAAACCGTCTAGAAGGTGGGGTCCATGGAGGCAGCAAGGGATGGGGAGGGCTGTGGCATGTCAGCCCATGCCATTTCTTAGGGTTTAAGACATGTGGGGATGAGGTGGATGGGTATGGGCATTGCAATTTCGCCCAGGAAGTCAATGGGGTGGGGCCTAGATGACAAGGCATGCCAGGAATCCAAAGTGAGAGAAAAGGAAGGAAAAATATCACCCAATGATCATTTTCCAAAATAGAGCAGAAGGTGTTTGTGCTGGTTTTCTTCAAAAACTTGAACACAACATGTGCAAGAAAATATGTCTAGGAGGTAGGGAATGGAAAATGGGGTAGGGTAGTGGTGGTCTCCCACTTTTCTCAAATTGTTTCCTTTGAAAACTTTCAATTTTCCAAAAACTGCTGTTTCTGTTTTTAAATGTTTTCTCCAAAATTTTGAATATAAGATATGTTTGAAAACATGTTTAATGGATAGATAATCAAAAATTGAGTCTAGGGGTGGTGGTCCCCAAATTTTCTGAAAACATTTGTTTCACAAAATTTTGGAAATTCAAAAACCGCTGAAACTGTTTTTGGATGTTTTCTTCAAAAATTTGCAAATGACCAGCAAATGTTTTTGGATAACTAGGTCACATATGACCCTAGGAATGTTGGGGAATTTTCCCAAGAATTTTAGAAATACTTTTATTAACAAAAACATTAAAAGTCCATTTCTGGCCTTTTTGAAAATAGCTTTTAATAAATAGGAAAATGTTTATAAACCAAGTATTTTTGAGTTGGGGTGGAAGGGCATATAATATAGGTATCAAAAGTGATTTTTAATAAACAACTCCTTTGAAAAATATTTGAGATACCAAGTGCAAAAGGATGATAACAGGAATTTATTTAATAAGCCAAAATCCCTGAGAGAGGATAAATCACTTGATCATGGGAAACAAAAATGGGTCACATGAATATGAGGTAAAAGTCATGAAGATGACAAGGGAAGGTTCACTTAGCTCAAAAAGGATAGGAGTGATTTTTAGGAAGACTTAACAAAAGCATTATGATAACAGGGACATGATCCTCTTTGTTGGGAAGACCTCAAGAGGGCTTTGGAAGAAAATGAATGGTTTTAATAGTCAAATAAAAACATAAGGATAGGGCTCATAGATAGGTACCATTATATTCATGATGGTATACTGGTCAAAGATCAGGATTCCTCCTTATGGCAGGAGGCCAAACTAGAGAAGTAAAACAGAACATAAGATGAGATATAAATAGGATATAACATGCTACTGATGTAAGGGCTTTGTTATTTGTAGATCTTATTAATTGAAACAACTCACAAACACTCACAACAGTTATAAATACTTTGAGACAAAGAAAAAGATAAGGTCACCTCATAAGCATGTAATACAATACTTTAACAAGTTCCCTCAAGCAAAGGAGTTCTGCAGTTAAATTCTTGGAGTTTTTCCCTCAAGTGTTTTAGAGAAAGTTAGTGGTCAAGCCAAAACACTTAAGGAGGATTTTTATAAAAGAGGTTCACCTCAATTCTTGTTATTGATGTAACCATTTTGTTTTGGTTGGTTCCAACACCAACACTCAAGGTCAAACAAGGCAGACAGAGGTGAAACAAGATTAATTGTTAAGCATTTTTAAAAGTTTTTGTTGGCCCTAAATTTTGACTCCCCAACAACTGCATTTTGTTGATTTCCAAAAAGTGGGGTGTGACATTGTCAACGCCGTGTCTCCACCTGCGCTGGGCGATCTGCTGAAGATTTTCTCGGAGAGCAATCTCCTTGAAGCTTACGCGGTTGCTCAGTCAGAATCTGGGGCGAAGACCGCCATCCAGTTCGCGCTGGCGCACGGAGTCACTGGCTTGGAGGAGGCCTACTCGGAGCTTCCTGTCGATCCTGCTACGGGCAAAAAGGTAGGGCTTCGTCATTTTGGCAAGCCAGCCGGAGTCCTTGCTCGGAAGTTATCCGAGTTGTTTGCCCGTGCTAAGGGAGGGACCACCGCCGCGAGCGGTAATGAACCTTGGGATGTGCTCCCGTATTTTCAATGTTTTAATCGAGATGTTCTGCTGAAATGCTTCCCGTGATTGTGTGTTTCCTCCCGATGGGAGTAGCCCCCGAGCATCTGTCGAATAGGTGGTTAATATATCTCGAATAGGGCATCTTATTCCTTTAACTTCCTTGTATTTTTCAGGTAGCCGGGGTGGCTGCGGAGCCTTCAGGTGGACTTGCTACTCCAGCAAATCCTCTTGTTGCCGCTGTTGGGACCTTTGCAGGTCTCCGTGATCGTGTGGCTGATGATGAACGCAACCTAAAAGCGTTGCGTGGGATAGCCGATGTGGCTAAGTCCAAACAAAAGCTGGCGACTGAACGCGAGCAGTTTGTGATGGATGAATTGGCGTCTGTTGCCAATGATTTGCTCTGTAAGTAGTTCAGCCCCCAAGTCTTTCTTGTCTTGTGCCCTGTTTTGATCATGTATCTTTGCTTTTCAGTTGTTCGGCCAGATGACAGGAATGAGAAACAGTGGGTGGAGAACCACATCTTTCAAGAAGCTGGCAGCTCGAGGCCTCATGCGAATAATTTTTGGTCCGATCGTAGTCGAGGTTTTGTGCTTGCTACCTTGAAGTTTCGAGTCATCCAGGCGAAGATACTCGTGAGTTCCTTTCACGAGGTTTTGATTGCAATGAACGCCGCTTTCTATCCGCTGCAAAGGGGTCCTGAAGATTGGAGCCATCTTCTCAGGGTGTTTGGTCGAGAAGGAGAGATTCGCGAGTGTGTTCGCAATGAGATGACTTGCGGCTCGGTGGTGGCTCTCTATTTCGTCCGGTTGTGGCATCCTGAGGTGAATTTCAACTCCATAGCTAGACTTCCTGATGATCCAGTCGACGATATGTCTCCTCATTATAGGGTTGTTCGTGCAGCAGAGGAAATCATTCGATTGACCTCGGATGAGGTTGACCGGGTTTTGGCGGCTGAGAATGCTCATCGCCATGTGTAAATGTAGGATGTATGTATCCTGTTGTGCTGTATAGTTTGTAAAAACAGTTGTAAGGTGTTTAACCTTGTGTATATAAATTTTCCTGTAATTCTGAGTTAGGCGTAGCCCCCGTGTGTTTGTGGGGTGTATACCCGTTACTTTTTAGCATGTAAGGATGAAGAATCTTTGAGTATCTATGGTTGAGAAACCATGTATTTTATTGCAATGACTGAGAAGTCATGTGTTTTTCTGTCGAGCTACAAGATGGCTAGTATAGCCTTATTACTGCGAGTAAAATAAATCTAGGGATAAAATTTGCGGAGTTGTGCGACATTCCAAGGATTGGAATAGACGCCTCCAGTCGCCGGGTTCTTCAGTCGATAGGCGCCACCTGGGATAACTTCGTGTATGATGAAGGGTCCTTCCCATGGTGGCTCGAGCTTGTGTCCTTCCTTCTGCTTGAGCCGTAGCACCAGATCTCCTACTGCAAAGGCCCTATGGCGTATGCGGCGACTGTGATAGTTGCGCAGCGACTGCTGGTATACTGCTGATCTTGCGATTGCAATATCGCGTATTTCGTCGAGTGCGTCCATGTCATCCGCGAGTGCCCTGTTGGAGGTTTCTTCGCTGTAAGCAACAATCCTTGGGGCGCTAAACCTAACGTCCTCGGGAAGGACTGCTTCGGCCCCGTAGACCATGAAAAATGGTGTGTAGTTTGTGGATCGGTTTGGAGTTGTGCGGAGGCTCCATAGCACGGAGGGTAGCTCTTCTGCCCAATGTCCTGTTGTTGGGTGTAGACGATCGAGTAGACGTTTCTTGATGCCAGCCGAAACTAATCCGTTGGATCTTTCGAATTGGCCGTTGGTTTGCGGATGGGCAACTGAGGCAAATTTGAAGTTGATGCCCTTTTCTTCACAGAACTGCTGTGTTTCTTTTGCCGTGAAGTTAGTACCATTGTCTGTAATGATGTCGTGTGGTACTCCAAACCTGCATGCGATGGATTCGAGGAATTTGATGGCGCATTGGGCGCTAGCCGAGGTTACCAGCATGGCTTCGATCCATTTGGTAAATTTGTCAACTGCGACCAGCAAGTGTGTGTATCCACCTGGCCTGGACTTGCGTAGTGGTCCTACCATGTCTAGCCCTCATTGTGCGAAGGGCCATGCGATGGGTATCATATGCAATTCCGTAGCGGGTGCGTGTGGTTTTGATGTGAATCGTTGGCAAGCGTTGCACCTGTCGACCTGCTCCTTTGCGTCTCTGGCGGCTGTAAGCCAGTAGAATCCTGCTCGGAAGGCTTACCCCATGATTGCTTTCCAGCTAGCATGATGTCCACAATCTCCTTGATGGATATCTTGCAATAATTCTTTGCCGTCCTCGGGTGCTATGCATCGTTGCAATATGCCTGAGATGCTTTGCTTGTATAGCTCTCCGTTGATCACCCGGAAGGATTTGCTTCGCCTGACTATCTGTCGAGCCTCTCGTGGATCTGCTGGGAGCTGTTTCGCGGACAAGTAGTCGAGGTATTTCTGCGTCCAGACTGGCTCGACCAGAAAAACTTGTCGCGAAATATGATGAATAAACTCGATAATAGCAACTTGTGGGCTGACCTCTGTCTCCGATGCTGTGGGTACGTCTGCAGTCTTCTTGATTTTGACTGATCGTCTAGTCATTCGTTCAAAATATATCCCTGGCGTAATGGGTGTATTTGTGGAACCCATGTTTGCCAGCCTGTCTGCTTCTTCGTTGCTGGATCTCGCAATATGCTTCAGCTCGCATCCCTTGAAACTTCCTTCGAGTAGATTGTACATGTCACGATAAGCGACCATATTTTCGGTGATAGCGTCGCATTCCTTCATTGTCTGTTGCACGATGAGATTGGAGTCGTCGTAGATCATCAGTCGGGTGGCTCCACACGCAACTGCCATCTTCATCCCATGCAACAGAGCTTCATATTCTGCGTCGTTGTTTGATGCTGGATCATCAGGTGAAAAATCCAATCGGAGGACGTATTGCAGTTTATCCCCTCTAGCTGATATTAGGACGATTCCAGCTCCTGCTCCTTCGTTTCTCTTGGACCCATCGAAGTACATGATCCAATTACTCGTGTACTCTGGCGGGCCGGGCGTTTGTAGCTCTGTCCACTCGCTCAAGAATTCCACGAGTACCTGGGATTTACTGAATTGCGCCCTGCATAGATGATGTCCCAAGCGCCCAGCTCGATGCTCCATTTTGCTATCCGTCCAGATGCCATTGGGTTGTTCATGATTGTACCGAGTGACGCATCATTAACCACTGTTATGGTGTGTTCCTGGAAGTAGTGCTTGAGCTTTAGAGCCGTGAGAACAACTCCATAAGCGAGTTTCTGGTAGTGAGGGTATCGTTGCTTGCATGGCGAGAGCACTTCACTGATGTAGTAGATTGGTCGTTGGACCCCATATGCCTTGCCCTCCTCAGGTCGTTCGACTACAATTGCCGTGCTGATGACCTGGTTTGTTGCGGCTAGGTATAGGTATGTGGCTCCCTCTCTTGCGGTGTTACAAGGATGCGCTTGCTTTGCAATGATCGTTTCAGGTCCGCGAATGCCTGCTTAGCCTCTGGTGTCCACTCGAACTTGTCCGTCTTTTTCAACAGCTTGTAGAAGGGTAATGCCTGCTCGCCCAATCATGCGATAAACCTGCTTAAGATGGCTAGTCGCCCTGCGAGCTGTTGGACTCCGTGTAGATTGGTTGGCTCCTTCATTGTCAAGATTGCTTGTATTTTCTCCGGGTTGGCTTCGATGCCTCTGACGGATACCAGGTACCCGAGTAGTTTTCCTGCTGGGATGCCAAAGACGCACTTTGTCGGATTGAGCTTGATCCTGTATGCGTTGAGGGCGTCAAATGTTTCTCTAATGTCTTCGAGGAGTGTATCCTCTACTCGAGTCTTGATGATGATGTCGTCAACGTACACTTGTACGTTCTTGCCAATGAGCTTGGCGAGGCATTTTTGCATGCAGCGCTGATACGTCGCGCCTGCGTTCTTGAGCCCGAAAGGCATTGTTGTGTAGCAGTACACACCGTGTGGCGTGATGAATGTTGTCTTTTCCTCGTCCTCCTGCTTCATCCGGATCTGATTATATCCCGAGTAGGCGTCCAGGAAAGAGAGGCGTTGACAGCCCGCAGTAGAATCCACGATCTGGTCGATTCGCGGGAGGGGGAAATTATCCTTGGGGCAGTGCTTATTTAATGACGTGTAGTCAATGCACACTCGAAGGATGTCAGTGTTCTTCTTTGGAACCAGCACCGGGTTTGCTAACCAGGTGGATATCTTGATCTCTCTGATGAATTTTGCTGCTAGCAATCTGTTTACTTCTTCTCCAAGCGCTTTCTGCTTGGGTTCTGAAAATCGTCGAGTGGTCTGCTTGATCGGTTTTGCATCCTTGAAGACTTCGAGTGAGTGCTCGGCGAACTCACTGGGTATTCCTAGCATATCTGAGGGCTGCCAAGCAAAAATTTCCCAGTACTCACGGAGGAGTTCGACGAGCGCGCTTTCCTATGCTGGCGAGAGGGTAGTTGAGACCATCGCTGTCTTCGCAGAATCCGTCGGGTGCACCTGATGCTTTCGGGTGTCGATGTTTGTGCTGAACTCCAATTCTGGCGCGTTTTTCTTTGTGAGGGGCATCACGGAGTGGTCCGTGGTCTTTGCCAGCTCCTGCAGTTCTTCTTGCATCCCAAAAGATTTTGCGATCTCGTTGAACTCGATGTCGCATTTGTTGGACTTCTGGAAATCTCCGTCGATGGTGATTACACCATAATCTCCGGGTAACTTGAGCTTTAGGTACCCGTAATGTGGTACTGCCATGAATCTGGCGAACGCTGTTCGACCAAGAATGGTGTGGTACTGTGAGGGCCAGTCGACTATTTCAAAGTCGAGGAATTCTCTTCTGTAGTTGCGTCGATTGCCCAACACAACCTCTAGGTTATGTGTTCCGAGTGGGCGGATCGCCTTTCCTGGAACTATCCCGTGGAAGGATGTTTCTGACTCTGCAATACCGTCCAGGTTCCGGTTCATCCGGCGGAGCGTATCCGCGTAGATAATGTTGATGCCGCTGCCTCCGTCCACGAATACGCGAGCCAGTTCGTAATTACCAATTTGTGCTTGGATTACCAAGGCAGCGTGTCCTGGTCGATAGACTCGTGGCGGGTGGTCTTCCATCGAGAAAGTGATTGATTGGTCCGCCATCTTCAGGTACTCGGGCTTTGTTGGCGGGGTTTGCACAGCCATGCATAGTTGCCGCGTGTTTGTCTTCTGAACTCTGCGGGATGGGCAGACTTTTTGTATCATTCCTAGCTGTCCAGCCGGGTTCGGGTACGCGTTAGCTCCTGCGTTGGGTGCGGGTGGCGCGTTTAGTGCTGCTAGCGCCATGTTTGGATTTCCTGGTGGAGGTAGGGGTAATGGTGGCTGGAACCCTTGATATTCTCCTCCTGGGAGTGGCGGGTAGGTTTGATTAGGTTCTGATCTGCTTTTCTTCGAGAAGGCCTCGTGGATTTCGATGAACTTTCGGCAATCCTTGAGGAGGTGCGTTGCCTTAGTTTTGCCCGTGCGCTTATCTGTGAATAGATGTAGCGAGTAGTATGCGTTTAGGTCCTCCTCGGGGCTTTTGTCTTCAGCTTTTGGTTTCCACTCGCGACTCCCGCGGCGCCCATTATCGCGGCTTTGTGTGAATTCTGCCGCTACCATTTCTTCCCGATCGTCGTGATCATAGTATTTTCTCCTTTTCTTTCGACCATGGCGGTCTTCTTCGGGCGCGGGCAATGATGCCCTCTCGTTGCGCACCGCGTCTTCTCCGTTAGCCCATTTGTCGGCTATGATCATCAGTTCCCCAATAGTTTTGGGTGCTGCTCGGCCCAGCTCTTCTCTGAAAGCAGTTCGTCGGGCGCCTTTCGCGAAGGCCTCAACCGCTACTTCTTCTGAAATATTTCCCGCAGTGTTCCTGAGTGTTCTCCATCGCTGAATGTACTCGCGGGTGGATTCTCCGCTCTTCTGCCCGCAGGCTCGCAGTTCTTCAATGGTTGCTGGTCTCTTGTAAGTGGCCTGAAAGTTCTTGCAGAAGTCGTAGTGCAGTTCATCCCATGATGCGTAACAGGACTTTGGCCTTGCTTCTAGCCAGCTGCGTGCCGCGCCGACCAAGTGCAGGTTGAGGTACTGCATAGCCGTGTTTTTATTCCCACGTTGGCATTTTACTGCCGTGAGGTAGTCGTTTAGCCACGATGAAGGCTCGAGTGAACCATCATATTTTGTGACTTCTGTGCTGAGCTTGAATCTCTTGGGTAGGGGTGCCTCGTGGATGCTGCGGGCGAAACACAGCGCGCCGCAAGTCTCGTCATCCGAAGAACTGGACGAGGAGCGCGCGCGGTTCCGTGCAGCTCTTGCCTTGTCCACCTTGTTTTGCGCGATATCTGACCGCACGTTATATCCTGGCTAGCGACCAGTTTCTTTCCTTGGCTCTTTGCTGCGATTCCGCGAGCGGCTGCTATGACGTAGTGAGCTTTTATCTCTCGGGCTGTCTTCGCTGCTGCTTCGACTGTCACCACGTCGCCGAGCTTCTTTTCCTCGACCACGGCGAGGTGATTTGTCTCTCCCAGGCGAAGTGCTCCTGTGCTTGCGCGATGCCTATTTTTCTTTCTCCTTCTCTTAGTGTTCGGCAGCTTTCCTGCGGTCGTAGGAGGCGAGTCTTGAGGCTGCCATGCCCAATCCTTTCCGAACCTGTTTGTACTGCTCCGCTCGAGGACCGTTTTCCGCTGGCTGGTTCATTTGCATGTAGGTTGCTGCGGCCAGGACTGCGGCGGCAGGAGTTTGCGGGTAGACGTTTCCATCCTCGTCAACCCGCATAAGGGAAGGTGCGAGTGACATGCTGATCCCACCCAGAGACTCGGCGTCCATGGATGTTGTTCTTGATGCGTATCCCTTCCTTGTGGGTCGAGTTCCGACCGAAGGTGTTAGGGACAGCTCGGCTCGGCGTTGACTTGATTCATCCGCCAATCTCTTCCGATGGGCCAGGTCTTTCCGAGCTTCTTTGATAGCTGTGGCCGCTTTCACTAGATGATAGTGGTAGGCGACCATATCTTCGTGTGGCGCTCCAGCCACATGCGGCTTGCTTGTTCGCAAGGCTTCTTTAGCTCGGTCCCAGACGTCCCGCGAGACGTCAATCTCAGCGCGCTCTGCAGCGCTTTGCTCTGTTTCTGGGGGTTGTTCCGATCCTGCCATGCAGACTTGGGCCAATCGTGGTCCGTGCGTCCTAGGCGTTGCCCGGAAAGTTCTCTGGATCTGTGAAGGTTCCTCTGTCGAGAGGGTATGGTAGTCGCTGGTGTTGAAGCGGATGGACTCGCCACTTTTTTCCAGATGGGGGCGCGAGTCGACATCTTCTGACTCAGATCCTGATTCTTCAGGGAAGTGGAGGATCCCGTCCTTGTTGGTGTAGAACTTCAAGCTTCCGAACGTCAAGGTGACGCTCTTCTCCAGATCGCTGAATACCGGGAGTGATTCCGGCGAGTGAGTGGTGACCACGACAGATCCGATCCAAATAGGATTGACTGGAGCCGAGGTCGAAGGTTTCCAACGTGAGTTGGATGATGAAGCCGATGACGCCGGAGATCCAGCGCCCGCCGTTCCCACAGACGGCGCCAATTGTCGAATCTGTTGCTCGGCAAATCCCTCAGGTGAACCTATAGGGTTTAGAATAGGAGAACCCATGAGCGCTGGTGGCGATCGTCGGCTAGATAGGGGGCACGATTTACCCAGGTTCGGGGCCCTCGTAGAGGTAAAACCCTTACTCTTGCCTCTGTCGATCTGTATTATTGAATAGATCGGTTACAAAGATGATTTCTCAAGTCGAGAGTACGATCTCGAGCTCAAGGATTTGGTGGTGCGGTATTGCTTGGTCCTCTTCCGGTGGTTCTCCTGGCCTTATATAGGTGGCCAGGTCTCAAACCCTACCCGGGGAGGACTCGAACTCTAACCCTATGTCGGTTACAAGTTTCCTAACTTAGCCCGCAAGGTATTGCGGGTGGGCTTCACGTAGGCCTTCTGGAACACTCCAAGGGCTTCCCTTCGTGGACCTTAACGTTGGGCCTGAGACGGGGTGTCCTTATCCGCAGGCACTGGCGGAGGGTCTAGTTGACCATACTGGGCCGTGGCCCATCCTTCTCATCGAATTTCATGAAGAAAACATCTATTAGTTCAGCCCGATTAGAGAAATAATCATAAATATGTGCTGATTCGGCCCACTCTTAGTCATATATCCTGACCTGGCCCATCCTCAATATTGCTGCACTCTCCGCCACTGTCCGCAGGGTCTAAGATCCATCCCTTCGTCACCGCCAATTGTAGCTCTGAAGGCACATATTGGAGCGCAATAATTTGATCACGCACACTAGCACGAACAAAATAAGCATGAACACCAATATGCTTAGTAAGCTCATGCTTCACCGGATCACGTGCAATATTGATAGCACATGTACTGTCAGACAATAGATCAGTGGGTGTCGTAACTGAGACACCAAAATTTGCAAGTAACCATCGTAACCAAGTCACCTCAACAGTCAAAAGAGCCATTGCTCGCAACTCAGCCTCTGCACTTGAACGGGAAACTACGGTCTACTTCTTCGTCTTCCAGGCAATGAGAGAACCACCAAGAAAAACACAGTAATCAGAAAGTGACCGGCGATCCATAGGATCACTAGCCCAAGTAGAATCAGAGTAGGAATAGGGTTGTAACGAACTAGAACGAGGAAAGAAGAGACAAAGAGAGATCGTCTCATGAAGATAGCGTAGAACACGAAGAAGGTGACTATAGTGAACCGGGGTAGGAGCAGAAACAAACTGAGTCAAGATATGAACAAAATAAGAAATATCTGGGCGAGTAACGGCTACATAGACGAGACTCCCGACAAGATGTCGATAACTAGTCGAACCAGAGAGGGGATCACCATCTGAAGCACGAAGAGAGAGATGGAGGTCCATAGGAGTCTCAGCAGTATGCTCATCAGTAAGAGCGGCACGAGTAAGAAGATCATGAATATACCATTCTTGGGAGATAAAGAAATCATCAAAGGTAGATGAAACGTCAATCCCAAGAAAGTAACGAAGCGGACCAAGATCTGAAATAAGAAACTCCTTACTCAGACGGGCCTTAATAAAGGCAATATACTCAGGGTCATCACCAGTGATGATCATGTCATCAACATATAGAAGAAGAGTGCGACCACGAGGAGAGCAGTGAACAAACAGCGCGAGATCATGAGCACTGGGAGAAAAAAGAGCAGCCATGACCACATAAGCAAAGCGCTCAAACCATGCACGAGGGGCTTGCTTAAAGCCATAGAGAGAGCGACACAAACACCAGACCATGTCATCATCAACAGAATATCCAGGTGGTGGTCGCATATAGACCTCCTCACGCAACTCATCATTAAAAAAGCATTTTTAACATAAAGTTGAGACACAGACCAATCACGAATAGATGCAACGGCAAGAAGAGTCTGAATGTGAGCGACAAGAGCAAAAGTCTCATCATAATCGTGGACATGCTCTTGTTGAAAGCCACGAGAAACCAGACGAGCTTTGTAAAGCTCAAGGGACCCATCAGAGTGAGTCTTCACCTTATAGACCCACTTACAGGTGATAGGGCGAATATAAGGAGGGAGAAGAACAATCTCCCATGTACCGGTGCACTCGAGTGCAGGGATCTCCTCGGCCATCGCAAGCTACCATTCATGATGAACAACAGCCTCACGGTACATAGTCGGCTCCGGAATAGCAGTAACATTGTAACTGGCGGGATTATAGAAACCGGGCGTAGTACAAGGCTGACTACAAAGAGAACAAGTCGGCTGAGACGGTGCACCAGAAGTAGAGGGTGCATCAGAGGACTCGTTCACAACATGTGGACGACGAGTATAGTAAAAGGGGAAAGCAGGATGAGAGGGAATGGTAGGAGGAGACGGAGAGGTAGAAGACACCGGTGAGGAGGGTGAAGAACACGGCGACGAAGGAGTAGAGGATATGTATGCTCTTTCTACCTCTCTAAATATATCTATTTGGTTGACTGTGGCTTATGAATATAGTACTTCTACAATTTACGGTTCTTCATATTTCCAATACATGTACTGGTATGGGGGTGGTTACTTGATCTCCTTTCAGTTTTTTTTTCTCGACTGAATTTATAAGCACAATATCTGTTTGAAGGCGATAGCTGGTTCAGGAGATTTGACAAAATTATATCGACGCAATGCATAATCTTGAAAGGAACCCGATTTTAAAACATATGAATCTTTTCTTTCAATTAGATGTACATTTTATGTTTAGATATTACATAAATGTGCAGTGCAAGGATTGTTCATATAAATGCTTAGACAGGAACATGATAAACTCATCTCATGGACAGTCTATATATAGAAAAGAAATCCACTTTTTGATTTGTAAACAAAGTTTAACGTCTATTCATGTAGAAGTGCATTCCATTGTCTGTTTATACTTTGCCTCACTTATTCGGATGTTTTCCTCTACTGTGAGTGTTGTGACACCAATGCCATACCGCCACCTATGCTGCCTCTATATCCTGCCACCATTTAGAGCTGTTAGCTCCCGCTGTCTCCATTCCTAGAACGCGTTAAGTTTTTAACTTTTCTCGAGTAGTTCGTATATGGTTTTTTATTGCAGCTGCAACATGGTCATGGTGAAGAGTGAGTCTGAGAGTTGAACATGAGGGTAATAAGCAGGTAGGGGTATGAGTGAGTGTGTTGTGTTTTCATATCCTCCTACTTCTATTTTGGAAGAGCTGAAGAATTCAGTAGCTAGCTAGGCCCAAGATGGATTATAAAGGCAGATGGAAAATATTTAAAGGGACCTTGTTGAGATGACATCTGATCTCATTTTGATGTCTTGAAATATGTAACTTTGGTTTTATAACCCTGTTCATTTACATAAGAGATTAAGAGCTGAAGAACGCAGTAGTTAGCCAGTCCCAAGATGGATTGTTAAGGTAGGCAGAAAATATTTAAGGAAACATTGTCGAGATGACCACTAGTAGGAAAAGACTTATAGCCCCCACCTTATTGCTGGCGAAGCTAACTTCTGGTTGGCAAGAAAATTACTGGTTGGCCAGCGCAAACCAAAAGATCACTGGCGAACCACGTACCCGCTTCGCCAGCGCTAGGTGAGGGCCCTAGGGACGCACACGATGCCGCTTACCGCTGGGCGGCATTACCTTTCTTCGCCAGCACTAAGTGTACTACCGCCGGCGAACACATTGGCTTGTTCGCCAGCGGTAACCTATGGGGCCAACGCGGCTGTTACCGCAGGCGAACGTCCCAGTGAGTTCGCCAACGGTAACCTAGCAATAATTGCAGCCACCCACCATCTCCTCCACTCTTCTACCTCTCACCTCTCCCCCTATATTTAAGGTCAATTTTCTCCACCCCCTCCCCTCACTTCAACCAACTAAAATTATTTTAGTTGATATATCTAGGCCTATCACTACAAAATTCCGCGCGATCTGGGACATTTCAATAACGTTGCGGATGAGCTCCAAAACGTCATTGAGGGCAATCTGCGACGGTTTACACGACGTAATGAGAACGTGTCTGATCGACTGTCACGGACGAGTCTGCGACGATTAAGTTGCCACTAAAACATCATGAGGAATCCACGACATACAAGCATTCGTCGCGAGTGACCAGGCTGGCCCAGTAAAGGCCCAACACTGCATAACGTTTTTTTTCCGTCGTGACATACTCCACGTGGCAGTTACCGTTGACGGATTCCGTTACCGCCAATTGATGATGTCACTTGCTCTTTTTCTGATGTCATCGCCAAGTAACAAGAGGGCGACACGTTGACTAACCACATGTCGCCACGTGGTCTACTATAAGCGACACAATTTTGTCGTCACAGAGGACATACGATGACGTCATGTTTTTGCAGCGATGTTTAGAGCGTTCCGTCGCGCATTGGAGAAAATCAATACACGACATGTGGGACACCAATATAGCCCCACGTGGACGATTAAATATGACGATTTTAAAATTTTCGTCGCGGTTACATGCAATTAGACGACGCCACGTGGACCACTCATATACCTCCACATGTGTACTACCGGCGACGAAATGTTTTCGTCCTGTTATAGTCTTGTGAGATCCCTCTATCACGACGTTTTCGTTCCGACGTGGTTGGAATGGCTAATTGAGTGGTCGAGAAGCATGTAAAATTCTATACTAGTTTTCACAGCAAAGCAAACACAACAAATACATAAATTCCAAATAAGGTCACAACCTAACTCACCAACAAAGGCCATCTAATACAGTTCAATAGACAATAAGCGGTTTCACAAAGGGCTACTTAGTTCCATATCTAGGATGAACTTGACCCAACATGCCACCAATAAGGTTTTGTATATTTGTTGACTCTTCTTAATACCTTTGTGTTCCTCCGTCATACACAACAATTATTGTCGATGCTTGATGCTATCTGCATCAGCTTGTTCCTTGGCCTGTTTCAACTCTTCAACTACAGACTGCCGGTCCTGCCTCTCTTTTCTCTCATTATCAAGTTGAAGGTGAAGCTGACACTTTGTTGCTCTTGCACGGGTTTTGACCCCACCTATGGTATTCAGGAACAGAGCATTTCGATGGCCCTTGGTCAGCATGGCAGCGACAGCTTCGACTGCAGAAAGAGGTTACTTGGCAGCGCCATCCACTAAGTAGGTTCTAACATCTTCACTTGCATTTCTTCTTATAAAGCATGTAAAAGATTTAGATGAAATAAAAGCTGAACTAGCTTGTAAGGAACATTGATATCATGACAAGCATGTAAGGAACATGTATGAAAAATAGCAGGCAACAAGCTTGTACATAACAATGATGCAAATAGCAGATGATAAGAAATTAAGCACGCATGACAAGATTTAAGGAAGATAAATGAAAAGTATCACATGGAAGGCATGTAAGTAACATTGCTGAAAATAGCAGACGACAAGCATATACAGAACATAGATGAAAATAGCAGCTCACAAGGATAGATGAACTAGCGGATACAAGCAAGCAGTATGCATGTACATAAACTATGAGATGACAAGCATAGATGAAATAGGTGACTACAGGAGTTTGCATCATAATTCACAAAGTGAAGCATCAGTACGTGTCGGATATATGCCGATTAGGGGTATGTCCGCCATTGGCCTAGAAAGCCGGATTACCCGGGTGGCCTGTTGGTAATGGACCACAGTCCATTGGGCGGCCCAGTAAGCTGATGCGTAGGAAGCCGGATTCTAGAAGAACCCGGACCACGGGCCAAAGTGGTGCGGCTTGGAGGAGAAGACGGATTCCTTACTTTCCAATTTAGCTACTTTCCATAGTCTTCTAAGTGTCCTTTATGTAAGCCCTAACCCGGCTATCTATATAAAGCCGGACGGGAGAGAAGAAAGACACATACAATTAGCTAGAAACCAACTCGCCGAGAAGTTGATCCTCGCCGAGTTAGCGAAACCCTACTCACATTGTACTTTGTATACTTCAGGCTTCAGCCCCGATTTAGTGAGATTGCAGGAGTAGGAACGCCGCCTAGTTGCGTCGTACCGAACCTGGGTAAAACTTGGTGTTCTCGATTGTCGTATTACCACGTCCCCCACGTCTCTACCCGTAGGCTCATGGCACCCCCATCTATGATCCTTACTTTGATGTCTCGACATTACGTAGCTAGAAGAATCTATTGAGCTAATTGTTGATCCCAGAGATAAACATAATTCCGAGGGACTTACAATTGCTCTTTTCATAGGCGAAGAGAATCCACGTGTCTTGCTGTTGTGCGTAGCTTTGAACAATTAGAAGGCACATTCCCCCATGTTGCAGCAAACCTCGTAGCTACAAGAACCTGTGGCGCTATGGAACTGGATGACCTTTATGCTTTGCTTGGCTTTGAGACAAGCCATCTACAGAAACAAAGTATGAACTGATTAGACACAGTCCATGTTATGGAATAGAAATAGTGGCAAGGTAGAGTGAACAAAGACAATACTTGTTTCCTGACCAAGGACCAGTTATCGACTAACCTGCACCATTCTGCTTCGCTCATTTGTCCAACTACATTAGGAGGTGTTCATACAACTCTAATCTTGTCTTAAACTCTGTAAAAAATTGCTTCAGAAAATGGCGTCTTTGTCTTGTACGGTTCTTGAGATGCATCAGAAGAGATTGATGAATAACAAGGTCTCTGAGGTTCAGATAAAACTTTGACTGAAACAAAAGAAAGAGCATTTTTTAGTTATATGAACAACAATGGAATGAACTGGAAAGTTGGGTTATAAAACTTATAGACACGTGGCCGTACACTACCAAATTCCGTGCGGTTTGAGACATTTCAATAACGTTGCGGATGAGCTCCAAACCGTCGCTGAGGGCAATCTGCGACGGTTTACGCGATGGAATGAGAACGTATCTGATCGACTGTCACGGACGATTTTGCGACGATTAAGTTTCCACTAAAACGTCATGGGGAATCTAGGACGTACAAGCATTCGTCGCGAGCGACCGGCCCGGCCAAGTAAAGTCCCAACACAGCATAGCGTTTTTTTTCGTCGCGACCTACACCACGTGGCAGTTACTGTTGATGGATGCCGTTACCGCCGTTTGATGACGTCAGTTGCTCGGTTTCTGATGTCATCGCTAAGTGACAAGAGGGCGACATGTTGACCAACCACACATCGCCACATGGTCTACTATCAGCGACGCAATTTTGTCGTCAGGGAGGACATACGATGACGTCATGTTTTTGGAGCGACGTTTTTCGCGTTCCGCCGCGCGTTGGCGCAAATCAATACACGACATGTGGGCCACCAATGTAGCCCCACGTGGATGATTAAATATGACGATTTTAATTTTTTCGTCGCGGTTACATGCAATCAGACTACACCACTTGGACCACTCATATACCTCCACGTGTGTACTAATAGCGACGAAATGTTTTCGTCCTGACATAGTTTTGTGACGTCCCTCTATCACGGCGTTTTCGTTCTGACGTGGTTGGAATGGCTAATTTGAGTGGTCGAGAAGTATGGGAAATTCTATACTAGCTTTCACAGCAAAGAAAACACAACAAATACATAAATTCCGAATAAGGTCACAACCTAGCTCACCAGCAAAGGCCATCAAATACAGTTCAACAGACAACAAGTGGTTTCACAAAGGGCTACTCAGTTTCATATCTCGGATATTTGTTGGCTCTTCTTCATACCTTTATGTTCCTCCGTCATACGCAACAATTCTTATCGATACATCATCCTATCTGCATCAGCTTGTTCCTTGGCATGTTTCAACTCTTCAACTACAGACTGCAGGTCCCGCCTCTCTTTTCTCTCATAATCAAGTTAAAGGTGAAGCTGACACTTTGTTGCTCTTGCACGGGGTGTGACCCCACCTATGGTATTCAGGAACGAAGAATTTTGATGGCCCGTCAGCACGATAGAGACAACTTCGGCGGCAGAAAGAGGTTCCTTGATAGCGCCATCCACTGAAGTAGGTTCTAGCATCTTCACTTGCATTTCTTCCTATAAAGCATGTAAAAGCTTAAATAAAATAGAAGTTGAACTATCTTGTAAGGAACATTGATATCATGACATAATGTAAGGAACATGTATAAAAAATAGCAGGAAACAAGCTTGTACATAACAAAGATGCAAATAGCAGATCACAAGAAATTAAGCACGCATGACAAGCTTGTAAAATACATAAATGAAAAACATCACATGACAGGCATGTAAGTAACATGGCTGAAAATAGCAGACGACAAGCATGTACAGAACATAGATGAAAATAGTAGCTCACAGGGATAAATGAACTAGCAGATGACAAGCAAGCAGCATGCATGTACATGAACTCTGAGATGACAAGCATGGGTGAAATTGCTGACTATAGGAGTTTGCATCATTATTCACAAAGGGAAGCATCAATACGTATATAGAAGAATCTATTGAGGTAATTGTTGATCCCAGAGATAAATAGATTTATGAGGGACTTACAATAGTTCTTTTCACAGGCGAAGAGAATCCACGTGTCTTGCTGTTGTGCGTAGCTTTGAACAACTCAAAGGCATCTTCCCCCATGTCGCAGCAAACCTCGTAGCTACGAGAACCTGTGGCGCTATGGAACAGGACGACCTGTCTGCTTTGCTTGGCTTTCATACAAGCCATCTACATAAACAAAGTATGAACCGATTAGACACATTCCAGGTTATGGAATAGAAATAGTGACAAGGTAAAGTGAACAAAGACAATACTTGTTTCCTGACTGAGGACCAGTTATCTACTAACCTGCACCATTCTGCTTCGCTCATGTGTCCAATTGCATCAGGAGGCGTTCGTACAACTCTACTCTTGTCTTCAACTCTGTTGAAAAATTCTTGCTTCATAATATGGCATCTTTGTCTTGTATAGTTCTTGAGATGCATCAGAAGAGATTGACGAATAATAGGGTCTCTAGGGTTCAGATGAAACTTCGACTGAAACAAAAGAAAGAGCATTTTTCAGTTATATGAACAACAATGGAATGAACTGGAAAGTTGGGTTACAAAACTTATAAACATGTGGCCGTCGTAGGACGAAAATATGTCTTCCATTCCCTTGTACTATTTCCAATGGGGGAAGACAGGGACAGTGTGCTTCACAGCTATTGAACATGCAGTAGCATACATCGAAGCAACCTTTGGTCCACTGGCCTTGTCTTTCCCGGAGGAATAACAATTCTGATCATGTTTCCTTTGGACATGTTTCTTCCCCTCCCAGCTGCACCACTCGAAACTATGTCTTCACATGGGTAATCTATAGAAATTATGGCAATTCTAGAGTTAGTATTCTGCATTTTGGATTTCCCTCCGTACATGGCTCCTCATAGAGCATGCAATATCTGTAATATGCCATCTTGCTCCTTGTTCCGGGCACCTTGCTCCTCGACTTGGGAACCTAGCCCCTCGCCTAGGAATGGTGGCAGCTCGCCTTGCACACCTGGCAGCTCACCGTAGGGAGATGCCTGCACGCATTGGGCAGCTACCTCCTCACGTTGGTCAGCCTCCTCCTTCTGTTAAGCAGCTTTCAGCTGGCCAGGGGCAAGTGCCTGCTCGCCTTGGGCAGATTCCTGCTGGCCTTGGAGAGCTGCCTCCTCGTCTTGGACCACTGGTCGCTTGAGTTCATCATCTGCATCCGGATGGAAATGGGCAACTGCATGCTTGCGATGGGCCTTGATGCGCTTGTGACTACATCCACGTCCACCAGGAGCCATCTTTGTCCTACCATATGTACTCTTGACTTTAATGTTCCTAAGTTGCACGGTTCATATGTACCAAATTAACTAGGATAGTAGCACAAAATACATGGCAAAATAGTAATTAAGCCAGCAGTTCCACGCAACATAAGTACCTTTATTGTTGAGCTATCACGCAAAGCATGCCTTACCTAGAGGGTGGACATGGTATAAATGGAAATATATAGCTGGTCTAGAATTGATGATTTATGCGAATAAATGGAAATAAATAGTTGATACATGTTCTTTACAAGTAGCCCTATCTTTCATTGGGATGTGACAACATAGAGTTAGAAAATCTTAGTGATGTAATTCGCTGTTTGACCATATCAGTAATCTAATTTGCAGACCTAAGTATGATAGGATCGCATTAGAAGTGATCTTAAGCTTTATACAAGCTCGGAAATAAGCAAACTCTGACCAAAAGAACTTCACGGCTACCTGTCCGACGAGGTGGCATATCTTGACAGCGACCTGGACGGCGAGGTATCAAATCTGGATGGCGACCTGGACGGCGAGGTGGCAGATCTAGATGGCGTCCTGGACGGTGAGGTGGAAGCCCCGGGGAGGCGAGATGGAAGCCCGGGAAGGCGAGCTGAGCGGCTGGGTGGAAGACCGGGGACGGCAAGGTGGAAGCCTAGGAAGGCAAGCTGCACGGTGGGGTGGAAGACCGGGGACGAATAGGTGGAAGCCCGAGAAGGCGAGCGACAGGGCGAGGTGGAAGGGCGGGGCGGACTAGATGGGGTTTAGGAGGAAAGGGGAATTTGGGAAAAGAGGAGGGGAAATTTTGGCGAGGGGGCAGACAAGGGACAGGTTCTAAATTTAGGGCGGCATAGACGGCACAGTTTTTGGTCGATAATTTGGGTGGGCGGCGTGAAATGTTCTGCGCGCGCCTCATTTTGGTACGTTGGCTGGAGAACATTGCTGGTCGTTGGATACATGATGGATGGCCTAAAAACATAACCATTATTGAAATATGTTATTTAAGGATAATGGGAAGACATCTTTAAATTACTGACATAAACTATTAATTAATAAAATGCACATTGCTACCCTCTTCGGGGCTCCAGTCAACGTGTGTGCGATAAGTTTAACTTTGCTCCAGCGGGGCTAGGGTTTCGCCATAGAGGGGCTCCGGAGCGTCTGAATGCCAACACAACACATGGTATGCCATACCATGTGTGTTATAGTGTGGCATGGGTCTTGGATTCCCAATATTCCCTCACTCTCTGTGTTAGGGCTTCACCGGTGTTGGATTCTCTCTGGCTGGTTCTAGGAATACTTAGAGCCCGAAACTCCCGGATCTGACGGAACAGGGGAAATCTTTCCAAGAGGTGGGTCCTACCATTTTTATGGGTCTTTATTGTGACTAACCTAACACAACCAATCAATTAATTCAACTTTTCTACCCCTTCCGACTCACCTAGAGGGGCCAGAACGGTAGTTCCGTCTTTTCCCCCAGCTGGGCTAGCGTTTCGCCGTAGGGGGGCTCCGGAGCGTATGAATGCCACCACAATATATGGTATTCCATACCATGTGTGGTAAGTTTAGAATGGTTCTTGGATGCCCAAGATTCCCTTACTCTCTGTGTTAGGGCTTCTCCGGCGTCGGATTCGCTCTGGCGGGTTCTAGGACTACTTAGAGCCCGAAACTCCCAGATCTGATGGAACTGGGGGAATCTTCCCAAGAGGTGGGTCCTAACATTGTATTGGGTGTTCCTTGGGCCTAACCTAACACAACCAAGAAATTGGTTCCACTTTTCTACCCCCTTCGGGCTCACGTAGAGGGGCCAGAACGACAATTCCGTCTTTTCCCCAGCGGGGCTATGGTATCTCCGGAGAGGGGCTATGGGCCGTCTGAATGCCACCAAATCCCATTATATGTCGTACCATATTTGTTAGAGTGTGGCATGGGTCTTATATGCCCAAGATTCACTCACTCCCTGTGTTAGGGCTTCACCGGTGTAGGATTCTCTCTAGCGGGTTCCAAGACTACTAAGCCTGAAACTCCCGGATCTCACGGAACAGAGGGAATCTTGCCAAGAGGTGGGACCTAAAATTGTCTTGGAAGTTCCTTGGGCATAACCTAACACAACCAATCAATTGGTTCCACTTTGCTACCCCCTTCCGGCTAACATAGAGGGGCCAGAACGGCAGTTCCGCCTATTTCCCCATCAGGGATAGGGTTTCTCCGGAGAGGGGCTCCGTAGCGTCTGAATGCCACCAAAACAAATAGTATGCCATACCATGTGTGTTAGAGTGTGGAATGGGGTTTTTGATTCCCAAGATTCCCTCGCTCTATGTGTTAGAGCTTCACCGACGTCGGATTCTCTCTCACGGTTTCTAGGACTACTTAGAGCCTGAAACTCCCGGATCTAACGGAACATGGGGAATGTTTCCAAGAGGTGGGCCCTACAATTTTCTTTGGTGTTCCTTGGGCCTAACCTAACACAAACAAGAAATTGGTTCCACTTTTCTACCCCCTTCTGGCTAACATAGAGGGGCCAAACGGCAGTTCCGCCTTTTTCACCAGCGGGGCTAGGGTTTCTCCGGAGAGGCGGTCTAGAACGTCTGAATTCCACCACAACACATGGTCTGCCTTACCATGTGTGTTAGAGTGTGGAATGCGTATTGGATTCCCAATATTCCCTCGCTCTCTTTGTTAGGGCTTCACGGGCATCAGATTCTCTCTCTCGGGTTCCAGGACTACTTAGAGCCCGAAACTTCCGGATCTGACGGAGGGAATCTTGCCAAGATGTGGTCCCTACCATTGTCTTTGGTGTTCCTTGGGAGTAACCTAACACAAACAAGCAAATGGTTCCACTTTGCAACCCCCTTACGGCTCAGTAGAGGGGCCGGAACGGCAGTTCCACCTTTTTCCCCAACGGGGCTAGGATTTCTCCGGAGAGGGGTTTCGGAGCGCGTCTGACTGCAACCACAACACATGGTACTCCATACCATGTGTGTTAGAGTGTGGAATTGGTATTGTATTCCCAATATTCCCTTTCTCTCTCTCTGTGTGTTAGGGCTTCACCGGCATTGAATTCTCTCTCGCGGGTTCGAGGACTATTTAGAACCTGAAACTCCCGGATCTGACGGAACGGGGGGGAATCTTTCGAAGAGGTGGGCCCTACCATTGTATTGGGCGTTACTTGGTCCTAACATAACTCAACCAAGCAATTGGTTCCACTTTGCTACCCCCTTCCTGCTCACGTAGGGGCCAGAACGGCAGTTCCGTCTTTTTCCCTAGCGGGGCTATGGTTTCTCCGGAGAGGGGCTCCAGATCATCTGAATACCACCACAGCACATGGTATTCAATACTATGTGTGTTAAGTGTGGCATGGGGTCTTGGATGCCCAAGATTCCCTCGCTCTCTCTGTTAGGGCTTCACAGGCGTCGGATTCTCTTTGGCGGGTTCTAGGACTACTTAGAGCCCGAAACTCCTGGATCTGACGGAACGGGGGAAATCTTGACAAGAGGTTGGCCCTATCATTGTATTTGGTGTTCCTTTGGAATAAACTAACACAAAAAATAAATTGGTTCCACTTTTCAACCCCTTCCGGCTCACGTAGAGGGGCCAGAACGGCAGTTCCGTCTTTTTCCCCAGCTGGGCTAGCGTTTCGCCATAGGGAGGCTCCGGAGCGTATGAATGACACCATAATATATGATATGCCATTAAATGTGTGTTATATTATAGAATTAGTCTTGGATGCCCAAGATTCCCTTACGCTCTGTGTTAGGGCTTCTCCGGCGTCGGACTCGCTTTGGCGGGTTCCAGGACTACTTAGAGCCCGAAACTCCCTGATCTGACGGAACTGGGGGAATCTTCCCAAGAGGTGGGACCTACCATTGTCTTGGGTGTCCTTGGGCCTAAAATAACACAACCAAGCAATTTTTTCCACTTTTCTACCCCCTTCTGGCTCACGTAGAGGGGCTAGAATGGCAGTTCCGTCTTTTTCCCCTGCGGGGCTTTGATTTCTCCGGAGAGGGGGCTCCGGACCATCTGAATGCCACCAAATCCCATGTTATTCCATACCATGTGTGTTATAGTGTGTCATGGGTATTGGATTACCAAGATTTTCTCACTCCCTGTGTTAGGGCTTCACCGGTGTCGAATTCTCTCTATCGGGTTCCAGGACTACTTAGGGCCCGAAACTCTCGGATCTGACGAAACGAGGGGAATCTTGTCAAGAGGTGGGACCTAACATTGTCTTGGGAGTTACTTGGGCCTAACCTAACAAAATCAAACAATTGGTTCCACTTTGCTACCCCCTTCCGGCTCACGTAGAGGGTCTAGAATGGCAGTTCCACCCTTTTCCCCAGCGGGGCTAGGGTTTCTCCGGAGAGGGACTCTGTAGCGTCTGAATGCCACCACAACACATGGTATGCCATACCATGTGTGTTAGAGTGTGGCATGGGGTCTTGGATGCCCAATATTCCCTCGCTCTCTGAATTATGGCTTCACCTGCGTCGGAATCTATCTGGCGGGTTCCAGGACTACTTAGAGCCTGAAACTCCGGGATCTGAGGAACTGGGCGAATCATGTCAAGAGGTGGGACCTACCATTGTCTTGGGTGTTCCTTGGGCCTTACCTAACACAACCAAGAATTTTTTTCCTCAGCAGGGCTATGGTTTCTCCGGAGAGTGGGCTCCGGATCGTCTAAATGCCACCAAATCCCATGTTATGCCATGCCATGTGTGTTAGATTGTGGCATGGGTCTTGGATGCCCAAGATTCTCTCACTCTCCGTGTTAGGGCTTCACCGGTATCGTATTCTCTCTGGCGGGTTCAAGGACTACTTAGAGCCCGAAACTCCCGGATCTGACGGAACGGGGGGAATCTTTCCAAGATGTAGGCCCTAACATTGTCTTGGGAGTTAATTTGGCCTAAACTAACACAACCAAGCAATTGGTTCCACTTTTCTACCCCCTTACGGCTCACGTAGAAAGGCCAGAACGGCAGTTCCGCCTTTTTCCCCAGCGGGGCTAGGGTTTCTCCGGAGAGGGGCTTCGTAGCGTCTTAATGCCACCACAACACATGGTATGCAATACCATGTGTGTTATAATGTGTTATGGGGTCTTGGATTCCCAAGATTCCCTCGCTCTCTGTGTTAGGGCTTCACCGACGTCAGATTCTCTCTAGCAGGTTCGAGGACTACTTTGAGCACGAAACTCTCGGATCTGACGGAACAAGGGGAACTGTCGTGGGATAATCACGGCAGATGTTACCTGGGGTAACTGATCTTGGGGCAAGTCGACACAGGTATTCGGGAGAGGGTTTAGCTCGTGGGAAAACATGGCGAAAAGCAATCTAAGAACCAGAGAGCAACTCGCCGGCTCTCGATATTATTATACTGGATACTCGATAACAGGTATTACAATATGACTTGAATCTCTCTCAGGCGAAGCCTAGGGGTTGGTTTATATAGTACTCATACCCCCTTTGACTTGCCATACAAAGCGCTCCTTGAGTCCTACTCGAATTCTACATACGTATCCTAGCTTTCCTTATCGTAACCCACAATCCGGGTTACGATCCTTACAAGCCCTGGGCCTTCCGGAAGCTTCTGCGTCCTTAGCCGGATTTGGTCCATACGCCGTTTGGGCCGGATTACACCTGGAGTTGGCATACCGGGTTACTATCCCCTCATCAGTAGTCCCCAGAATAGCTTGGGCTTCCAAGACTTACTCTTCGAAGCGCTGGCTATTCCCTACAGAAATATTAGATGCAAACACATGAGGATTAAGACGCAGCGCGTCTATGAATAGCCGCGACTGGCGCCAAGGAAGCCAGGTGAAAACCCGGCTCTTCTTTTTAGGTTCTTCCTTAATCTCTCAAACTTAAATCTCAATAGGAAACTCCATGACTCCACATCCTTCTTGATAACTACCGCTGATACAGGGAAGGCAATTTTCCCTTCCTTTTTCTCTGGATCATATTGGCCTGCGCATAAAATGTGCCTTTCAAATTTCGAAGCCACCAATTACTCCGCATTCCCCGGGTCTCGACCGTTAGGCTAAGCCTTTCCACCCGGACGGTTATAAATAAAGACCAATGAGCAAATCCAACTCTTAACGGCTCATTTCCCCCATTCCACTTCTTCCCAAGCTCGAGCTCGCAGAGTACCACCACGGGAGCCCCACGCATCTCGCCGGAGCCCATCCGACTTCGTTTGCGCTCCGCCACCGCACGAACCGCTCCAGCTCCCGAATCCGCCGTCAAGCCTCCGATTCGCCGGCCAACGGTCACGAAAGGGCACGAATCTTGCGCTATCTGTCTCCGCAAGGCCTTACTCCAATCCTCTTCGGTAAGTTCCTTACATCCTCCAGCTTATTCTCGCAGTTTCTTAGTTCTTCCTCAGATTGGATCTGAATCGAGCGGTCCGCGATTTCTCGGGCTGCGCCAGATTAACTCACCGGTTTCTACTATAACCGCTCCCAGCCCGGATGAATGCCACCAAAACACATGGTATGCCATAACATGTGTGTTAGAGTGTGGCATGGGTCTTGGATGCCCAAGATTCCCTCGCTCTCTGTGTTAGGGTTTCATCGGGTTCTCCCCCAAGACCGACCCCTCGAAGAGGAAGTCTCTGAGGGATCTCCATCGTGCATCGCTGGGGAGGAGTCCTTCTCCGACCCCGCTCGTTCCCGTTAGGAGCCTCGCCTGCTGGGAGATAGCCCAAGTGAGGGTGACACTTTGACCTCTGCACGGATGATGAAGCCGTCGTAGAAGACCGGATGGCTTTTACAGTTGCCATTCCTGTGTATAAAGCGCAGGGCTCCGCTGCGCGCACCAAAGCCCCGTCTGTGGCTTTCCTCTTTGGTGCAAGAATACCGAGTCCGCGCTAGAAGACGAGGGTGACGTCACCATGCTCCCCCCACCATGACTCCATGGACGGCGCAACTGTCCCCCGGCGACCAGGACCGTGCAGGAGGCGCAGCATACGGGGCGCCCCCCCTTTGGCACCTTGTGGTATCTGTTTCCCGCCATGTGAGCTGGAAACAGGTCTGATGGACAGTATAAGTAGACTCCCCTGCCTCCACGGAGGAAAGGGAAGAACAAGAGAGAGAGAGAGAGAGAGAGAGAGAGAGAGAGGACAAGAGAGGAAACACCAAGTAGATAGATCACCAGAACTCTCCATTGTACTGTAATCTTCACAGTCCAATCAACTAGACAAGCAGGAGTAGGGTTTACACCATCACGGTGGCCTGAACCTGGGTAAACCCCTCGTGTTGTTCTTATTTTCCTTCGAGAGCTCCCCTCTTGAAGCCTCTGGAGGTGCGATTGAACGTGGTTAGCCCCTAGTGTTCGAACCTTATAGTGCTACCCTGTCGTTGACAGAACAGCCAATCCGACATTTGGCGCGCCATGTAGGGGGCTAAGGCGTTTCTCTCGCATCTCCTCCACCATGGTCGCCTCCCGCGCCAACTGGAATAGCCGCAGGGCGCGGTCCTGGAGGCGAAACAACCTCGGCAGCCTCGTCACCGACTTCTTGCACATCGGGCTTTCCCATTCTCGCTCCCCCGCGTCGCAGCGTGGGCGTGGCACGACGCACACCACTGGGTTCCATGCGGACCCGGTGCAGCCCCTGCGGTCTCCTGCACGGGTAACCATGCAGGATGCCCGGTCAGGAGCACAGGGCCGACGCGCTGCCAGACCATGCTCGACGCCGGTGATACTCGTTTGGTGTACACCATCGAGCTCACCTCAGCTCCATCAGCCAACTAGGAGCAGACTGGCTTCACCACGGCTGACACGCACGTGGATAGGCCGGTGGAACCCCTACGAGCGCAGGGCAATGCTCTCTCGAGCGCGCGACACGACATACTTCGCCCCAGGAAATGCCACTACAGGTGTAGAGTGGCCTAGCTACCGAGAGCAGCGGGCGAGCACCCGGGCAGGGTGCTGCTACGCGTTCAACAGAGACCTGTGGGAGGCAAGGTTGCCCTCGGCCTTCCGGCCTCGCCTCCCTCCACGATACACGGGGGACGGCCCCCCATCGAACTTCCTACAACAGTACGAGCCGCGAGTCAGGGCTGCTGGGGGAGGTGACCGGTGCCTACTGAGGTACTTTCCCTTGGCTCTCAGCGGACCTGCGCTCGCATGGTTGTTGAACCTCCCGGACAGCTCCGTGAACTCGTGGGAGGACCTGCGCAAGCAGTTTCTCCAACGCTTCCGCCAGTGCTCCGTCTTCCCTGTGGTGAGCCCGAGGGTCAAATAACCCTCTGGCGTTTCACCATGGGACGCGGCAGCCGCGATGCGGCGGAGGCGCACAACACCCCCCATCACCTCGCATGTATACTCGGCTCCCTCGCCCCATCTTTCGGGCGCCACATCACGCAAATACCACGGGAGGTCAACACCGCCTGCCGTGGGGGTGAAACGGCCGCCCTGCCACTCAAGTGGTCCCAGCAGGAGATCTCCTTTGACGCCGCCGACCACCCCAAGGTCGTCGGCTCGGTGGGCGCCATCCCGCTGGTGTGCACCCCCACGATCAACCATGTCGCCGTCTCGAAGACGCTCGTGGATGGAGGCGCTGGCCTCAACGTGATCTCCCTCGGAACCTTCGAGAAGCTGCGCGTTCCTTGTGACCGCCTCAGGGCCACCAGGCCATTCACCGGAGTAACCAGTGGCACAACCGTGCCGCTGGGGAGGGTCAGGCTGGCTGTCTTGTTCGGAACCTGCCACAATTACCGCACCGAGGAGATCGAGTTCGACGTCGCCCATATCGGGCTGCCCTTCAACACCATACTCAGCTACCCGGCGCTGTCCAAGTTCATGGCCGTCATGCACCACACATACAACATGGTCAAGATGACCGGGAGCAGCGGACCCATCGCTGTTCACGGGGACGTAAAGGACGCAGTGTGCTCCATGGAGGACGCTTACAAGGAGGCGGCAGCATCACACCCTATCGACGAGGGAAACCTCGGGGACTCTGTCGAGCCTCCGAAGAAGAAGAAGTGGTTCTCTCATGAGAGAGCAGCGACAAAGAAGGTCTCTATGAACCCCGACAACACAGGGCCGACACTCACCATCGGGGCCTGGCTGCCCCCCTAATAGGAAAGCGCGCTCGTTGCCTTCCTCCGTGCAAACGCGGACATGTTCGCGCGAACATCGTCTGATATGCCCAGTGTACCAAGGGAGGTGATCGAGCACCATCTGACGGTGTGTCCGGGCGCACACCTGGTCATGCAGAAGGCCCGTTGCCAGGGCCCGGAGTAGCAAGAGTTCATCATCATGGAGGTGGAGAATCTCCTCGACACCAAGATTATTCGCGAGGTCATCCATGCCTAGTGGATCTCCAACCCCATCGTCATCACCAAGCAAACATGTGGAGGATGTCTCTGCGTGGACTTCACCTACCTCAACAAAGCCTGCCCAAAGGATACATATCCTCTCCCGAGGATCAACCAAATAGGGGACTCCACCGCTGGGTGTGACCGCCTCTGTTTCCTAGATGCCTTCTCAGGCTATCATCAGATCAAATGAAAGAAGAAGACAAAGAGAAGACCAACGCCTTGCGGGTTGTTCTGCTACATTTGTATGCCCTTCGGTCAGAAGAACGCAAGAGCCACCTTCTAGAGGCTCATGCGTATTTCCTTGGGGACGCAGATAGGGAAGAATGCGGAGGTCTATGTCGAGGACATCGTCGTCAAGACTCACGAGGAGCGCACGCTCGTCGATGATCTTGCAGAGACATTTAAGAACCTCTGTAGGGTCAACATCATGCTCAACCCCGACAAATGCGTATTCGGGGTTGCGGCAGGGAAGCTGCTGGGTTTCCCGGTGTCCCATCGGGGCATCGAGGCGAATCCCGACAAGATCCGGGTGATACGTGTGAACACACGTTCGTTGGGAGACCCCAAGAGGAAGGTATTAAGAGCATAGTACCAAGTTTCCCTCAGAAAGAAACCAAGGTTGAATCAACCCGTAGGAGGAAGGATTAACTTCAGAAGGTTGATGTAGCTAATATAGCAGGGCGCACTACCGGTTCAGCAGCAACGTGGAACCTACACAACACAATCAAATCACTTTGCCCCAACGAAGCAGTGAGGTTGTCAATCTCACTGGTTTTCCTGAACACAAAGAGGTTAAACATATGGTGTGGAAAACAGTATGAGAACAGTAGCAGCAGTGTGTGTATTATCAGTATGAGAAAATGGACCAGGGTCCACAGCTCACTAGTGGTGTCTCTCCGTGAAAGATAAATAACATGTGTCATGAACAAATTACAGCTGGGCAATTGACAGAAATGAAGGCTGCACCGTAGTGCATATGCAATACATAAATATTACTATGTGATTCATGCGGGCATTACAACAAGATACATAGACCGTCATCCAACTGCGTCAATGACTAATAATCCACCCTCCGAATATCATCCGAACAAACGTTGGGTATTAAGTTGGAAGCAACAGATAGTCGCAGTAAGCAAACTGTGTAATGTAAACTGTGTAAACAAAGTAAACACTGTTTTTTCTCCCTAATGGCAACAACACATCCTCCATCCGTCACGTTTCTGTCACTCGAGCACAGATGCAAAGGAGGCATGAACCCACTATCGAGCATAAATACTCCCTATTTGAGTTACTAGCATCTACTTGGCCAGAGCATCTACTAATAACAGAGAGCATGCAAGATCATAAATAACATATGCATGAAGATAACATGATAGATTGATAATCATAAGACATAACATTCAACATTCATCGGATCCCAGCAAACAAAACATGTAGCATTACATAAATATGATCTCGATCATGTAGGGCGGCTCACAAGATCTAAACATGAGGCATAAAGTGGAGGAGACAACCATCTAGCTACTGCTATGGACCCGTAGTCTAGGGATGAACTACTCACATATCACTTTGGAGGAGGGCATGGTGGTGTAGACCCCACCGAAGATGAATTTCCCCTCCGGCAGTGTGCCGGGGAGAGCTCCAGAACCCTCCCGATCTCGGGATGACGATGACGGTGGCCTCGGGTGATTCTCGGGAAAAAGTGGTATTATTTTAGGGTTGATATGTCGGGGGATTATATAGGCGAAAGAGCGATGGCAGAGGCGCCCGAGGGGCCCAACATGAAAACAACATGGAACATCAGAAATTAAGGATACGTTTATGACGTATCACCGGGCCATCGAAGAGATGCAACCTCCACGACGACTGAAGGATATGCAACGCCTCACGGGATGCGTGGCGGCGCTAGGGTGCTTCATTTCCAGGTTCGGCGACAAGGCTCTCCCATTCTTTAAGCTCCTGAAGCGTTCGGGTTCATTCAAATGGACTGTCGAGTGATACGTCTCCAACGTATCTATAATTTATAATGCTCGATGATGATATTATGCCAATTGCTACATGTTTTCTCCCTTCTTTATAGCATTTTTACACGTTTTCCGAAACTAACCTATTAACAAGATGCCAAGTGCCAGTTCCCTGTTTTCTGCTGTTTTTTATTTCAGAAAAGTTGTTCTGGAAATATTCTCGGAATTGGACCCCACAAATCCCGAAGTGCCTATTTTCCCCGGAAGCATCCAGAAAACCGAAGAAGAGTCGAAGACGGGCCCCAGGGGGCCCACACCATAGGCTGGTGCGCCCCCTGGCCACGCCAGCTATGGGTGTGGGGCCCCCAGAGCTCCACCGCCTTTGCCCTTTCGCCTATTTAATCCCCCCGGATGGAAAACCCTAAACACCTGATCAAATAGCCCCGAAAAGTTCTGCAGCCGCTATCACCGTTAACCCTAGATCAGGGGGGTTCTGAAGCTGTCTCTGGCACCCTGCCGGAGAGGAAATCATCACCGGAGGCTTCTACATCACCATGCCTGCCTCCGGAGTGATGCGTGACTAGTTCGTCCTTGGAATACGGGTTCATAGCTGTAGCTAGATGGCTGTCTTCTCCTCATATGCCTCCATATTTAGATCTAGTGAGCTTCCTATCATGATCGAGATTGATCTTATGTAATTCTATATGTTGTGTTTGCTGGGATCCGATGAATATTGAACTTATGCCAAGTTGATTATAGTATTTATTGCATATGTTATTTGTGATCTTGCATGCTTTCCGTTGCTAGTGGTTGCTCTGGCCAAGTAGTTGCTAGTGACTCCAAGAGGGAGTATTTATGCTAGACAGTGGGGTTCATGCCTCCTTTTCGCCTGTGCTCGAGTAACAGAAATGTGACGGGGGAGGATGTGTTGTTGCCACTAGGGAGAAAAAAGCGGTGTGAGTGCCCGCGTGTACGGTCATTGCTTACTTTACACACATTGTTTAATGCAGTTATCTGTTGCTTGCAACTTAATACCTAAGGGGGTTCGGATGATAACTTGAGGGTGGATTATTAGTCATAGATGTAGTTGGATTACGGTCTATGTATATTGTTGTAATGTCCGCACTAAATATCATAGTAGTCTTCATGTCATGATGTGCACTACGGTGCAACCTTTATTTGTCAATTTCTCAGCTGTAATTTGTTCACCCAGCATGATATCTTTTATGGAGAGACACCACTAGTGAACCTATGAACCCCGGTCCATTTTCTTACACTGTTAAACAAACCACAACTATTTCCTGCTTTCTTTACTTACTGCAAGCATACACCATTTTCCACACAATACGTATAATCTTTCTTTTCAGCAAGACCGGTGAGATTGACAACCTCACTATGCCATTGGGGCAAAGTATTTTGGTTGTGTTGTGTGCAGGTTCCACGTTGTTGCTGACACCGGTGAAGCGCCAGCACCACCGTCAGTGGTATCAACCTTCCGAAGGAACTCTTTCTCCTACTGGATTGATAACCTTGGTTCCTAACTAAGGGGAAATACCTACTTCAGTGCTCATCACACCCTCCTCTTGGGGTCCCCCAACAAACGTGTGTGTATCACGAGCATCAAGGATATTTTCTGGCTCCATTGTCGGGGACTTAATCATCATCAAGAAGCCTCCCCATCAAGGCACCATCAAAGTGTAGCAAGGATTTTCTGGCGCCGTTGTCGGGGAGAAAGAAGTCTTCTTGCAAGGGGAGTCTCGCACACTCAACCTCTTTATTTTGTTTATTGTCTTGTTTTTATTTTTGTCTTGTTATCAAAAAAACACAAAAAAAAATTAGTTCTTATTCTAGCTGTTATTTTTGCTTTATCATGCTTGTTATCAACGGTTGATGTCTTTGAAACTTTGACACAAAAAACATTATAAGGAACACCGCTTGTCACTAAAAGGAATACACTTATGGGAACAAATTAATAAATTGCATAACTATGCTAAAAACTTGTGCTCTACTTATAATGTTACTTATTGCTTTGATAAATCTTGCTGCTGTAGGTGGTATAAACACCTCCATTTTCAATGTTAGTATAATGATGATGTTACCATATCTTCTTATGTTAAGGGAAATTATCAATTATATGATGTGGAACAAATTGAAGAATTTATTGCTTGGAAGGGTGCATTCGAAATTGCTTATTTATTTGAAAGTATTGATGATGCACCTTATAAATACGAGATTTATGCTATACTTGAATATTGCTTTGATAATTACAAGGATTTTAATTACTACATAATGGAATATCTTAATAAATGCTCTCAACCTAAGGAAGAGACTAATGCCTTGCAAGAACCTATGGAAGAAGAAAATGCTGAATCTAGAAGCTCATTAGATGAAAAAGAGGAGGAGAGTGATGATTAAGATAAGGAAGAATGGAGCTACCCATGTCTACCTCCCAATGATAGTAACTCTTTAACTCATAACTGTGATGATCCTATTGATTCTTTTGAAATATCCCTTTTTTATGAAGTTGATACTTGCTATACATGTGACCTTGATACTACCCTGAATGAAACTTGTAAGAATGATATTGCTACTATTATTTATGATAATCCATGCTATTTTGATGAATCCTATGATAATCCTCTATTTATTCCAACTATTGGTATGTATGATAATGAGGAAGTTTGTTTAGAAAATTTATATGATAATGCTCTTGATGATGGTCCTATATTACTTGATGTTATAAATTATAATGCTACCGAAAATAGGATTGCTATAATGTGTCCCATACCTATTAAGAGTGACCATTCAGCTTGTTTTGCTATTGCTAAAAGTGAAAAAAAAAGAGGAGCTGATTTTAAATTTTGATCCCACTGTTTTTTAGCTTGATATGAATTGTGTGCTTTTAGGCCATGACAAACATGCTTTATGTGATAATTATGTTGTTGAGTTTGTTCATGATGCTACTGAAAATTATTATGATAGAGGAAAATATGGTTGTAGGAATTTTCATGTTAATAAAACACCTCTCTTTTTGTTGAAAGTTTTGAAGTTGCTCTTGCTCTACCTTCCCATGATTTCTAGTTTGAGCTTCTTTAATTTATTTCTTTACAAGATTCCTATGCATAGGAAGTAGGTTAGACTTAAATTTATTTTATACTTGCTTCTTGGTGCTCTCTTTTTCTTAATTCATATTTCTTATGTGAGCATCTTCTTCACCTGAAAATACTTGAGTTGCTTTCTATGCGTAGCTGAAAGGCGTTAAAGAAAAGCGCTACCAGGAGACAACCCGTTTTATTTCTCTGTTTTCAACATGTTTTCCTTCGTTTTTTTTTGTTTTTTTTTGCACCTGGGTGTTTATCTTTCCTTAGAAACCCCGCTGTATCTTTTCTTTTGAGTTTTTTTTGAGCCAAGTAAAGCCTCTAGTGGAAAGTTGAGACTATATTTTCAGATTTCTTCGCAGGAAACAGATTTCTGTTGTCCACTGTTAATTACGTATAAAATCACATAAAATTCAAAATGACCTGAGATTTTTTGTGCGTAATACTGGGATATATGCGCCACTTTTCTTAGTTGACCACTTTTTGATTTGAGTAACAGAAGATTTTTGAAAAAAATATTCTTTACCTGCTGTCCTATTTTAACAGATTTCTACCAATAATTGCATTTGCATCTTAGTCTCTTTCTTTTGGTGTTCTTTTGAGAAAAAGAGTTTTAAAAGAAGGTGTGAAAGTATCTAAGGTGTTTTTGAGTGTTAGGCTTGTGTTGAAACTGAGCCATGTGAATTTATTATTTCGATTGCACTAATGTTGCTAATGAAGATTGTGAGAATTTTGGTGTGAAGGAAGTTTTCAAGGGTCAAGAGAAGAGGATGATATGATGTGATCAAGAAGAGTGAAAAGCCTAAGCTTGGGGATGCCCCGGTGGTACATCCCAGTAAATTCCAAGAAGACTCAAGCCTCTAAGCTTGGGGATGCCCAAGGCATCCCCTTCTTCATCAACAAATTATCAGGTCACTTCTAGTGAAACTATATTTTTATTCGGTCGCATCTTATGTGCTTTACTTGGAGCGTCTTTTATTTTTTGCTTTCAGTTTATTTTTATTTTTGCAATAAGCTTGGTTGGACCCCAGCATTCTTTTATTGGAGAGTGACACGCTCTGCTTTTTCATGGGAATACTTTGTAATCTTAATCTTTGTCTGGCTGCTGCATTTATTTAGCTCCTGTTTTGCATGAATCTCTTATCAGAGCTGTTAGTTTTAGTAGTGTTATGTGATTACTCTCATGTTTGTTTGCTGTATCATAAAGAGTATTTTTGTAAGAACATATCTTGTATGGTGCTTGTTGGGAGAAGAAACTGCTGCTTGAAGTAGAATTTATAACAGTGCAAGTAGAAGCTTGTATAGACTGTGGCTAGAACATTTTCATGCCATGCTAAATATTATTTTAATTTTAAAGCCTTGTTGTTATTGAGTAGCATGAATAGCCTCAAATAGATGAGAGTGTTTAATATGCCATTTAAAGATTCATGAGTTGTTCTTGTCATAGTAAAGCATTAATTTATGGCATTCTCTTTCGAATGTTTTATTTGGTTGACTTGGCGCATGATCACACCATGTTTATGACTATTAACCAGTCACGAATACCCTCCATGACCACTTAGATTTTGAACTTTTGATACTGCTTATGCTTTAATTAATGATGTTTATGTCGCTATGCATGATTATGGCTCTTATGCTCTCTTGATTTGTCGCTCCCAGTCTTTTGCTAGCCTCCACCTGTACTGAGTATGAGCTCTACTCGTGCATCCAAGTCCCTTAAACCAAAGTTTTCCCATTGTGTACACCATACCTACCTATATGTGGTATTTCACTGCCACTCCAAGTAAATTGCTCATGTGCTACCTTTAAACTTTCAAAATTGATCATGTCTTGTGTTCTTGTTTTTGCTCATGAGGACGTGAATGCAGAATATTTATCTCACTTGTTGACTGGTTTTCACACCCTCTACTAGTGGTTTCATCCGCTTATCCAAATGATAGAAGAGCTGGCAGCGGGGTGCCAAGCCCCAAATTGATACAAACAAATTATCTTCACTATTTTTGCCCCTGATTTATCAGTCAAAGCATAATTATGTAAACAAAAGATAAAGAGGGATGACCTTCTACCCAGATGCGTCCTTCATATGGGAGCCGCTCTTGTGAATCCAGTTGGCTTGTCACGTACTGTATTTTCTGTTTACCATTCGTTGACATTAACATACACCTCTCCTAAAATATAGACACTCCTCCATGGTATGTGATTGTTGGCAGGCACCCGAGGATTTAGTTAGCCATGGTTTGTGAAAGATGGATGGGAGGAGTGTCTAACTTTTAATACCTCCGTTTAATAAAATAAAAAGCTCTAGAACATGAGTTAATCCCTGCTTCCCTCCGCGAAGGGTCTTTCTTTTACTTTTATTTTGAGTCTCCATCTTCTAACTTTATGCACAGTTGAGAGAGAATTTTTGCCATTCTGAGTTCTATGTGCATTTGTCCCATAAACATCAATAATTGATTCATGATGTGATATCGTTTGTTCTTAAATTATTTTCTCTAGTCTTCCTCATGAACTTTGAAGGTGTCCTGGCATTTATGTTTTGTCCCACTCTTAAGGACTAGCGAAATACCACTTTGCCATGCTTTCTCTATACTTAAGATACTCTTCATGATGCAAAGTGATTGCTATGCTTTATTATTAAAGTTTTATTTATCATGTTTGTGTTTGAAGTTCTATGATCTCAGAGTGCATATGCTTTTACATTAGAATGTTCAAGATTATGTTAGTAGCATGTCACCTCAGAAATTATTGTGTTTTATCGTTTACCTACTCGAGGACGAGTAGGAACTAAGGTTGGGAATGCTTGATATGTCTCCAACGTATCTATAATTTTTTATGCTCCATGATGATATTATGCCAATTGCTACATGTTTTCTCCCTTCTTTATAGAATTTTTACATGTTTTTCGGGACTAACCTATTAACAAGATGCCAAGTGCCAGTTCCCTGTTTTCTGCTGTTTTTTATTTCAGAAAAGTTGTTCTCGAAATATTCTCGGAATTGGACCCCACAAAGCCCGAAGTGCCTATTTCCCCCGGAAGCATCCAGAAGACGAAAGAAGAGTCGAAGACGGGCACCAGGGGGCCCACACCATAGGGTGGCGCCCCTGGCCACGCCAGCTATGGATGTGGGGCCCCTAGAGCTCCACCGCCTTTGCACTTTCGCCTATTTAATCCCCTCGGATGGAAAACCCTAAACACCTGATCAAATATCCACGAAAAGTTCCGTAGCCGCCATCACCGTCAACCCTCGATCAGGGGGGTTCTGAAGCTGTCTCTGGCACACTGTCAGAGAGGAAATCATCACCGGAGGCTTCTACATCACCATGCCTACCTCCGGAGTGATGCGTGAGTAGGTCATACTTGGAGTACGGGTTCATAGCTGTAGCTAGATGGTTGTCTTCTCCTCATATGCCTCCATGTTTAGATCTCATTAGCTGCCTATCATGATCGAGATATATCTTATGTAATTCTATATGCTGTGTTTGTTGGGATCCGATGAATATTGAAATTATGCCAAGTTGATTATAGTCTTTATTGCATATGTTATTTGTGATCTTGCATGCTTTCCGTTGGTAGTGGTTTCTCTGGCCAAGTAGTTGCTAGTGACTCCAAGAGGGAGTATTTATGCTAGATAGTGGGTTCATGCCTCCTTTTCTCCTATGCTCGAGTGACAGAAACGTGACGGGGGAGGATGTGTTGTTGCCACTAGGGAGAAAACAGTGGTGTGAGTGCCCGCGTGTACGATCATTGCTTACTTTACACACATTGTTTAATAAGTTATCTATTGCTTGCAACTTAATACCTAAGGGGGTTCGGATGATAACCTGAGGGTGGATTATTTGTCATAGATGCAGTTGGATTACGGTCTATGTATATTGTTGTAATGCCCGCATTAAATATCATAGCAGTATTCATGTCACGATGTGCACTACGGTGCAACCTTTATTTGTCAATTGCCCAGCTGTAATTTGTTCACCCAGCATGCTATCTTTTATGGAGAGACACCACTAGTGAACCTATGAACCCCGGTCCATTTTCTTACACTGTTAAACAAACCACAAATATTTTCTGCTTTATTTACTTACTGCAAGCATACACCATTTTCCACACAATACGTCTAATCTTTGTTTTCAGCAAGACTGTTGAGATTGACAACCTCACTGTACCGTTAGGGAAAAGTATTTTGGTTGTGTTGTGTTTAGGTTCCACGTTGTTGCTGACACCGGTGAAGCGCTAGCACCACCGTCAGTGGCATCAACCTTCCGAAGGTCCTCTTTCTCCTACTGGATTGATAACCTTGGTTCCTAACTAAGGGGAAATACCTACCACTGTGCTCATCACACCCTCCTCTTGGGGTCTCCCAACAAACGTGTGTGTATCATGAGCATCACCGAGGCAGCTGCTGCATTTGAGGAGGTCAAATGGTATCAGGAAAGCCCTCTTTTACTCGTCACACGACGACAGCGGGAGCCGCTGCGCCTATACCTTGCGGCCACCCCTCAGACAGTCAGCGCTGCACTTGTAGCTGAAAGGCCGGCCAACAAGAAAAGAGCGGCCCTGCCCAACCTGGAGCCCATGTCTGCTTCTCTCCGAGAGGATCCCATTGCAGGCGAGGAGCTCCACAAGGAGAATGCCCTCATGCAGCCTCAAGAGAGCCCCAATGCGTCAGGACAATTCACTACCGGGGCCTCTACAGTCCCTCTCATCGAACACCATGTTTACTTTGTAAGCACCGTACGTGTTTCGAGATACCCGCGAGAGGTACCCCGTTAGCAGAAGCTCCTATACGCGCTCCTTGTGGCTTCGAGGAAGCTTCGTCACTACTTTGAGGGGCACCCCATCACTGTGGTGTCAGCCTTTCCCCTCGAGTAGATCCTTCAAAATTCCAACTCCACGGGGCGTGTCACGGAGTGGGCTGTCGAGCTTCAACACTTTGAGCTCTAGTTCCTCACGACCAAGATCATCAAGGGAGGAATTCTTGCGGAATTCAATGTAGAATGGACAAATCCACCACCAGAAGAAGACCCCGAGGAGGAGACAGCCGTCCCCGGGAAGCTGGCTCCCGGAGAATGGACCATGCATTTCGACGGCACTTTCTCCACCAAGGGCTCGAGGGCTGGTGTTGTGCTCACGTCGCCTACGGGAGACAAGCTCTACTATGCCATCCAGCTCCAATTTGGCCACAAGACGACGTGGAGCTTCAGCAAGCTCAAATCTCACAGCAAGAAGTGGATCGACGAGCTTCCGTCGGTCCTGTGGTCAATCCGCACCACCGCAACCAAGCCCACGGGGGCAACGCCTTTCTCCCTAGTCTATGGGCCGAGGCCGTTCTCCCGGACGAACTCAAGCTTGGCTCTCATCGAGCCATGGCTTTCAACGAGGACATGCAGGGGTAACTCCACGCCGAGGACTTGATGCTTCTCGAGGAGGCGAGAACCCAAGCAGCCACCCGCGCTGCTTGGTATCAGCAAGGCCTCCGGCGCTACCACAGCAATACCATCATGCCACGCACACTGGAGGTGGGCGACCTGGTCCTAAGTACGATTCTCTCCCGAGAGGGCTTGCACAAGCTCTCTCCCATGTGGGCGGGGCCGTATCGGGTAACGCACGTTGCGAGACCCGGTGCGGCACGACTGGAGGCTAAAGATGGCACGCCTGTGCCAAACCCGTGAAACATCCAACACCTGGGGAAGTTCTACCCTTAGTACTTAGTTCTTTTTCGCTCCACGTGCCTCTGCTAGGCCATGGTGACACACCCTAGAGTGGACCCCGTGACGCCATGGTAAAAACGACGCCAGGGCCTCCATGAAGGTCTCAGGGGACATCTCATCAGGTAGCCGCACGGCCGTAGAGAGCCTCTACCCACATACGTGGGAAGCCGCATGGCAAATCTTTGCACCTGAGCTCGCGCGAGTCTCAGCCCCATGACGATGTGAGTCCCGTGTCCGCACGGGATGCCAAGTGCTTCTTGGGGGATCACAGTGTCATGACATCCCCAAGCGTGTGTAATAGAGCCTCACTCTAGCAGTAATTTTTTTATCCCTGCCAATAAGACTTGTCTCTCAGCAAGACTCTCTTTCTTTCTCCGGGAGCATGCATCTGTCACTCCTTCTTGAGGATGCCTCGCAAGCGGGGGCTAGGATCGGTAGTCGTGCACGGGTGAGACCCAATCAGAATAAATCCAGGTGGTAGAGCTCTGTCTAAACAGGTCGCTACCGTGCACAACACCTCATCAAACCCTTGGTGCTGACTTCCTCTCGAGGTATCCACGAGAAGGGTGACAGGCACATACTCTCGCTCACTGCAGAAACGAGCACCTACCTCCTGAAGAACCTAAACACGGACTTTCCTCGAAGGAAAGAAGGATGCCCCAAGAGGGGCAGCGGCAAAGACATTCGCGGCAAACGGCTCACCCCGACAAGGACTCGGAAACTCCCAGAGCTAAGTTTAAAAACTCTTTTCGCTAGCTTTCAGAAGAATCCGCTCGCAAATGATAAGGCCAAAACACATTTCCTTCATATTTCATACATGACATACATTCGAGTACATGGAAATGTTGCAGATCCGTCGAGAAGACAAAAAGAAGATAGAACTAGGAAGGAGCTAACCCCCTTCTGCGGCTAGCAAAGGAAGAAAATCTGCGACTAGCCTTGGCCGAACATGTCTTCGCCACAGCTACGAGACATGATCGACCGAGGAGGAGCGATGGCTACGACAAGGAGAAGGAGGAAGAAGAGGCTACTGGACGAAGGCCGGATGATCACGATCGTCAGGCCCTCCATATGGACAAAGGCACCCAAAGGCCTTCAGTCGCTCGCCGAGCCCAGATCGTCGCTCTCGTCCTTGACAACTGACGGATCTTCCTCATCCTCCTCTTCAGCAACATCATCTTCATCATCGTCGGCATCCTTCCCGCCACTGCTCTCGCTCTCGATGCAGCACTCCACACGCTCGCCGCGTTGCCCGAAGATCTTTACGAAGAGGCGGTCCACCCTGACAAGGCGGAGGTGGAGGACTTGGCTCTCCTCCAGCCGCTGCGCATTCGCGAAGGTTTTCCACCCCCTCGACAGCGACAGGTGGCCGGAGGAGCAAAACTCCGCCGACACCCACCAGGGCCCGTTGATGAAGCCCACCACCTGAAACTAGAAGCCGCGGGGCGGGTTGTGCTCGACGGAGGCGGCGAAGACGTCGGGGAGCCTCACCTGACTACAGAGGCGACTGCAGAGGGCCACCAGGAACTCGTGCTACGACACGCGGGTGTCATCCGCCCAGCGGGGAAGAGAAATCTCCATCACACCGCGGCCGCGGGGATCACGGCCACCGTGACCACGATGGCTCCCCGCGTTCGCTCTAGCCCGAGCAGACGATCCCTCCGGCGGGTCAACAGTGATCACGGCACGTCTCGCGCTCCGTCGGGGAGAGACGGCGGCGCCCAGGGACGAGCTTCCGCCTCGACCTCCACGGGCCATGCTTGGCCCTTTTTTCTTTCTTTCTTATCTGCATGTGGAGAACGGAGAACGGGGAAGACGAAGATAGTGCTCGAATAGGAGAGGGGGTTCCTCCTCCTCCCATTTATACCAAGGCCGAGAAACAATACTACTATCGGTTGGCCTTCCACATGCTCGAGCGCCGAGGCAGAAGGGGCCACGTCCCGAGGGGGGCGTGACCAGACGACGAGGCCCTTGCTGCTCTGCGCCGCCCGGTCAGAGTAGTAATTGAGACAAGACGTTTCTGCCCCGTGGGGAGATCGTGGGGTCCCCTGCGAACCATCGCACCACGTGGAAGGTTGGGCCCGCAGTCTGGGGGCCCAGGCCGCTCCGCGAAAACGCACACGTCATGGGCCCGGGGGCTACTGTTGGACCCACGGATACCAGGGTATCCTGGGCCGTCTACTGCTGGCCCAGCCCATCGGGTACAGAAGGAGTCCGTACCCATCCAACAAGACAGGGAGAACTTCTTGGCAGTTCTCCCCAAGACCGACCCCTCGAAGAGGAAGTCTCTGAGGGATCTCAATCGCGCATCGCTGGGGAGGAGTCCTTCTCCGACCCTGCTCCTTCCCGGAAGAAGCCTCACCCGCTGGGAGACAGTCCATGTGAGGGTGACGCTATGACCTCTGCACGGATGATGAAGCCGTCGTAGAAGACAGGATGGCTTTTACAGTTGCCATTCCCGTGTATAAAGCGCAGGGCTCCGCTGCGCGCACCAAAGCCCCGTCCGTGGCTTTCCTCTTTGGTGCAAGAAGACCGAGTCCGCGCTAGAAGACAAGGGTGGCGTCACCACGCTCCCCCACCATGATGCCCTGGACAACGCAACTATCCCCCGGCGACCAGGACCGCGCAGAGGCGCAGCACACAGGGCGCTCCCCCCTTTGGCACCTTGTGGTATCTGTTTCCCGCCAAGTGAGCGGGAAACAGGTTCGATGGCCAGTATAAGTAGACCCCCCTGCCTCCACGGAGGAAAGGGAAGAAAAATAGAGAGAGAGAGAGAGAGAGGACAAGAAAAAGAGAGGAAACACCAAGTAGATAGATCACCAGAACTCTCCGTTGTACCGTAATCTTCACAGTGCAATCAACCAGACAAGCAGGAGTAGGATTTTATACCATCATGGTGGCCTGAACCTGGGTAAACCCCTCGTGTTGTTCTTGTTTTCTTTTGAGAGCTCCCCTCTTGAAGCCTCTGGAGGTGCGATTGAACATGGTTAGCCCCCAGTGTTCGAACCTTAGAGTGCTACCTTGTCGTTGACAGAACAGCCACTCTGACACACTTGCATGTGGTTTAGATAACATGCATGTACCACAGGAAAAATAAGGATGTCTAGATCTGATGTTTAAGCATTTTAATTTGATTAAAAGTGATTGAGCAGTTTCTGGGATTTTCAAAAAAGAATAAAGTTCACAGGGAATCACTCCACGGGCCGAATCGGTCAGTGACTGGGATGCACGGCGCTGGGCCGGCCCAATTCTCGTTCACGCGCGAGCGAAACGGTAAGTCTTCGTTGGATCTCCATCAAACGACGCAGAATAGAAGGCGCGGTGGATTCAAAGGGATCCACATATCCGGAGAAGAACGGCGGAGGTTCATCTCCTTCCTGTCGACGCGGCTAGAGGCGCCGGTGACCCTAGCTATGGCGATCTCGAGCAGGAGCTCACCTAGGGCGTGCACGAGCATGTGAGGCGAGGTCGAGGAGGATGAGGAAGGTCGAGGAAGGGTCGGAGAAGCAGCAGCAGCGACAGCAGCTTCCAAAGCACCCGATGTGCACCATGGAGGATTCGGCGATGTCGAGCTCAGCGGCGTCGTTCCTGCAAGAAAACGGTTGCGACAAGGCATCAGGCGCAATGGCCAGGGCAATGGAGAGATGCAGATATGGAAATGGAGAGAGTTGAGAGAGAGAGAGAGAGAGAGAGAGAGACGAGGCAGATTTGTTGCATTTCCTTCCTCTTGGGCAGAGCTCGAGAACACGGCTCTCCTCGCTCTCATACAGAGAGACACAGGCAGTGCATGGCTGGGATGGGTGAGTGAGCAATGCGGAGTGGAGTGGCAAAGCAGAGGGGCAGGAGGTGATCTTGTACTCTGGGTTCACGAGCGTGCACACACGGTGACCTCGGGCAATAATGGAGAGAACTCATCCGAGCTCGTGTGCTCTCCTCAGGCGACGAGCAACACATGGACGCTCTCGGTGAGCTTGGTGGCACCATGAGATAGAGGCTAGTGGCCTAAAGACGTGGAAAGAGGAAGTCACCTCAAGTCCCCGCCAACACGAATGTTTATCGATAAAACCAGAAGTCACCTCAAGTTCCCTCAAATTGAAATCCTCTAGATTTTCCCTTTTTCATCTTGACATTTTTCTCGGCATAAAAACATAAACGTGCTTCGATGTCTCTTGGACGAAACTGCATAAAATCAAATTTAAGAATAGTATTAACCTCACATGTTTAAAAAAGCACCCAGAGATTCACACATGTAAGAGTGTTAACATAACTACGATCGTTGATAATATAATTTTTAGATACACACTACTCAAAAGGTAGTCGTGAAAATTTCTGCTTCATCCTTGAACCGCTGAGAAAAAAATCATCACAGAAAAACAAGAAATAGGAGAGTTTTATTTGCTCAATGTCGAGATAGAAACCTCCCTACACTACGGGAGACAGGCCAGACGCCGACGGCCTGACCCCGTCGGTGTATGATAGGCCAACGGTGACCGTCGGCATAAGCATTGCGCCGACGGCAACCTTGTCGGCGTACGGATAGGAAGAATTGTTTTTCAAAACTTTTTGTTTCAAATTTTTTTCCCAATTATTTTTTCAAAAAAAATTATACAATTTTTTGTTTGAATTGTTGAACCAGTTAATCGCACTATACACATATTTATATTTTCTGTAATCATTCTAATTTTAATTTAAATTGCTCGCTTCTACTAACACTTTCAGATCGGTCACCCATCCTCAGACTACTCCCGTCTCAGTAGGCTTAACTTCTTAGTTCATTCCATGTGAGTTGCCTAGAAACAACGGATGTTTTGCTGACAATAGTATCCAATTAATCCTGTTAACTCTTGGAACATCATGTGACACTCCTTTATTTTTTTATTTAAGTAAAAAATAATAACTAATAATAATCTTGAATTCAAATAAAGTTTCAAAAAAAATCTTGAATTTAAATAATAAATTTTTTTTGTCTTTTTTATTTAATATTAAATAATTCATATCTACAGATCCATAAATCGTAATTTGACAAATAATATGTCTAAATCAATTAGAAAAATGATAGAAATTCAAATATGACATCCATATAATATTTTTCATCAGGTATATGACTTTATTAAGTGGGGTGTTTAGTGTATGGTATATGGTCACCCAACCAAATTGGGTGTCGAAACTAGGTTTTATGGAGAAAATAGGCCAAACTTGGGCACCAAATGACCAAACCATGTTGGAATGCGCCAAGATATGGCAAAGTGGAGCACGATGGTATTGCAAACAAACATAGACCTAGGTTTGTGTAGTTGGGTGTGTAGTATAGCATCACCCCAAGCAAATGAGATATCTTCTACGAAGATTCTTGGTTTTCGGGCCAAATGACGGGTGTTATGGCCACATCAATGGCATAATTTGTTAAAATGTGCCCATATTCTATACAAACATGCATATTGAAAGCATGAACAATATTGATGAAGAAAGTTTTCCTTTTCATTGTACAAAAACATATTTTTCATTCTCTAAGTCTGAAAAATCGGTTTTTTATGAAGCACCAACCACAAATATGTTGCAAAATTTGAGAACTAAATTTTTTGAAAAAAATATACCATGTTATATGCACAAATAACCAAATTGATGCCTATGAAATGGTTTTCATCCACCTCTTTTTAAAATCACAAGTTTCAGCCGATTCAGTTGTAAACGGGTCAAACTTGAACTACATTTTTCTCGTAGTTTGCACATGGTTTTTGGAAAAAATATTTTTTAGGTACAAAACAACCTCTTTAATCATAGATAAACCAAGATTTTCTCAATATTCAATTCTTAGCTACGAGGTTATGCCAGCCATCTTGACCTTTTTTTAATCGGCATAGAAAATTCAAAAAATTCTAAAATAATCAAAATGATGTAAGACCTTCGCGTGGTGTCATTATATATTTCCTAGTATCCACACAAAAAACTTGGAATATGACGGTTATATATATTGAAAAGGTGTTCATAGAAATGAGCTATCTTCTACGAAGATTCTTGGCTTTCGGGGCAAATGACGGGTGTTATGACCATATCCATGGCATAGTTTGTTAAAATATGCTCATATCCTACATAAATATGCATCTTGGAAGCACAAACAATGTTGACGAAGAAAGTTTTTCCTTTTCATTGCGTAGAAAAACATTTTCTATTTTTCGAGTGTGAAAAATAGATTTATTTTTTGAAGCACCAACCATAAATATGTTGCAAAACTTGAGAACTAACTTTTTTGAAAATACTATACCATGTTATATGCACAAATAACAAAATTGATGCCTCTGAAATGGTTTCCATCCACCTCTTTTTAAAAACACAAGTTTCTCCCTATTCAGCTCGAAACGGGTCAAATTTGAACTACAGGTGCCTCATAGATTGCTCATGATTTTTTGTAAAAATCATTTTTAGGTACACAACTACCTATTTCATCAGAGATACACCAAGAGTTTCTCAATATTCAAGCCCTAGCTACGAAAGGTTATGCCGGCCATCTTGACTTTTTTTTAATCGGCATACAAAATTTAAACAAATTAAAAAATAATCAAAATGATGTAAGACCTTTGTGTCGTGGCATTATATATGTCCTAGTATCCACACAAAATAATAAACTTGTAATACGACAGTTATATTGAAAAGGTGTTCACATAAATGAGTTATATTCTACGAAGATTCTTGGCTTTCTGGCCAAATGACGGGTGTTATGGCCACATCCATGATATAGTTTGTTAAAATGTGCCCATATTCTTCATAAACATGCATAGTGGAAGCACGGAGAAGGTTGACTTCATTGCACAAAAAACCATTTTCCATTTTCCAAGTGTGAAAAATGGGTTTTTTGTGATGCACCAACCACAAATATGTTGCAAAATTTGAGAACTAACTTTTTTGAAAATACTATACCATGTATATGCACAAATAACCAAATTGTTGTCTATGAAAAGGTTTCCATCCACCTCTTTTGAAAAACACAAGCATCTGTCGATTCAGCTGGAAACAGGTCAAATTTGAACTACAGGTGCCTCGTAGTTTTCTCATGATTTTTCGTAAAAATAATTTTTATGTACACAACTACCTATTTCATTATACATACACCAAGAGTTTATCAATATTAAACCCTAGCCCCGCTGGAGAAAACCCCAGCTTATAGGTCTACACCCGGTGATGTGGGGATGACTCCAGAACCTGTCGAGTGATCCTACCTGGTATAAGGCCCGAGACTGAGGCCCAGCGCAAAGGACTACCCCGTGGATCTAGAAGGCCCAGTGGAGGCCCATCTGCAAGACTTGCGGTACACGATGGAAGTCTCCACCGCCTAGAGTTAGGGTTTGTAACCTCCCTGGGTACGGTTCGAGACCCAGCCACCTATTTAAAGGCTGGGAGAACCACCGGAGAGGGGATCCAATCTAGTTTTCACCACCAATAGCCATAGCTCGAGATCCAATCTCTCGGCTATTACCTCTACGAGGGCCCCGAACCTGGGTAGAATTGTGCCCCTGTTAGACGACGTAGTCACCGGCACCTTTATCGTTCTCCTACTCGAAACACTAGCGGATCACCTGAGGGATTTGTTGACATGCATAATCGACAATTGACGCCGTCTGTGGGATTGGCAGGTGCTGGATCCACGACATCTTCGGCCTCATCTTCATTGAGCTTCACCTGGAACCCGGGACTCTCGGCCCCTTCGGAGACAATTCGCTTCGTGTCGTTTGTCTACACACCCCACTCGCCGGAATCTCACCCGGTATTCAGCGAATTCCAGGAAGGCGTAAACATGACGTTCGGCAATCTCCACTTCCGCGCCAGCAAGGGAGGAATCTTACGCTTCCCCGACCAAACCAAGCTCGACGAATCAGACTCTGAGTCCGTCTCGGGCCCGACGACCCCGGAATCGCCGCCCAGCAACATCAGTCGCGACTTAGGGCTTAGCGGTGGCTCTATCCGCTGCAACAGACGCGACTTCCACTCCATCGCGACTGAGGAACCTTCCAAACTCGGCGGCTAGCCTACACCAAAGGCTTACTAGCCATATCTGGCCAACATCTACATGGCAGATCTAGTTGAAGAACCTGACGAAACGGAGGCCAGCCTCACGGCGCGACATCGGATTAAGGTTTCGCGAGCCGCCTGGCTTAAAGCGAAGGCAGTGGTGCAGTCGGGCCACCCGATAGATTATGGGTCCTCTCAAGAAGACCTGGTCGCATACCATTACCACCTGTCGCTGAAAAGACGACAGCTATCAGAAGCTCGCAGAGAACTCGAGTTGCATAAACAGGAGGCGGAAGCCTCGAGTGCGTGTGCAGAGCTCTCCAAGGCCTTCTCGACGGGGAACCAACCCATCAAGAAAGGAAAGTACGTCTCGAAGACCGCTCGCATGGACAAGGGGTCTCTCAACGAGGTCAGCAAAACCATCCAGACCTTCCTCATGCATGTTGACGATGAGGGCAACATGCACCCGACGAACCCCCCGCTGCGGTCCTGGCCGATGCAACATCGACAAGTCCAGAGGGGACTAGGCATGGCAGGAGCGGCAATCGCCGCCCAGAACCGCAAAAACGCGGCAGCCCCTGAAGCCGATAAACACCTCGGGTGGACAGAACACCTCGCAGAAGAGAGAGTACGTCACCGAAAAGAGGAGACAGGGGATCACCTCGCTGCCCCAGAGGCAAAGAGGCCAGGCGCCGTGGAGACAACCCACACAGCGACGATGATAGCCCGCGAAACCGTGACAGCAGCCCATGGCACCACAGAAGACGCTCGCGACATCGCAGCAGGGAGCCATGACAGGAAGACAATCGCGACCGGGCCCAACACGACACGCGCGGAGACATTGTGCAGAGTAAGGTCTACAAAGCTCGCACACTCAGAAACCGCGCCCAATCGTTATCCACCTCCTCCGACAAGGAAGCGTGCGGTGTAATGTGCTTCAGCAGCAGCATCCACGAGGCACCAATGCCCAAGAGATTCAAACTCACGACGGAAGTCTCGAAGTACGATGGCTCGCAGGTGCCCAAAACCTGGCTCTCTGACTACCTGACCGCGGTGAAATGCCAGCGCAGAAACAAAATTACAGCCATGCAGTACCTAAACCTGCACCTCGTCGGCGCAGCTCAAGCTGGCTCGAAGGAAGACCGCGCGCACATTACAGATCCTAGGACGATCTCACCCGCGACTTCGATAGAAAATTCCAGGAAACATACAAGCGGCCATCATCTATCGAGGAACTGGGAGCCTGCAGGCAGAAAAGCGGCGAATCTACCCGCGAGTACATCCAGAGATGGACCACGCTCAAGAACACGGCGGGGAATATATCAGAAGAGATAGCAGTCGAAGCTTTCACCAAGGGCGCTCGATGTGCGGCCTTTAGAGAAGAATTGGGGCGATGTGCGCCCAAATCAATCGGTGAATTAATGGTGATAGCAGATAAATGGGCGAATGGCGAAGAGTCCCTGTGCAACGAAAAAGCTTCCTTGACCGCTCATGACGAGGATCGTGACGGCGACCGCCAGAAGAGGAAGAGACGACACTACGACCAGGATGATCAATCGGAACTGGTAGCGGCCGAGTTCACAAGAAACCGCGACAGCGGGTCCCACAGAAATCGCGAGTGGAAGCCAAAACCAGACGACAAAACACCCGAGGAAGACCTTGACGGATAATGCTCCCTGCATCTGTTTACAAATAAGCGAACGGACAAGACCAAGGCCACTCACGTCCTCAAGGATTGCCGAAAGTTCCAAGACATCCACGAGGCTTACACAAAAAAGCACAGGGCAGCCATTAGCCAAGGGTACCCGCAACTACCAGGAGGACAACAACCACCACACCTACCTCCGCCCGCAGGGCACCACAACATGGGGCTAGCCGCACTCCTAGCGCCAGTCGCCGCAAACCAAGAAGCTAATGGGTACCACCGAATCCCCAAGGGCTTCTAGGCATTATACAGAAGGTCTGCCCGTTCCGAAGAGTCCAGAAAACAAACCCTCGCCTCGTTATCACACTAGTAGGAAACTGCCTTTCTATGGAAGATTTTCTATGGCGCACCAGTGAAGGGTGTGCCATAGAAATTAAATTTTGTGGCGCACGACAAAATATGCGCCACAGAAATGACAAATTCTGTGACGCACAGGAGAAGGGTGCGCCACAAAAACTGGGTGGGGCCCGCCCCAGTCATTGCAGGCGAACATTTCTATGGCGCACGTAATCTGGTGCGCCACAGAAATGTCGTATTCTTTGGCGCATGTGTACTGGTGCGCCACAGAATATGACATTTCTGTGGCGCACCCAGACACATCCGGCCACAGAATTTTTTTCCTCTCTCCACACAACCACACCCCCCCCCGATCGCCTTTCTAGTTTTTCCACGGAAGAGTTGCAGGTCTAAAAATCATCAAAAAAAATAATTCCTTATAGATGCAAGGAGAGTTTAAGGTCTACTTTTTTTATCAAATTTTGAAACATGAAATTCGACTTTCTAAGCAAAAGTTCGTTAAAAAAGTAAAATGGGCATAACTTTTGCATACGATGTCGGAAAAAAAGTTCAAGATATTAAAAAAACTAGAGAAAAAAGGAATTCAACCTCACTGGCCTTCGGCCTGTGAGGTATTTTTAGATTCTCCAAATTCCAAAAGGAAAAAAAAATATTCCCATTTGAAGATTTTTTCCTACAAAATCAATAAAAAATGGTGAAAAAAATTATGTGGCGTACGAGGGGTGGGTGCACCATAGAATTTTTTATTTCTGTGGTGCACTGGGGCTGGGTGCGCCATAGAATTGTTGCTTTTCTATGGCACACTAGGGGTGGGTGCGCCATAGAATTTCTACTTTTTGTGGCGGACGGTGGGTGGGTGCGCCATAGAGCGGGATTCGAAATTTGAATCCCGCCACTTCTCCTCTCCCTTCTCCTCCACTTCTCCTCTCCCCTTCTCTCCTCTACCTCCACTTCTCCTCTCCCTTTTTCTCCACTTATCCACTTCTCCTCTCCCCTTCTCTCCTCCTCCTCCTCCACCACCTCCGGCGAGATCCTACTCCTCCTCCACCTCCACCTCTGGCGAGCTTCTCCTTCTTCACCAACACCACCTCCGGTGAGCTCCTCCCACTCCACCAACTTTAGTGGCCTCCTCCTCCACAACCTCCGGCGACCTCCTCCTCCCCCTCCTCCTCCTCCACCACCACCACCTCCCGTGACCCCATCCTCCTCCTCCTCTTCTCCTCCTCCTCCTCCACCCACCACTGACCAAGCCATCATCCTGCGAAATTTTGAAATTCTAGGCCAGATCTGGTGAAATTCTGGCAGCCAGATCCGGTGAAATTCCGGTGGCCAGATCCGCTTTTTTTTTAATTCAAAAAAAAATCCGTGGTGCATGGTGGTGGGTGCGCCACAGAAATATTTGAAAAAAAAATCTGTGGCGCATGGTGGTGGGTGCGCCACAGAAATATCGTCGCAAAAAATTCTGTGACGCATGGTGGTGAGTGCGCCACAGAAATATATTTTAGTGGCGTGAATTCTGTGGCGCACCTAACAAAATTGGGGTGCGCCACAGAATTGTATTTTGGGCTCTGTCTTGACCAAGGAAGATGTGGGAGTTCAACTCATCAGCTTGACAAGAAGATGTAGCAGAATTATAGGTGGAACGGGTCTTGCTAGTAAGGATGAATTCTCCTTCTAAAGGCTCTTGTCTCCATTCTCTCCTTTCCTTAATGCACTCAGCGTGTATAGGATGTTTGGGCTAATTGAGGCTTAAGGTGAAAGTGCACAACCTCTGCAGAGTCAAAAACTAAGTACTTAGCCGTGTCCCCGGTGACGGACAACTTCGAGCAGCTGGACAAGGATGGATGGAAGAATCTCAACATCAAGTTTTCAATAAGTAAAATTTTGACTAAGGAATCAATGTCTTGTGGTGCACATAGGCTCAATCCTATGGTGCCAACTTTTGTAAAGAGAAAACTATTTTACTAATGTGTTAGGAAAAAATTGCTTTCTGCAAAAGCTAGAACTCTACCAAGCCATAAATGCATGTAGCATAGACTTGTCATTAATATCCACCAAAGTCACTTGCCAGTACATTGTTTATACTGATTCTCCTTCGGGGGCTGCATAATCTAACGTGCAGGTAACTCGGACGGGGAATACTAAGTTGTTGGACTCGAGTCTACACTCAACATGAATGCATGTGGCGCAAGCTGAATATTGAAGCTCATTGCTATCATATTTCTGCTTTATTTACTTTGAAGTTTAGCTAGTCATAAAGACTATGCAAGTTGTAATAAAGTTTTACTTGCCTACTCTGGATTTTCGTTGTAATTATTGATACTTCTGCAATGATACTTTGAATTTTGTACTGTGGTGCTAGCATTGATCCAGGGACTAGCACTTAACACAGGTATTCCAGCTTTATTAAAATTTGGGATGCTACACTAGGGCACACATCGCTTGTCATCCAGCCGCAAATAGGCAACTACGACCTAGCCAAAGTATTTATGGATGGTGGCAGCGGCATTAACATCGTATACGCGGACACACTCTGCTAGATGAACAAGAATCTGGAGGGACTCGCAGAATCGGAAACATCCTTCCACGGGATAGTATCAGGAAAAGCCGTCCGACCACTCGGAACAATCAACCTGGAAGTAATACTCGGAGATCCAAACAACTACAGAAGAGAGTTCCTTGACTTAGAGGTAGTCGACTGGCCATCACAGTACCACGTCATTCTAGGTCGAACAACATTTCGCAAGATTCATGGCAGTATTTCATTATGCCTACCTCAAGCTGAAACTCTCAGGAGAATACGGTACAATCACCGTAAATGGCGACTTCCAGAAATCAGATAAGTGCGACAACGACTTTCATGAGATCGCAAAATCTTTCGGGATGCAGGAGGAGCTAGAAGAACTAGCAAAAACCACAGACAACTCCGTGATGCCACTAACCAAAAAGAATGCTCCAGATCTCGAGTTTAGCCCGAGCAGCGAAACCCGAAAGCACCAAGTACACCCAACAGATTCCGCAAAGACGGTGATCGTGTCGACCACCCTATCGTCCGCATAGGAAAGCGCACTCGTCGAACTCCTCCGTGAGTACTGGGAAATTTTTGCCTGGCATCCATCACAGATGCCAGGAATACCTAGGGAGTTCGAAGTATTCAAAGATGCAAAGTTGGTCAAGCAGACCACTCGACGCTTTTTCGAGCCGAAGAAAAGAGCACTCGGAGAAGAAGTAAACAGATTACTAGCCGCCAAGTTCATCAGGGAGATCAAGATATCCACCTGGTTAGCAAACCCGGTGCTGGTCCCGAAGAAAAACACAGACATCCTTCTCGTGTTCATCGACTATACGTTGTTGAACAAACACTGCCCCAAGGATAACTTCCCGCTCCCGTGGATCGATCAGATCGCCGAATCCACAGCAGGCTGTCAGCGCATCTCCTTCCTGTACGCCTACTCGGGCTATAACCAGATCAGGATGAAGCAGGAAGATAAGGAGAAGACACCATTCATCACACCACACGGTGTATACTGCTATACAACAATGCCCTTCGGGCTAAACAACGCAGCCGCAACATATCAGCGTTGCATGCAAAAATGGCTCGCCAAGCTCATTGGCAAGAACGTACAAGTGTACGTTCACGATTTCATCATCAAGACTCGAGTGGAGGACACACTCCTCGAGGACATAAGGGAAACATTTGACGCCCTCAACGCATAAAGAATCAAGCTCAACCCGACAAAATGCACCTTCAGGGTCCCTGTTGGCCAACTCCTCGGCTATCTGGTCTCTGCCCGAGGAATTGAGGCCAACCCGGAGAAAATTCAGGCAATCTTGACGATGAAAGAACCAACAAACCTCCACGGTGTACAGCAGCTCGCAGGACGATTGGTGGCATTCAGTAGGTTCGTCGCTAGATTAGGCGAGCAAGCCCTCCCTTTCTACAAACTGCTGAAGAAAACGGCGAGTGGATGCCAGATACAATGCAGGCGTTCATCGACCTAAAAAGGATGCTACAGAGAAAGAAAATACTGGCCACGCCTCACGAAAGGGAACGCCTGTACTTATACCTAGCCGCAACAAACCAAGTGGTCAGTACGATAATCGTGGTCGAGCTACCAGAGGAGGGAAAGGCACACAGCATACAGAGACCAATATACTACCTCAGCGAGGTACTCTCGCCGTGCAAACAGCAATACCCCCACTACCAGAAGCTCGCGTATGGCGTGGTCTTTAGAGCTCGCAAGCTTAAACATTACTTCCAGGAGCATACTGTCACGATGCTAAACGACGTATCACTCGGTACAATCATGAACAACCCTATGGCATCCAGAAGAATCACAAAGTGGAGCATCAAGCTAGGCGCCTGGGACATAATATACACAGGACGCAACGCCCTCAAGTCTCAGGTGGTCGCAGAATTCCTTTGCGGGTGGACAGAGATTCAAACTCCAGAACCCCGAGAGTACACAAGCTTCTGAATCATGTACTTCAACGGGTCAAAAAGACACGAAGGAGCTAGAGCCGGCGTAATCCTCATATCACCAAGGGGCAACAAGCTCCATTACGTCCTACGTCTCGACTTCCCCATGGACGATCTAGCATCCAACAACGTTGTTGAGTACGAGGCGCTCTTACACGACATGAAGATGACGATTGCTTGCAGAGCCACCCGACTGATGATCTACAAAGACTCCAACCTCATCGTGCATCAGACGATGGAGGAATGTGATGCAGTCGCAGACAACATGATCGCCTATCGCGACATGTACAACCTGCTCGAAGGAAGTTTCAAAGGGTGCAAACTGAAGCATATTGCGCGATCAAGTAATGAAGAAGCAGACAGACTGGCGAACATCGGGTCAACAAACGCCCCAGTTCATCCAGGAATCTACTTCGAAAAAATTAGCAAAAGATCAGTGAATCTCAAAAGGCAACAAGAGGTGCCAACAGCAGCAGAATCGGAGGCGGGTCAGCAAATCGCCATCATTGAGTTCATCCATAACATCTCAAGGAAAGTCTTCCTAGTCGAGCCGATCTAGACGAAGAAGTACATTGATTATTTGTTCAATAAGCAGCTCCCAGGAGACATCTGCGAAGCACGGCAGATAGTTCGACGCAGTAAATCCTTTCAGGTGATAAAGGGAGAATTATACAAGCAAAGCATATCAGGAGTACTCCAAAGGTGCATCGCACCCGAAGATGGAAAGGAACTGCTCCGTGACATACACCAAGGCGACTGTGGGCATCACGCAAGTTGGAGGGCCATCGTAGGCAAAGCCTTCCGGGCAGGATTCTACTGGCTTACGGCAGCCAAGGACGCCAAGGACCTGGTCGAAAGATGAAATACCTCCCAAAGGTTTACACCCAGGCCGCATGCACCTGCTACAGAGCTCCACATGATCCTCCTCTCCTGGCCCTTCGCCCAATGGGGGCTAGACATGGTGGGACTGCTGCGAAAAGCAACACCCGGAGGATACACCCACTTGCTGGTCGCAGTCGACAAGTTTACAAAGTGGATAGAAGCCGTCCTAGTTACGTCGCAACACGCAGAATGCGCCGTAAGATTCCTCGACTCCATATTTGCAGGTTCGGCGTTCCTCACGACATTATCACGGATAATGATGCCAATTTCACGGCCAAGGAAACCCAGGATTTCTGCAAAGAAAAGGGGATACCTTTCAGCTTCGCCTCGGTGGCGCAGCCCTAAACCAACAGCCAAGTCGAACGATCCAATGGATTAGTCTCGGGTGACCTGAAGAAGCAGCTACTCACCCGACTACATAGAGCAGCAGGGCATTGGGCTGAAGAACTACCATCGGTGTTGTGGAGCCTAAGAACAACCCCAAACAGATCAACAAACCACACGCCATTTTTATGGTTTATGGAGCCGAGGCGGTACTACCTGAGGACGTCAAGTTCAGCACTCCACGAGTTGTTGTATACAGCGAAGAGGCTTCCAATAAAGCACTCGCAGAAGACATGGACGCACTGGACGAGATCAGGGACGTCGCACTCGCAAGATCCGCCATCTACCAGCAGACGCTACGCAATCACTACAGTCGCTGCATACGCCATAGATCCTTCATGGTAGGTGCTACAGCTCAAGCAAAAAAAGGGACACAAGCTAGAGCCACCATGGGAGGGACCCTTCATCATACACAAAGTTATCCCAGAAGACGCCTATCGCTTGAAGAACCCGAAGACAGGCGGCGTCTACTCCAACACACGGAACATGGCACACCTTCGCAAGTTCTACCCTTAGAATTTTTCCTTTGTTCTACTAGAAAGAAATAAGTCTGTTCCAGCCACATTGTAACCCGAGAAAAACACATGGCTTCACGGTCATTGCAATACAAACATGGTTTCTCAACCATAGCTACAAAGACTACTTAGTCTCATTTTTTACTTTTCTCTTTACATGCTAACAACGGTCACACCCCAACACACGGGGGCTACACCAAACTAGCATACAATAATCTTCGAGTGCCCATGCACAAATGTTCTACAAGGTTACAAGGTACACACCTGAAACACCTTAAACATACAACACACAAGGTATATACACCTTAAAACAAGACAAAACTATGGCCGTGCTGCAGCCTCTCGGAGCAGTCGCTCCGTCTCTGCAGTAGTTAGCCGCACGACCCGCTCTGCTGCAGGCCGCACAACCTAATAGTGAGGAACAAAGTCAACGGCCACTCCTCGAGTCTCAGAAAGTTGCGCCACAGATTTGAAGTTGACATCAGGATGCCACAGCCGCACAAACACGAGCGCCACTTGAGCGCCGCGAATTAGCTGCTGACGCACACACTCGTGAACATCCTCCACCCGACGAAACATCCTTAGCAGATCACTCAGTCGATCGGAAACAACGTCGAAAGGGTACATCACCAATGGACCGAAGAAAGGGCCTCCCGACAAGACTCAATGAAGAGTTGCGCCTGACTTACCCGATACTGCAGAGTAGCCAGGACAAAGCCCATGCCGCGATCAGACCAGAAATTGCACGCATGGATGTTGGAGCTGCTCGACTCACAAGCCACTCGGTTATCGACCCAGTGACCTTCACACGCTCCGTCGGGTTCAATAACTACATAGACAGGAAACGCGTCAGTCCACAAGAAAGAAAAACATCAAAACCACTCGGGGGCTTGCGGGGCTTACAAAGAATGCTCTTGGCGACACTCGCCAGCTCCTTCATGACAAACTGCTCGCGGTCAGCAGAAAGCTTCTGCTTGGACTTGGCAACATCCGCCACACCCTGCAGAGCCTTGAGCCTACGCTCACCATCCGCGACGCGACCACGAAGCAAAGCAAGAATACTCGCATCAGTAATCAATGGCTCAGTCGAAGGAGGAGCACCACTCGATGGGCCACCGCCAAAATCTACAACCTAGAAAGAACACAGGAAACACGACTGTTTCAGTCAAAAGGCCACATCCCACTCAACAATACAACAAACATATCTTCAAACGCTCGGGGTTTACTCCCATCAGGAGAACACAAAGTAAGGCAAATTAACAAATGCTGACACTTTTAAACATCTCGATTTCAAAAGAAAAGTACGGGATGCTTCCAAAAGTTTCATTACACAAGCCAGGCATAAAAAAGAAGAAACGACGACTATCCTAAAGAACCACGGACTTTCCAGAGATAGCTCCACTCGCAGCAGGCTTTGCACCACGGCCGCAAGAAACTACCTTCGAGAGCATCTTCGCTAGCTTCTCAGCACGATCGCCAAATGGTCGGAGCGCTACCTTTTTTTCCTAACGCATCTCGAGGAAGCTCCGAGTACACCTTATCCAGGTCACCCGAGATGTTGTGCAACAGGGAAAACTGAATAGCCGTCTTGGATCCGCACTAAGTCTGGGCAAGAGTGTACTCCTGAAGGGGATCGGCTTCGCCAAGGAAAACTTGCAGGAGTCCCCCAAGAGTTGGTGGAACCGGCACTCCCGCAAGTAATCGTTGGTGGAGCTGCGACAGCACTCGGGCAGCATCACGCAGAGAGAAGCAAGCCTTCTTTATGTGCTCTTGTAGCTGAGTGCACACGTCCGTCAGAGCGTCGACTCGGACCCCTCCGGATAGCGCCAAATCAACCCCAACTGCATCTAAAACAGAAATGGAGCGAATCAATATAGGGAGGAGAAAGAAGCAAGTCACAAACGCGAATAAGCAGATAACTTACCAGCCAAAGCATGGGCTATGGGACGGAGGACGTCGACCAAATCATTGTCATGCGCCACACCCGCTTCCTCCAGTTGCTTCAAGGACTAGCGGGATTCGGCGAGACGGTCGGCTGCATCTTTGCGTGTGGACTCTAACTCCTTCTAGGCAGATTACAACTCCTTCTCAAGATCTGCGGTCCGAGAGCTAGCCTCGATCTTCTCGGATTTCAATCGAGCAGCCTCGTCTGCAACACGGAGTGAGCGCGTTAAGCAACAATTGTGACTAGAAGAAACAAAGCCACAGTAAGAAGCATATGTTAACTCACCCCTTGAAGAATGGGCATCCCGAAGAATCTGGTCGCGCTCTTCTCGAAGAGAAGCACACTCCGCCTCCGCCGTAACAAGATGACGCCCGAAGGCAGTCAACAAATCAAGGATGGCCTGCAAAATTATTTATGAGTCAGAAGGATATCACTTGAGCCTATACTAGCCTCGGGGGCTACTCCCATTGGGAGCACTGTCGTGCACCCGATAGAAACCAATACGCAAGAAAAGAAAAAGGGAGAGTAGAAATCTCGCTCGAGTCTATAGCCAACTGCGAGCAATCGACCATAGACTCGGGGGCTACTCCCATTGGGAGCATTGCCGTGCACCCGATATAAAAAAAATAGGAGGATAAGCGCTAGAAGACAAGAAAATGTTACCTTGCCGTGCGGGGTCGACAAAGGGTCAGGCGAACTAGCCAAAACCCCCTTGCTCGATGACGCCCCGGCATCTTCAGGCTGCTGACCCGCAAAGCTAGGGATCACATACTCAAAGGTATCGACCTGCTTTGCAGGGCTTAGAGGTCGTCGAGTAGGGATTGGAGCTCGGGTGGAGTCCACGACAACTTCCTTCTGCTTCACGGACTGGGCGGAAGATGCACATTGATCTTTACTGATGGCTGATACGTCGAAATCGTATCTCCTTTTCCGAACACTTTTCTTATTATTTTCCTCTAAACTTGTGTGTTTTGAATGCAACTAACACGGACTAACGCTCTTTTCAGAACAATTACCTTGGCGTCTCGTTTTTGTGCAGAAAAATCAACTTTCGGGTAATTGCCCAGAAAAGACCCCATTGGCTTTAAAACACCGGAAGACCCCAGTTGCCAGAAGGGGGCCAGGACAAGAGCCAGAGGGGGCCACACCACCCCCTGATGCCCCCCTAGGACGCACCACCTGGTGGTGTGGGCCACCCAGAGACCCCCTCGGGCTCCCCTTTCGACTATATATCGCCTTCAATCCTAAAACACGAGGGGGTTCGATAGTTTTTCAGAAAAAAGTCCGTAGCTCCGCCGCCATCGCGAATCCTATTTCGGGGTTCAGAAACTCCGTTCTGGCACCCTGTCGGGACGGGGAATTGGAGGAGATCATCGCCATCATCATCACCAACGCCTCTCCATCGACCATCCATGTTCCTCCCATCCATGTTTGAGTAATTCCCCCGATGTAGGCTGAAGGGGACGGTAGGGATTGGATGATATTGTTCATTTAATAATGTTGTGATTGTTAGGGTATAGTGCCTAGTATCCTCTATTAGTGCTATTGACATTGTTGCAACTTGTTATGCTTAATGCTTGCCACTTTGGGCCCGAGTGCCATGATCTCAGATCTGAACATGTTATTGAAACACGATGATAATTATTGTTTCTCGATCATACCTGCAAGTTGTTTACACATATTGTTGTCCGGAACCCGAGGCCCCGAAGTGACAGAAATTGGGACAACCGGAGAGGATGGCTGTAATGTGAGGATCACATGTGTTCACGGAGTGTTAATGCTTTGCTCCGTTGTTGTATTAAAATGAATGCCTTAATTACCATTAGTTCCCTTGAGGCCCCGCTGAAAACGGGCTGGTAGGACAAAAGATGGTGTGCAAGTTCTCATCGCGAGCACGTACGACTATTTACGGAACACATGCATATGATTACTTAGTGCTTGGATGCTTTATCTTATTTATCTGCAATGCCCATGTCTTTATTATTATATGAATTATCTTATCCATGCAACGTCCGTTCATATATCCCTATGCCTACAATATTTAATCTCGTTGTTACTTCAAACACTACTGCTGCTGTTTTCATACCACTGCTGCTATTATTTCACTACTGATGCTACTATAAAACTGTTACTACTGATAACCCAGTGCGAACAAGTCCACTTTCAGGTGCAAGTGAATTGATAACTCACTTGTTAAAGCTCACAAATATTCTTTGGCTCCCCTTGTGTCAAATCAATAAATTTGGGTTTATTTCCCTCGAAGACTGTTGCGATCCCCTATACTTATGGGTCATAAATGGCCACAAGACTAAAACAAGGGTTAGAACATAGAAGAGGAAAAGGAACTTCATCTAAAATAAAATACAAGACTCACTCGTCATCATCATCTTCGTAGAGATTGTCCACGTTCCAAGCAGTGGAAATCTTCGGTTGATGGACTGCAGGAGGAAGTACGTTGAGGGGAGTTGCTTGAATGGGCCTAATCTCCTCAACCGCGCCATCACTCAAGGAGTTATCCTTGGAGGTCACCTCATCTTCCTCTGCTCTACGACGCTTGCGGTGGTGAAGTGGAAGCTCTTCTTCCTCTTCCTCTTCCTCTTCCTCTTCCTCTTCCTCCGGAAACTCCTCGCTCGACTCCGCATTCGCGACGCTGTTGTCGAGAGGAGCCTCAAAATTGCTCGCAAGAAGGTCCGAGCCGCCATCATCCGCAGAAAGTGGAAGTTAATACTTCGCCACGTCCTGGTTCTAGGAAGGAAAAGAAAGAAGAGGCGACAACTCAATCGAGGAAAACTCAAAACAGAGAATTAACGAAGAGAAAAAAAAAGATAAAGAATTTACCTCATTCGGAGGATGTTCAGCATAAAAAGGAGTAAAGGGGCACGGCGAGTGGCTCTCCCCTTTCTCCAGGCAGGTGATGGCGGAAATTTTCTTCTCGAACTCCGCATTCGAGAGGAGGTCGTCGCACGTTCGGCTCGGGTCATTGATACTCGAAAACTTCCACAGGGGCGTAGGCCTATCCTGGAGTGGTAGAACCCTCCGGCGCAGGAACACACTCGCCAAGTGGATCCCGTTCAACAGCGGTCCTTGATCCTTCTGCCGGAGTCGCACGAACTGTGCGAGCAGGGGAGACACTGTCTTGGACTCTTCGGCTGATAGCGCGTGCGACCAGGATTTCCTCCGCTTCAAGACTGCAAATGGATGAAATTCTGGAACGCCACCCGCGTCGTTTTCTTCAACATAGAACCATCTCTGGCGCCACCCTTGCGCCCACTCGACAAAGTTCATTTCCAGGCATGGGAATTCCTTGGTCGCTTGGATTCCGAAGCCACCGGTCGTCAGCGGCTCCCCGGTGTTCTCGCCTGGCAGGGGCTTCTCCCCGAAGATTCACACCTAGAAGATAGCCTTCCATAGTCCCCAATTCGGGCGAATGCCGAGGAAGAACTCGCATAGCACGATAAAACACAAGATGTGTTGTATCGCGTTGGAGGGAAGGTCGTGCAGCTGTATGCCATAGACATACAGCAGCCCGACAAGAAAAGGATGCAGGGGGAATGAAAAATCTCGGGCGATGTGCTCCGAGAACGCAACGCGCTCGTTCGCGAGCGGATTGGGCACTTCTTCTCCCCTCGCCGGCATGCGGATGCGTCCGAAGTCCACGGGGGAAAGCAATCCCTCCCTATGCATCTCGGCGACGCTCTTCTTTGGCGCATTAGACGAGCGCCACTCGCCCGTCCTCTTCATCGGGGCCGCCGTAGAAGCATTGGCTGCTTCCTTGCCGGAACCTGCGGTTGTGCCGCGTTTCTTGCCTCCCGCCATTGGAGCTCGACTTGTTCTCGCAAAAGAAGAGGGGCGCGCTAGAGGAGGAAGAAGGTGAATGAAGGCCGGGAAAGTGATCTTTTCCCTAAGGCCTATTACTTCTACTAATGCCAAGCCACTGTGAGCCGTTGATGTATGAACGTGGCACTCATCCCCTCCGCCACCCGCGGAGCGGAAACGAGGAGGCGGGGGGGGGGGCAGTTACCCCCGCACTATCTTTTACGCAGGATCATGCGTAATTACTACACGTCCAGCGGATAAGCCGGCACGCGACGACTCGTTTCCTGTCAAAAAACTGACAAAATGGGCCCTATATGCGCCCTGCCCCATTGCGTCACGTCCCATTAGGAGCAGGCGAGTGTGGGATGACGTCATTGCACATATCATGACACGAAATTTCTTTCGTATGAGCATCATGACACGAAATTTCTTTCGTGTGAACTTCATGACACGAAATTTCTTTCGTATAGATTCAGAGAAAGAAGACCATCTCGCTCGAAGATCACATAATGATAATAGTGGTACTCGACACTATTCAAGAGTAGAAGACAGCACCCGCTGTGCATCCAAAATAAAACCTCGAGTGCACGGCTCCCGCAACTCCGCATTACGATGTACTAACACATCATTTTATCCCGATTCGTTCGGCCGACTAGGCACATCCGGATGCCATATTTTTTCGTGTACGAAGGTAAGACCCAAGGATCTCTCATGTGGGCCTGGAATCGCACTCGAGCTGCGTCCTCCAGTAAAATTTCTGTGTCAACAACACGAAGAAAAATCCTAGCGGACGCGCGGGGTGCCCCCTTTAAGGTTAAGTTTGGCTCGATAAGACTTCCACGGCCCAGTCGCAATGATCACCTCGCCGAGTTCGAGTCGAAGGTATCAAATTCGTGTAGGCCAGAAATGTTTTTGCCCGAGAAGAAATTAATTGGTCCTGATCTTTTGGGAGAGCCAAACAACTGAGCCATATCCTTCTGCGAAAAAAGCCAAACACGGCACATCTACGGCTCAATGCTCGAGTATATCTCACACAGGATACACACTCTTCAGATAAAATATCCGACTAACTCGGTCATGAGATCTTGAAACAAGTTTTGAGTGCTTACTCGACTATTTCTCAGTCGAACAAACACTCGGAGGCTACTGACGTGGGGATAACTCCAGCACCTGTCGAGTGAGTCTACCTGGTCTAAGGCCCGAGACTGAGGCCCAGCGCAAAGTAGTACCCCGTGACTCTAGAAGGCCCAGTGGAGGCCCATCCGCAAGACTTGCGGGACAAGATGAAAGTCTCCACCGCCTACAGTTAGGGGTTTTAGGTACATAACTACCTATTTCATTAGAGATACACCAACAGATTCTCAATATTCAACCCTAGCGCCGCCGGAGAAAATCCCAGATTATAGGTCTACACCCGGTAACTGTTAACCCTTTCTTGTTAGTTCCATTCTTGCTCATGTAATTTTTTTAAGAATATAGCTCGAACAATATGCATGATGATATAGATCTATTTCTCCATTTTGAAACGAGCTAAAAAGGTCAAAATCCGAATTCGGAAAAAGTTATGCTTAAAACGGTGAGTAAGTCAAAAAAAAAAACAGAGCTCGGCTACACCGACGGCATTGCCGTCGACGTAAAAAAATAGGCCGACGGGGTTACCATCGGCATAATCTAATTTTTTTTAGTATTTTGGGTTACCATGTCGGGGTCAACGCCAACGGCCCCGATATTTTGCCGTCGTCGTATTAACTGTTTCCCGTAGTGCTGGTCTCATGAGCACTATGAAAGAGGAAGCCTCGTTTGCCTTAAACGTTATGAATACGTAGTTCAACTTGCATACTCCTAATAACGAGCTCGGATTTTTTACCATAGCACACTAGACTTTTTTTACAAAAAACCTATACCACATATAATATGTTGATCCACAGTTATAATGCATCCCGTTACACTAGCGGATGATCAAGGCGTGAGGAGGAGATGGGGATTAAAATATTGGGTGTTTGTCTTACTTAAGCTACGAAGTTTGAATGTTCCACACTCGGGGCCCGTTTGGTTGGCTGGATATTAGCTAAAACGGGAGTAAAAATCCACGGACCTACCTAGGCCACACTAAAAATCCGGCGAGCTCGGGTTAAAAAATACGGCTCCGTAATTTGCTACAGCCGATCCAAACGGGCCGTTAAGTGAAAAGGTATAAAACTTTCAATTTTTTATTGTAACAATAAAATGTGCCTTTTCTATTTAACTTAGATTAAGTGTCCAGTCCTAATGGTCACATGCACATTACAGTTGCAAAATATTGGAGAAAATATCAATACTCCCTCTGTCCAGGTTTACGAGTCCTCTAAGGAAATTCACCGCGACCAAGGCATGATTTGAGTGGCTGCGTGAAGTACCAATCACATGACAGTTTCCAAGTTTCGTGATAATTACCACACTTAATTTAGCCATGCGAACCGTCCCTTCGATGGAGAGAATAACCGGAAACAAAACCGCGCTCGGGAGAGATTTTGCTGGCGCTAATTTAGCTCGCATGCACTGGGCAGTTTTAGCCCGTCTCTCCTTCCTTCCCCGTGGGACTGAAAAACTTTCCATGACGACCCCGCGCTCAATCTGCGGCAAATAGAGGTACACCATCGGCGGCAATCTCGTTTTGATTTCCAAAACCGAGCACGCTCATCTCAGCTGTCATATATGGCGACTCATCGCCTCCAATTATCTCCATCTCCTGCATCTCTCTCTCTCCCTTTCTCTCTGCATCTTGAAAGCCACTTCATCATCATCTTTAACTTTGTCTCCATCTCCTCCCTGCCCCTTTTCCGTTTCTCGATTCTCACTGCTCCCTCGGCGCCAAGTTCTTGCACCTTCATATCTTCCTTGCCATCCGCCTCAACGCCAACATCTTGCACCGATCCTTCAACGACAACTGCCTGCACGGATTGGCCCGCGACTACCTCCATGACTGCTCCCTCTTCCGCGTCCATGGATGACACCGCGCTAGCTTGCAGTGGGACGAGGTGGTCTACCATCGTCGATCTCTATATAGCCGTGCCAAAACGCGTAGGAAAGGAAACGCACGGTACACACCGGATGGACTATGAAAGGAAACACACGGGCCACACCGACATGCAAAACGCGTTCAGCGAAAATGATACTTTGAATTTTGTACTGTGGTGCTAGCATTGATCCAGGGACTAGCACTTAACACAGGTATTCCAGCTTTATTAAAATTTGGGATGCTACACTAGGGCACACATCGCTTGTCATCCAGCCGCAAATAGGCAACTACGACCTAGCCAAAGTATTTATGGACGGTGGCAGCGGCATTAACATCGTATACGCGGACACACTCTGCTAGATGAACAAGAATCTTGAGGGACTCGCAGAATCGGAAACATCCTTCCACGGGATAGTATCAGGAAAAGCCGTCCGACCACTCGGAACAATCAACCTGGAAGTAATACTCGGAGATCCAAACAACTACAGAAGAGAGTTCCTTGACTTAGAGGTAGTCGACTGGCCATCACAGTACCACGTCATTCTAGGTCGAACAACATTTCGCAAGATTCATGGCAGTATTTCATTATGCCTACCTCAAGCTGAAACTCTCAGGAGAATACGGTACAATCACCGTAAATGGCGACTTCCAGAAATCAGATAAGTGCGACAACGACTTTCATGAGATCGCAAAATCTTTCGGGATGCAGGAGGAGCTAGAAGAACTAGCAAAAACCGCAGAAACTCCGTGATGCCACTAACCAAAAAGAATGCTCCAGATCTCGAGTTTAGCCCGAGCAGCGAAACCCGAAAGCACCAAGTACACCCAACAGATTCCGCAAAGACGGTGATCGTGTCGACCACCCTATCGTCCGCATAGGAAAGCGCACTCGTCGAACTCCTCCGTGAGTACTGGGAAATTTTTGCCTGGCAGCCATCACAGATGCCAGGAATACCCAGGGAGTTCGCCGATCACTCATTGGAAGTATTCAAAGATGCAAAGTTGGTCAAGCAGACCACTCGACGCTTTTTCGAGCCGAAGAAAAGAGCACTCGGAGAAGAAGTAAACAGATTACTAGCCGCCAAGTTCATCAGGGAGATCAAGATATCCACCTGGTTAGCAAACCCGGTGCTGGTCCCGAAGAAAAACACAGACATCCTTCGCGTGTTCATCGACTATACGTTGTTGAACAAACACTGCCCCAAGGATAACTTCCCGCTCCCGCGGATCGATCAGATCGCCGAATCCACAGCAGGCTGTCAGCGCATCTCCTTCCTGTGCGCCTACTCGGGCTATAACCAGATCAGGATGAAGCAGGAAGATAAGGAGAAGACACCATTCATCACACCACACGGTGTATACTGCTATACAACAATGCCCTTCGGGCTAAACAACGCAGCCGCAACATATCAGCGTTGCATGCAAAAATGGCTCGCCAAGCTCATTGGCAAGAACGTACAAGTGTACGTTCACGATTTCATCATCAAGACTCGAGTGGAGGACACACTCCTCGAGGACATAAGGGAAACATTTGACGCCCTCAACGCATAAAGAATCAAGCTCAACCCGACAAAATGCACCTTCAGGGTCCCTGTTGGCCAACTCCTCGGCTATCTGGTCTCTGCCCGAGGAATTGAGGCCAACCCGGAGAAAATTCAGGCAATCTTGACGATGAAAGAACCAACAAACCTCCACGGTGTACAGCAGCTCGCAGGACGATTGGTGGCATTCAGTAGGTTCGTCGCAAGATTAGGCGAGCAAGCCCTCCCTTTCTACAAACTGCTGAAGAAAACGGCGAGTGGATGCCAGATACAATGCAGGCGTTCATCGACCTAAAAAGGATGCTACAGAGCAAGAAAATACTGGCCACGCCTCATGAAAGGGAACGCCTGTACTTATACCTAGCCGCAACAAACCAAGTGGTCAGTACGATAATCGTGGTCGAGCTACCAGAGGAGGGAAAGGCACACAGCATACAGAGACCAATATACTACCTCAGCGAGGTACTCTCGCCGTGCAAACAGCGATACCCCCACTACCAGAAGCTCGCGTATGGCGTGGTCTTTAGAGCTCGCAAGCTTAAACATTACTTCCAGGAGCATACTGTCACGATGCTAAACGACGTATCACTCGGTACAATCATGAACAACCCTATGGCATCCGGAAGAATCACAAAGTGGAGCATCAAGCTAGGCGCCTGGGACATAATATACACAGGACGCAACGCCCTCAAGTCTCAGGTGGTCGCAGAATTCCTTTGCGGGTGGACAGAGATTCAAACTCCAGAACCCCGAGAGTACACAAGCTTCTGAATCATGTACTTCAACGGGTCAAAAAGACACGAAGGAGCTAGAGCCGGCGTAATCCTCATATCACCAAGGTGCAACAAGCTCCATTACGTCCTACGTCTCGACTTCCCCCTGGACGATCTAGCATCCAACAACGTTGTTGAGTACGAGGCGCTCTTACACGACATGAAGATGACGATTGCTTGCAGAGCCACCCAACTGATGATCTACAAAGACTCCAACCTCATCGTGCATCAGACGATGGAGGAATGTGATGCAGTCGCAGACAACATGATCGCCTATCGCGACATGTACAACCTGCTCGAAGGAAGTTTCAAAGGGTGCAAACTGAAGCATATTGCGCGATCAAGTAATGAAGAAGCAGACAGACTGGCGAACATCGGGTCAACAAACGCCCCAGTTCATCCAGGAATCTACTTCGAAAAAATTAGCAAAAGATCAGTGAATCTCAAAAGGCAACAAGAGGTGCCAATAGCAGCAGAATCGGAGGCGGGTCAGCAAATCGCCATCATTGAGTTCATCCATAACATCTCAAGGAAAGTCTTCCTAGTCGAGCCGATCTAGACGAAGAAGTACATTGATTATTTGTTCAATAAGCAGCTCCCAGGAGACATCTGCGAAGCACGGCAGATAGTTCGACGCAGTAAATCCTTTCAGGTGATAAAGGGAGAATTGTACAAGCAAAGCATATCAGGAGTACTCCAAAGGTGCATCGCACCCGAAGATGGAAAGGAACTGCTCCGTGACATACACCAAGGCGACTGTGGGCATCACGCAAGTTGGAGGGCCATCGTAGGCAAAGCCTTCCGGGCAGGATTCTACTGGCTTACGGCAGCCAAGGACGCCAAGGACCTGGTCGAAAGGTGAAACACCTGCCAAAGGTTTGCACCCAGGCCGCATGCACCTGCTACAGAGCTCCACATGATCCTCCTCTCCTGGCCCTTCGCCCAATGGGGGCTAGACATGGTGGGACTGCTGCGAAAAGCAACACCCGGAGGATACACCCACTTGCTGGTCGCAGTCGACAAGTTTACAAAGTGGATAGAAGCCGTCCTAGTTACGTCGCAACACGCAGAATGCGCCGTAAGATTCCTCGACTCCATCATTTGCAGGTTCGGCGTTCCTCACGACATTATCACGGATAATGATGCCAATTTCACGGCCAAGGAAACCCAGGATTTCTGCAAAGAAAAGGGGATACCTTTCAGCTTCGCCTCGGTGGCGCAGCCCTAAACCAACAGCCAAGTCGAACGATCCAATGGATTAGTCTCGGCTGACCTGAAGAAGCGGCTACTCACCCGACTACATACAACAGCAGGGCATTGGGCTGAAGAACTACCATCGGTGTTGTGGAGCCTAAGAACAACCCCAAACAGATCAACAAACCACACGCCATTTTTATGGTTTATGGAGCCGAGGCGGTACTACCTGAGGACGTCAAGTTCAGCACTCCACGAGTTGTTGTATACAGCGAAGAGGCTTCCAATAAAGCACTCGCAGAAGACATGGACGCACTGGACGAGATCAGGGACGTCGCACTCGCAAGATCCGCCATCTACCAGCAGACGCTACGCAATCACCACAGTCGCTGCATACGCCATAGATCCTTCATGGTAGGTGCTACGGCTCAAGCAAAAAAAGGGACACAAGCTAGAGCCACCATGGGAGGGACCCTTCATCATACACGAAGTTATCCCAGAAGACGCCTATCGCTTGAAGAACCCAAAGACAGGCGGCGTCTACTCCAACCCACGGAACATGGCACACCTTCGCAAGTTCTACCCTTAGAATTTTTCCTTTGTTCTACTAGCAAGAAATAAGTCTGTTCCAGCCACATTGTAACCCGAGAAAAACACATGGCTTCACGGTCATTGCAACAAACATGGTTTCTCAACCATAGCTACAAAGACTACTTAGTCTCATTTTTTACTTTTCTCTTTACATGCTAACAACGGTCACACCCCAACACACGGGGGCTACACCAAACTAGCATACAATAATCTTCGAGTGCCCATGCACAAATGTTCTACAAGGTTACAAGGTACACACCTGAAACACCTTAAACATACAACACACAAGGTATATACACCTTAAAACAAGACAAAACTATGGCCGTGCTGCAGCCTCTCGGAGCAGTCGCTCCGTCTCTGCAGCAGTTAGCCGCACGACCCGCTCTGCTGCAGGCCGCACAACCTAATAGTGAGGAACAAAGTCAACGGCCACTCCTCGAGTCTCAGAAAGTTGCGCCAAAGAATTGAAGTTGACATCAGGATGCCACAGCCGCACAAACACGAGCGCCACTTGAGCGCCGCAAATTAGCTGCTGACGCACACACTCGTGAACATCCTCCACCCGACGAAACATCCTTAGCAGATCACTCAGTCGATCGGAAACAACGTCGAAAGGGTACATCACCAATGGACCGAAGAAAGGGCCTCCCGACAAGACTCAATGAAGAGTTGCGCCTGACTTACCCGATACTGCAGAGTAGCCAGGACAAAGCCCATGCCGCGATCAGACCAGAAATTGCACGCATGGATGTTGGAGCTGCTCGACTCACAAGCCACTCGGTTATCGACCCAGTGACCTTCACACGCTCCGTCGGGTTCAATAACTACATAGACAGGAAACGCGTCAGTCCACAAGAAAGAAAAACATCAAAACCACTCGGGGGCTTGCGGGGCTTACAAAGAATGCTCTTGGCGACACTCGCCAGCTCCTTCATGACAAACTGCTCGCGGTCAGCAGAAAGCTTCTGCTTGGACTTGGCAACATCCGCCACACCCTGCAGAGCCTTGAGCCTACGCTCACCATCCGCGACGCGACCACGAAGCAAAGCAAGAATACTCGCATCAGTAATCAATGGCTCAGTCGAAGGAGGAGCACCACTCGATGGGCCACCGCCAGAATCTACAACCTAGAAAGAACACAGGAAACACGACTGTTTCAGTCAAAAGGCCACATCCCACTCAACAATACAACAAACATATCTTCGACTGCTCGGGGTTTACTCCCATCAGGAGAACACAAAGTAAGGCAAATTAACAAATGCTGACACTTTTAAACATCTCGATTTCAAAAGAAAAGTACGGGATGCTTCCAAAAGTTTCATTACACAAGCCAGGCATAAAAAAGAAGAAACGACGACTATCCTAAAGAACCACGGACTTTCCGGAGATAGCTCCACTCGCAGCAGGCTTTGCACCACGGCCGCAAGAAACTACCTTCGAGAGCATCTTCGCTAGCTTCTCAGCACGATCGCCAAATGGTCGGAGCGCTACCTTTTTTTCCTAACGCATCTCGAGGAAGCTCCGAGTACACCTTATCCAGGTCACCCGAGATGTTGTGCAACAGGGAAAACTGAATAGCCGTCTTGGATCCGCACTAAGTCTGGGCAAGAGTGTACTCCTGAAGGGGATCGGCTTCGCCAAGGAAAACTTGCAGGAGTCCCCCAAGAGTTGGTGGAACCGGCACTCCCGCAAGTAATCGTTGGTGGAGCTGCGACAGCACTCGGGCAGCATCACGCAGAGAGAAGCAAGCCTTCTTTCTGTGCTCTTGTAGCTGAGTGCACACGTCCGTCAGAGCGTCGACTCGGACCCCTCCGGATAGCGCCCAATCAACCCCAACTGCATCTAAACAGAAATGGAGCGAATCAATATAGGGAGGAGAAAGAAGCAAGTCACAAACGCGAATAAGCAGATAACTTACCAGCCAAAGCATGGGCTATGGGACGGAGGACGTCGACCAAATCATTGTCATGCGCCACACCCGCTTCCTCCAGTTGCTTCAAGGACTAGCGGGATTCGGCGAGACGGTCGGCTGCATCTTTGCGTGTGGACTCTAACTCCTTCTAGGCAGATTACAACTCCTTCTCAAGATCTGCGGTCCGAGAGCTAGCCTCGATCTTCTCGGATTTCAATCGAGCAGCCTCGTCTGCAACATGGAGTGAGCGCGTTAAGCAACAATTGTGACTAGAAGAAACAAAGCCACAGTAAGAGGCATATGTTAACTCACCCCTTGAAGAATGGGCATCCCGAAGAATCTGGTCGCGCTCTTCTCGAAGAGAAGCACACTCCGCCTCCGCCGTAACAAGATGACGCCCGAAGGCAGTCAACAAATCAAGGATGGCCTGCAAAATTATTTATGAGTCAGAAGGATATCACTTGAGCCTATACTAGCCTCGGGGGCTACTCCCATTGGGAGCACTGTCGTGCACCCGATAGAAACCAATACGCAAGAAAAGAAAAAGGGAGAGCAGAAATCTCGCTCGAGTCTATAGCCAACTGCGAGCAATCGACCATAGACTCGGGGGCTACTCCCATTGGGAGCATTGCCGTGCACCCGATATAAAAAAAATAGGAGGACAAGCGCTAGAAGACAAGAAAATGTTACCTTGCCGTGCGGGGTCGACAAAGGGTCAGGCGAACTAGCCAAAACCCCCTTGCTCGTTGACGCCCCGGCATCTTCAGGCTGCTGACCCGCAAAGCTAGGGATCACATACTCAAAGGTATCGACCTGCTTTGCAGGGCTTGGAGGTCGTCGAGTAGGGATTGGAGCTCGGGTGGAGTCCGCGACAACTTCCTTCTGCTTCACGGACTGGGCGGAAGATGCACATTGATCTTTACTGATGGATGATACGTCGAAAACGTATCTCCTTTTCCGAACACTTTTCTTATTATTTTCCTCTAAACTTGTGTGTTTTGAATGCAACTAACACGGACTAACGCTCTTTTCAGAACAATTACCTTGGCGTCTCGTTTTTGTGCAGAAAAATCAACTTTCGGGTAATTGCCCAGAAAAGACCCCATTGGCTTTAAAACACCGGAAGACCCCAGTTGCCAGAAGGGGGCCAGGACAAGAGCCAGAGGGGGCCACACCACCCCCTGATGCCCCCCTAGGACGCACCACCTGGTGGTGTGGGCCACCCAGAGACCCCCTCGGGCTCCCCTTTCGACTATATATCGCCTTCAATCCTAAAACCCGAGGGGGTTCGATAGTTTTTCAGAAAAAAGTCCGTAGCTCCGCCGCCATCGCGAATCCTATTTCGGGGTTCAGAAACTCCGTTCTGGCACCCTGTCGGGACGGGGAATTGGAGGAGATCATCGCCATCATCATCACCAACGCCTCTCCATCGACCATCCATGTTTCTCCCATCCATGTTTGAGTAATTCCCCCGATGTAGGCTGAAGGGGACGGTAGGGATTGGATGATATTGTTCATTTAATAATGTTGTGATTGTTAGGGTATAGTGCCTAGTATACTCTATTAGTGCTATTGACATTGTTGCAACTTGTTATGCTTAATGCTTGCCACTTTGGGCCCGAGTGCCATGATCTTAGATCTGAACATGTTATTGAAACACGATGATAATTATTGTTTCTCGATCATACCTGCAAGTTGTTTACACATATTGTTGTCCGGAACCCGAGGCCCCGAAGTGACAGAAATTGGGACAACCGGAGAGGATGGCTGTAATGTGAGGATCACATGTGTTCACGGAGTGTTAATGCTTTGCTCCGTTGTTGTATTAAAATGAACGCCTTAATTACCATTAGTTCCCTTGAGGCCCCGCTGAAAACGGGCTGGTAGGACAAAAGATGGTGTGCAAGTTCTCATCGCGAGCACGTACGACTATTTACGGAACACATGCATATGATTACTTAGTGCTTGGATGCTTTATCTTATTTATCTGCAATGCCCATGTCTTTATTATTATATGAACTATCTTATCCATGCAACGTCCGTTCATATATCCCTATGCCTACAATATTTAATCTCGTTGTTACTTCAAACACTACTGCTGTTGTTTTCATACCACTGCTGCTATTATTTCACTACTGATGCTACTATAAAACTGTTACTACTGATAACCCACTGCGAACAAGTCCACTTTCAGGTGCAAGTGAATTGATAACTCACTTGTTAAAGCTCACAAATATTCTTTGGCTCCCCTTGTGTCAAATCAATAAATTTGGGTTTATTTCCCTCGAAGACTGTTGCGATCCCCTATACTTATGGGTCATAAATGGCCACAAGACTAAAACAAGGGTTAGAACATAGAAGAGGAAAAGGAACTTCATCTAAAATAAAATACAAGACTCACTCGTCATCATCATCTTCGTCGAGATTGTCCACGTTCCAAGCAGTGGAAATCTTCGGTTGATGGACTACAGGAGGAAGTACGTTGAGGGGAGTTGCTTGAATGGGCCTAATCTCCTCAACCGCGCCATCCCTCAAGGAGTTATCCTTGGAGGTCACCTCATCTTCCTCTGCTCTACGACGCTTGCGGTGGTGAAGTGGAAGCTATTCTTCCTCTTCCTCTTCCTCTTCCTCTTCCTCTTCCTCTTCCTCCGGAAACTCCTCGCTCGACTCCGCATTCGCGACGCTGTTGTCGAGAGGAGCCTCAAAATTGCTCGCAAGAAGGTCCGAGCCGCCATCATCCGCAGAAAGTGGAAGTTAATACTTCGCCACGTCCTGGTTCTAGGAAGGAAAAGAAAGAAGAGGCGACAACTCAATCGAGGAAAACTCAAAACAGCGAATTAACGAAGAGAAAAAGAAAGATAAAGAATTTACCTCATTCGGAGGATGTTCAGCATAAAAAGGAGTAAAGGGGCACGGCGAGTGGCTCTCCCCTTTCTTCAGGCAGGTGATGGCGGAAATTTTCTTCTCGAACTCCGCATTCGAGAGGAGGTCGTCGCACGTTAGGCTCGGGTCATTGATACTCGAAAACTTCCACAGGGGCGTAGGCCTATCCTGGAGTGGTAGAACCCTCCGGCGCAGGAACACACTCGCCAAGTGGATCCCGTTCAACAGCGGTCCTTGATCCTTCTGCCGGAGTCGCACGAACTGTGCGAGCAGGGGAGACACTGTCTTGGACTCTTCGGCTGATAGCGCGTGCGACCAGGATTTCCTCCGCTTCAAGACTGCAAATGGATGAAATTCTGGAACGCCACCCGCGTTGTTTTCTTCAACATAGAACCATCTCTGGCGCCACCCTTGCGCCCACTCGACAAAGTTCATTTCCAGGCATGGGAATTCCTTGGTCGCTTGGATTCCGAAGCCACCGGTCGTCAGCGGCTCCCCGGTGTTCTCGCCTGGCAGGGGCTTCTCCCCGAAGATTCACACCTAGAAGATAGCCTTCCATAGTCCCTAATTCGGGCGAATGCCGAGGAAGAACTCGCATAGCACGATAAAACACAAGATGTGTTGTATCGCGTTGGAGGGAAGGTCGTGCAGCTGTATGCCATAGACATACAGCAGCCCGACAAGAAAAGGATGCAGGGGGAATGAAAAATCTCGGGCGATGTGCTCCGAGAACGCAACGCGCTCGTTCGCGAGCGGATTGGGCACTTCTTCTCCCCTCGCCGGCATGCGGATGCGTCCGAAGTCCACGGGGGAAAGCAATCCCTCCCTATGCATCTCGGCGACGCTCTTCTTTGGCGCATTAGACGAGCGCCACTCGCCCGTCCTCTTCATCGGGGCCGCCGTAGAAGCATTGGATGCTTCCTTGCCGGAACCTGCGGTTGTGCCGCGTTTCTTGCCTCCCGCCATTGGAGCTCGACTTGTTCTCGCAAAAGAAGAGGGGCGCGCTAGAGGAGGAAGAAGGTGAATGAAGGCCGGGAAAGTGATCTTTTCCCTAAGGCCTATTACTTCTACTAATGCCAAGCCACTGTGAGCCGTTGATGTATGAACGTGGCACTCATCCCCTCCGCCACCCGCGGAGCGGAAACGAGGAGGCGGGGGGGGGGGGGGCAGTTACCCCCGCACTATCTTTTACGCAGGATCATGCGTAATTACTACACGTCCAGCGGATAAGCCGGCACGCGACGACTCGTTTCCTGTCAAAAAACTGACAAAATGGGCCCTATATGCGCCCTGCCCCATTGCGTCACGTCCCATTAGGAGCAGGCGAGTGTGGGATGACGTCATTGCACATATCATGACACGAAATTTCTTTCGTATGAGCATCATGACACCAAATTTCTTTCGTGTGAACTTCATGACACGAAATTTCTTTCGTATAGATTCAGAGAAAGAAGACCATCTCGCTCGAAGATCACATAATGATAATAGTGGTACTCGACACTATTCAAGAGTAGAAGACAACACCCGCTGTGCATCCAAAATAAAACCTCGAGTGCACGGCTCCCGCAACTCCGCATTACGATGTACTAACACATCATTTTATCCCGATTCTTCGGCCGACTAGGCACATCCGGATGCCGTATTTTTTTCGTGTACGAAGGTAAGACCCAAGGATCTCTCCTGTGGGCCTGGAATCGCACTCGAGCTGCGTCCTCCAGTAAAATTTCTGTGTCAACAACACGAAGAAAAATCCTAGCTGACGCGCGGGGTGCCCCCTTTAAGGTTAAGTTTGGCTCGATAAGACTTCCACGGCCCAGTCGCAATGATCACCTCGCCGAGTTCGAGTCAAAGGTATCAAATTCGTGTAGGCCAGAAATGTTTTTGCCCGAGAAGAAATTAATTGGTCCTGATCTTTTGGGAGAGCCAAACAGCTGAGCCATATCCTTCTGCGAAAAAAGCCAAACACGGCACATCTACGGCTCAATGCTCGAGTATATCTCACACAGGATACACACTCTTCAGATAAAATATCCGACTAACTCGGTCATGAGATCTTGAAACAAGTTTTGAGTGCTTACTCGACTATTTCTCAGTCGAACAAACTGTCGCACCCTGGTTTCTAGGGGATACTCATCGGGCCGAACTGGATAGCAGATGCTTGGATTATGGGGCATAACTGCTCCCACGTCCCAGCTTCCTGGTAGGCCTGCGCTTATGCGCGACAACACAAGCCCTGCTATTCCACCGTCGATGTAAACTATCCACTAGAGACCATAGGCACTACTGTCGACGTACTTCATACCAATCACGCAGGGTACGTCAACAGCGTTAAACAGAATGATACCACAACACATCTCTAAGACACAAAAGATTGAAATAAGGTTGCAAATAGCCTTCACTAAGGCAGAGAATAGCAAATACAATCATCCAGAGGACACATGTCCCAACATAACATTCATTACATCAGCGGAAGCAATCAAGGGGTCTGAGTACAGACAAATCCAAATAGGCTTAAGAAGCCGGCAATGAAAAAGGAAGACGGAGCCCATCCACGAAGTCCCGGATCCTGCCCGGGTCCGCTATCTACTCGTCAACAGCGTCGTCGTACTCCACGTAGTAGCCTCCATGGGGATCCTCGGAATCGTCGTCTGCGTAAACCACAGCCCCAAAGGGGTCAGTACACCAACGTACTGGCAAGCAAGACTCACAGTTCACCAAAGTGTAACCCGTCAACACCAAGCACAGATGCTTTGGGTTCAACGGAAGGAAGGGTGGTATAAAAGATGCGGCAGCGGGCTGCACTAACCAATTACAGAAACATACTATGACTTCCGACTAACAGAAAGGAGATAAGATAGCGTATTGTAACCAACTATAACTAACCACCAAACAAACCCATCCTGGACCTCGCCCCTTATCCAAAGAAGCAATCCGAGGATAACTCACACAGTTGGATTAATGATGGTTCAGGTTATTGTGTCAATAAACCTATTACTAGTCAAGTTATTATAGTTAGGTGTAAGTTGTCTGAGTACTTGTTAGCCAGTACTTTCACCAAGTCGTCACATAACCGCGGACAACACGGCTTCTCGAGAAGATTCATCCCTGCAGGGTGTGCTCCAGTACCCGTACACACTCAAGCCACCAACTAAAACTCAGGTGGACTCGTCACGACTCGAACCATCACTACAGCCTGTCCTAGGAGCCATGGAGCTATAAGGTCCCAGCCACGCAGCCGAATACTTAGCGCAGGTGTGCAAAACTCCCGCAGGACACAACACCCCGGCACTACAGGCCTCGCCCTATATGTGTGCGTGAACATCATCATCAGTAACCATGGGAGCGACCCATTTATGCGTATGAGCCAAATGGAACACCCGAACTAAGTGTGGCTCTTCGGACAAACTGCGGATCAGATCAAAGCCGAGGGGGGTTCCATACCACCACCCGGATGCGGTGAGCACGCTCGTCATGGATCAGTAGACAAGACCCTTTTCCTAATTAGGGTCGACACTAGCAGGCCTCAAAACCACGATGGGCCTCCTGCCGGTGCCTTAACATCAAATTATTATTACCCAAGCATTAACAGGTTGTTGTTTACACATCGAGCCCATAGAACCTAATAGAAATATGATAACAGAAAGTAACGGGTAACAGACTCGAGCAGAAACAACCCTAAGCATGCTAGTAAGACACGGGCTCAAACAACGGGGTTATAGGACTGGAGGTGAGGCAATATCAAGGTTAAGGGATTCATGTGATAGGTTCGTAACAGAAACAACTACCACTATGGCTAGCAGAAAAGAATCAACGGAAAGTATCGGTAACCAATGTTGAGAGGAACACAGTGGTTCATGTGAGTGATAACTTGCCTGCAAACCCAGTAGCCTGGTACTGAGCTAAAACCTCTGAAGGGGTGTCGTAAGGATCGTCGGTCTCAACGTCGTCGTCTAACCGAGAAGAAGCAAACAGACAAAGCAGAAAGGGTAGACAATCAATATCATGGCATAGTGCACAATCATGGGGATGATGCATGACAGGTTAATAGATGCATCAAAATAAACTAATTGACATGGTAACACAATTTAAATGGACACATATGCAATTTTGAGTTGCATATGAAAAGCCCATGAATTTTGGGTTAGATTATTTGTTTTCCAACTAATCAACAGATGAAGGTGAATTAGTATGATGCATGGATGAGGAAAACAGAAAAATAACAACAATAGAACCAATTTAAAATAGGGTTTACCAATTTAGAAATTTATTTAGTAAGTTATGGATTTTTTTGGTTCCTTAAAGGGATTACACAAATAGTTGTTGTTTTCATCAAGTTAAATTGTGCAAAACAAATAACAAAATTCATATTTGAAAAGTTTACACTTTTCTAGGTTGAAAACATATTTTGCATGTTCAAAATTAATTTATTTTGGGCAAGTTATGATTTTATCAAATTTAAATGAATTAAACAAGTATTAAATTATTTAGGCAATTTAAATTATTCAAATCATGAAACAAAATTTATATTTGAATTGGTGGTTCAAAATGGTATGGAAAACATTTTTTATTTCCATGATTTGGATTAATAATGAATTAGTTATGGATTTTAGCAAATTGCAATTGAATTATTTGAATTCAAATTTGAATTGCATTTTGAAATTTCAAAACAGAAAACAAATGCTATAGATAGATAGAGAATTTAATTTGGTGCGGTGTACATATTTTATTTATTTTTGTTGGAGTTGGGATTTAAAAGTTATTTGGGTTTGAAGTTTAGGGGCTAAACCGTAATAAAAAACTGGACTGAAATTAAAGGAAAACGTGCAGAAAAACAATCTGCACCGCGCAGTATCCAGCCCCAGCCACTGACAGTGGGGTCAGCGTCACTGCGTGGCACCTAGGTGGCAGTACTGGGGTGAGGTGGCCTGCAAGGTCCATGACGGGTGGGTCCCACGGGGGTTGCGCGCAGGAAAAAAATTGGGGAGGCAATTGCCTCCCCTAGGATTCGAACCAGGGATCTATGGGGCGAGCGAGAGCACTGTGGCCAGTTGGGCTGGAATCGGTTTCTTGTCAGATACGGTTAGCAAAGGAAGTTAAGGTGCTTTTTTCCGTCAGTTAGAATTTTAACTGAACTTTGGCTGCAGGTACCGGTTACGACTGAAGATGCGAGCGGACAGGGACATCGGAGGCGAGCGGGCCAGCGGCCGCGGCTGCTCGCGGGCGCTGTCCGCGGTGGCGCGCGGTGGCCGGCCGGCGCTGCCGGCGGGTGGCCGGGGCGGCCGTGGGGCCGTGGGCCCGGAGGGGAGGAGGCGACCAGGAGGGAAGGGAGGCGGCGAGGCTTACAGCGAGGGGGCGGAGAGGAGCGCTCGGTGGCGGAATCCGGCGATGGCGGCGGCGATCCGGCGGTCGTCGAGGGAAACGGAAGGCACGAGGCGGGAGAGGGGATTCGGCCGGTTCCGTTCCCGGCCCTACCGCGGCCGGGCGGGTACCGTGGTGCCGGCGGCGAGCCGGAGAGGGCGTCGGAGTTGGTGCTCTCGGGAGGAGTTACAGAGAACAGAAAACCAGAGGGAGGAAGAAGGAGAAGTGGCGGCGCTAGAGGGAGAAGAGCGAGGAAGAAGACTAGGGTTAGGAGGGAGGCTTGAGGGCAAGAAATAGGAGGGGGTCGAGCTCGGATCGACCGTTCCCTGCTCGATCATGTCGACGTGGGCAACTGGAGATGACTCCGTACAGAGGTAGGAGAAGGACCGTGAGGGGGTACGGGCTTTTGGCCAAAACGGGCTGGGCTGGTTTCGGTTGCTGTTACTGCCTCCCTCTCCTCTCCTATTTATTTATTTTTTTTGTACTGTTTTTTTTTGTAGTTAAGCAAAAAGGAAACAAAGCAAGGTTTTGTTTAAAGAAAAGTTTGGAATAAAATAGGATAAATCTCTTAGTGAAAAATGCAACCTTTTGGTAGTTTTGGTTTTCCAAATTTCAAAAGTGGGCTTGTTGTTTAAAATTAAACCCAATTAATTGAATTTTGCAATATTAGTTATTATTGGAAAAACAAGGCAATAACAATAGGGTCTCCCCTAGAGTTTTAAAAGTGATTTAAAGAATTCCAAATAGTGGTGAATTTCATGGATTCAAATAGGTACTGATTTGAACTTGGTTTGGAATTTAAAAGATGATTTGGGAACTATTGATTGAATTAATTGAGTGATTAACGGTTTGATTAAAACCAACAATTTGAGAAGTGAAACTTAGTCAATTATTTGGAAAACAAGGGAGGTTTTGTTTTGCAATTCTTTGTTCGAAAAGATTGTAACAGACAAGTGTGAAAATAACTGTTGATTCATTATGGAAACAATGCAAACATAAATAAAACAAATGCAATGAGATGATGACATGATGCATCGCTTAAAAGTAAACAAGAAATAAAACAACTAAGGGATGTTTTCATACTTGGATGTTACAAAACGCCCCCCCTTGAAGGAATCGCGCCCCGAGATTCCCTACTGAGAAGTGAAAAGGTCCGGATACTTCTTGCGAAGATCCTCTTCGGTCTCCCACGTTGCCTCTTTATCGGAATGATGCGACCATTGGACTTTCAAGAACTTGGTGCTCTTGTTTCGAGTCTTACGCTCGGTCTCATCGAGAATTCGAACAGGGTGCTCCTCATAAGATAGATCATCTTGCAGCTCAATGGAATCATGATCAACTGCACGATCTGGGTCCTTGAAGCACTTCTTGAGCTGTGACACGTGGAACACATCGTGCACTTGGGAAAGTTTTTCTGGAAGTTCTAGACGATAGGCATTTTCTGCACGTCTTGAGAGGATGTTGAAAGGGCCAATGTATCTTGGTGCCAGCTTTCCTTTCACACCAAAACGATGAGTGCCCCTGAAGGGAGTTACACGGAGATATGCTTTGTCACCAGGTGCATAGACCATGTCCCGGTGCTTGCTGTCATAGTAACTCTTCTGACGAGACTGAGCAATCTTGAGATTGTCACGAATGATTCGAACCTTCTCCTCGGCTTCCTTAACAATGTCAGGGCCTAAGAGTGAACGTTCACCAGCTCCAGACCAATTGATTGGACTCCTGCATCTGCGACCATACAGTGCCTCAAACGGTGCCATGCCTAGGCTTGCCTGGTAGCTGTTGTTGTAGGAGAATTCAGCATATGGAAGGCAATCCTCCCATTTCATGCCAAAGGAGAGACCACATGCTCTGAGCATATCCTCTAGAATCTGATTGACTCTTTCGACTTGCCCTTGAGACTGAGGGTGATAAGCTGTGCTGAACAGAAGTTTGGTGCCCAATGCTTCTTGAAAACTCTTCCAGAAATGAGAAGTGAATATGCTTCCACGGTCTGAGCTTATTTCCAAAGGAACACCATGAAGAGGAACAATCCTTGTTGTGTAGAGTTCTGCTAACTGGCTAGCTGATATTGTTTCTTTGACAGCAAAGAAGTGAGCTACCTTAGTGAGACGATCAATAACAACGAAGATTGCATCGTTGCCCTTCTTGGACTTTGGAAAACCAGTGACGAAGTCCATTTCAATCATGTCCCACTTCCACTCAGGAATTTTGAGAGGTTGGAGAAGACCGGCTGTTTTCTGATGAACTGCCTTGACACGTTGACAAACGTCGCATTCAGAAACGTATTTAGCAATTTCACGTTTCATGCCAGACCACCAATACAGTGTTTTGAGATCCTGGTACATCTTTGTACTTCCAGGGTGTATGGAGAGAGGAGTTTCATGAGCCTCCTTGAGAATAACATCTTTGAGACTTTGAACTTGAGGAACCGCAATGCGTTCTTCGAAGAACACCGTTCCCTTGTCATCAATTGAGAAGCACTCATACTTCACATTGCCTGCTCTGATGTTATTTGCAATCTTCTTGATCTCAGCATCACGAAGTTGTTCAGAACGAATCTTGTCCTCGAGAGTTGGACTGGCTGTCAAGTTCGCAAGATAACCTTCAGGAACAAGACCAAGGTTCAGCTTCTGGAATTCTTCATGGAGTGGAGGTTGGCTTTCCATGATCATGAGATTATTGCAATATGACTTGCGACTGAGAGCATCGGCCATAACATTAGCCTTGCCTGGAGTGTAAGAAATGGTAAGATCGAAGTCTTTGATCTTTTCAATCCATCTCCTTTGCCTGAGGTTTAGATCTGGCTGAGTGAAGATGTATTTCAGACCCTTATGATCAGAAAAGATTTCAGTGCGATTACCCAACAAGTATTGCCTCCATTTCTTGAGGGCAAACACAACTGCTGTAAGTTCTAGATCATGAGTGGGATAGTTTTGCTCATGTGCGTTCAACTGACGTGAAGCATAAGCCACAACTTGACGTTCTTGCATAAGAACTGCACCTAGACCTTGTTGAGAAGCATCACAGAATATCTGGAAGGGTTTGGTAGTATCTGGGCCAACCAGAACTGGTGTAGAAGTGAGTTTAGTCTTCAGGAGATTGAAACTTTCATCACATTGTGGAGACCAAACGAACTTCTTGTCCTTCTTTGTGAGATCAGTGAGAGGTTTGGCAATTTTGGAGAAGTTTTGGACGAAGCGACGACAATAGCTAGCCAAACCAAGAAAACTTCTGACTTGCTTCACCGTCTTAGGAGGTTTCCAATCAACAATTGCCTTAACCTTTTCCGGATCAATGGCTATGCCCTTGGCAGAGATGACATGACCAAGATAAGCAACTTCTGGAATCCAGAACTCACATTTGGAGAATTTGGCATACAGACGATGCTCGCGAAGTTTCATGAGAGTGAGACGAAGATGTTCTCCATGTTCTTCCTCAGATTTTGAGTAGACAAGAATGTCATCAAGATATACCACAACGAACTTGTCGAGGTATTCATGGAAGACAGAATTCATTAGTCGAGAGAATGTCGCCGGTGCATTGTGTAACACCTGGGGTGTTACCTTTGGTAGAAAGTGTTTGTTTCCTTTTGCTTTGCATCATATGCATCACATGAGCATTGCATTCTGTTTTTTCAAAACAAATCAAAATTCAAAACAATTTAAACTTTCACCCCCTGCTCAAAATTTCCAATTTCAAAATTTCAAACTAACCCACTCAATTGTTTTTCCACTGGTTGAATTTGTTCTAATCAAATTGCTTGGTAATAAAATTTTCCCTGTTATCAAAACCCTAATGGCAAATTAAATTCAAATCATTTTCAATCATAATGGGCATGATCCAATTGTGGTTTGGCAATTAAAATCTTGCAAACAAATTAAGTCAATAAGATTTCATCATTGTTTGAGTTAGTGGAATAACATTGTTTAAAATTCAATCTTTATGAAATGCTATGGAAAATTCAAATAACAACTTTAAAACTCAAATAAAGATTTCAAATCTTGGGACTTAATGTTCACAGTTGCATTGATTTGTTGTTTGCAATTAATAAAACATTTCATATAAAATAATACCCCCAAACTCTATGGAACAAACAAATTCACTTAACAAACTTTAAATCAAATTAAATCTTCAAATTGTGAACTAATGTTCACTTTTGCTTTAATTATTTGTTTTGGAAAATTATCACAATTAAGGTCTAAAAGAAAACCCTAACCCTTCTCTATTTCCCTCTTTTATTCTTTACAAAAAAAAAATCAACTAATAGCAAAAAAATAAAAATAAAAGCCAAAGGAGAGGGCAGCCCACCCCTTCTTCTCTTTCTCCCCCAAGCCCATCTATTCTATTTCTGGCCCATACCCCTTTTCTGATGTCGTCTTCCCCAGCAGACGCCACCCTCTGTACGGCATGGCCAGGATGAGACCACGTTGCCCCTCCATCGACACACCACTCCACGCTGCTCCTCCATAAATCCCCCTCCCTCCTGGAACCCTAGCTGCACCCTACTCCTCCTCTCCAGTCGTCGCCGCCGCCGCAAACCCTCTCCACCACGTACTGTTCTTTGTTCTGCACCAACAGAACCACCATCGACATACTCGACAGCGCCGCCTCCCTCGGTCCTCCTCGACCCGATCGCCTACCTCAAACCCCCCATGGTGAGTCCTCGTTTCCATTTTCCCCCTTACCACTCTCGATTCCCCGCTAGGTATCTCTCGCTGTCCATGTCGGTGTCACCATGGCGGGGCAGTGCGATGCCCGTGCATCATTTTCGATCGGTGCCTTGTGCACCAGCCCGGCCACACCGCACCCATCCCCACCCGCACGCACGCAGCCACCACTCGCCGACCAACTGCAAGTTGCATCGAGATCGTTCACGAAACTCGTCCCATCGCTGCGACAGACTCATCCTCGACGCCTGTTACTGAACGAACAAACAGAACGCAGCTGTTGTTGCAGTGATCAGTAACGAGGGTACATGTACATCAGCGCCTCTGTACCGACACCAAAAACCAACAGAGCCAGTGGTTAGCTCGTGCAGTTCCGATCTAAAGGTTGCAGGATCAACTCCCGATCATGTTTCTTTTGTTGCAGCTGATGCCTACCTCTGAAGTCTCTCTGCAAAAAAAGAAATTCAGTTAAACACCTCCTGCTGCTTCATCCACAGAACGGTGCAAGTTTTTGGTAGCCTAGTGCCACTTCTTGTTCCACCACATGGACAACCCGAGTGCAACTCCTGTCCGAGAAAAATCCCCACATGTATTTCTGTTTAATCCATGCACCTGAAGCTCCTTTCGTGTGTTGTTCTGAATTTAGATTCAGTTAACGTCTCTCTGTCTGCTCTTGCTAACTGTTATGCGAAATATGTCATAAATCGGAATCTAGCCTGTTGGTTCTGTTCCTTGTTTGCTCGCTGGTAGAGCCAAGTTCAAATCCCCTCACACGCAGCGATCTTCTTTTTTTCTTTCTACGTTCTGTTCTGTTACAACCTGAAGCAAGGCTGTAGCTTGTTCGTGTAAACATTCAGTCACACGCGAAGCCACCCCTTAATCAGTCGCTCCTGTTACCCATCAAGAAACCCATCGAGGCGCAGTGGTTCCGTCAGCTGCCTTGCTCCCAGCGATCACGAGTTCGATCCCCAAACGGAGCACATAAGCCTCCTTTTTGTTTTTGTTTCCCGCAGGCACAAGTTTCTGAAGCTTTTGCTTGTTAAAATTCAGTTACTGTAACTGACAGTATTATGTAAGTTCAGTTCTGTATCTAAACAAACTCGTGGAGCAGCCCAGTGGCTAGTGCCTTGCTCTTTCCCATCCAACCAGCCCAAGTTCGAACCCCACAGGCAGCAACCTATTTTTTTTCTTGCCATTGCTTTTCCATAAAATGCTACTATTTTTGTAGATGCTATAACTTTGTCATGTTAACTCCAAATATCACAAAATTTATGTCTAGAATTATCAGAAAAATGTAAAGAACATGAATTCTCCATCCATGCTCATGTTTGCACTTTGTTTCCTGTTTTGAAATTTCCAAATGCAATTCAAATTTGAATTCAAACAATTCAATTGCAATTTGGTAAAATCAATAACTAATTCATTATTAATCCAAATAAGGCAAATAAAATATGTTTTCCATACCATTTTGAATAACCTTTTCAAATATAATTTTTGTTTCATGGTTTGAATAATTTAAATTGCCTAAATAATTTAATACTTGTTTAATTCATTTAAATTTGATAAAATCATAACTTGCTCAAAATAAATTATTTTTGAACATGCAAAATATGTTTTCAAACCATCAAAGTGTGAACTTTTCAAATGTGAATTTGAATTTATGTTTTGAACAAATAAAATTCAAATAATATTCAAAGTTGTTCTAAATTCAATTAAAACTTGTTTAATATTGTCTAATTCATAATTAAATAATCCTAATTCCAATTTCAATATGTGAAACATGTAATCCAACTAAAATTTGATGTTCTTTTCAAATATCAACTTTGTTATTTGTTTTGAACATTTTAACTGGTTGAAAACAACAAATACTTGTGTGTCACCTTTAAGGCACCCAAAAATTCCCTAAATTAATAATAAAATTCTAAATTGCTACACCCTATCTTAAATTGATTCTAATGTTGTTATTTTGCTGTTTCCCTTTTTCATGCATCATACTAAACCACTAGCACCTGTTGATTAGTTGGAAAACAAATAATTTAACCATAATTCATGGGCTTTTCATATGCAACTCAAATTGCATATGGGTCCCTTTAAATCTGTTTATCTTGTCAACTAGTTTATTTCTATGCATCAATTAAATTGTCATGCATCCATGTCTTGATCATGCTGGATCTTTTGCCGTAGTAGTAATTGTTGCATCCGGTGTTTGTTCGAGGTTCATTGCTTCTTCCCGGATAGGACGTTGAGATGATGTGAGCAACGACAAGTTCTGCTACCTTGCGGGATCTCAGGCAAGTATACTCACTTGCTGCCATATGGCTGCCTTTCATCACTTGTTACCGATGCTTTCCGTTGTTCTTTTCTGCTAGCCTAGTGGTAGTTGTTTCTGTTACGAACCTATCACATGAATCCTTTAACCCTGTTATTTGCCTCACCTCCATACCTATAACCATTGCTTGTTGCCCGTGTCTTACTATCATGCTTAGGGTTGTTTTGCTCGAGTCTGACCCGTTACTTTCTGTTACTACTCTATTATGTTCCGGGGGCTCAATGTGTAATCAATCCATCAATCATGCTACTGTTATTGCTTAATAATAAATTTGATGATAAGGCACCGGCAGGAGGCCCTTTGTGGTTTTGAGGCCTGCTAGTGTCGACCCTAATAGGAAAAGGGTCTTGTCTACTGATCCATGATGAGCGCACTAACCGCATGTGGGAAGCGAGTATGGGCGCCCCCCTCAACTGACTCGATTCGCATCTCGTCCAAATCGCCGTACTAGTTCGGGTGTTCCATTTGCTGCATCATATGCAGGTACGAACCCTTGGCGCCAGGGTGGAACTTTCGTAGTCGGCATTTAGGGCGGCGTGGTCTTCCAGTGCTATGAGGGTCCTCCTTTTCTTCGGGGGGGCTCGATTAGCCGCGCACGCACAGCACGCGGTGCTTTGGGCTTGATGCGAAGAAGGGTTGGTTGTGTAGAGTACCTCGCTTGGTGGGTTAGCTCCCCATCTGGCGGGTTATTCTTGCGTGTACGGCTAAATTGGTGCAACCCTGCAGGGATAATCTTCTCGAGAAGCCGTGTTTTCCGCGGTTATGGATTACTTGGTGAAAGTACTGGCTAACAAGTACTCAGGACAACTCAAACCTAATGAATAACAACCTTTCACCCAATGATTAACAACTTGACTAGTAATAGGCTTATTGACACAATAATCTGAACCATCATTAACTCAACTGTGTGAGTTATCCTCGGATTGCTTCTTTGGATAAGGGGCGAGATCCAGGATGGGTTTGTTTGGATTTACTTTCCGTTGGTTACAATACTCGATCTTATCTCCTTTCTGATAGCCGGAAGTTGTAGTATCTCTCCGTAGTTGGTTAGTGCAGCCTGCTGTCGCTTAATTGCAATAACCCCTTCCTTTCCGTTGATCCTAAAGTATTTGTATCTTGTGATGACTGGCTACGCCGGTATCTTGTGAGTATGGGTTTTATCCCCCTTGCCAGTACTTAACCGTACTGACCCACGAATCTCTTTCGTGGCTGCAAATTCCAAATTGCAGTCAACAGGTTTGAAGTCTGACGACGTTAGCTTGGGAATCCCTCCGGCTTGGCCTGGGCAGGGATTGGACGCCTTCGGTTATCTTCAGGACTCTTAGTCCAGTTTGGATCTTGTCCGTAGACGGACGATATGTTGTTTCTTCCGCTGTTATTTGGATCTTTGTATTGTATCAGTTGTATCCTTGACTCGTTGAGTCATCTTGTATCTATCTGCTTCTGTTGTAATTGTGGAATATTCGTGAACTGTTGTAATGTTATCATAAGTGGCAACCTGGAATCGGTTATTATGCGGATTTGGCGGGAATGCTGAAATCTGCATAGTGCCCGATCTTGGGGCGTCACACATTGGTGAGACCAAAGGACATGACGGTGTATTCATATAAACCGTAGCGAGTGGTGAAAGCTGTCTTTGGAATATCTTCCTTTCTGATCTTTATTTGATGGTAACCCATTCTCAAGTCCAGCTTGGAGAATATTGAAGCTCCAGCAAGTTGATCAAAAAGATCATCGATACGAGGAATTGGATACTTGTTTTTGATGGTTTTCTCGTTGAGAGGACGATAGTCAACCACGAGTCTCTTTGTTTGATCCTTCTTGGCAACAAACAGAGTTGGGCAACCCCAAGCGGAGGAGCTAGGTTGAATGTAACCTTTTTCCATGTACATATCGATTTGCTCCTTCAACAACTTCAGTTCAGGAGGAGCTATCTTGTATGGATGCTTAGAGATTGGAGCAGTGCCTGGTTCAAGTTCGATCACGAACTCAACTGCTCTGTCAGGAGGCATTCCTGGCAATTCTTCTGGAAAGACATCGGGGAAATCACAAACCACCGGAATAGTTTCAATAGATGGTAGAGGATTTGCATTGAGAGTGTAGAGTTGAGCAACTGGATTTTCAGCATGGAAGTAGACTATCTGGCCAGAAGGGTGTGTGATTTTGACAGACTTAGCAGGACAATCAATGACTGCTTTGTTGGCTACCAGCCAATCCGTCCCCAGAATGACATCAATATCTGAAGAGTGGAGAGCTATCAGAGATGCCTGGAATGGAAGGTTTCCAATTGTGATCTCGATGTTCTGGCTAACTTTATTGCTTTGCCAGCTAGATCCCGGTGATTTCACTAGGAAAGGGATAGACAACTGTTCGAAGTTGATTCCACTGTTGTTTGCAAAGCATTGAGAGATGAAAGAGTGTGAAGCACCAGAATCGAACAAGACTTTAGCACGAAACGAGTTCACAAGAAGTGTGCCCATTACAACCTCTGGAGATTCTTCTGCTCCCTGGGCCTTGACATGGTTCACCTTCACAGTTCTCAAGACAGACTTGTTCTTGTTGCGGGGCCTAGGCGAAGGAGTGTGTACCACCACATGATTGACCTTAGAGGTAGGTAGTGGTGGTAGCTTGTTCTGCGGGCACTTGTAAGAGTAGTGTCCTCATAGACCGCACTTGAAGCATGTACTAGCAGAACGAGGAGCTGTTGGACTTGGCTGAGATGGAGCACCTCCTGAAGATACCACTGGGGTGGGAGGGAGGGCAAGAAATCCTGCCGGGCTTGGCAAGCAGATGGGCGGTGTTGTAGTGGTATATGGAACCCAAACTCTTCGTTTTTGTGGAGGCATGATAGCTTTCGAGAGATTAGCCTGTTCACGAGAGTGCTTACGAGATTCCTCAACCAATTTGCGCCCATGCTCTTCCTTTAGGGCGATGTTGATGAGGTCCTCAAAATTCTTGGCCTTGACGTTGGTGAGAGCATACTTGAGTTCCGGGTTGAGACCCCTACGGAACTTTGCCATCTTTCTCGCTTCCGTGGAGATTTCATCTCCGGCGTAGCGAGCCAGACGATTGAACTCTCTTTGGTATTCGAGAACGTCCAGACTGCCTTGTGTGAAACAATAGAATTCCTCACGCATTTTCTCCATGAGCCCATCGGGAATGTGATGGCGCACGAAGGCTTGCTTGAAATCCTCCCATGTGATTTCCACACTAGGACCTCTCATTTCTTGGAAATTCTCCCACCAAGACATGGATTGTCCACGGAGAAGGTAGGTCACGTAAGGAACACGGTCCTCGTCAGCCACATGAGCTACCACAAGAGTACGGTCCATTTCACGGAGCCAGTCATCAGCATCCAATGGCTCGGAGGCGGTATCAAACGTGCGCGGATTGAGCTCAAGGAACTCCCTAATAGACACACGGGTGTTGCCATTACTCCCAAGGTCTTGGTTCTGCTGCATCTGCTTTATAACTTGTGTCATCTGAGACAGCACTTTCCCCATCTCGGGTGGCAGTGTGGGTTCTTCGTCACCACTTTCCATCCTGAAGAGGATACCAAGATTAACACAGTAACCGGATAACAAAATCCAATATGAGTGCTTAAAAGGATTACTTCAGACGGTAAGAAGGTAGCATGGATCAAACATATACTACCCACAACGTTCACCATAATTGGTTCGAGTACGAAAGGATAACTAAACATAGCTAGGAATGGATACATCAATGGACGAAAGGTTCTTGAGAGAAACATGATATTGAAGCAACATCGGGAAACTCGCGACCAAAACTCCTAAGGTACTACGGAAGAACCCAGAACACGTGAAATCCTAACTTGAAAGTTTAGGTGAGAAGAGAAAAACAACGTTGCACTTCCTTACCAGAAAAGGGAGGGTGGGTGGGGAAAGAAATAAAATGGCAGAATTCCTACTCTCACGTTTCATTTTTCCTATATAGCTACAAAATAGTTTCTAGACTCAAACTGCGACCAGTAAAAGGGATCCTACAGGCAGACAGGCTCTGATACCATTTGTCGCACCCTGGTTTCTAGGGGATACTCATCGGGCCGAACTGGATAGCAGATGCTTGGATTATGGGGCATAACTGCTCCCACGTCCCAGCTTCCTGGTAGGCCTGCGCTTATGCGCGACAACACAAGCCCTGCTATTCCACCGTCGATGTAAACTATCCACTAGAGACCATAGGCACTACTGTCGACGTACTTCATACCAATCACGCAGGGTACGTCAACAGCGTTAAACAGAATGATACCACAACACATCTCTAAGACACAAAAGATTGAAATAAGGTTGCAAATAGCCTTCACTAAGGCAGAGAATAGCAAATACAATCATCCAGAGGACACATGTCCCAACATAACATTCATTACATCAGCGGAAGCAATCAAGGGGTCTGAGTACAGACAAATCCAAATAGGCTTAAGAAGCCGGCAATGAAAAAGGAAGACGGAGCCCATCCACGAAGTCCCGGATCCTGCCCGGGTCCGCTATCTACTCGTCAACAGCGTCGTCGTACTCCACGTAGTAGCCTCCATGGGGATCCTCGGAATCGTCGTCTGCGTAAACCACAGCCCCAAAGGGGTCAGTACACCAACGTACTGGCAAGCAAGACTCACAGTTCACCAAAGTGTAACCCGTCAACACCAAGCACAGATGCTTTGGGTTCAACGGAAGGAAGGGTGGTATAAAAGATGCGGCAGCGGGCTGCACTAACCAATTACAGAAACATACTATGACTTCCGACTAACAGAAAGGAGATAAGATAGCGTATCGTAACCAACTATAACTAACCACCAAACAAACCCATCCTGGACCTCGCCCCTTATCCAAAGAAGCAATCTGAGGATAACTCACACAGTTGGATTAATGATGGTTCAGGTTATTGTGTCAATAAACCTATTACTAGTCAAGTTATTATAGTTAGGTGTAAGTTGTCTGAGTACTTGTTAGCCAGTACTTTCACCAAGTCGTCACATAACCGCGGACAACACGGCTTCTCGAGAAGATTCATCCCTGCAGGGTGTGCTCCAGTACCCGTACACACTCAAGCCACCAACTAAAACTCAGGTGGACTCGTCACGACTCGAACCATCACTACAGCCTGTCCTAGGAGCCACGGAGCTATAAGGTCCCAGCCACGCAGCCGAATACTCAGCGCAGGTGTGCAAAACTCCCGCAGGACACAACACCCCGGCACTACAGGCCTCGCCCTATATGTGTGCGTGAACATCATCATCAGTAACCATGGGAGCGACCCATTTATGCGTATGAGCCAAATGGAACACCCGAACTAAGTGTGGCTCTTCGGACAAACTGCGGATCAGATCAAAGCCGAGGGGGGTTCCATACCACCACCCGGATGCGGTGAGCACGCTCGTCATGGATCAGTAGACAAGACCCTTTTCCTAATTAGGGTCGACACTAGCAGGCCTCAAAACCACGATGGGCCTCCTGCCGGTGCCTTAACATCAAATTATTATTACCCAAGCATTAACAGGTTGTTGTTTACACATCGAGCCCATAGAACCTAATAGAAATATGATAACAGAAAGTAACGGGTAACAGACTTGAGCAGAAACAACCCTAAGCATGCTAGTAAGACACGGGCTCAAACAACGGGGTTATAGGACTGGAGGTGAGGCAATATCAAGGTTAAGGGATTCATGTGATAGGTTCGTAACAGAAACAACTACCACTATGGCTAGCAGAAAAGAATCAACGGAAAGTATCGGTAACCAATGTTGAGAGGAACACAGTGGTTCATGTGAGTGATAACTTGCCTGCAAACCCAGTAGCCTGGTACTGAGCTAAAACCTCTGAAGGGGTGTCGTAAGGATCGTCGGTCTCAACGTCGTCGTCTAACCGAGAAGAAGCAAACAGACAAAGCAGAAAGGGTAGACAATCAATATCATGGCATAGTGCACAATCATGGGGATGATGCATGACAGGTTAATAGATGCATCAAAATAAACTAATTGACATGGTAACACAATTTAAATGGACACATATGCAATTTTGAGTTGCATATGAAAAGCCCATGAATTTTGGGTTAGATTATTTGTTTTCCAACTAATCAACAGATGAAGGTGAATTAGTATGATGCATGGATGAGGAAAACAGAAAAATAACAACAATAGAACCAATTTAAAATAGGGTTTACCAATTTAGAAATTTATTTAGTAAGTTATGGATTTTTTTGGTTCCTTAAAGGGATTACACAAATAGTTGTTGTTTTCATCAAGTTAAATTGTGCAAAACAAATAACAAAATTCATATTTGAAAAGTTTACACTTTTCTAGGTTGAAAACATATTTTGCATGTTCAAAATTAATTTATTTTGGGCAAGTTATGATTTTATCAAATTTAAATGAATTAAACAAGTATTAAATTATTTAGGCAATTTAAATTATTCAAATCATGAAACAAAATTTATATTTGAATTGGTGGTTCAAAATGGTATGGAAAACATTTTTTATTTCCATGATTTGGATTAATAATGAATTAGTTATGGATTTTAGCAAATTGCAATTGAATTATTTGAATTCAAATTTGAATTGCATTTTGAAATTTCAAAACAGAAAACAAATGCTATAGATAGATAGAGAATTTAATTTGGTGCGGTGTACATATTTTATTTATTTTTGTTGGAGTTGGGATTTAAAAGTTATTTGGGTTTGAAGTTTAGGGGCTAAACCGTAATAAAAAACTGGACTGAAATTAAAGGAAAACGTGCAGAAAAACAATCTGCACCGCGCAGTATCCAGCCCCAGCCACTGACAGTGGGGTCAGCGTCACTGCGTGGCACCTAGGTGGCAGTACTGGGGTGAGGTGGCCTGCAAGGTCCATGACGGGTGGGTCCCACGGGGGTTGCGCGCAGGAAAAAAATTGGGGAGGCAATTGCCTCCCCTAGGATTCGAACCAGGGATCTATGGGGCGAGCGAGAGCACTGTGGCCAGTTGGGCTGGAATCGGTTTCTTGTCAGATACGGTTAGCAAAGGAAGTTAAGGTGCTTTTTTCCGTCAGTTAGAATTTTAACTGAACTTTGGCTGCAGGTACCGGTTACGACTGAAGATGCGAGCGGACAGGGACATCGGAGGCGAGCGGGCCAGCGGCCGCGGCTGCTCGCGGGCGCTGTCCGCGGTGGCGCGCGGTGGCCGGCCGGCGCTGCCGGCGGGTGGCCGGGGCGGCCGTGGGGCCGTGGGCCCGGAGGGGAGGAGGCGACCAGGAGGGAAGGGAGGCGGCGAGGCTTACAGCGAGGGGGCGGAGAGGAGCGCTCGGTGGCGGAATCCGGCGATGGCGGCGGCGATCCGGCGGTCGTCGAGGGAAACGGAAGGCACGAGGCGGGAGAGGGGATTCGGCCGGTTCCGTTCCCGGCCCTACCGCGGCCGGGCGGGTACCGTGGTGCCGGCGGCGAGCCGGAGTGGGCGTCGGAGTTGGTGCTCTCGGGAGGAGTTACAGAGAACAGAAAACCAGAGGGAGGAAGAAGGAGAAGTGGCGGCGCTAGAGGGAGAAGAGCGAGGAAGAAGACTAGGGTTAGGAGGGAGGCTTGAGGGCAAGAAATAGGAGGGGGTCGAGCTCGGATCGACCGTTCCCTGCTCGATCATGTCGACGTGGGCAACTGGAGATGACTCCGTACAGAGGTAGGAGAAGGACCGTGAGGGGGTACGGGCTTTTGGCCAAAACGGGCTGGGCTGGTTTCGGTTGCTATTACTGCCTCCCTCTCCTCTCCTATTTATTTATTTTTTTTGTACTGTTTTTTTTTGTAGTTAAGCAAAAAGGAAACAAAGCAAGGTTTTGTTTAAAGAAAAGTTTGGAATAAAATAGGATAAATCTCTTAGTGAAAAATGCAACCTTTTGGTAGTTTTGGTTTTCCAAATTTCAAAAGTGGGCTTGTTGTTTAAAATTAAACCCAATTAATTGAATTTTGCAATATTAGTTATTATTGGAAAAACAAGGCAATAACAATAGGGTCTCCCCTAGAGTTTTAAAAGTGATTTAAAGAATTCCAAATAGTGGTGAATTTCATGGATTCAAATAGGTACTGATTTGAACTTGGTTTGGAATGTAAAAGATGATTTGGGAACTATTGATTGAATTAATTGAGTGATTAACGGTTTGATTAAAACCAACAATTTGAGAAGTGAAACTTAGTCAATTATTTGGAAAACAAGGGAGGTTTTGTTTTGCAATTCTTTGTTCGAAAAGATTGTAACAGACAAGTGTGAAAACAACTGTTGATTCATTATGGAAACAATGCAAACATAAATAAAACAAATGCAATGAGATGATGACATGATGCATCGCTTAAAAGTAAACAAGAAATTAAACAACTAAGGGATGTTTTCATACTTGGATGTTACACAAACACTCGGAGGCTACTGACGTGGGGATAACTCCAGCACCTGTCGAGTGAGTCTACCTGGTCTAAGGCCCGAGACTGAGGCCCAGCGCAAAGTAGTACCCCGTGACTCTAGAAGGCCCAGTGGAGGCCCATCCGCAAGACTTGCGGGACAAGATGAAAGTCTCCACCGCCTACAGTTAGGGGTTTTAGGTACACAACTACCTATTCATTAGAGATACACCAACAAATTCTCAATATTCAACCCTAGCGCCGCCGGAGAAAATCCCAGATTATAGGTCTACACCCGGTAACTGTTAACCCTTTCTTGTTAGTTCCATTCTTGCTCATGTAATTTTTTTAAGAATATAGCTTGAACAATATGCATGATGATATAGATCTATTTCTCCATTTTGAAACGAGCTAAAAAGGTCAAAATCCGAATTCGGAAAAAGTTATGCTTAAAACGGTGAGTAAGTCAAAAAAAAAACAGAGCTCGGCTACACCGACGGTATTGCCGTCGACGTAAAAAAATAGGCCGACGGGGTTACCATCGGCATAATCTGATTTTTTTTAGTATTTTGGGTTACCATGTCGGGGTCAACGCCAACGGCCCCGATATTTTGCCGTCGTCGTATTAACTGTTTCCCGTAGTGCTGGTCTCATGAGCACTATGAAAGAGGAAGCCTCGTTTGCCTTACACGTTATGAATACGTAGTTCAACTTGCATACTCCTAATAACGAGCTCGGAATTTTTACCATAGCACACTAGACTATTTTTTACAAAAAACCTATACCACATATAATATGTTGATCCACAGTTATAATGCATCCCGTTACACTAGCGGATGATCAAGGCGTGAGGAGGAGATGGGGATTAAAATATTGGGTGTTTGTCTTACTTAAGCTACGAAGTTTGAATGTTCCACACTCGGGGCCCGTTTGGTTGGCTGGATATTAGCTAAAACGGGAGTAAAAATCCACGGACCTACCTAGGCCACACTAAAAATCCGGCGAGCTCGGGTTAAAAAATACGGCTCCGTAATTTGCTACAGCCGATCCAAACGGGCCGTTAAGTGAAAAGGTATAAAACTTTCAATTTTTTATTGTAACAATAAAATGTGTTTTTTTCTATTTAACTTAGATTAAGTTTCCAGTCCTAATGGTCACAAGCACATTACAGTTGAAAATTATTGGAGAAAATATCAATACTCCCTCCGTCCAGGTTTACGAGTCCTCTAAGGAAATTCACGCACCGCGACCAAGACATGATTTGAGTGGCTGCGTGGAGTACCAATCACGTGACAGTTTCCAAGTTTCGTGATAATTACCACACTTAGTTTAGCCATGCAAACCGTCTCTTCGATGGAGTAAATAACCGTAAACAAAACCGCGCTGGGGAGAGATTTTGCTGGCGCTAATTTAGCTCGCATGCACCGGGCAGTTTTCGTTTTCCCGTCTCCCCTTCCTTCCCCGCGGGAGTGAAAAACTTTCCATGACGATCCCGCGCTCAATCTGCGGCAAACAGAGGTACACCATCGGCGGCAATCTCGTTTTGATTTCCAAAACCGAGCGCGCTCATCTCAGGTGTTATATTATGGCGACTCATCGCCTCCAATTCTCTCCATCTCCTGCATCTCTCTCCCTCTCCCTTTCTCTCTGCTTCTTGAAAGCCACTTCATCATCATCTTCAACCTCTGTCTCCATCTCCTCCCTGCCCCTTTTCCGTTTCTCGATTCTCACTGCTCCCTCGGCGCCAAGTTCTCGCACCTTCATATCTTCCTTGCCATCCGCCTCAACGCCAACATCTTGCACCGATCCTTCAACGACAACTGCCTGCACGGATTGGCCCGCGACTACCTCCACGACTGCTCCCTCTTCCGCGTCCATGGATGACACCGCGCTAGCTTGTAGTTAGACGAGGTGGTCTACGATCGTCCATCTCTATATAGCAGTGCCAAAACGCGTAGGAAAGGAAACGCACGGTACACAGGAAATAAATCCTATACGACCACCCTGTGTACGACCTCTGGGTGGACCAAATCTGGCGCCGTCAATTAAATCTCAAAGCAACTCGGAAAGTTTCTCCTTAAGTCCCGTAAGGAAACATAACTGTTAATTTGCAACGTGTAAGCAGCAGGATTGGGTCCACCCAGGTGGTCGTACAAGGAAGGTCGTATAGGATGAAAGGTCGTATAGGATTAATCTCCCGGTACACTCCCGATGGACTAGGAAAGGACAAGCCACACCGACATGCAAAACGCGTTCAGCGAAAACCCAGCCACGTTCACACGGCATGCAAGGGACAACCGCACCGCATGCAAAGTTTTCGTTTCACACCAGCTAATAACATGGAAACGGAGGGAGTAGATTACTATATCTATTTAGTTAGGTGGAAGATGTATGATGAGAATAGTCGTGAAATTATTCTATATTTCGAAATTAATTTGAGCATTAAATATTCGCGAGGGTCACGTTGCTATGTATAGCAGGATAAATAGGACAAGAGACTAGTATCGGTTGTGTGGCTCTCAAGCTACGCTGCACGGATACGACGTCCAGAGGCCGTGTCCGTGTCCGATACCGTACCCGATACCAATTCATGTTCGATACCGCTTCGATACGTATCAAGGGAGTATCGGTAAATAAAACATTTAAAGTAATTAAGGATACCATTTGGATACGTATCGGACCTAAACTGGATACGGCCCAACCCACGTAACCTTCAATCCCGCACATGCATACACACATCGAATCTCCATTCTCCCATACATAGCCGCCTTGTCCTCATTCCTTAGCATGACCGATCAAATCGAACCACTCCCTGTCCCCGGTTTCTCCCTCGCCGGCTCCCCGCCTCTCCCTCGTCAGCAACTACAGCCAACAGCGAGCAACTCTCTGCCTCCCCAGCTCTCCTTGCCGGCTCCCTGCCTTGGTGCTCTCCCCTCGCCAGCAACAACCAACAGTAGACCATGGCAAGCCAGCAAACTAGCCACGCCGAACCCGCTAGGCTTCCACCCGCACTCTCCGGCGACCCAGCCACGCCCACACTGGCATGTACACTCCCCGGTTTCTCGGCTCTCCCTCCTGTGCATTCCTCTTCCTCCCCTTTCTCTATCTCTCTTTAAGAGTTTAACTAGTTGATTGATTCCCATATACCAACATGGAATAAATAATGTCTAGTGTTTATTATGTTGCTTGTTTCTAGATAACAAATTTATTTGTTGATTTATTTTTGAAGTATTAAACCGTATCCTCGTATTAACGCATTTTCAAAATGTCGTATTTCCGTATCCGTATCGGTCTGATACCGATACTCGCATCCGTATCGGTGCCGCGTAGCTCTCAAGTCGATCGCATCCATACCACCACGCACGCAACCTACCCACCAGATGCTCCTTATTTATAACGTACGTCTCTTTATTTCTTTGCACCCGTGACAGTGAGTGAACGCTTCCACTTCCCTCTCCTCTGCTCCGCCCTCCTCCGGCTCTGCATGCGCCGCCGCAGCTGACCCGCACACCTTGGTCGCCAATGGAGCTCGCCTCCACACCCCCGTGGTGGCTCACCACGAGGACGTGCCACCTCCCCTCCGCACCCGCCCTCGAGTGGGTTGCGTTCCTCTTCCTCTCTACGTGCTCGCAGCAGATCATGCTTTCGGCGGCGTCTGCAGTGTTCCTGGCCGTCGTCTTCTGTTTCTCTGTCCACGAGGTCCTGTCCCGACGGCGGAATAGCCACGGCCTCGCAGTCAACGGCAACGGCGTCGACAAGCCGCTGCTCGACAGGGGGCAGGCCCGGGTCGGCGCGAGCTTCCTCGTGGCGCTTGCGGCGTCCACGGTCCTCACCGGGTTCTACGCCGTGCTGTTCGTCCTCTCCGTCCTGGTGCGGAGCCACGGGGATGAGGTCGTCCAGGAGGCGGTGTTCCTCGCGCTACAGTTCGGGGCGCACCTCGCCGCCGCCGCGCTGGTGGCGCACGAGAAGCGGTTCCGCGCGGAGACTCACCCGCTCACCCTGCGGCTATTCTGGCTCGCCTCGCCAGCGCTCACTGCCCTCCTCGCAGGCGCGGCCGTCGCGCGCCTCGCTTCCGGCGCCGCCGCCCTGCCCGACGACCCCCTCGCGATCGCCGCTCTGGTCCTATCTCTCCCTCTTCCCTTCCTCGCCGTCTTCGGCGCCACCGGCATCACCACCGCGTGCGTCGAAGAACAGTCCGGCAGCGAGCACGATGATCAGGCGGCCGCCAAGGAGGACAACAACAACAAGAACGTGACGCCGTACGCGGACGCGTCGTGGCTATCGCGGGCGTCGTGGGCGTGGATGAACCCGCTGATCCAGCGCGGGTACCGCGCGGCGCTGGACCTGTCCGACGTGCCGACGCTGGCGCCGGCGCACCGGCCGGAGCGCATGCACGAGCTGTTCGCCTCCCACTGGCCGTCGTCGTGGGCGCGCAGGGACAACAACCCGGTCCGGCACGCCCTCTTCCGCTGCTTCTGGCCGCTCTTTCTCGTGAACGCGTCCCTGGCGCTGCTCCGTCTGTCGGTGATGTACGTGGGGCCGATCCTCATCCAGAGCTTCGTGAGCTTCACGTCGGCGCCGGAGCGGCGGCCGCTGTGGGAGGGTGTGCGGCTGGTGCTGGCGCTGCTGGCGGCCAAGGCCATGGAGGTTTTCTGCAGCCACCAGTACAACTTCCACTCCCAGAAGCTGGGGATGCAGATCAGGGGCGCGCTCATCACGGCGCTCTACCGCAAGGGGCTCCGGCTATCGTGCTCGGCGCGGCAGAAGCACGGGCTGGGCATGATCGTCAACTACATGGCCGTCGACGCGCAGCAGCTCTCCGACATGATGACGCAGATACACTCCCTCTGGCTCATGCCGCTACAGGTATACCTATGATGAAGTGATTTTTGCATATTCACTTATAAGACATAAACAACATAATGTGTCAAATATTTTATAAACTTTTATTTATAATATACCGTAGTTTATAAATCTATTACGCAGCAACGCGCGGGGTATCCTTCTAGTTTTGATTATAGGACAACGACGACAACTCTAACAGGTGTCCGGTAATACAACACGCGCCACTTTAGTGTCCTAAAAATAAATCCCTGAAGTGTAACATTATAACTTGGCTTGACTTGGCAAGGAGATTGTTGACATGAATAGCGGTGACCCACAAGACTAAAACGAAGCATCATTTCAAGTACCCCCTCCATATCGAAATAAAAAATGCTTTACCTTTTGTAGATAACATATAGCTAGACATGTTTTAGTGTAATGTACATATTACACACTAACATGTATAAATACGTCTTGTTTAAAAAATGCTAAAATATTTTATACTCACTCTATCTTATATTAATTATTTTAAAGTTAGGCAAAAATGGACACATCTAGATACTATATTTTAGTGTTAGATACACACTTTTTTCAACTTTGAGACAATTAATACGAGACTGAGATTATTTTGACACGAAGAGAGTAGTAATTAATAAACTAATTTCGTTGACCCAGATCCAAGTTGGGGCTTGGATTTTGCCCTACAGGAAGCATGAACACGCTATAATACTCCCTTTCTTTCTAGTATGCGTATTAGGTTTGTCAAGAGTGAAACTTCCTAAAAGTTTGACTAACTTCATAGAAAAAAAATTCAACATTAATAATACCAATTCAATATCATACGATTTATCGTAAAATATATTTTCATATTATACCCACTTGATATTTTAAATATTTATATTTTGTTCTATAAACTTGGTCAAACTTTAGGAAATCTGACTTAAGACAATCCAAATACGTGGAGTAAAAAGAAACAGAGGAAAGTACTACATTTCTGACACTAGCTAGTAGTTTTGTTTAATCTAGCATCAGTCAGTACATTGATTATGCGGAAACATTAATTCATTTTCTTGGGTGGCATGAAAGGAGGTGGTTTTTTTTTTAGAAATGAAGATAGGTGGTTGATACGCTTTAATTTCATTGGATCTCGGACCCGCTTTAAAAAGATCGGCGCGGATCAAAACCAGGATTATATATTGAGCACGTGACTCATGAGCAGCAGTCGTCCTAACGGTCCTGGCAAGTGGGAGCATCATAAATTAGTTGGCTCGTGAGTACTATTCCCTCCATTAAAAATTAGTTGTCATGAATTTGTTAAAATATGAATATATCTAGACTTATTTTAGATATTGATACATCCATATTTTAACAAATTTATGACGATTAATTTGGAACACAGGTAGTACTATTTATTTTTATTACTACTCCCTCCGTTCCCACAATATAAGACGTTTTAGTCGTTTTTCACATTCACATATATATACATATATCTAAACACATTATAGTATATATGTTCACTCATTTTAGTTTAAATCTATATAACATGTGAAATACCTAAAACATCTTATGTTATGAAATAGAGGGAGTAGTATACAAATCTCTCCTGACCTCTTCATTTTAGTAACCAATTTTGTGGTCGAACCATTAACTGCCGCACACGATAGAACTTCTCCATCCATGGCAAGGATGAGTATATGCTATGACATAAAAAAATGATATGTACTCATGACGATCGATGTTTGCAGGTGGGAGCGGCGCTTGGTTTGCTGTACATTTACCTTGGCCCGCCGGTGACGACGGCTTTGGTGGGCGTGTTCGGCGTGATGGTGTACGTACTGCTGGGCACCCGCCGCAACAACCGATATCAGTTCTCCCTCGCGACAGAGCGGGACCACCGGATGAAGGCGACGAACGAGATGTTGAGCTACATGAGAGTGATCAAATTCCAGGCGTGGGAGGAGCACTTCAACGCCCGCATCGCCCGTTTTCGCCGCCTCGAGTTCGGCTGGCTCACACGCTTCATGTACTCCATGTCCGGTAACACCATCGTGCTTTGGAGTTCCCCGACCATTGTCTCCGCCCTCGTCTTCGGCACCTGCGTCGCCGTAGGCGTGCGCCTCGACGCGGGGCTCGTCTTCACCGCCACCTCGCTATTCAAGATACTCATGGAGCCAATGCGGAACTTCCCGCAGGCCATGATCCAGGTCTCGCAGGCCATGATCTCGCTCCAGCGGCTCGACTCGTACGTACTTTCTCCTTTATTTGAATACATGCAAGCAACTGCGTAGCAACCTATATACTATGTTGTTTATGAGCCCTCATGTAACAAATTCTTAACTTTGTAATGGTGATTTAAAGGTACATGACGAGCGGTGAGCTGGATGATGGCGCGGTGCAGAGGGAGCCGGTGGCTTCGAATGACGGCGGAGTGGCCGTGCAGGCGAGGGACGGAGTGTTCACATGGGACGACGAGGAGGAGATGGAGGCAGGGAAGGAGGTGCTGCGGGGGATCAACCTCGAGATCCGGAGCGGCAAGCTGGCAGCGGTCGTCGGCATGGTCGGGTCCGGCAAGTCATCGCTGCTAGGATGCATCCTCGGCGAGATGCGCAAGGTCTCCGGCAAGGTACGTTCAATCATGCTTACTAGCTAACTTAGTTTTACAAATTAGGGTCATCTGAAACTTCCGCACGCGCATTAGTACATGCATACCCCAGTGGTTGTTTTTGTCTTTACATGTTGGCGGATTCCCAATTTGCGATATGCACGGCGGCCGGTTTATATGATGAAGTTGTGAAAAAAAAATTTAAAGACAAAAGATTTGTCTTGATTCATTAACTAAGGAGTTTAGAGTACCTATTTATTGGTTATAAGTCAAGGAGGAACCATTTCCAACTGAAAAATCTACTCTCCCGAAATTAAAATACCATTATGTTTAGCCCCAGCAACAACCCAATTTCGCGTTTCCAACTTAATTTTCGCAAACATGATGATCGGCATTGTGCTTACATTTTTTAAGGTCCTAGCATTGCGCTTGTTCCAAAATTCTCAAATCACAAGCATGCGAATTGAGCCCATGAGCTTTCGTCACCTAACATGTACGAGGGCATGCAATCGAGGTCCGCCACTCTTCTACCTCAACGAAGGAGTGTGTTCTAAGAGGAGGGGTCCAACTTGTGAAGGTGGAGCCAATCTTTAATCTTGATCCAAATACGAATGGAGTAGTTCAGATTGGCATATACAGGCACCACACCACCCACCACCTGTGGTACTACTACACAACGCTATACATGCATTTGGGCATATATGGCCGGGCTTGTAGACAATGCACCCCACGCCTATAAATGACGAGTTGCTGCAGAACAAATAATTTGGACATCGATCGCTAGCAAGTATTTATTGAATCGTTGCTGGCGTGCACCGACTGAAATTGCAGCTGGGCTATCAAAATAGGGCCACGTGGAATGACCGTATATATTCTACACACTTCCGTATGCATGACGGTATATAAGACGTGGATGTAGCTACACCTAAGGATAGGAACTATTTTCCGGAAAATATATATATATACAGGGGCGGATCTAGGATTTGAGCATGAGGGGGGGGGGGGGGGGCGAGATAGAAAACGATTGTAAAACTGAGCCAAGATTTTTTTTATTATTAAGGAGTGACGAAGCTAGACATCTCCAGGAACCTAGGCAAAGCCTATACACCGCAGCAGCGGGCTGATTTTGCACACAAATGCTTTGTTTTACACTAATTTTTAGCCGGGAGTTGCCGGACCAGCCCGGGCAGCTGCCCCGGGTCGCCGGGAGCCCGGGCATCTTATTATGAAGTTTTAGCGCAGTAGTGTTTGAACTGGAAAATGGCTTGGAAACTTCAATTTTATTTTTTATTCTTTCTATTCATCTGGATATGTATAGAAATTTCTATCCGTCACCTAATTGAGCACAAGCAACTACGATTGGCATTACCGTGTCACAGAAAATTAACAGTAGTTTGATACCTTCAGAAATTGGACGCGGAGGAGGAGAAGAAATCCGATCATAGGGTGTAGTTAGCAAGTACGTAAGGCTTGAATCCGTGTGGAGGCGGAGGCGGCGGTGGCGGCGGCGCCTGTCCGGCTGGGGAGCGTCCGATCATAAGAGGAGGTGTAGTTAGCAAGTACGTACATGCTTGAATCCGTGTGGAGGCGGCGGCGCCTATCCGGCTGGGGAGCGTCACACACGGATCCCTGGAGATGGAGGTAGATGAGATCGTTCATCCGGATGTTTTACTTCAAAAAACAAGTTTTCTAGGAGTACTAGGGGACGTCCGAAGAATGCAACGAGAGACTTGTCCAGATCCTCCATCAGCTATAGCCGTAACATCAAGAGGACTGAAAATTCTGGTTGTCTGAAGCTTCTGCACGCACGTTAGTACATGCATACCAATGGTTGTGTCTGTCTGCAGATGTTGGCGGGTTCTGAATCTGTAACACGTCGGCCGTTTTATGCTTACTCAAATTAAAATAACACAAATTTTTAGCCGCCACAATAACCCAATTCCACGCTTCCAACTTAACTTTCGCGTACACGATGATTGGCACTATGCTCGCATTTTTAAAGGTTCTAGCGTTGCGCTTGTTCTAAATTTCCCAAGTGACAAGCATGAGGATTTAGCCCATGGGTTTTCGTCACCTATCATGTAGGAGGGCTATCAAGGTCTACCACTCTTCCACCTACACTAAAGAGGGGTCTAAATTGTGAAGGTGGAGTCAATCTTTAATCTTGATCCAAATATCGAATGGAGTAGTTGAGATTGGAGTAGTTGAGTGGCTCTACTGCACGACGCTGTATATACATATGGGCATTATATGGCCTGGCTTGTAGACAATGCACCCCACGCCTATAAATGCCGTGTTGCTGCAGAACAAATAATTTGGACACATCGATCGGCTGCTAGCGCAAGTATTTATTGAATCGTTGCGAGCCTGCACCAACTGAAATTGCAGCTGGGCTGTCAAAATTGGTCCATGTGCAGTGGCCCTATTTATAGCTAGTTCAACCGGATGTTTTTCTTCAATCATTTCCTAGGAGTACCAGATCCTCCATCAGCTATAGCCGTCACTTCAAGAGGACTGGAAATTTATGTGAGCCATTCTTGTCCCCCCGTCTCGGTCAAGCTTTATTAGGTTTTGGCGGCAGCGAGGCGGGCGGCAACCGTGCCACGAGCACGTGGAAGGCGAGATGCCACGTAAACATGCAGAGACATGGCACTTGCAGCATGATTAAAGATCTGATTTTGCATGATTGATCCTCCTGCTGCTGTCGGCAGAGAGCGCATGCAATGTTGAAGGACCAATTGATCATCATTGCTTCAGTTTACTTGACACAAGGCCAAATACTTGGGGTTTAGTAGATTGATTTTACAAAATGCATGGAACACCTAGCAAAGAATTATGCTACACTTGTTTATCATGCATATTTCCAGAGATCGAGTAAATTAAAACTCCCACCCTCGATTTTTTTAACTCCGTTTAAAACTACTCCCTCCGTATCAAAATGTAAGATGTTTTAGCATTTCTTATATAAAACGAATCTAGACATGTTTTAGTGTAACATGCATATGAATCTATATAATAAAACATGTCTTGATACATTTTGTATAAAAAATGCTAAAACAACTTATATTATGATACGGAGGGAGTAATTAATTAATGGTTGTCGCAATGAAGATGCATTGTTAACTAAGCCGTCAGTTGTGAAAAAAAATGTTTTCAGGTAAAGGTGTGCGGCACGACGGCGTATGTTGCGCAGACGGCATGGATCCAGAACGGCACCATCGAGGAGAACATCCTGTTCGGGCTTCCCATGCACGGGGAGCGGTACAAGGACGTGATCCGGGTGTGCTGCCTCGAGAAGGACATAGAGATGATGGAGTTCGGCGACAAAACAGAGATCGGCGAGCGCGGGATCAACCTCAGCGGCGGGCAGAAGCAGCGCATCCAGCTCGCCCGTGCCGTCTACCAGGACTGTGACATCTACCTCCTCGACGACGTCTTCAGCGCTGTCGATGCGCACACCGGCAGTGAGATCTTCAAGGTACGGACATTATTATGTTGTGTGTGGCTGATACGCTAGCTACTTAGCTAGAGTGAAATGAATTAATGTTTGGTAATAGATCATCTGAATTAGTTTCTGTTATGTTTGTGCAGGAATGTGTGAGAGGTGCTCTGAAGAACAAGACCGTAGTACTCGTGACTCACCAAGTCGATTTCCTGCACAACGCCGATATCATATATGTAAGTAGTTGTACATTATTCCATATACATATATCCAAATTGTGAAAGCAGTTGTGGTAGTACATTTCTTGCTGTCAGTCTTTATAATGAAATGTGTGCACTTGCAGGTAATGAAGGATGGCACGATCGCGCAATCCGGCAAGTACGACGAGCTCATCCAGCGCGGCTCCGACTTCGCGGCGCTCGTCGCGGCGCACGACAGCTCCATGGAGCTGGTGGAGAGCTCGGTGACGGAGAAGGGAGAGGCGCCGGCGGTCCTCCGGCAGCCGTCGGGCAATGGCCACAACAGCAGCACCAGCTCGATGTCCGTGGTGGCGGCCAAGGTGGAGGAGAAGACGTCGGCGCGGATGATCAAGGACGAGGAGCGCGCTAGCGGGCACGTGAGCCTGGCCGTGTACAAGCACTACATCACGGAGCCATGGGGGTGGTGGGGCGTGGCGCTGGTCGTGGCCGTGTCCGTGGCGTGGCAGGGGTCCATGATGGCCAGCGACTACTGGCTCGCCTACGAGACCTCCGCCGACAACGCCGGCGCGTTCCGGCCGTCGCTTTTCATCGAGGTGTACGCCATCATCATCGCCGTCTCCATCGTGCTCGTGTCGGGCCGGGCTTTCCTCGTGGCGTTCATCGGCCTCCAGACCGCCAACTCCTTCTTCAAGCGGATCCTCGACAGCATCCTCCATGCGCCCATGTCTTTCTTCGACACCACCCCATCCGGCAGGATCCTCAGCAGAGCGTCGTCGGACCAGATGAACGTCGATTTTATGCTGCCCTTCTTGGTCTGGCAGAGCGTCGCCACGTACATCAGCGTGATTGGCGTGTTGATCATCACATGCCAGGGGGCGTGGCCATCGGCCATCGCCATTATCCCTCTCATCCTGCTCAACCTCTGGTACCGGGTAAGTTTTGCTTATTGGATGAGGACCTTTGCCGGTATAATTTTTAATTTCGAGAATATCCTTTGCCAGTATAATAGACCCTCGTACATACATACATACATACATACATACATACATACATACTTCTTTGTTAAAGAGCTCACGGCACCTTAATCCGGATGGATTGCAGGGCTACTACATCGCAACATCGAGGGAGCTAACCCGCCTCGAGTCCATCACCAAGGCTCCGGTCATCCACCATTTCTCGGAGACGGTTCAGGGTGTCATGACCATCAGGTGCTTCAGGAAGGGGGATAGCTTCTTCCAGGAGAACATCAAACGGGTCAATTCCAGCTTGAGGATGGACTTCCACAACAATGGCGCAAACGAGTGGCTCGGCTTTCGCCTAGAGCTCATCGGGAGCTTTGTTCTCTGCTTCACAACCTTGCTCATGGTCACTCTACCCAAAAGCATCGTCAAGCCAGGTACAATAAAGCTTCTTGTCGTGAGTTGCAGTTCATTTTCATAATGCGGTATCTATCTAACCTGCTGACTCTGCTTATGATGCAGAATTAGTCGGTCTATCGCTCTCCTATGGTCTATCTCTCAACACAGCGTTGTTCTTTGCCGTATGGATGAGTTGCTTAATCGAAGGCAAAATGGTCTCTGTCGAGAGGATAAAGCAATTCACAAACATACCATCTGAGGCAGAATGGAGGATCAAGGACTGCCTACCTGTTGCAAATTGGCCGACAAGAGGCGATATCGATGTCATTGATCTCAAGGTAAGTAAAATTTTCATGCATGGTGCATTTTGTGACCTTGTACTGCTGAAACAAAAAACAAAAAGACATGATTTGAACAACAACTTCATATGTGTATATGCAGGTTAGGTACCGGCATAACACTCCGCTGGTGCTCAAGGGCATCACGCTAAGAATACATGGAGGAGAGAAGATTGGAGTTGTCGGTAGAACTGGTAGTGGGAAATCAACACTGATCCAGGCCTTGTTCAGAATAGTCGAACCTTCCGAAGGGAAAATAATCATCGATGGTGTTAACATCTGCACTTTAGGACTCCATGATCTGAGGTCTCGGTTTGGTATCATCCCTCAAGAGCCCGTGCTCTTCGAAGGTACGATCCGGAGCAACATTGACCCGCTCCAGGAGTACTCAGATGTAGAAATTTGGCAGGTATTTTACCTAGTGATACAAAATTTAATTTGTCATCGCCACAAAATTCACTATATTCATAACCTAAGCTTGTTTCTCTTTAGGCTTTGGACCGTTGTCAGCTGAAAGAAGCTGTGACATCAAAACCTGAAAAGCTTGACGCATCAGGTAACCTAGTGCTCACTTTTCCGGTTTTGCATATTGTTATTGGTGAACAAAATAAGTGAAAACTCCTAATGTTTTGTGTGTTAACATGGCCAAATATTCTTATAAAATACTTTTGAAGAATGATTTTTAATATTTGCTTATGTAGTTGTCGACAACGGTGAGAACTGGAGTGTGGGACAGCGGCAACTGCTTTGTCTAGGACGAGTGATGCTGAAACACAGTAGAATACTGTTCATGGATGAGGCCACTGCATCGGTGGATTCCCAAACCGATGCTGTGATTCAGAGGATCATCCGGGAAGACTTCGCAGAGTGCACCATCATCAGCATTGCGCACAGGATACCGACGGTCATGGACTGCGACAGAGTCCTGGTCATAGATGCAGGTAATCGCCTGAAATTTAGCATACTCTTTCTTTCTCTCAGAAAACACACATTGAAATTTTAGCACCTTGTTGGCAGATACTATATATATTCAGAATTTGAGAAAGTTGATAACTAAACTAGCCTTTTCTTGATACCACTGCTGAAACTGTGAATCACTTTTATCAGGACTAGCCAAGGAGTTTGACCAGCCTGCCACCCTGATCGAAAGACCATCACTCTTTGGAGCATTGGTTCAAGAGTATGCAAACCGGTCGTCTGATGTGTAGGATATGAGGTAATGGCCAATTTTGGATTCAAGATTTTGGAGGAATTAAGAGATGGAAATCTCCAGGGAGGTGGCATGAGCAATCTGTGTTCATGCTTTGAACACCATGTCTGAAAAGTATGTGAGCCGTGACCGATCATGAGAAATTTCACGAAAAGACTTGGTACGAGATCGGCATCGAGATGTGTAGAGACAAACTCCAAAGATATCTTACAGCCCATTAAGCTAAATACCATGAGAAGATGGTCATGTTTCCTTTGTTGTTTGTCCCTATTAGAATGTTTTTCATTTGTTTTGCCGGCTTCGGTTTTAAAGTTCGTGTGTTTTAAGACGCCTTGTCTTTTAGGTTGAATAAATGGAATAAAAGGCTATATGCATCATTTCGATGCAGAAGTCGGGACATCCCCACCACATTTTTCTTTTAAAAAATATTATATTTTTTCTTTTTTGAAATGGAGGCCATTAGACCCAGCCTCGGCATCAAAGTGTTGCACACAGCCATATTATATTGAAAAATAAATGTTAAAGAGTACGAGACTCCGTACATATCACGACCCACTCAAGGTGGCTATTCTCTAATATGATGACGACACTATCCTGCTGGTCCAGGATGTGACCTCACAGGCAACTCATCTAAAACTCATCCAGCATACGTTTGATGCAATGTCAGGGCTTAGAATTAATTTTGTCAAGAGTAAGATTATGATGGTTCTTAAAGATGATGTTAAAGGTTTGGAATATGCTGATATGTTTGGGTGCCAGTTGGGTGACTGGTCTATCAAATTTCTTGTAGTCCCTATGGGTGGCTCTAGATTGCATGTAGCTGAGTTAAATGGTGTTGTTGATAAATTGAATAAGAAACTTGATGGTTGGGTGGGCAATAATTCTTCTTTGGGTGGCAAGGTAACTCTCATTCAGTCTTCCTTGGGAGGGAATGCTATTTACATCATGTTATGTACCTGCTGCCCTTGTCAAATCAAGAATGTATGACAAAGATAATTAGGAGATTCTTTTGGCAAGGGAATGGAGATAAAAAGAAATACTACATGGTTAAGTGGCAGTTAGTTTGTACTAGACCCAAGAGAAAAGGTGGCATGGGCATTACAAATGTTCAGATCCAAAATATATGTTTGTTGTGCAAGTGGTGGTGGAGATTGGAGAGAGAGCTGAAATGTGGCAAAGCATAGTAAGAAACAAGTATAAAATTGTGAGAGGAATTTGGACCATAAAACCTAAGCAGGGTGATTCCCCTGTGTGGAAGGACTTGCTTAAGGTTATAAAATATTATCTACTTGGCAGAATTATGTCTGTGGTTAGTGGTAATGAAACCAGTTTCTAGAATGATGCTTGGCTAGGAGATGCCCTTTTTTGTGTGGTCTTTCCCCAGCTGTTTGGAATATGTAATCATCGGGGAAAAACTGTCAAGGAAATGCATGACTCTGGGTGGGTATTTTGCTTTGGAAGATGGCTTACCCTAGATTTACAGCATCAAATCAACAATCTTAGGAGTTCCTTGGTCACTGTTTCTTTGGGAGATGGTAGAGATATACCCAAATGAAAGTTTACTAAGAATGGGCTTTTTCAGTCAAATATTTTTATAACAAGTTGTCATCTTCTGGCTTGACAGAACTTTTAAGCATCTTTGGGAGGAGAAAATCCCTCTAAAATCAAAATTTGGTTGTGGTTGATCTGGCACAATGCTACTGCCACAAAAGATAACATGTTAAAAAGAAAATGGGTATGAAGTCCTATCTCTAGGTTCCACTAGGACAATGAATTTATAACTCATTTGTTATTTGAACTAGAAGGATACCCCGCGCGTTACTGCGGGGGCCTCTTAATGTCAATAAAAGTTTTATATGAGATGGGATACATTATGTTTTCTAAGTGAATATACAAAATTCAATTGATCATAGTATATATATTTTATATTATTAATATGAATAGTTTGATAGTTTAATAAATAGATAATGTGTAGCTTGCATGTATTAATTAATAAATATTAGTGGAGTTGACATGGACAATTGATTGGCTAGGAGATTGGATGATGTGGATAGCTTGCATGTTGAGATAGAAAAATCATTACTGCATGTTAGTGGGGTTTTGCTTTATAAGAAGCATAGATAGATGTCATGTTGTTAGTTTTGTCTGGAGTACTATCAGTACTGCCATTGGGGCATTTGTCGGGCCCTCCGGTTTCACATATTATTTTTGGTGGATTGCTCAGTTCCTTCCATCTAGTACAAATTTTCATGTGGTTGGTGTGGGTGGATTATGCTGGGAAATTTGGAAACTTCGTAATCATGCTTGTTTTGAAGGGGAGCTAATATCATCTCCTATTGAGATGGTGTGTTACATGTGTATTTTCCTTCTTTATTGGGCAGGGATGCAATCGGAGGCTAACAAGAAGGTGGTTGACGAAGGTGCGGATCAAATCCAGCAGGTGACGATTAGAGCATATGAGGCTTGTAGCTCCACGTCTACAAGATGCGGATGAAGATGATGGGATTTCTGTCTGAACCCTTGAAGTCCCAGTTTCTGCTGTGTGAAAAAGGAGTTTTTCAGTTGTCAAGGGTAAAACGTTTTGTGTGTTCTGGAGGGGGTCCTTGTCTCGCTAAAACCATGTTCTGTTAACTACGGTAATGGAACCCGGCTTCTCTTTGGAAGGCGTATGGGGAATCTCCTGGATTGTTAAGAAGAAAACACGTACTCCATCTTCATGCATGCATGCATCTTTTACCTTTTAGGAACGTCGACGGCAACTACCCCGATGGTCTGACGGACCATGAATGTATGGGAACGTCGGACCAGCGGACCATCGGAACGTCGGACCATGCATGCACCCCCACGCCTGTAATTGCCGTCAGGTCGGTGTTGCTGCGGCGCAGAACAACAGTTTGGGCGTTAGCATAAGTATTTATAGCGTCCAAGCAGGGTTGCTCACCTGCACCGACTTGGGGCAGTTAAAATAGGGCCACCGGCATGCGTGTGTGAGGAGTGCAAAGGGTTATTAATTAGTATAAGTGGATACAAACAACCCAGAAGATACATTTATTCCATGTAAAATAAAAAACTACTCCCTCCAATCCAAGAAAAATAAAAGAGCAAATTAGGGTAACCTGTGTTGTAATTTGTATGTACAAACTTCACTTTTTCACGACGGTTTTAAGATCTCCATCACATGAAGAGGACTGAAACTACGTGAGCGGTGAGCCATCAGCTTCTTGTCCCGTCTCGATCGAGCTTTCTTAACTGTTGTGGGGTGTGCGGGCCACGGACGTACACGGTGTGCAACGTGCCACGAGCACGTGGAAGGCAAGATGTCTGAGATCGGGGTACACACGCAGACATGCACTTGCAGCGGTCAAAGTCAAATTAAAGCCCTCATGTTGCATGACTCAGGCTTGCTAGCTGCTATGTGCCGCTGGCACAGCGCCGGCAATGAATGTTCAAGGACCGATCCTTCCTAGCTACCACCCAAGTTGGCCGGGTCATATCAAGTATTTTAGCAAGTAAAAATATATTTGACATTCATACAACCATGTATGATGGTCATATTAGTAAGAGTAAATTCCGGTTTTTACCCCCTATTTTGACAGTTTTGACACTAATTACCCTATTTAGAAATTTTTCATCCTAATTACCCCATTTAGCAAAACTTGTGCCGATTTTTACCCCTTCTAAAATGTTGTGAGCATGTTGATTGGTGGGTTCCAAAGTGTAAAGTATGTGTGATGAGCCAATTTGTTCCGCAATTATTATACCAAAAAAAGAAAATCAAATAATTAAGTGACTACTCTTACCAGGTTCAAGTGCTTAAAAACAATTTACCACAATCAAGTGCTCTTCGTTCCTCTAGAGTTGAACTTCCTCTCTCGTGTCATGATTCACATATTACTAATGTTTCTCACTTCTGTATTCTAATGTGGAGGACCTAGCGTGTCTTCCCTCTAAAAAACATATGGTGTCACAGGTTTCAGCCATGCAGTCTATGCAAGGGACAATAGTAGTGACCATAGAATGAACAGAGATGAGCATCCGGGAAACAGGAACGTACACTTTCCATGCCACCAACTGGAGAGGATGCCACGAGTGTGACAGATGCGGACAAGGAAATGATCGCCTAAATAGGGTAAAAAGTGACAGAAATTCCGCTAAATGGGGTAAGCCGGTGAAATTTCTTTTAAATGGAGTAATTATTGTCAAAAATGTCAAAGAGAGGGTAAAAACTGGAATTTATTCTATTAGTAAATATAAATTTTCACACGTAAACTTTATATCCAACACAAATTTATACCTGGGTTTCCAAAAAATCTCACGATACAATATTAAATATTTACGTGTGACTAAAATGCCACACGCAAAATATTCTTACCTAAGGTATAATTAAATCCAAAAATATATGAAGAAAAGTGAGCATAGCAAATAATTTATTATGACTATTTTACCAAGTCTCTAGCTGCTATGGTTACACGTGGTAGGTATTGCGTCTGCTGAGGGATAATACTAGAATGAACCTGAGCGTAGGCAAGCAACTTCTAAATGTTCAAAAAATCCGGAAAAAAAATAGTGTCCCTCATACACATGTATTGTGTAATACTACAAAATTTCGTGAAGAAACGATATTTTATTTGGCCTGTGTAAAAACACAAATCTATGACGTATATACACTGCTAGTAGCAATGCAAAATTGTCTGTTTTTACATAGCCAACGTAAATATAAATTCGTCACAAAACTCACTCGTCGCGCATTGGATTTGCATTACCTATGCATCTGGTTTTTTACAGATTTTTTATTTTTAAAAAGTTGTTTAAATCAACATTTAAAAAAAAATAGCCAGGAGCACCTGTCACCGGGTTCAACGTAGCCGCACTCGTGTGCTTACTGGTAATTCGATTAATAAATGGGTTAATTATCATTTAAATGTTCTCATCTATAAGTGAGATGAAATAGCATGAATGAATAATATATTCTTGGCCTGATTAATTGACACGAATGTGTGTGAGCTACAATGGCAGTGATACCCTACTCAAGCCAGGAGGTCGCTGGTTTGAATCGAGCTACTCGAATTTTGCCGTCTCCCTCTGACATGCAGGCCCCATGTCGTTAGCAGCTGTAAGGTTGTACGCGCTATACGTATATTGGTAGGGGTGTTTTCGCAAAAACGTTATGCCACATGTCAGCACCAGAGCCATTAGGGACTGTTTTGCGCCTAGTTGACAACTATTAGGACCACCCGACCCCATTTTATAAGTATTGGGACTACTTTGCACATACTCACTCCGTTTACTTTTAATCTAGGTTCTAGACTAGAATATTGTCCTGCATCCTAGTCTATGCACATTAATTCTCTTCTCGGTAATCAACATCAACGCAGAAAACGAAGCAGTCTTGATTTCCCTATTGGATGTCATTACTTTTAATGTGGCTTGGATATGTTGTTTACATATCTTGGTAGTAATTTTAAATGACTTGCTAATTTGTCTTAAAACTTGTAGAATGTAGATTAAAAGTGGACATGGGGTAGTGGACAACTATTGGGACCTCTAGTGTATTTAGCTCTCAAAAATACGGTTTCTATCTATACAAAGCCACCATCTAGAAGAATGATTATAATTCTACCTCGTATAGTGGTGCCCATTAATGTGAATGTTGCATCCAACCATAGAGAAAGAGTCACCATATACAATATGTTTAATGAGCACGGAAGAACAGAGATTTTTCACATAGTTATTTATGTTATTTAATAGTTTACTTTGTTTTCCTAATATCTAGGTATTGACATATTAACCTTCTATACAAAAACGCTTTCGAACTTTATTTAAAAAATCGAAAACATAAATAAAAGGTAGTCTCGAAAAGAAAATCTGAATTTAGGTACAAGCGTGTAAAGGGGCGGAGCCGGCACCCGGCGACCCCAGGTAGCTGCCCGGGCTAGTCTAGCAAATCTCCATTACGTAATAGTTTACTTAGAGTGCTTAGTGTTGATACTCGTTGGGGCAAACGCCGGCGACCGTCGCTATGCAAAGGCTTTGCCCCGACCCCATAAGTTCCCTGCCTCCGCCACTGGTTTCAATACCAACTTCAGTAAACTCTGGGCTACACAAAAATGATAACAGGTTTTGGGATTTTGAAAATGTGTGTCCTACATACATGGATTGACATGTTTTCATTGAATAATTTAACAAGGAGACAATAAATATAACTTTGCAACACAAAAGGCCCCACATATGCTTTTGCCTGCCTCTAACAAGTCAATCACATATTCATATGATGCATGCAGAGGCGGAGCTATGTTGATGTCCGGGGGCCGCCACCCCCCAGCCCAAGACTTTTTTGCAAAAAATCAGTGCATTTTTTCCCATTTTGCTCTAAAATCATTGAAATGTGGCCCATTTGCCCTCCCCTCAGCACTAGCCCAACATGACAGAGTAGCCCACTTGTCCCCTCCCCCCCATCCCACCCCCACACACACACACATTTATCACAATCTCCGCCGGTGGATGCATGGCTCATGAGTTTCTTAATTATTATACTGCCCCGATGATCATCGAATGAATCTTCTTAATTATCATGAAGGCGCCTTTTTGTAATAATGCGGCGAAGACGGCGTGTTGTTGCAATAATGATGCATTGATAGATACTTAGTCGTCGGTTGTGACAAAAGAAAAAAATTGTTTTCAGGTGAAATGTGTGGCACGACGGCGTATGTTCTGTATATAGCATGGATCTAGCACGACATCATCGAGGAGAACATCCTTTTGGGGTCCACATGCATGAGGAGCGGTACAAGGAGGTGATCAGGCTGTGCTGCCTAGAAAAGGACATGGAGATGATGGAGTTCGGCGACCAGACTGAGATTGGCGAGCATGGGATCAACCTCAGCAGCGGGCAGAAGCAGCACACCCAGCTCGCCCACGCTGTCTACCAGGACTGCAACATATACCTCCTCGACGATGTATTCAACGTCATCGATGCACACACCGACAGCGAGATCTTCAAGGTATGGTCATTTTGCATGGTGTGTGGGGCTGACATGGTGATAGGTTTTGCAAGCTAGCTAGCTAGACTGAACTGGATGTTTTGTTTGATAATAATCTTAATTATCTGTTATGTTTGTGCAGGAATGTGTGAGAAGTGCTCCGAAGAACAAGACGGTGGTACCCGTGACTCACCAAGTCGATTTCTTGCACAATGCCGATATCATATATGTAAGTCGTAGTATCCAAATTCTCGAAGCAGTTATGGTGGTAGTGCATTGCTTGTTGTTATTGTTAGTCTTACTGCAATGAAACGAAATTAACCAAGTTGTGGTGTGCACTCTTGCAGGTAATGAAGAAAGGCACAAGTTGTGGTGTGCACTTTTGCAGGAAATGAAGGATGGCGCTAGTAAAAAACGGGCCTCTAGTCCCGGGCCATAAGGGGCCTAGTCCCGGATGGCAATCCGGAACTACTTATCTGTTATTAGAGGACCCCATTTTGTCCCGCCGGCCCACGAGCCGCGACTAGAGGGCAGCCCACGGGGAGCTCCCGGGGCAGGACATTTAGTCCCGAGTGGTAATACAACCCGGGACTCGACTTATTATTATTATTATTATATCTGATTTTTCTTTACATTTAATGTCTACTATTTCTATCTCTAATCATTCTCCTTTAATCTCAATTACTTTTAACTCTAATCACTCTTTTTTCACTCTTAACTGACACTTCCCAGGAGGTCACCCATCCTCAGACTACTCCACTCTCAGCACGATTAACTTCTCGATTCCTTCACTCTTAGATTTCAAGAAACAAATCTTGTTTTACTGATAATATTATGGTGTCAATCATGATAACCTTTGAACTATGATGTCGCACGTCTTTATTTTGTGAATCCAAAAATTATTTAGTAAACATAAATAAATAAGTAATAATAGTCTTGAATTCAAATAATCATTAATTAATGTATATAATAAGTAATTTTGTTGCTTTATTATATTAATGAATATCCGTAAAATCGAAAATTGGCAAATGATATTGTCTAAATAGATTAGAAAAAATTAGAGAAGTTCAAATATATATAATCGACACCTTACATATCATATTTTCCATCATTATATATATATATATGTACAAAATTTACTCCAAATTATTAAGTCATTTCAACATATTATATTATCTTCATATAGATATTTTTTTCTCTTACTCAACATTTCAACATAGCTCGGATATCAAATTAAATTTTCGAAATTTCATCACATATATATATCAATTGCTTCGTTAAGCTTGCTCAGATCGATCATGCATATATAAAGAAGGACATTTAAAATAGATATAATTAAACAAGGACACATAAGTCTTTTAGGGATCGAATATAAAAACATCACACACCAAGCAATACATTATATATATATAGGGAAAATGGTTTCTACTCCCGGGTGTAGCTACACCCACGTCTCATATACTGCCGTACGGAGGTATGTGTCATACTTTTTCGGTCTGAGTACGTTCATATACTATATCTAAGATACTCCAAAACAAGTTTCGTGAAAATTATAAAATTGAGCATGTATTTTGCACTATATATTTAAAATACCTGTATATATGTACGTATAAAATGAGTATGTAGAAAAATTACACATACTACATAAAAAGTAGTATATATACTCCCGAAATAGTAATATATACTGCATACTACATGTACATACTCTCCGGTATGATAGATACTACATACATCATACTAAACACATATGGGTGTAGCTACACCCGGGAGTAGCCTGAATTTGTGTAGCTACACCCACATGTGTTTTGTATGATGTATGTAGTATATATCATACCGGAGAGTATGTACGGGTAGTATGAAATATATGTTGCTATTTCGACTATCTATATACTACTTTTTATGTAGTATATGTAATTTTTCTATATACTCTTTTTATACGTACATATATATATCGGTATTTTGAATATATATTACAAACTACATGCTCACTTTTATAATTTTCACGTAACTTGTTTTGGAGTATCTTATATATAGTATATGAACATACTCAAACCGGAAAAGTATGACACATACCTCCGTACGGCAGTATATGAGACGTGGGTGTAGCTACACCCGGAAATAGAAACCATTTTCCCTATATATATAGGCGTCACGAGAGAGGATCTCATCTACACGGACTGCTCGTCCTCCGAATCCCAAACAGTAGGAGACTGGGGGCAAGGTGACGCTGCCCATAGTCGAAAATACTGATAATACGGTACAGTTCGTAGGCAATGTACCCATCGACGGCTACATAATCAATGTTAACCTAGTCAAGTGGGCTCTTCTCCCAAAGATTGTGCCCGAAAATGGGGAAATGTTTTTTCATGCTACTGTACTTCTCGTCGATCAATGCGGCTGCCATATCAGCCATCGAAGTCCACTCATACTTAAGCTGGAACAGGTCCTGGAGATCAATATGGCACTGAGATGGTATCTCAATACCCCAGGTGTTCCTCATCTTCGACCTGTCATTCCTTATATCAACGCTAGCAAAATATATGCCACTGTTGACAAGGAAATACATCAGTTCTAGACGATTTTTGTGACTACTGCAACAAGTATATTGTTTCAATATTGTCACTACTACAACAAAAAAAATGGAACAAATGTTAAACAAATAATGTTATGCAACAACAATTGGATTAAATGTTATGCAACAAGTATATTGTTTCAATGCAACAAGTATATTGTTTCAGTGCAACAAATTTATTCTTTCCAATGCACGTACGTACATATAGGATTCAAATGGGAACAAATTATGAATGAAATTTCTAATACACATTATATTGTTATATGAATACACATGGATATATATACACGTACATGTTGCTATCCTATGTAATTTCCAATACATTATTGCTATATGAATACAAATAGAATTTCCAATACACATTTCTATATGAATACACATAGATATATATATTTCTTTCCTATGCAATTTCGGCCAATACATTATTGCTATATGAATACAAATGAAGTTTCCAATGCACATTGCTGTATGAATACAAATAGAATTTCCAATACACGTTGCTATATGAATACAAATGGATACACACATACATATTTCTATCCTATGCAATTTCTGATCATATATATAGAGTCAAAATAAGATCAAGGAGAAAAATAGAAAAAGAGAAAGAGAGGAGAAGATTGATCGCAGAAAGTTTGTGCTTATTACATTGCCCATTGGAATACAAGGACACGCCTCTTGTGAGCAATTTGGATGACGGCCACTTCTTTTTTATCGGCCGTGTACTCAAGATCAAGGCCAAGAAAATATCCGCCATCATCGCGAAGCCATTGCTTCAAGAGGTCAAGAAAACCCAGAACCCTCCTGCTCTCGTTCGTGTATGCGACTTCGATCTTCCGACTATGTGTGTTCACGTTCATAATCTCTAGTCCCATGGTGGAGAATGTGGAAGAATGAAAAGAGGAGAGAAAGAGGAAGAAGAGAGGGCCGTGGTACTGTAGCAAATGAGGTGTTTTTCTCTGTTTTTAAGAGCCTCCCGACGGTGGAACAACTTCCGAAACGTGGGAGGCAAACGGTTTGGTCATTTAGTCCCGGGCCGTATTACGACCCGGGACTAAATGCTCTCAGGCCAGACGAACGGTTGCCACGACGACTTTTAGTCCCGGGCCGTGTTACGACCCGGGTCTAAAAGTGTGCGAGGCGACGCGAACGGTTGCCAGACGACTTTTTGTCCCGGGACGTGTTACGACGCAGGATTAAAAGCCTTCGAGGCGACGCGAAGGGTTGCCCCATCACCCTCCGGTCCCGGTTGGTAAGATACTGGGGACTAATGCTCCGGACCAAAGCCCCAGTTTCTACTAGTGTGGCACGATCGCGCTCATGGTCGCTCTAGGATTTCAAAGGAGGCCCCAAGGCGAACTCTATTAATGGCCCCAAATAAAAATATCCGATTCATACAGAAATTGATTATATTATTATTAGACTTCTAATTTTTCGTTAGATTCAAATATCTAATGTTTTTCTTGCTTTTGTTCCAAATCAAGTATCGTCAAAGCTACAATGCACACAAAAATATATATAAATAACATGCTAAGAAAACATCCAAACCTCCTCTAACCATGCGAACATAGACTTTCGTGAATTTTTTGACGCAAAAATGAAACACCTATTGAGATTTTTGAACTTAGAACACGAAAAAATAGAGTCTCCAAGCAAGATATCGTGGAATTTTGATCAAAAAATTACCTATTGATCTTGATCTCTTCCAAATTTGTTGGCGGCTTCATCACTCCCGTGCCTCCGTCTCCAATATTCCAAGTCTCTATGAGCGTGTGTGATTAGGAAATTGGGGAGTTTAGTCAGCTGCTCACGGGGAATAGGGGACTGAGTGAAGAGATAGCAGACGAGCGACGGACTCTGTGCCTGATTTGTGAATCGTTCAAGAGAAAAGGAAACTCAATACTTCCTCTGATCCATAAAAAGTGTCTCTCACTTATAAAAGGACAAACGATGTCGCCTAGAGGAGGGTGAATAGGCGATTAAAACTATTCGGGTTAAGCCTTACTAAATACGAAAATAAACTAAGTGTTCAAATTAGTAAGCACACAACCTAAATAAACTAGGCTCAACTAAGTGCACCAACAACTTATGCTAAGCAAGACAAGTAACAAGGTGATAGCAAGATATATGACTTCAAGCACGAAGGCTATCACAATGTAAAGTGCATAAGTAAATAGTTCGGGTATCCGAGACACATGGGGACGATGTATTCCCGAGTTTCTCCTTTTGAGGGGAGTATGTCTCGTTGGAGTGGTGTGAACTCGCCACAACAGACCTACCCAACACCACAAAGGGCTCATCATATTCTCTGATGAACCTCGCCACAAATGCCTAGTTATCTTCCACTATTGTTAACCTTCAATCTTGAGGCACGCATCCACAACTAAATTGGTGTCTCTCGAAGTCACCACAAATTCGGGGCACGCATCCACAACAGAATTGTAGGCTCCCAAGAACACCACAAAATCTTCTACGGTCTAAGACTCAAGAGTAACAAGTTCACAAACTTTCACTTCCACAGAGCAAACCGATGGAACCAATTTTAATGGCAAGAGCACAAGTGCTCAAATCCTTCACTCTCAAATTTCAACAAAGAAACAAATATTTATGGGGGAATAAGAGAGGAAGAACAAAGAAGGAGAAACACCAAGAACTCCAAAATTAAGATCGATTAGGTTCCCTTCACTTAAAGAAGAGATAGATTTGTGGAAATATAGATCTAGATCTCCTCTCACTTTTTCCTCAAAGATATGCAAAAATCATGAAAGGAATTGAGAGGGGGCAAGCTTTCCAAAATCAATAATGGTGGGAGAGAAAGGGGAAAACGTGGCTGGCTCAAGAACGGGAAGGGTTTTATATCCCCCTCCCACAAAAATAGTCGTCACAGCCACTAGGGCCGGAATATCTAGGGCCCCCAAAAATCCGGCTCAAATTTCCGGTTTAACAAGGAGCTCGCGCAACTTTTTCTTAGCCAAAATTCTAGCCATGATTCCAGGGCACGAATATCCGGCCCACTCAAAATTGGAATATTTGCCCCTAGACTAACAAAAACAGCAAAACGAAAGTTGCAATAACGTTTTTATCCGGACTCTGTTTTTCATGATCTTGGGCTTGTTGGAATCGCAACGAAGAGCTCTACACGAATATGTAGAGAAACATCATTATACAACAATGGAAGATAAAACAAAATGGGGAAAGGTTTGACCTCTCTACAAAGAACAACCGGTAAAACCTTCAACGCCTAAAACGAAACAAGTTTTTCTTACAAAATCTGTTTTGGTAAACCTAGTCTTGTCATGAAGATCACGATAAGCACCAAAACCACACAAAGATAAAAGTCAAATTAGAACCAAGGCAGATGATATGCCAAGAATGCAAAGGTTTGAGTTCTCCACAAAGATGCGGTCAACTTACTCACTCGAGAGCCCCTATTTATAGTACGAATACCCAGTATCTCAAATTGCATGAGACTGGTAAAATAGAAAACCTATCAAGATCATACATTTGTCTTGAGCTAGTTGATGCGATCTTGACTCTCTTAAGTTGAATCTCCTTTTTTGATTGTGTTTGTTAGCACATGCTCCGCTTGATGAAAACTTGCAAATTGCTCCCTTATACGTCACTATGGAAGAGACCCTTTTCGGCAAATCTTCATATGGCCACTATCTCTAAATGGGTGGCAAGCATCAAGCATAGGATTTCTTCGAGACGCTTCTCTTGAGCTTCCACTTGAAGCTTGATGAGGCGCTTCTCTTGAGCTTCCACATGAAAGCTTGATGAGGAACACCACTTGATGTTATCTACCATGAGCTATATGACGTGTTCTTATGATTGCGAGGCGGGCATCAAGCTCATCCATATTGATGACTTGTATCGAAGAGTCAGCATGACATCACATGATGCAGCAGGATCAGTTGATTGTCTTTGACGACCATGAACTTAGACCACACACACTGAAAAGGTGAAGCGGAAATCACGGTGGTAGTGATGGGCAAGTGGACATACCCGTTGAGCTTATAATTTTAAGATATATCCATCCATTATAATTTTGAGCGTGGATTCTGTAATATATTAAATTTTGATCACGAGGAATATCAGATTTAGTGGGGGTACATAGTTTATTTTAACAAGTGCTTAGAAAATAATTATGAACATATCTAAGTGAACTATTAAATTGTTGCAGATCCATGACCCTCTTACGGAGGTGACACACTAACAGCTCTGAAGACATCAAATTGAGATGACCATAGGAAAGCCTGCATTAAGGAAAACCATTCCATACACAGAGGAATCTCAGAGCAAAGGTCGGAGCCTCGGTTTACTTCAGCTATATCCTGTGACGAGATACGGACATTCAGTTCAGGCACCAGGTTGTTGCTACAACCTACAAGAGACATCACGTTGAAGAAGGAGAGGTGGAAATATTGCTAAGGAGCCAGGGAAGGCAGCACCCCAAGAGGAGTAGGCAGCAGCAAACGCGAAAAGATCCAGGGCGGAGCTCAGGCCCAGCGGAGAACCGACAGAGTGCAGCAGGCTTTCCCAACCTTGGGTTTCAGACATGCTTCTGCGCAAATACAACCGTCCTTGCCCTTGCAAGTAATTGCAGCTTCACCGCAACATAATAGTAATAAATGGCATACATTAGAAGAATGAAATGGATAACTTAAAGAGTAACTATCTAACCAACAAAAGGGTTCTTAAAAATACGATGTGAAGTGCTAAGAAAAGGCCAGTGCATGTTTGGTTCCTGAGATACTCCTGAGATGCTAGTTCTAAGCACAGAAATGCCCCCATATTAGAACAAAAAAAATCCTAATAATATAATAAACCAGGAAACCTGGATTTGCATGCACTATTTTACTGCTAATATGACTTCCATAACCAAATCCAATAGTATCCCCCGTCTCCAGCCTCCATGCAATATAAATGTTAAACGGCTGTCGCATCCTGAACATATCAGCACTTTAGCAGCTTGAACAATATCACACAGGCCTGTGCACTTGCTAGCAGTTTGAAGGATTTAGATTGAACAAACATTCCCATAAAGCTATGTGTAATTTCGGTCACATGGAAGTGTAGCACGCACAATTAATCTCTTGTTTTCAGATCGACAGTAGTGGCTATGGAGCTCAGCTTTGCAATCCACAACCAGGGCTACGCGAATGATTACCCAGCATGTGTTGTTCTTCATATGTGGTTAATGCCTATTGCGTACATAGTGTAGTTAAAGCTTCATCAGAGAATTTTTTTAAAAAAAAACAGCTAGTGGCAGAAAGTATTGGAGGCCTAGACATCCCCCAACGGCACATTTCATCACTAATCATTTCCCTAGTTTAGTAGGAGCATCATCCCGCCATGGCATCAGGTCACAAATATCTGCTCATGAAGCTGCTTCAGGCCAGGGCATCATCGAGTCAACTCAAGATAGACTGAAATCAGCCTGCCCCGAAGCCTCCCCTCTTAAGAAATCATGTATAGTACACAGCAAAGCCATAGCCGACATAGCAAAAACTCGAGTTGACAATTGGTATAACTGAGAAAATGCTAAATTCCCTAAGGTGACAAAGTCTAGATTCTCTTTTTTCTAATTCCAGCTTACACTTCAACAGATAAGATTGCAACCAACAGAACTAAAGCAAGATTATAGAAGAGCATCTAAAACAAACATATAAGAGGATGGTGCATAAAACCACCTTACTATCCAATAAAATATGTTGATGGATTAAGATGTCCTGATCATCTACATAAAGCAGAGCTAATATGCGAAAATTAGCTAAAATGTACGATGTGGATTAACATGGTGATGCCATAAACCTTTTTAAGGTTACCATAACATAAGATCCTTCATTATATATGAAAAATGCCCTCTGCTTTTCAGCACCATGCCATAAAAGCATAGTTTGCTCTCTTGTGTAAATAAAAAGGCACTCAAGATATCCGTTACATAGTAATACACAGGTGCTACTAGCCTACCACTGCATGATTTAGTTTTGACTTTTGAAATCAGATTGCCTAGAAAAGGTATAAAAAACAGAAGAGAAAAATAAACAAAAAAGCTGATGCAAACAACTAGTAAACCATGACCTGCTTTCATAACAGAGATGTCCAGCTTAAAGAACTAGAGCATGAAACCAACATACCAGATCAAAAGAGCACCCTTCGCAATGATCAACACACAGATCATCAACAGAACCAATATTGTCCCTGCAAAAAAAAAAAGCATCGAGAGAAAAATTTTGAGGCATCATATCATCTGCCAAAATGAGAATCTTACTTCATGGAAAGATATATTGAGGTGTGCACTGAAAACTGCGACCGGCCATTTGAGAACATAAAGATTGTGCAGATATACAAGTCACTGATATTTGAAAGCATTTGTAGAATGTCCTGGTCTGTGATCTCAATTAGTTCCATTACGTATGTCAATAACTTCATGAGGATGGACAAGATGGCAGTATGATGCTATCTTCTCTACTGAATGTGATGTACTCCCTCCGTTCCATAATACTTGACTTCCATTTGTCCAAATACGGATGCATCTATACACTAGAACATGTCTAGATACATCTATAGTTAGACAAATGGAAGTCAAGTAATTTGGAACGGAGGGAGTAATGATTAATGAACATACCAGGAATCACAAGACAGTTTATCTATTTCATCCAGGATTACCAACACTCAATCAACATGTAACTAACATACATATTATAGCAGACATCCACCACTTAAGTCAACAGCACCAAATCAGGAACTGTCAGCGTAATACACAGAGTGAAAATAATAACTTCATGACTTGGTAGTGAAAATACTAAATTGAAAATAGCATTCTAGCATGCCTGTAAACATGACATGAAGACAAACAAGTTCATAACCGTGCATTCTACTAAATTGTCAACCTAATACACAGAGTGAAAAAAATTATGTGTCATAAGCAGTTTTACCAATTTTTATGACAATTGCTGGTTCATGTAAATCTGAATCTAGTAGGCATTTCCCCTCTGCAGGCTGCTGCATAGTCTTCTGCCAGGTGCGACGCAGCTTCCTTGTGAGGCCATATGAACTTCTCCACAAATACATTCTCAGTGTAGGCGACTATAGAATAGTAGTCCCGGTCATGATCTAGCAACCCATTTTCCTTAAGAAACTTCACCACGCAGTACCTTGGCCTGAGCCGGCCCTCCAAGCTATAAGAGAGCATACTCGGCCGACGAGCAATGTAGGCCGGTTCCAACCCCATCTCGTTGATGAGAAACTCGGACTTGTGCTGCATCGTTTCCTTTGACTTGGTCAGCACATTCGGATTCTTAGACAGAGCAATGCCCAACTCAGCATCTGACAACCTGAACATCTTCTTCAAGTCGTCCACTTTGGCAGCGATAGTCTCCTCGCTGCGAAATCCAACAGCTTGTAGCGTAAGCACGAACATCCTGGACCAACAGGGTACTCCGAGACCTTGGGCACATGCCACAATCGCCTGGAGACGCCCTTGTTTGGCATTAAGCAGCCGTGGCATCTGGATGCACAGCTTGGCAATATCACAAGCACCTAGCCCGCACTCTCGCAGGACGCCGACATTGGGCTTCACCACCCTCTCAAGGTCGGCCGAGAGGAAGTTGTCGGGACAGCGCTTGAGTGCCCGGAGGAAGTTGTCGTAGGAGCCGAAGAGCGAGAGGTAGTAGGGTAGGCTGGAGACGATCGATCTACAACGGATGGTAGCCGGGACAAGCGAGACGAGGCGCGATATCTCAGAATGCGACAGACCGAGGCCGGTGAGCCCGACGAGGATGGGGGTCAGGGTTCTCTCCACGCCGGCGCAGAGTAGCTTGGGGTCCTTGGCGACGAGGGCGGCGACGTCGGCGGTGGAGAGGCCGATGCCGGCGAGGAATGCGAGGACGGCGTCGGGATTGGAAGGGGACTTGAGGTGGGTGAGCTTGGGGGAGGCCTTGAGTGCCTGGGCTCGCGTGAGGCCGCAGGTGTCGACGAGGTACTGCTCCGCCGCGAAGCTAGGGTTTGGGGAAATGGCAGCGGCGGCGGCGGAAAGGAGGCGGTGGAGAGAGGAGCCGAGATGGGTGGCGGGAGAAGAGAGGAGGGGGGCAAGGATGGTGCTTCGGAGGCGGAGCATGGCGCCGGAGACGAGGGAAAGCGGGCAGCGCCGGCGACGAGACAAAGCGGGCGCCGGCGTTTGTGCTGGAGAGACTGGTGAAGATTCTATTTTTCTGTCCAGTGGAAGAAGACTGTGGGTGCAGGAAGCCCAGACTTGCGGGCTGGTTTTTCTCAAAATAAGCCCATATCAGCCACTGCACAGAGTTCTCAAAAAACAAAAACAAAAAAACAAAAAAAACACTGCATATGGGGTGACATCAGCTCGTTCAGCCGGGTGTAGGGCGGGGTCCTATGAAATTTCATTGCAGTGCATTGATTCGCCAACGTTTAACTCTTTCCAGCGTTCTCAAAACAAAACAAAACAAAACAAAAACAGTTCCAAGCAATTATGCTACTCCCTCCGATCCATATTAATGGTCTCAACATTGTCTAGATACGGATGCATCTAGTCTAAACACTTAACTAGATACATCCGTATCTAGATAATGTTGAGTCCATTAATATGGATCGGAGGTAGTACTAGTAACTTATACGTGGATCCATAGATGTAAATTTAAAAGTTATTTCTGAATACCAATCCAACTGATAGTGAATTTATACTGTATCACATTTTCGTGATACCACTAAACAGATTCTCGGTTACATATAAATCTTGGCGTGCAATTTTATACTTTTCGGCAACCTACTTTATTCTTTTGCTCTTCTCTGGGAAGGCACCAATGGAAAAATCATTTAGTAGTATCAATTCAAAGCATGGAGTACAAACAGATTGGAGCCGTATATAAATACAAAGAAACATAATTTGCTGCCAGATCCATCACCGAAGCGACAGGAAATGTAGCTTATAAACAGGCAAGATCATGCAAGATCCCCGCCCGTAACTCGAGGCCGTGAGATCAGGGCAGAACTATAGGGAAGAGACGAAAGGGAACGAGGGGTAGACCAAGGATAGGTGAGATTCAGAATTTTTTCATTTGAGCTATGGTTGTCTTCAGGTTACAGACCGGCCGGCTTATAACATTGCCACACACTCCACCCACACAGGGACCACCTTACCCTAGACACACACTCACATTACGCTTTCTTCCAGTGAAGACACCTAGCATGCTCGTCACCTTAGTGGGTGTTGTTACAGTGCCCCCTTCAGGAGAACTTCCTTGTTTCCAAAGTTGCCCATGAAAAAACGACTCTGAAGAACATACAGATTTTCCCAGGTCGCCATTGTCCCGCCGCCACTTGATGAGGACTTGCTGCATGCCTTTTGTGACCACTCTCCTGTCAAGAATGCCTTTTCAGTTTCCAGTAAATCAACTCTGTCACTTGTGGAACATCTAAGACCGGAGTGTGATCTGGAAGGCAGCCCTTGAGTTGAGAATTATGTAACACCGGGTGCACAGCACTGTCCACTGGGTAATTCAAGTTTGTATGCAATGTAATGTCCTTTATGATCCTCACCGTATCTGAAAAAAAATCTTACGGTGAAGGGCAACCCTCCAGTAGTTCATCGCCTGGTGCTGTACCCACAGAGAAATCAGGTATCATGCATCTAATACGGGCATCACCTGCATACTGTAATAAGTCATGCTCAGTACTATAGTTCAAATTAAAAGAAGAATTCAAATGATGCCCACGGTCAACAGCCGCTAGGAGCAACATATTGAGTGCGAGGAGTCTTACCGGTCAGTACATGTGTTTAGCCGGTCCACGCTGGCAGCTACCAAAACTGGGCATTTGAAATGTTAATTGATCCGGAATATCAGCTACTATATTGTCAACACAAACTGTACCTGCCAACTCAAGTGTCAATTATCCCCACGCAAACAGTCTCTTCTAGGCTAGCCCTGCATGTTTCGCCATCAACCTAATTAGGAGCATCCTAAGGCATCAGCCCGCTCGCACTACGTTTTGATGCATGTGCTTTGAGCTTCAGAAATCATACTACTAAAGCGAGATAATGCGGCAATACTTGCACAGATAGATATGGCACTGTGTTCTCAAGCATGTTTTGCCAACAACCTGAAGCCTCGGGCTGGCACGACTTCTCGCGACATGATGCAATGCAATGTCCTTTCTGATCCTCACGGTACTTGAAAACCAAACATATCAATATTTTTGCAAATAAAATAAAAGGTGGAGCTAAATGATTTTGGGTGCGCTATACAAACAAATCATATAAGCAAGGACGACAGTCCAGTAATATTATTCCATCGTTTCCTCTTGTACCTAAAGAGAAATCAGGCATACAAACACATTATATATACTATAATCATTTATGATCAGTGGGATCATTCTAATGGAATTGAGCTCCAAATGACACAAGTAGCCGACCGCCACTGGGAGCAACATATGGAGTGTGAGGAGTTTTACCGGTCAGTATGCGTTTACCCAGTCCACAGCAGCTATCAAAACTGGCCATTTGATATGGTAATGCTATGAAATGTCAGCTGCTATATATTCTTAAGAACACAAACTGTAGAAATCAACTCAAGTGTTGATTATCCACATGCAAACAGTCTCTTCTATTCATATGTGTACTGATATATAGGAATTGGCCAGAATGGGAGCAAAGTTTCAGCTGCACAAATACGACTGATAACTGAGAGCTGAGTCATTTCTTTGACCAAACAATTACAGTAGGCTTTACCTCCTACGATATCTTGATTAGTAGTTGGTGAAGATGCAACAATAGCTATGTGCTTCACACTCTCCTACCATGTCGGCCATCAATCTCAAACAGAAGATGTGTGCTTTTCCTGTGTACCAAACAGTCCCAAGGCAGTCACACAAGTGGTGAACATGAAGAAATAACCTTCCATGCCCTAGTAGCTCCACACCATTAGCATCATTTTGAAAAAGGATTGGCATTTCCATTGCACAAAGGACGGCAGTTTCTCTATAAATGGTAATTTATTTTATTCAGGCAACACTGTATTCAGGCAATTGCATGTTGGTTCTTATCTAAAAACTGAACCTGAGACAATACAATAGTAGTACTATGAAGCTAGCTCAATTGCACTTGTATTCTTGTCTATTCAGTTTATTTCCAACAACTGAAACAGAGAATCAGAAGCTTCTGCTACAGTTGAGGACAAACTATTTGGGAAACATTATGTCTAGGAAAAAGGAAGAGGGAAAAATCAACACTGCTATAATGAATCATAGTCTACCCTAGCATTGCACACATTTTTCACGACATAGGAGAGGACTTAAGATTTAACTTTGTGGCTAGAATGCACCTACTAGTTTGATCCTTATAAATATCACCTAGTACATTGCCAGCCCATCAGGTTCTCCCCTTAAACTTTATCCATTGTTTTCCTTTCCATATCACCACACGCTAAGAAAAAGTGTAAGAAGGTGCAATTTAGGTAGAGAAAACATGGGGATGATGATATACAAATGGGTTTACATGTTTTCCCAATGTTTCTCTCATTGGTTGATCGGTTCCAACAGCCTATGGCCATTCCCTGCTATCAGTAAAATCTAGGGGGAACTCCAACAATTGATTTTTTTTTCTAGCATGCCAATACGTTTTTTTGGCTTGAAAGTTAGCCATGGCATGAATCACATACAAATTTCATGTATTTAACAGGGGAGAATTTTGGCTCATCACTTTCAAAGGAATTATAAAAATCATGGTATGAAACCATAGAGTGCATAACTATTCCACTTGCATCGTTAAATACAATCAAAGGACAGAATTGCATCACTAAACGAAGCAACTTACCACTTATGCTAGGTTCATGTAAACCTGAATCTAGTAGGCATTTCTCCTCTGCAGGCTGCTGCATAGTCTTCAGCAAGGTGCGGTGCAGCTTCATCGTGAGGGGATATGTACTTCTTCATGAATACCTTCTCTGTCTCCGCGACCGCAGAATAGTAGTCCCGGTCATGATCTAGCAATTCATTTTCCTTAAGAAACTTCAAAACGTAGTACCTTGGCCTGAGCCGGCCCTCCAAGCTATAAGAGAGCATTGATGGCCGATGAGCAATGTAGCCCGGTTCCAACCCCACCTCAGAGATAAGGAATTCTGACCTACTCTGCAGAATGTCGCTAGAACTCTTCAGCATTATTGGAAGCTTAGAAATAGCAATGCTGACCTCGGCATCCGACCACCTGAACGTGTTCTTCAAGTAGTCTACTCTGGCTGCAATCTTCTCCTCGCTGAGGAACGATACAGCATGCAGCGCGTGCCTGAACATCACGGATCCACGGGGCACACCAAGACCTTCCGCGGAAGCCACCATCACCCGTAGGCGCTCAGGCTTGATGCCAAGTATCCATGGCGCAGCGATGAACAGCTTGGCAATGTCGCAAGCACTCAGCCCGCACTCCCGCAGGACCGCGACTTTCGGCTTGACCAGTGTCTCGGGGCTGCGTATGATGAAACTGGAGTTTGTCCTGAGCACCCGGAGGAGGTTCTCGCAGGAGCCGAAGAAGGACAGGTAGTACGGTAGGTTGGAGACGACGGATCTATAGCGGAAGCTGAGTGGGGCGATGGAGACGAGGCGCGCGATCTCAGAATGCGGAATACCGATGCCGGTGGCCCCGACGAGGATGGGGGCAAGGGTTCTCTCGACCCGAGCGCAGAGGAACTGCGGATCCTTGGCGACGAGGGCGGCAACGCCGGCGCCGGAGAGGCCGAGGTCAGCGAGGAAGGCGAGGACGGCGTCGGGGTTGGTGGGGGACTTGAGGTGCGAGAGCTTCCTGGCGGCCTTGAGTGCCTGGGCTCGGCTGAGGCCGCAGGTCTCGACGAGGTACTCCTCGGCAGCGAAGCCGGGGTTTGGGGAAACGGCGGGCGCGCCCGCGGAGAGGAGGCGGTGGAGTGGGGAGATGGGGGAGGCGGACGGGGAAGAGAGGATACGGGCGAGGATGCAGCGGCGGAGGTGGAGCATGGCGGCGGCGAAGGAATTGGGGAATGCTCCGCGGCAGGTCCGTCTGGTTCGCGTGGTCTGCTACTCTGTTCCGTCTCGCCCGCAGGCCTGTTGGAAGGCCTAGTAAGAAAAATGAACCAACTCGTTTAACCGATATTTTGGGGGAAATGTTGTCACTTGGAGTAAAAATAGATTCCAGATGACTTTTGTTTGGAGAAATTGCAAAATTTTATCATTTTCTTTTGATTGAAAAGGAAGTTGTTTCCCCATCTAGCCAAAATTTAGTGCTAGAACTAGTTCCGAGCATAATCCGCTAGTTTTATTGATCGGCTAAAGCTCAACGACCGAAAATTTTGCAAATCGAAGTTGATTTCCATCCATCCGATTTCGGTCGAAGTTTGTGCTCATGAGGCCACAAGCGCAAGGGGAACAGAGGCGATGAGATATATTTTCATCACAGTTTGTGCTCATCGAACCACAAACGGAACGAAGGCGACGTGATGGCGATAAAGAAGGACAAGAGAGGTTCGCCATTTGGAGGAAATGGTTGGGTGAGGCAAGAAAAATGTATCAGTCGGGCGTAGAAAACATCAACTCTGATTTTGTGTAAAGAACACTCAAGAGTGAAACAAGACGTTCCCTAATTTTGAGAAAGAGTTGATAAATTCGCAAGAATTTGCATTGCTATCTTCTAGAACACGGCCCTCTCTCTAAATAGCACCATTATATGAAAATTGGTGACTTGAGTTACAAACAATCACTATTAGGGAAAGGCCTATCGCTAGCGCATAGGGTGATTTTTAAACTCTCAAGTTCTATCAATCATTGATACAACTCTAGTTCTATCAACCATTGATACAACTCTAGCCATACTGAACTTTTATGCTATATAGAAAATAAAACTATGGAAACAAAACGGATATGAAAAGATAGTTTTGCAAGAAAATAAATGTTAGTTGCTGCAGCAATAAAGAACACTAAAGTAACGGAAATATGAGTGTGGAAAAGTGGTGAAACGTGTGATGAAATTGTCCATGATCAAATAGTCAAATACAAGGCTGATATTCCTCTTTTATGTGGGAGAGGAAAAACTAACAAGTTCTCACTATCCAACGATTGCAAGTATTGTCGGATATATACCGATTAGGGGTATATCCGGCATTGTCCTAAAGAGCCGGATTACCAGGGTGGCCTGATTGGTAATGGATCACAGTCCATTAGACAGCCCCGTAAGCTGACGCGCAGAAGCCGGATTCTAGAAGAGCCCGGACCACAGCCCAAGTGGTGTGGCTTGGAGTAGAAGGCGGATTCCTACTTTCCAAGTTAGATACTTACCGTAGTATTCTAGGTTTCCTTTCTGTAAACCCTAACCCGGCTATCTACATAAAGTCGGACGGGAGAGAAGAAAGATACAGACAATTTTAGCTAGAAGCCAACTCGCCGAGAAGTTGATCCTCGTCGAGTTAGCGAAACCCTACTCACATTGTACTTTGTATACTTCAGACTTCAGCCCTGATTTAGTGAGATTGCAGGAGTAGGAACGCCGCCTAGTTGCGACGTACCGAACCTGGGTAAATTTGGTGTTCCTGGTCGTCGTACTACCACATCACCCCATGTCTCTACCAGTAGTCTCATGACACCCCCGTCTATGAACTCTACTACGATGTCTCGACAGTTGGCGCCCACCATGGGGCCAGCGACGTCAGGCGTTATGTTTCGATCGGGGATACTCGGCGGAATCGGCAGTACCATAACTGTCGGAAGCCTGAAATTCGACAACGACGTCGGGCGCTTCCTCGATAATGGATCGTACATGCCAGCACGGAATCATCTAGTAAGTGTCTGCATTTTACCGATTGGATCTGCAAACATCTTTATCGGATTAACTGCAGAGGCAATGGGATTCTGTGGTGGAAGCAAATTTATCCCACCCGCCCAATACCCAGTTGAAGAAAACTATGATGCCGGATTTTTCTCAGATCGTCAATACCCCGCTGAAATTGTTGCCTCTTCGGAGATACCTGCAATCAGATCTCACTTTATTGGTATGGTGCAATCCGAGGTCGCCAAAACACGAATGAAAGCAATCCCGTGGAAGAGGCAGATGAAAACAATCCCACAGTAGAAGTGGAAGATCCGACATCCGTCAATATGACGACGAACTCGGAAGCCCACTCTGTGCTAGCCGCCATTGAGGCGAGATTAGAGTCGGAACCCGGATCTGAAGAATTAGATTCCGAGGACGAAGATGAAGACGCTTTCGAAAGAAAGTTCAAATCTCTGAAAGAGGGATTCCATGAAGTGCTTATGGCAAAACTGGCTGAAAACACGGATGCCAAAAGCCAGGAAGATCCCAAAACACCTCCGCCAGATGAGGAAAGAGAGGACGGTGAAATCAGTCCAATTTACCCCGATGTCAAGGAATTGACAGAAGATGAACCTGGTAAAAAACCTCCCTCTTCCAAGAAAAGAAACGAGACGGCCAAGAAACTCCAGTACAAACTCTGGAAGAAAAAATTGGCGGATACCGCTGATGAAAACCTGGAAGTAGGAGGAGGAAGCGGAGTCAAGCCTGCAGAGAAGAAAACGAAGGAAATCCCTGCTCCACTAATGTCAGAACAGGACGAACGTGATTTAATCCAAACTCCAGTGGGACGTGACGAACCCCCTGAAGTGCTGGAAGCCAGGAGATAAGCTCTCCAAAGGTAGCAGCAACATCTATTCAGAACTCGGGAAAATCTCCTAAAAATCCAGGCTGACATTAAGTTGCAGCAGGAAGAAATTGAGGAGTACGAAAGAAGGAATATATCTGGCATAAAACTTACACGGTTACCCAGAATCGCAAGACCGGAAGTATTGCCGCCAAAGGAACGGTTCCAAAACCCTTCTTGGCAAAAGAAAGCAAAAGGAACAACAGCGAAAAGGCGAACCAAAATTCCCGAGAGTTGATAAGGAATGCAACCTAACCTTCATGGCAACCCCCTCTGCAATAGTGGCAAAGAGAACACTTCGAGAAATAAACGCGGTTGTTCCACCAACCCCCAAATTCTTGAAGTACTCGAATACGCCAATTACCTGGGATCAGTCTGATCATCCCGGAAACATCCAGAACCCGGCACACAAGCTCTAATTCTAAGCCCTATTTGTCACATCCCTGTTTTTAAGCACTTGTATAATAGTATTTTAGCAAGTCTCTTAAGACCTTTGTAATGCAATTAAGTGGACAACATGTTGTGTACTGATGTTTATCTATGCAATATTAGTGGTGTGTTTCTTTTCACTCACTTGAGGAGTTTTTCTCCTAAGAAACACATTGCTTTATAATTGTTTTCCCATGTTTTCCACTAAGGCTCTTATGAGATTATTTTTCAAGACTTGAGGTGACCCTTTGTTTCAACTTGAAAATGTGTTATTAATGTTTAGGAATCATCTTGAACTTGAAATAAAATTAATTGGAAAAGATTCCATTAGATTTTCCAATATAATTTTTGCCCTGAAAAACAGCCAAGTAGCTGTTTTCAACCCTTGTTTTCCATCACAAGGATTATCCAATTAGGGTTTTTCTTTGATCAAAACTACTCTCTGATATGAGTACAACAAAACTACACTCTTGGAAAAACCTACAAAGAAAATTAACACACAATGCCAAGATGGTTTTTGAGCCATCTTGTTAAGACAGAAATTTGAGCATTTTAAAAACAGAGAATGTACCTACTTTGCCATTTATTTTCAGAGCCATAAACCCATCTTTTTTTCAAATCAAATGGTTGGATCTGAAACTTGGATAGTTGTTCTTTGTTGAGCATTTTAAATCACTCATTTTAGAGCTGGTTTGCTTGGTGAAAACAAGCCCAACTTTTGCTATCTCTGTCTGCTTTTCCAGCACTTAGAAAAATTCAGAAACACTGCCTAACTGAATTTTTCTGACAGAACAGTGAATACACTTTTGGACTTGATGTTTTTAGCTTTTGTGCACTGATCCAAGCCAGGCCACCTTGCCAATTCGAAAACCATGTTAGTAACCTTCTAGAAGGTGGCATTGGATCCTCCTTTGGCTGACCAGGGAGGGAGAAAACTGAGGTGGCATTTGACTAATGTGTGATGTCATTAGAGTGGTTGAAATAGTGTTATTCTTTTTCTTTTACCCATACCTTGACCCTTGCTGTGGCCTAGCTCACCAAATGGTACTGGCTTGACCCCTTGGAGCCAATTGGAACCGTGGCCAACCTTGGAGAAACCCCAAAGGGCAAGGGCATGCCCATGCCAAGGTACCCGAGCACCCCCACCTTGGCCTCGTGCCTACAAAGCCCTAGTGGCCAAACCCTCTCGCCAGCACGCTCTCCTCGCCGCACTCAACCACCCCATAGCCCTCTCGCTTGCTCACTCGCTCTCTGCGAGCGAGGCGAGCCGCGCCCATTCCCAGGCCGAGCAGATCGGGCTCGAGGTGCCAGCCGCGAGCACTGCCTCTCCCACCCTCGTTTCTCTTCCTTTGCGACCCCCTGGAGCTAGCGCATCTCCCTGACATCACCCTGCCCTCCCTCGTTTGCAGGTTGCCCCGCGCCGTCGTCGCCGTGCCCGCTTCGCCGTCGCAGAGAGGAGGCGGACGTGGAGAGCTCCATCCTCGCCAACGCCGCGCCACCGGCACCCCACAACACCACCGCCGTCACCCACCGCTCCACAGCCCCCCTAGGTGAGCCACTAGCCCGTGCCGTGCGCGCCCGTGACGTGTTCGTCCGCGGGTCGAGAGAGAGAGAGAGGAGGGAAGCGCGGGGAGGAAGAAAGAACAGGGACCGTCGATCTGCGAATCGACGGCCCCCTTTGAACCGTGCATTTCGCGCGCGCGCGCGTGCTCGCGGGCTGCGCCCCGCGTTAACTGGGCCGCGCGCTGCGGATCTGGCCCGTTGGGCAGTTTTCGGTTAAAAACGAAAATATTTTTTTTCTGGCAGATTATTTTAGGTGTTAGCTTTAGGCTTAGAAAAGGTAGCATATTAATTTATTTTGCCTTGCTAATTTTTGTGCTACTAGGCATACAAAATTGCAACCATATCCCACTGGCAGAAACTTGTTTTGAGTTTTTATGATTTTTCTAAAAATCATATGCCAGACAGTACCCTAAAAATTGAAATGAATAGAACTTCAAAAATACAAAACATTTTTGAGCAAACTCAACTGTTTTGGAAAGCCCTTTCCAATACCTATCAGTAGAATTTTAGTTTGCATCAAGGTGAGTTACCATTTGGAAATGCCATCCATTTTGGTAAAACATCAGTGGGCTATTCCATGATTTTTAGAGGGAGTTTGGGATATTATTTTTGAGTGAGGCAAGTTGGTGAGGCTTTGTAGTGATAAGGACTATCACATCCTAGAAGGATTTACTTTTTGGAGCCACAGAAAATTTTAGAGAGACAGAACAAGTTTTGGTTACTTTCTGTCTAAATTTTTTTTTTATTCTAGATCTTGCTTTTTATGTTAATGTTGTGAAGTGCAAATGGTGTGTTCTTGCTTGTGATGTTGTTTTCCATTGTGTTTATGATGTATACAAGTTAGATGAGCATGTTAGAATAAATGGTTTGAATGTTAGCATTTTAGAACTAGTTTTCCATGCATATGTCTTGCTAATAGCTAGATTTTTATGTATGTTTTGAGTAGATTTTTAAATGAATCTTTAGGCTAGTTGCTAGATTGTTTTCCATGGAACCAGTACCACTTAGGTGCTGTTAGTTGGTTTATAACACCTCTGGATGCTTGATGCTTGTGGTTGAAATAGGTTTAAAATAGAAATGCTTAAGGACTAGATTTCACACTAGAATATTCATGTATGTTTTTGTGTCTTGTTTTCCACTAGGGAAAATTATGACTCTTTAGTATTGAAACCAGAGGATGAAAAGTACTTGTGGCAGTATTTTCCTTAGGGTTTTCACCTCTGGTAGATTTCCTTTTAAATAGCACAAAAGCATGAGTAGCACTTGAGTGACTAGAAATAAATCTCCTCACATGTGTAGCTTTTTAAGCATATTTTTCCTTGTTTCCTAGCTATGTTTTTATGTTATTTTTGTGAGATCCAGTAGCATTTATGGTACTGGTTAGAGGGGTATTTTGCCTCTGAAAGCTTGCACACTTGTGCATAACATTAGCTAGTGTAGTCTAAACTAGTCTAGTAGTTTCCTAAATTTTCTACTAGTATGAGTAGGAATTTTTGGGTGTTTGTTTGTTGTTTTTAGCACTTTTATAAAAGTGACCAGAGGCTTATTAACCTCTTGGTGAGCATATTTACTAGTGGAACACCCACTGGTATGTTTGCCTCATAGTGGAAAATAGGTTGACTTGTTGTCATGAGCTTATTGCACTACTTGAGTAATTTAGCCAATTATGTGTGCTAGCCATAGAGATTGTTGTGGGAATTTTTTAGGCATCAAAATGTGTTTTATGGGACACCCTACTGTCCAGTAACATGTGCTATATCCCACTGGTCCATAATGTTCTTAGCTAAGAATCATTGTTTTGGCCACACATAAGCACTAGGAAAAAGCAGATTTTCCAACTATAGTTTTTTATGCCAATTTTTCTTTAGGGAAAAATTGAGAACTTTGGGTGGTACTTCTTGATTGCTTGCTGTATGTATTGCTTGTAGCATTGCTTGCCTTGCTTGGTTCTGAAAGTGTGTCTTTATTTCTTTTTACGACGTTAGAAAACGAGGAGGAAGGAATTGCTGAAGAAGGGTATTGCAACTCCTGTTACTTTCAGGATCAGGACCATCACTTGTACCAAGGCAAGCCATCCTAATGCTTGCTGTATCACTACTTATCATTATCTATCATGCATGCTTTTCACTTCTGAAGTTTTTACAAAACTATACCTTCAAAACTATTTTTGTGTGAATCCTATTACTACTATTAATACTACTAGTATAAGGACTCATAATCATAGTCAACTTGGTATTACCAAGCCCTTAGACACTAAATGGTATATAAATACCATACACCTACTTAAAACTTGAGTTCTTAAATGAACTAAATAAAATGTGTTTTTGTAAACAAATGCCTTACGGAAGGAAAACCCCGGAGGAAGGGTGAGACCCTGTCTGCCGGAAGGATTGTTATGATGGGAAATTTTATGAGAAATGTTTACAAAAGACACATAACCTAGTCTTCGCTGGACAACCATTATCGTACTGCCACTTTACCCCAATATGGGTAGGGGCTTGATTAAAAACTTGTTAGGGTTAGTATATGTGCTATCTCAAAGGCTATAGGGGATTGGATCCTCCGAACCGAAATGTCGCTAGGAGTGAGTATACGGGACATCTAAAGTGTGGGATTAACTTTCCCTCCGGATGCAGCAGTTGGGTCTCCTGTTTGGCGGTGTGGGACATGGCTTGCCAGGGAGGGGAAACCCCAATTGAAGAGATAGTCATGTACTAGCTTGTACAGAGTGGATAGTCAAGACCAGTTATCTGATGTTCTCATAGGTTGGGAACAGTCCATGGTTGTTTCATGGCAGACTCTGGATCTAGTGGAAATGTGTACACCTCTGCAGAGTAAAACTATTTCGAGATAGCCGCGTCCTCGGATATGGACGGTTGAATGGCCATGTAGCTAGTATTGTGTCAACTTTTCAAAAGAGGTTTTGAAGGAAGGCTTTTGGGTACCTGAGAGGTACTATGGAGGAATGACTTGGTATCTGTGAGATACCGATGAGAAAGAAACTATTACCAAAAGTTTCAGAAAAGAAAGACTTTCTTTTCCAAAAGAATTATAAAACCTCCAAGATATGTGATATCTACGAGAACAAAACTACATTATTTTAAATGATTTTGTTTACAAAGAGATAAACTTGAAGAATCAACCATGGCAAATCTTTTATCTGTCATGGGTAGCTGAACCATATGTATGGCCTACCCACTCCACCAAATAAGCATGTATGCATTATTGTAAGCTAATAAAGGATGTCTTGTTGAGTACATTCAAATGTACTCATTTGGTTTCGCCCCTGGTATCTACTTATCAGACTACGAGGAGCCACCTCAGGAGGAGTACTATGAGGAGGAGTTCTACGCTGATGGCCCTGCGAGTTAGGATCGTCTCCCAGTCAGCAGCCTGTAGGATGAGGCGTGACTCGGGTTCTACTACGCTATGCTTATCGTCTTCCGCTGTGTTTACTTTGAATGTCTGTCCTGCGTGACAGTTATCAAGAACTTGGTCATGTGACCATTTATGTAAGACTCTATATTCGTGTAATGGATGATGTATTCTGTATGCCAACTACGTATGTTGTTCACGACTGGTTCTTCTGGGATCGTGAATGAATGCATATGAGGGGTTCTGGACCTACCGGTCTGGGGCCTCTACAAAGTTGGTATCAGAGCCATCCTGACTCTAGGAGACCTTAGTTAGCATGGACGTTAGTGTATACTCCGATAATCTAAGTTACCAATACAAAAAAAATTGGATATACGGCTAAGTATAAAACTATTCCCTATATCCCACCACCTCTCTGGGTTAGACTCTACTTGCATTAAAATTATTTCTTGCATGAACCTAAAACTTTGCACACTTGTATCTAACTTAAGCTATACTTAAAATTTTGTGTAGATGGACGTGGACATCACCGTGGCTTTTCAGTTGGGACGTCCACGTGGCGAGTCTTTCCTTTTCGAGGAGAGGCTAGTATCTATGGCTACTGTGTTGGGACGGCCACTTCCGGAGCTGCGAGGAGGACTAGTTGTCGGGGCACCTCTGGAGGGAGACTGGTACGCGGAGGTCACTATCCGCGCACCTCTGGCTAGCCCGACAGTGGAGGCCTACGTGTACCGTGCTGTTGATCGTTCTTGGAACGAGGCTGCGGTGCGCGTGATACAGGAGTCAGTAGCACGTCTGGCGCACATCGGGGAGTATATGTTCATCGGTTCCCGGTTCGAGCTGATTGGGAGACGTGATGAGGATGGCATACACTTCCTGTTGAGCCAGACTTTACCACTGTTGGTCCACACTTGGACGAGATGGAGATTCTGTTACACCGCACTCAGACCAGGCTAGACGACCAGCGTCTCGACACCCTCCACGGCATATTGGTGCACCAGACACTGATAGCCGAGACTGACGAGCTGAGGGCTGAGCTTCACGACAGCCAGGAGGAGAGTGGAGCTCTGGCTCAGCAGTTGTCCCAGCTGAGGGAGCAGTTGGAGGCTACTACCGCGAGGCACCGTGCCTTACGGAGGCAGCTGAGGGCCACCCGCCTTGGCCGTGCACGCCTCACCACTAGACTGACGGCCCTGGAGGGGGCTAACGCCGTTCTGCGCGGCAGACTTCAGATAGCTCGTGACGACATAGCCACGAGAGACGCTGCCGTAGAGGAGCTGGAGGAGGAGGCCGCAGAGCTCCACAGGGAGATTGAGGATCTTCTGCCTGTTGAGGATGTTCCCTCCGACTTAGAGGGGATGGATATGAGCGAGGCTAGCGAGCAGGATGATGATGACCTGTTTGACAAGGAGGAGGAGGACCCTGAGGAGCGTATCTTCGACGTTGGGGACAGCGACGACTCTGTGTAGTCGCTGCCTTCTCACCCTTAGCACATGGTGCTGGTCTAGATACTAGTTAGGTATGCTAGATCGTTTTGCTAGATAGTTGCTAGTAGTAGCCTTGCGATGACCCCACCAATCGCACCCCCTGTAGCTCGATGAAGCCTTCCTTGTATGATATGGCTTGTGTGTGTGTGTGTAATGTAAAGGAACTCTGTTTAATTATGGTGATGAATGAAATGTTTGGCTTGGTTTTCTGTTGATTGTCACTACTTTGCGTTCATTTCATTCAAGTTTGCGACTGCCCCGCTCTTGTTTTTGAAACATATCGCTAGTATTCCTTTTGTTTAAATATTAAGGTACTGGGTTTTCAAAAACAAGAATTTATTTCTTAGACTCACACATGTTTCACTTCAGCATGGCACCCCGTCGCGAACCCCCACCGCCACCACCACCCACAGTGGAGGCGCTGTTGGCCTTGCTGATGGAAGATCGCCAGGCCAGCCGAGATGAGAGTGCAGCTACCATTACCGCTCTGCAACAGCTAGCTGCTGCCGCCAACAATAATGGCAATGGCAATGGAAATGGTGCTCGCTCGAGGCTGAGAGACTTTCAGCACACCAACCCCCCAGTTTTCACCAGGATTGTGGAGCCTCTCGATGCTGACGACTGGCTCCGCACCATTGCAAACAAACTGGAAGTTGCTTCGGTTGATGAGAATGATAAGGTCCTGTTGGCCTCCCATTTTCTCGCTGGTCCTGCCAGGACCTGGTGGGAAACTACACGGGAGACTGTTGCTGCTGGTCACGTGTTCACCTGGGAGGAATTCTCTGCAAGGTTCCGCAAGTATCACATTCCCCAGGGAATGATGGCACTTATGCGGGAGAAGTTTCTAAATCTGAAGCAGGGAAGTATGCCGGTGTCTGAATACTGGGAGAATTTCACTACTCTGTCCCGGTATGCACATGATGATATTAATACTGATGCTAAGAAGAAGGAGAGGTTCTTAAATGGGCTGGATGATGAGCTCCAGTGCTCTCTAGTAGTGGTTCCATTCCAGGACATGGAGACTCTTGCTAATGCCGCTATGGTGCTGGAACACAAGCGGAAATCTGCTGATGATAACCGCAAGAGAAAGATGACTGCTCATGGAGGGCCTAGTGCTCAGAGGACTCGCAACACTCCGTATGCGAGGCCACCAACCCACAAGGCGCCTGCTTATGCACCCCGCCCCAGCCACAACTATGCACCAAGGCCCAACAACTACAATCACCCTGCACCGTATGCACCAAGGTACGGAGGAAACAGCTATGGTGGTAACCATGGTAATCACTCTGGGAATAATCATGGAAACCGCTATGGAGGTAACAATGGAGGAAATGGGAACCACACCAACAATGCTCCCAAACCAAACCCAAGCTCAAAGCCTTCTGGAGGTTGCTTTGCCTGTGGAAAGGAGGGTCACTTCGCTCGCGAGTGCCCCAACAAAGCTGCTGCTCCAGTCCAGCCTGCTGCAACCAAGATGAACCATGGTCCTTCCACTGGACGGCAGAATAGGATGAAGGGACACCTGAACCATATCAATGCTGCAGAAGCTCAGGAGGCACCAGACATGGTGATGGGTATGTTTCCTGTCAACTCGGTACCAGCCGCAGTACTGTTTGATTCTGGTGCATCACATTCCTTTGTCACTAAACCGTTTGCTGAGAAAAGTGGTATGAAGCATTCCCGTATGCACAACCCTATGTTAGTACAAATACCTGGGGATAGTACTAAAGCCAACCTAATTTGCAATGAGGTACCAGTAGAAATTCAAGGGAAAACTTTTCATGCTGATCTTATAGTGCTGGGATCCAAAGGGATAGAAGTGGTACTCGGTATGAACTGGATGGCCAAGTATAAGGGAGTTATCGATTGCACTAAGAAATCTATTGAAATGACCTCAGAGGATGGGGAAAAGGTTGCGTACACTGCAACCCGACCCTCGTCACAAGTTCACTGCCACACTGGTATAGCCCAACCTGCCCTTGAGGAAGTCCCGGTAGTTTGCGAATACCCGGATGTTTTTCCTGAAGAATTACCCGGTATGCCCCCTGATCGGGATATCGAGTTCGTGATCGAGTTAGTGCCCGGAACTGGACCCATAGCACAGAAGCCGTATCGGATGAACCCGAAGGAATTGGATGAGTTGAAGACTCAACTGGAGGACATGTTAAGGAAGGGGTTGATTCGCCCTAGTGCATCGCCCTGGGGATCTCCGATCATTTTTGTGGGAAAACGGGACGGTACCACTCGTTTATGTGTGGACTACCGCAAGTTAAATGATGTTACCATCAAGAACAAATACCCGTTGCCCAAAATTGAAGACTTGTTTGACCAGTTGAATGGGGCTGTAATCTTCTCCAAGATTGACCTTCGGACTGGTTATCATCAATTGAAAGTCCGTGATACTGATATCCCAAAGACTGCTTTCACCACTCGTTACGGGCTGTATGAATACACCGTAATGTCCTTTGGTCTAACCAATGCCCCTGCCTATTTCATGAATCTCATGAATAAGGTATTCATGGATTTTCTAGACAAGTTTGTCGTGGTGTTTATTGACGACATTCTTATATATTCGAGGAGTGAGGAAGACCACGAAGAACATCTGAGACTTGTGCTCGGAACACTTCGTGAGCATCAATTGTATGCTAAGTTTAGTAAATGTCAATTCTGGTTGACGGAAGTCGGATTTCTTGGACATGTAGTATCTGCGGGAGGAATATCTGTTGACCCTGCTCTAGTTCAGTCTGTGGAGAAGCGTGCTGCTCCGACCAACCAGACTGAAGTCAGATCCTTTCTGGGTTTGGCAGGATATTACCGCAAGTTTGTTCAGGGATTCTCGAGTATAGCCAGACCCCTCACCCAGTTGCTCAAGAAGGATAGCAAGTTCCTATGGACGGACAAGTGCGAAGAGAGTTTCAATGAGTTGAAGCACCGACTGGTGTCTGCCCCAATCCTGATAATGCCAGATGTCACCAAGAATTTCGACGTATATTGTGACGCTTCTAAGCTTGGTCTTGGAAGCGTGCTTATGCAAGAAGGGAAGGTGATATCTTTCATATCCCGCCAGTTAAGACCCCACGAGTTGAATTATCCCACTCATGACTTAGAGCTTGCTGCCGTTGTTCATGCTCTCAAGACATGGCGGCACTTTCTTATGGGAAGAAGAGTGGAAATTTACACGGATCATAAGAGTTTAAAGTATATCTTTACTCAACGTGAGCTCAACATGAGGCAGCGCCGCTGGATTGAGCTCATTAAAGATTATGATCTGAGTATTCATTATCACCCAGGAAAGGCAAATGTGGTTGCAGACGCTCTTAGTCGAGAGCCGGCCTCTCTAAATGCTATGATTTTAGTAAGGCAACCCGAGTTGTGGAAAGAGCTGGACCAGCTTGGCATTGAAGTGGTCAGCTATGGCATGTTAGACGCCATAGAGCTTAAACCGACCCTGGTTGACCAAATCAAAGAAGCGCAGAAAGGCCAGAAAAGTATTGATGGGATTAAAGCCCGCATGGAGAAGGAAAAGGTTGCTGGGTTTACCATCGATGCTGATGGGGGATTATGGTATGAAGGCCGTATTTGTGTTCCCTCTGAATCTGATCTCAAGCAGACCATCATGGTCGAAGCTCATGAGACCATGTATTCTATCCATCCTGGAGGAACAAAGATGTATCAAGACCTGAAAGAGAGATTCTGGTGGCATGGAATGAAGCGAGAGATTGCTTCATTTGTAGCCAAGTGCCATGTCTGCCAGCAAGTAAAAGCCGGGCACCAGCGTCCCGCTGGATTGCTCCAACCATTGCAAGTGCCTGTTTGGAAATGGGATGAAGTGGGAATGGACTTCATCACTGGACTTCCTAGGTCCAGCCGAGGAAATGATTCTATATGGGTTGTCGTGGACAGGCTCACAAAAGTTGCTCACTTTATTCCTGTCCGGACAACCTATCGTGGAGATCAGCTTGCGGATCTTTACATTTCTCGGATTGTCAGCCTACACGGAGTCCCAAGCAGGATTGTATCTGATCGAGGTACACAGTTCACATCTAGATTTTGGAAGAAGTTGCACGAGAGTTTGGGAACCAAACTAGCTTTTAGCACAGCATATCACCCGCAGACTGATGGACAAACAGAGCGTGTGAACCAAATTCTGGAGGACATGCTCCGTGCTTGTGTGTTGTCCTATGGAATTAAATGGGAAGACTGTCTGCCCTTCGCAGAGTTTTCTTACAACAACAGTTATCAGTCTAGCTTGCAAATGGCCCCTTTTGAAGCTCTGTATGGACGTAAATGCCGTACACCTTTAAATTGGACTGAGACTGGAGACAGTCAGGTTTTTGGTGTGGACACTTTGAAGGCTGCAGAAGAGCAAGTCCAACTTATTCGGGAACGTTTAAAGACAGCTCAATCTCGTCAGAAGAGTTATGCTGATACGAAGCGTCGTGATGTCTCTTTCAGCATTGGAGATTTCGTGTACCTTCGTGTTACGCCACTCAAAGGGATGCAGCGTTTCCATGTCAAAGGAAAGCTGGCCCCCAGGTATATTGGCCCTTTTAAGATCTTGGCACGTCGTGGCGAAGTTTCTTATCAGTTAGAATTACCTGAGGAGCTATCTGCTTTTCACAATGTTTTCCATGTGTCATTGCTCCGGAAATGTCTGCAAGTACCGGAGAAAGATCTCTCGTATCAAGACGTGGATTTCAGGACCATTGACATAAATGATGATTTGACTTATCGTGATAGACCCCTGCGGGTTCTCGAGGAAATTGTGCGTGCTACCAGGAGGCGGGCTATAAAATTCCTTAAGATTCAGTGGACCAATCACTCTGAGGAAGAAGCTACCTGGGAGCGTGAGGATGATATCAGGAAGGAGTTCCCTGATTTTCTTAAAGCCTAGACCCGCGAATCTCGGGACGAGATTCTTTTAAGGGGGGGAGATTTGTCACATCCCTGTTTTTAAGCACTTGTATAATAGTATTTTAGCAAGTCTCTTAAGACCTTTGTAATGCAATTAAGTGGACAACATGTTGTGTACTGATGTTTATCTATGCAATATTAGTGGTGTGTTTCTTTTCACTCACTTGAGGAGTTTTTCTCCTAAGAAACACATTGCTTTATAATTGTTTTCCCATGTTTTCCACTAAGGCTCTTATGAGATTATTTTTCAAGACTTGAGGTGACCCTTTGTTTCAACTTTAAAATGTGTTATTAATGTTTAGGAATCATCTTGAACTTGAAATAAAATTAATTGGAAAAGATTCCATTAGATTTTCCAATATAATTTTTGCCCTGAAAAACAGCCAAGTAGCTGTTTTCAACCCTTGTTTTCCATCACAAGGATTATCCAATTAGGGTTTTTCTTTGATCAAAACTACTCTCTGATATGAGTACAACAAAACTACACTCTTGGAAAAACCTACAAAGAAAATTAACACACAATGCCAAGATGGTTTTTGAGCCATCTTGTTAAGACAGAAATTTGAGCATTTTAAAAACAGAGAATGTACCTACTTTGCCATTTATTTTCAGAGCCATAAACCCATCTTTTTTCAAATCAAATGGTTGGATCTGAAACTTGGATAGTTGTTCTTTGTTGAGCATTTTAAATCACTCATTTTAGAGCTGGTTTGCTTGGTGAAAACAAGCCCAACTTTTGCTATCTCTGTCTGCTTTTCCAGCACTTAGAAAAATTCAGAAACACTGCCTAACTGAATTTTTCTGACAGAACAGTGAATACACTTTTGGACTTGATGTTTTTAGCTTTTGTGCACTGATCCAAGCCAGGCCACCTTGCCAATTCGAAAACCATGTTAGTAACCTTCTAGAAGGTGGCATTGGATCCTCCTTTGGCTGACCAGGGAGGGAGAAAACTGAGGTGGCATTTGACTAATGTGTGATGTCATTAGAGTGGTTGAAATAGTGTTATTCTTTTTCTTTTACCCATACCTTGACCCTTGATGTGGCCTAGCTCACCAAATGGTACTGGCTTGACCCCTTGGAGCCAATTGGAACCGTGGCCAACCTTGGAGAAACCCCAAAGGGCAAGGGCATGCCCATGCCAAGGTACCCGAGCACCCCCACCTTGGCCTCGTGCCTACAAAGCCCTAGTGGCCAAACCCTCTCGCCAGCACGCTCTCCTCGCCGCACTCAACCACCCCATAGCCCTCTCGCTTGCTCACTCGCTCTCTGCGAGCGAGGCGAGCCGCGCCCATTCCCAGGCCGAGCAGATCGGGCTCGAGGTGCCAGCCGCGAGCACTGCCTCTCCCACCCTCGTTTCTCTTCCTTTGCGACCCCCTGGAGCTAGCGCATCTCCCTGACATCACCCTGCCCTCCCTCGTTTGCAGGTTGCCCCGCGCCGTCGTCGCCGTGCCCGCTTCGCCGTCGCAGAGAGGAGGCGGACGTGGAGAGCTCCATCCTCGCCAACGCCGCGCCACCGGCACCCCACAACACCACCGCCGTCGCCCACCGCTCCACAGCCCCCCTAGGTGAGCCACTAGCCCGTGCCGTGCGCGCCCGTGACGTGTTCGTCCGCGGGTCGAGAGAGAGAGAGAGGAGGGAAGCGCGGGGAGGAAGAAAGAACAGGGACCGTCGATCTGCGAATCGACGGCCCCCTTTGAACCGTGCATTTCGCGCGCGCGCGCGCGTGCTCGCGGGCTGCGCCCCGCGTTAACTGGGCCGCGCGCTGCGGATCTGGCCCGTTGGGCAGTTTTCGGTTAAAAACGAAAATATTTTTTTTCTGGCAGATTATTTTAGGTGTTAGCTTTAGGCTTAGAAAAGGTAGCATATTAATTTATTTTGCCTTGCTAATTTTTGTGCTACTAGGCATACAAAATTGAAACCATATCCCACTGGCAGAAACTTGTTTTGAGTTTTTATGATTTTTCTAAAAATCATATGCCAGACAGTACCCTAAAAATTGAAATGAATAGAACTTCAAAAATACAAAACATTTTTGAGCAAACTCAACTGTTTTGGAAAGCCCTTTCCAATACCTATCAGTAGAATTTTAGTTTGCATCAAGGTGAGTTACCATTTGGAAATGCTATCCATTTTGGTAAAACATCAGTGGGCTATTCCATGATTTTTAGAGGGAGTTTGGGATATTATTTTTGAGTGAGGCAAGTTGGAGAGGCTTTGTAGTGATAAGGACTATCACATCCTAGAAGGATTTACTTTTTGGAGCCACAGAAAATTTTAGAGAGACAGAACAAGTTTTGGTTACTTTCTGTCTAAATTTTTTTTTATTCTAGATCTTGCTTTTTATGTTAATGTTGTGAAGTGCAAATGGTGTGTTCTTGCTTGTGATGTTGTTTTCCATTGTGTTTATGATGTATACAAGTTAGATGAGCATGTTAGAATAAATGGTTTGAATGTTAGCATTTTAGAACTAGTTTTCCATGCATATGTCTTGCTAATAGCTAGATTTTTATGTATGTTTTGAGTAGATTTTTAAATGAATCTTTAGGCTAGTTGCTAGATTGTTTTCCATGGAACCAGTACCACTTAGGTGCTGTTAGTTGGTTTATAACACCTCTGGATGCTTGATGCTTGTGGTTGAAATAGGTTTAAAATAGAAATGCTTAAGGACTAGATTTCACACTAGAATATTCATGTATGTTTTTGTGTCTTGTTTTCCACTAGGGAAAATTATGACTCTTTAGTATTGAAACCAGAGGATGAAAAGTACTTGTGGCAGTATTTTCCTTAGGGTTTTCACCTCTGGTAGATTTCCTTTTAAATAGCACAAAAGCATGAGTAGCACTTGAGTGACTAGAAATAAATCTCCTCACATGTGTAGCTTTTTAAGCATATTTTTCCTTGTTTCCTAGCTATGTTTTTATGTTATTTTTGTGAGATCCAGTAGCATTTATGGTACTGGTTAGAGGGGTATTTTGCCTCTGAAAGCTTGCACACTTGTGCATAACATTAGCTAGTGTAGTCTAAACTAGTCTAGTAGTTTCCTAAATTTTCTACTAGTATGAGTAGGAATTTTTGGGTGTTTGTTTGTTGTTTTTAGCACTTTTATAAAAGTGACCAGAGGCTTATTAACCTCTTGGTGAGAATATTTACTAGTGGAACACCCACTGGTATGTTTGCCTCATAGTGGAAAATAGGTTGACTTGTTGTCATGAGCTTATTGCACTACTTGAGTAATTTAGCCAATTATGTGTGCTAGCCATAGAGATTGTTGTGGGAATTTTTTAGGCATCAAAATGTGTTTTATGGGACACCCTACTGTCCAGTAACATGTGCTATATCCCACTGGTCCATAATGTTCTTAGCTAAGAATCATTGTTTTGGCCACACATAAGCACTAGGAAAAAGCAGATTTTCCAACTATAGTTTTTTATGCCAATTTTTCTTTAGGGAAAAATTGAGAACTTTGGGTGGTACTTCTTGATTGCTTGCTGTATGTATTGCTTGTAGCATTGCTTGCCTTGCTTGGTTCTGAAAGTGTGTCTTTATTTCTTTTTACGACGTTAGAAAACGAGGAGGAAGGAATTGCTGAAGAAGGGTATTGCAACTCCTGTTACTTTCAGGATCAGGACCATCACTTGTACCAAGGCAAGCCATCCTAATGCTTGCTGTATCACTACTTATCATTATCTATCATGCATGCTTTTCACTTCTGAAGTTTTTACAAAACTATACCTTCAAAACTATTTTTGTGTGAATCCTATTACTACTATTAATACTACTAGTATAAGGACTCATAATCATAGTCAACTTGGTATTACCAAGCCCTTAGACACTAAATGGTATATAAATACCATACACCTACTTAAAACTTGAGTTCTTAAATGAACTAAATAAAATGTGTTTTTGTAAACAAATGCCTTACGGAAGGAAAACCCCGGAGGAAGGGTGAGACCCTGTCTGCCGGAAGGATTGTTATGATGGGAAATTTTATGAGAAATGTTTACAAAAGACACATAACCTAGTCTTCGCTGGACAACCATTATCGTACTGCCACTTTACCCCAATATGGGTAGGGGCTTGATTAAAAACTTGTTAGGGTTAGTATATGTGCTATCTCAAAGGCTATAGGGGATTGGATCCTCCGAACCGAAATGTCGCTAGGAGTGAGTATACGGGACATCTAAAGTGTGGGATTAACTTTCCCTCCGGATGCAGCAGTTGGGTCTCCTGTTTGGCGGTGTGGGACATGGCTTGCCAGGGAGGGGAAACCCCAATTGAAGAGATAGTCATGTACTAGCTTGTACAGAGTGGATAGTCAAGACCAGTTATCTGATGTTCTCATAGGTTGGGAACAGTCCATGGTTGTTTCATGGCAGACTCTGGATCTAGTGGAAATGTGTACACCTCTGCAGAGTAAAACTATTTCGAGATAGCCGCGTCCTCGGATATGGACGGTTGAATGGCCATGTAGCTAGTATTGTGTCAACTTTTCAAAAGAGGTTTTGAAGGAAGGCTTTTGGGTACCTGAGAGGTACTATGGAGGAATGACTTGGTATCTGTGAGATACCGATGAGAAAGAAACTATTACCAAAAGTTTCAGAAAAGAAAGACTTTCTTTTCCAAAAGAATTATAAAACCTCCAAGATATGTGATATCTACGAGAACAAAACTACATTATTTTAAATGATTTTGTTTACAAAGAGATAAACTTGAAGAATCAACCATGGCAAATCTTTTATCTGTCATGGGTAGCTGAACCATATGTATGGCCTACCCACTCCACCAAATAAGCATGTATGCATTATTGTAAGCTAATAAAGGATGTCTTGTTGAGTACATTCAAATGTACTCATTTGGTTTCGCCCCTGGTATCTACTTATCAGACTACGAGGAGCCACCTCAGGAGGAGTACTATGAGGAGGAGTTCTACGCTGATGGCCCTGCGAGTTAGGATCGTCTCCCAGTCAGCAGCCTGTAGGATGAGGCGTGACTCGGGTTCTACTACGCTATGCTTATCGTCTTCCGCTGTGTTTACTTTGAATGTCTGTCCTGCGTGACAGTTATCAAGAACTTGGTCATGTGACCATTTATGTAAGACTCTATATTCGTGTAATGGATGATGTATTCTGTATGCCAACTACGTATGTTGTTCACGACTGGTTCTTCTGGGATCGTGAATGAATGCATATGAGGGGTTCTGGACCTACCGGTCTGGGGCCTCTACACTATTGTTCAAAACATTAGGCTAAAAAGAGTGCTGATGGATGGAGGATCCAGCATCAATATAATGTACCTGGATACACTAAAGCATCTGCGAATCTCCGAGACTCAGCTCAATCATAGCAATATACGTTTCCACGACATCGTTCCCTGCAGACAAGCACAATCCCTAGGAGAAATTTCCCTAGACGTAACCTTTGGAGAAAAAGAGCATTTCCGACAGGAAAAAATTTCTTTCGAGGTGGTGTCGTTCGAAAGTGTATACCATGCAATACTCGGACGTCCAGATTTCGCCAAATTCATGGCAAGATCGTGTTACATCTATAACAAGCTGAAGATGCCAGGTCCAAAAGAAGGAGTAATCACCACATCAGGAGACTTCAAATTGGCAAACGAGCTGGAAAAAGGAAACGCCCTTTGCGCAGAAAAAGTGATAGCAAAGGAGGAATTAAAAGAGCTGGCAAAATAAGTATCGCCGACAAAAATGCCGGCAGGAAAAGAAAGTCGGAAGTCGGCAGACAGTTTCAAAGCTTCTGAGAATACAAGACATGTTATCCTAGACCCCAAAGATCCGACAAAGTTTGTCGTAGTGGGGACAGAATGACTGGCAAATAGGAAAGCGCGCTCATCAAGTTCCTCCGTGAGAACTGGGATATTTTTGCCTGGTGTTCTGCGGACATGACGGGGTACCCAGGGAACTTGCTGAGCATCAACTCAAAGTGAATCCAGGATCAAAACCCGTCAAACAAGGTCTTGGTCGATTTGACGGAAGAAGGCGGAAGGCTATTGGCAAGGAAATTATCCGACTTTTAGCAGCTGACTTTATCCGGGAAGTTATACATACTGAATGGTCTGCGAACCCAGTATTAGTTCCGGAAAGATAGTACTGTTCTTAGGATGTGTATAGATTACACCGACCTGAACAAATTGTGTCCAAAAGATAGGTTCGCCTTACCGCGAATCGATCAAATAATAGATGTTACTGCTGGCTCTGAGCTTTTATGCTTTTTGGATGCTTATTCCGGGTACCATCAAATACGTATAAAGGAGGAAGATCAAATCAAAACTTCCTTCATAACCCCGTATGGAACATACTATTACATAACCATGCTTTTTGGCCTGAAGAACGCAGGTGCAACTTACCAGCGCTGCATGCAACGCTATTTGCATAGTCAGATTGGCAGAAACTTTCACGTCTACGTGTACGATATTGCCGTCGTTTCCAAGGAAAAGGATACACTTCTGGAAGATTTACGAGAAACTTTCAAAAATTTGCGCACTTACAAAATGAAGTTGAATCCATTAAATGCGTATTCGGGGTTCCCTCAGGAAAGCTTCTGGGTTTTATTGTTTCTCACAGAGGAATAGAAGTAAACCCGGAAAAGATCAAGGCAATCTTGAACATCTCAAAGTCTACGTGCTTAAAAGATGTACAAAGATTGACGGGTTCTGCAGCCGCAGTCAGCAGGTTTATAAGCCGGCTAGGAGGCAAAGCTCTGCCATTATACAAATTGTTGAACAAATCCGACAAATTTGAGTGGACAGAAGAGGCGGACAAAGCACTAACCCAGTGAAACCTCCGATTTTAGCATCACCAAAAGACGAAGAACCTATGTTACTGTATATTACAGCAACAAACAAGGTTATTAGTGCTGTGATAGTTGTGGAAAGACGGAAGGAAGAGCAAAACATACCAGATCAATATCCAGTGTATTACATCGGCGAAGTATTTTCCGAGTCTAAACAAAGATATCCACACTATCAAAAGCTGGCATATGGCGTGTTTTTTGCATCTCGAAAACTCCGCCATTATTTCCAAGAACATTCCATAACAGTGGTATGTAAAGCACCAATAGGGGATATTATTAACAATACGGACGCAACAGGCCGAATAGCCAAATGGGGCATTGAGCTAGCTGTGTTCGACATTAAGTACCAACCCTGGACGGCAATAAAATCCCAGGCGTTGGCATATTTCGTCGATGATTGGACATAAGCAATGGAAAATACACCAATGCGGAAGTCGGAATACTGGGTCATGCACTTTGACTGGTCCAAGATGAAGGAAGGCGCTGGATCTGCTGTAATGCTAAAATCCCCAAAAGGAGATACTATGGAGTATGTATTACAAATACACTTCAATTCCAGTAATAACGTGGCAGAATACGAAGCTCTGCTTCATGGCTTGCACATTGCAAAAGAAATAGGTGTCAAATGCATACTATGCTATGGTGACCCAGATTTGGTACAACATGAGCTAAACCAAACATGGGACGCCAAAAACCCCATCATGGCCGAATATCGGAGAACGGTGGACGAGTTTGCTATTTTCTTCCTGGGATTTGAAGTACTTCATATCAAAAGGGAAGAAAATTGGAGCGCGGATGCATTAGCCCGCATGGGCTCGGAAAAGGTGAAAACCCTACCACCAGGTGTGTTTGTCCAACATTTGCATGAACCATCGATAGAAGGTGGAGATGTTGATTATCCTCTCGTTTCCGAGTCAATTGAAGTCCTGCTCGTTAAATCGGATTGAACAATTCCATATTTAAACTTCTTAGTTGATCAGAAGTTCCCGTATGGAGCAGGCGAGGTCTTGCAAAGACAGATACAACGTCGATGCAAAAGATACACGGTAATTAATGGTTGCCTGTATAAACGCAGCACTATCGGAATTTTTTAGCGATGTATTTCGCCAGTAGAAGGCCGAGAAATCCTGCAGGAAATCCATGCAGGAGATTGCGGACATCATGCTCAATCAAAAAGCATAGTTAAAAAAGCATTCCGTGCAGGATTTTTCTGGCTAATAGCCAAGACAGACGCCGAACACATAGTAAATACATGTGCCGGATGTCAGTATTACGCCAAGCAGACGAATATGCCAGCACAAGCACTCAAGACTATCCCTATTACATGACCATTTGCGGTCTGGGGGCTAGATATGATGGGACCATTCAAAACTGCAAGAGGTGGACTCACACATCTACTCATTGCGGTAGATAAGTATACCAAGTGGGTGGAGGCGAGACCCATCAAAAACCTTGACGGTGTGACTGCTAGAAATTTCATTATTGACGTAGTCATGAGATACGGCGTTCCACACAACATAATTACTGACAACGGGACAAATTTCTCAATTGAAGAATTAGCAAAATATTGCCGACAAACGGGAATACGCCTAGATCTTGCATCTGTGGCACACCCACAATCCAATGGGCAGGTTGAAAGAATGAATAGCTCAATCCTGCAGGGAATACGCCCAAGACTCGAATCTCCTCTTCATAGAGCAGCTGGAGCATGGGTAGAGGAATTACCTTCCGTGCTTTGGAGTATTCGAACGACACCAAATAGATCAACAGGGCAAATCCCGTTTTTCCTGGTCTATGGCGCAGAAGCAGTGCTTCCAACGGACATGCTCCATGATAGCCCAAGAGTGCAGGCTTACGATGACTCGGATTCCGAAAGCGCACGACAGGATGCCATCGATCTTTTAGAAGAAGAACGAGACCTTGTGCTTCAAAGATCCGCTATTTATCAGTAAGGATTACGACGCTACAATAGTCGGAAAACCAGACATTGTTCTTTCAAAGAAGGTGACTTAGTGCTAAGATTGGTGCAAGAAAGGAAGCACAAGTTAGCCCCAGTTTGGGAGGGACCATTTGTCATTAGCAAAGTTATGAAAAATGGATTGTACTATCTTGTAGATATTCGGGATAAGGAGGATGATCCCAAAAGACCGAATCGCAAAAGAAAGAGAAAGATAGAACTGGGAGAGACCAAAAGACCCTGGAGCATCCAGCAGTTATGTCTCTTCTACACTTAGTTCAATTTCTATGTAAACATCTTTGAGATCATGAAATGAAGTTGTCGGAATTCATACATTTATGTTTTTACATGTTCATTACAGTATAAAGCATAAATCCGTCTTATCTATTTCCCAATGATCTTTCAAAATACTCAATGTTAACCCGAATTGTGCCTGCGTGCTCGGAGTTAAAAAACTGAATGATTTTCGGCATAAGGAGGCTTAAGGAAACCCAGATTGTGCCTGCGTGCCTAAGTTTCATACAAATTTCGAAATTCCTTACTTTTTCTCTAAGTATTATCTGTTTGTTTTTATGTTGGGTCGCTGAAATTAGTAAGTAAAAATGCCTTTAGCATGATCCATGTTTTCCGAGTTTCGACTGATCGGTTATACCCAGTCACTTGGCGTGAAGATTATGTACTATCGAGCCATTTCAAACACTAAGGACAGTTAAGACATATAAACTAGAGAACTTAGAAGATAAAGGAATTAAAAGTCGGAAAACTTGCAAAGACTTATAAATTAAAACTGCAAAAGCGGAGTACTTGTTTATACAAATGATAGATAACATTACAATGAATATTACATTGTGAGAATGGTAATGCTTCTATTTTTGCATGCCTTCTACACAGGACTTAAACAGCTTCTTCGAGATCTGAGTCTTCGTCCTCGCTGCTGGATTCCTCTGGAGTTGTCGGAATTTCCTCCTCGGGATAGAAGGTGGGGATGTTCACCATGTTGGCAATCTTGGTGGCGTGGCCTTTGATAGCATCAAAGATGTTGGTCCGTTGAGCATCTGTGTATCCTTGCGGGATGCGGACGCCACGCGCCAAGACTTGGTGGTGGTATAATGCATACGCATGAGCCCAAGGGCCATGCGCGCACCACCGCGAGCCGCGGAGCGGAACCACGGTTCCTTGTGGTTCGCCACCTCCACGATTGCCTCAGAAAGTTTACTGACTCCCGAGAACTCTCCCGCTTTGTCGGGAATGTACTTATTAATAAGTAACATCCCCGCGGCTTTAAGCACCGTGAAGACCTTTTCGAAAGCCCCAATTCTTTCGATCCGGGTAAGTTGGGGGCTACCTTCTGTTTTCAATCAACAAAACAAAGTTAGGGAAAACAGAAGAAGGGAAAATGGAAAGTTTTGGTAAAGGTTAAAAAACTTACCGAGAATACGATCCATCTCCGTGCCTTCTTCCAGGCGCTGGTTAAGGGCATTCTCCAGGTCCCTGATGATGGCTTTGTCCTTCTCGGCCTGGTTAGAGGCCTTGGACTCGGCAATGCCGACAGCCAGTTGGCTGGCCTCCAGGTCCTTTTGGAGCTTCACGGTGAGCTTATGAAGATCCAGGTTTTCCTTCCGGAGGGTCTCGGCATTGCCGGCATCTTCAGCAATTTGTTTGGCTTTCGCCAAAGAAGCTGAAAAGCAAGTAAAAGGAAGATTTAAAAACTCGGAAAAATACTTAGAAAAAATTCTGAACAAAAGCAGTGAAAAAATTTACCTGCTGATTCCATTAGCTTTTGCAGAACGGATGCCAGCTCTGCGTCCTTATCCTCAAGAGTATTAAGAATGGTTTTCACCTCCTTATTCTTGATGGTAAGCTTACTGAAAACTTCCATGTTAATGTTTTCAGCAGTTTGCTGAAACACGGAAAAGAGACAAAATGCTTAAGTTAAAAACAAGCAAAGTCATAATAAAAACATTAAGTCAAAAGTATACATTTGGCATATTGCTTGGGGGCTAGAGATATTACCTGGCTCATTTTTGTCAAGTTTGCCAGATTTTCGTTGAACTCTTTTGCATAGTCTGCAAAAAGAATACCGACGTGGCAAAGGCAGTCCTAGATGACCTGCCGAGGTGAAAATACGAAGTTAGTCCTAACAATAAGGCCGCCTTGCGGCCAAGGACGGATTAAGGGAGCCGGAGTGAAGTGCTTTGTCGCCCACGGATGCATATACCCGTGTTCATCAAACGGCTCTCCTTTTACCTTGAACTCTCTGTCGAATGTTGGGATAGGTTCCTCCTCTGAAGCACGAGAAGGACCACCCATTTTCGGCACCGCACTTTCCCTCGCATCCGACTCGGATGCAACGGGCTGGCTAGACTGCAAATTGTATTCTTCCTCCCTTGCAGCCAGATTTTCTCCTCTTGTGGCAATTCGGGTGTTGGGAGCTGCAGCAGGAGATGGCTGCACCCCTCTGCTAACAACTGCCTTATGCTTCTTCCGGGCTTTTGGCTTTAGAGTGGTAGGAGCAAGGCTGAGAAAGAAGGGAAAGGAAAGAAATTCCGAGAAATAAAAATCCGAGAAAGAAATAAAAATACATGCAATGAAAAGCATAAGAGAAAACCCGGGAAATTCTTACCTGGATGTTGCAACGGGAACACCGTCAAGGTTGATGACCTCCTGAGTGGTGGAGGGCTTCTTGCGCTTCCGCCCACTAGCAAAGTTGGCACGTAGAGCATCCAACTCAGCGTCTGAGGCAAGATCCGAATCAGGAAGAGTTGTAATCTGTCAAAAAAGACAAAGGTCGGGGTAAATTAAAAACATCCGAGAAAGGTGAAAAATGAGAAATTTGCCTAAAGGGGATTTTTTTTACCTTTGGAGCTGGATTCCCAGCATGATACATTTCTCGGCTTTCTTCATACTGATCTCGAGTAGAGATCAATTGATTCAGCCGTTTCTAGAAGTCCTTCTTCACGAAACCTTTGTACGTCGTCCTCATCTTGTCCTCCGGGCCAGAGTATTCGCACATTAGCCGTGTTCCGCGATAGGCTAATGGCTGAATACGCCTTCCAAGCCAGCACAAAACTGTATCTGTGCCTGTGAGAGGAGGAGAGGCGGATACAAGCTTGGCTATGCGCCGCTTGATCCTCATCAGATCTGCTGGCAGAGTCTGGACCGCGTCTACAGCCCAATTATCTTGGGGGGTAGCAGCGGAATTATCGAAAGGTGGAATTCCCGTCTCCTTTCCAGGAAACGGGACATCTTCATGATAGAAGAAGGAACCCGTCTAAAATTTGACGGATTCTGAGGTTTTTATCTTGGGGAACCAGTCCTCCCTAAACCTACGAAGGGTGAAGGAAATGGTCCCACAAGTAGGGAGAGCGCCCTCAGAAGGGTTTCGCTTAACCCCAAAACAGTATTGCCAGAAGTCTAACCTAGGTTCTATTCCTAAGTATCCTTCGAAAAAGGCCTGAACCCCTGCAAGGTAGAGAATAGAGTTTGGTGGAAGGTTATGTGGTTGGATGTTGTAATGGTCAAGGACTTGGAGGAAGAAGGCAGAAGGTGGGAAACCCATACCTCTATTTATGTGAGAGGCAAGGAGAACCCTTTCTCCGGCTTTCGGCAGTGGCTCGGAGTCGTCCTCCTCGTACCGCCATTTCTCCATGAGAACATACCCTTCCTTCTCCATTGACGGAAGAAGGGACGGAACCACATTACAGTGGCTCCAGTTCCCGGAGATTTCCTCTGTGTATTCTTCCGCTCTGGCGGCGCCCGCAGCGGCGAGCTCCTCACCGCCGCGAGTGAGTTTCTCTTCCGCTGGCTCGGTGGTGAGAGGCGGAGATGGCGCGGCAAATGACGATGGTGCGTTCTTGGCCACGGGAGGAGGATCTTCGTGGGCCAAGTTACCGGCGTTTCCCTCCGGCGCGCTCGCGGTGGCGCGGCCGGGAGAATCCAGCTGAGGGTCGATGTCGTTAATTATACTGTCGATGTCGAGGGCGACGGAGCTCTCCTCCGTGGCATGCGGTGAATCTCCGGTGGCCATATTTAGGCGACGCGATGAGGATCCGGACCCTCCGATGACGTTTTCCTGGGACGGTGCGGACGCACGAGCTATGCTCACTCTTGCAAGCTCTGGCTCGAAGGCAATGGCGCTTGGGGGCTGGAAGAGGAAGAGGGAGCAGAAGGACAGACCGGAGAACCCGATGGCGGCTATTTATAGCCGGAAATGCGTTGAGATGCGCCACAACGACTATTTTGACCGTTAGATCTTTGACGCGTGTCATGCTCAGAAAATCCGGGAAATGAGGGGATGGGGTGATAATTGCTATCTCCTCATTTCCCGTGAGAATCTGTCAGAGATACGTTTCGGGGTTTCAAACTGAACCCAAACGTCCGTGATGTCAGCACGGTTTCATCGTTGACGTCATGAAGTTCCTTCTCCATGAAGGCTCGTGGAAGAAAAAGGTGGATTCTAACAAAATCCGAGTTTCGCGTTAAGCATGATTGGGGAAAAAGAAGAATCGAGACAAAGCGCCAAAATTTCACGGAAATGAATGCAAATTGATGAAAGGTGGCAGAATGAAGTCTCAATCCTACTTGGGGGGGTACTGTCGGATATATACCGATTAGGGGTATATCCGGCATTGTCCTAAAGAGCCGGATTACCAGGGTGGCCTGATTGGTAATGGATCACAATCCATTAGGCGGCCCAGTAAGCTGACGCGCAGAAGCCGGATTCTAGAAGAACCCGGACCACGGCCCAAGTGGTGCAGCTTGGAGTAGAAGGCGGATTCCTGCTTTCCAAGTTACATAATTACCGTGGTCTTCTAGGTTTCCTTTCTGTAAGCCCTAACCCGGCTATCTATATAAAGCCGGACGGGAGAGAATAAAGATACAGACAATTTTAGCTAGAAGCCAACTCGCCGAGAAGTTGATCCTCGTCGAGTTAGCGAAACCCTACTCACATTGTACTTTGTATACTTCAGGTTTCAGTCCTGATTTAGTGAGATTGCAGGAGTAGGAACGCTGCCTAGTTGCGACGTACCGAACCTGGGTAAATTTGGTGTTCCTGGTCGTCGTACTACCACGTCCCGCCACGTCTCTACCAGTAGTCTCATGGCACCCCCGTCTATGAACTCTACTACGATGTCTCGACAAGTACTTATTATTGGAACTCTAGCAAACATCCGTAACTATTAGAAAATATATTAAGGTAAAAATACCCAACCATAGCATTAAAATCAAATGGTCCTCTTTATCTCATATGCTTCGATCATTAAAATGGGGATCATGTTTCTGTCACTCAAACGTCCTTCCCTCTAGGTTTCTCTGCATACTACAAACCTTATGATGTGATCCATGCACACATAAATATATGATGGGCACCATAGGACCGTAACAAATTCAATATATTTCTCAAACCAAACATAGAGATTCAACAGTCAATCATATGACAAAAGGGAACTACACAAACATGATATAGATGCAATAGATCATTTGCAAATAATTTATAACATCAAACACCATGTCTACATAGGGGATTAAAGAGGTTTGCGGGAGAGTGGAATGATGTACCTATGGAGGATATGATGATGGAGGTGTTGGTGAAGCCGGCATCATGGGGAGAGGACAGAGAAGGGGCATCACATGAGGTGTAGGGCCGCGGCGGCGGCCGGCGCCGGCGCAGGGGGCTCCTCATGTGCTGGCCGGCCATCATGGGTGAATGGATAGTATGGACACCTAGAGGGGTGTAAATAGGTGCTAAAATCAAATTTTAACTTTTTTCAATTTAGGCTTGACACATAGGAAAATTCTCTAGACATGCAACTATGGTGAATTTACCTATATGACAAGAGCAACACTAAGCAAGATACAAACACGAGGTAAAGAAGAGGGAACGAGATAACCGATAACGGAATCACGCGGAGACAAGGATGTATTCCCAAGTGTCTCCTTTTCAAGGGGAGTACGTCTCGTTGGAGGGGTGTGAGTTTCGCCATGAAGGCCTACTCAACGCCACAAAGATCTCACCCTATTCTCCAATGAACTTCGCCACAAAGGCCTAGTTCACCTTCCACTATTTATTCCCTTCAAGGCGGAAATCGGTGTCTTTACAATGAGCTTGAGGCACACACACCCACAACCAAATTGGGGGCTTCCAAGAACACCAACAATCTTGCTACAATCACAGGTGATCAATGGAGTCTAGGTTTTCCTCAAGAAAACCCTAGACTTGAATCCCTCTAGAGTATGACGGGGAAATGAAGAACAAGTTGGTGAAGAGGTAACTCGGGGCCTTCTCCTTCAATCCTCCAAAGATCAACGAGTTTGGGTGAAGGAATTGGGAGAAATCTAACTTTTGGTGAGCTTAATAAATGTGGACTTCAATGTTGGATGAGCTATCTCTTGGGGAAGAAGGGGATGGGGTATTTATACCCTCCCCTCCCCAAAAACTAGTCGTTTAACCCATTTTTAGCCTCACGGTACTACCGCTGGTGCTAGTGGTACTACCGCCAGCTGGTATCAGCAGCGGTACTAGGGAGTGCCGCATGCTAGTGACTGGCGGTACAACCGAAGAAGTACCTATATGCTTCAGCAACGGTACTAGCGCTAGCCACTAACGCCATAGTACCGTAAATAATACTGTGAGCAAAATCATCCTAGCGGTACTTTGACCGGTACCTCCAGCGGTACTACGCTTTCCTAATAGGAACGGTACTACCACTGAGGGTAGTGGTACTACCTCCATGGAAGGCCTGGCTTCGAAATAAACCACTTAACAACGCTACTACTAGGCCAGTACCGCTGGAAACAGAGAGAAAATCCTAGCTGGCGGTACTTCTAGCGGTGCCGCCCGTGGTACTATAGCTTCCAGGAGGTAGCGGTACTACCGCTGGGATGGCTGGTACTGCCGCTGCAGTGAGTTCGATTCGTTGTCTTTAGCTTTAAGAAATCTTCCTTTTTGTGTCGCTTTGATGTTTCCTGAAAGCACTTAGACGCGATGTTAGATCCTTAATTGTGTTGTTATGAACTCCAAAACACATAGAGAGATCGATGCACTTTCAACCTCCCCTTTTTGGAGATTGATGACAACACAACTAAGAGAGCTAGTAAAATCTAGACAGGGCATTTCTTTTAGGAAGATGTTATTACATGGAATTGCTTTTGAGGCAAAAATTTCCTTCCATTTAGAGGAAATTGCACATAACACCAACTATTGGGCGTTTGTTGCACCAAACCACAACCATAACATTTTTTTGCACAAAACACTAGAGTTTGGGGTAAACATTGCACAAAACACATAACCAGTGATTAACAGTAGTTGATATCTAATTAAGTGAACGGGCTCACAGTCAGTTGGTCTAGCGTGGCACAATCTTCTTTAACATTCTTTAGCGACCGAACTGGTCAACCATAGGAGGAGAAGCAGCCATCTTCACCGTGGAAACAAAGATATGTCCGACGTCCTGCAGCGATAAGACGGAAGAACCGGAGCTCGACGGTGATGACCTGCGACGACGGCGATGGCGCGCCACAGGAACACGGCGGCAGGGCCGCAGCAGCGGTGCTACGCCATAAATTCGTCTGAGCGGTGCCTCGCCATGACGCCATGAATTCGTTCAGACTGATGTTAATTAGTAGCTTGTGGTCAAATTGAACAATTTGACCAGCAAAGCAACCACGGCGTCCTCCATTTGGGCGAGTGATGACTCCCAAGTGCAGGAGATCAATTGTAGTACCTTTCAATAAGTATTTGAGTGTCGAACCCACGAGGAGCTCAAGGTAAGCTATCTATTCTCTAAAGCCCTATAACCCTCTTATATGGCTGTTTATGCAAAGCAATAAGTTTGACTAAAAGGAACTAACTAATTAAAAGCAAGTGACGTGGAGTGTGGTTTGTCTAGTAACTAGTGAAGCAAGTTTAAAATGCAAGTAATCCTAGAGCAAGTTTCTAAAGCAAGTTTCTAAGCAAGTTTCACAAGTAGCAAGCAGCAAATATCTCAAGTATCTCAAGGGAGCAAGTGTTCTAGCAATAGGTGTTTCGTTCGTGTGGTTGTCACAATTAGTGAAGCACATGTTTTAGTCTTAGTTGTTTCTTCTAGGAAGGAGCCATGAATAGGTATAGTCAAGTAAATGATCTACAACCCCTTATGACGGATCATGTGGCCAAGTAAATGACTGCACAAGATTGATTAAGACATAAAGTCCCACCATAGCCTTACGTTTTAAGGTCCCCTATATATATCCCCCAATAACTTAACTTTGTGGCTCGGTCTCAGGTTACTGTCACTCCCAAGTCACCACCACTCCATTATGCTACCGGTGATCACCTTACATGCATTCCCCAACATATGCGTGCACTCATATATTGTACATAAATACAATCATAGAAGATAAAAAACTTGTATGCAACCAATCAACGAACTAATTCACCATTGCCAAGAACAATTCACTACTCAAACATAGACGGGGAGACACAATACATCAAGGGAATATAGTATTGCATCATACATCGTGTTTGCCAAGAGATTACAGTGGATAGATGGAGCTGATCTTGCTGTAGATGTTGATGATGAACACGCCGGAGGGGGGTGGAGCCCTCCGGGGGTGATCCCGGCGGCGTTTCCCCCCTCCGATCTTCTCCGGCGGCAGCCTTCTGTCTCTCTGTTTCGTGGTTTCGTCTCTCGGCGCCGCCTAATTCTCTAAAAGGCCAGGGGACCCTTTATATAGTCGTTTTTAGGTCACGAGACACTCGGGAGAAGAAAGATCGACGGCACCGGAGCCGCGGGGGCAAAAAGGGGGCCCCACACGCGGCCAAGGAATCTGGCCGCGTGGAGGGTCCTCTTTTCCACCTGGTTGGCCTTTTGGCCCTCTACTTTGGCCGATGGTCTTCGTCTCGAAAATTCTGAACCGTGCTCTTTGGCCTTGCCCTTTTTGGAGTCCCGAAGCTCCCGGAAAGTCTGAAACACTAAAAAGTACGTTTTCTGGAAAAACAGGGTTAGAACCAAAAGAAGGGGGATTGTTCAGAAAATCCCCCAAATCATTATAAAACATGAATATAAGTTGCTAATATGTAGGAAAAACAAGTAATAACATGCAAAGTTCATGTATGCATTTTACATGCATCAACATCCCCAAGCTTAACCCATACTCGTCCTCGAGTATGAAGGTGATAAAACTAACATGGACTTTGCATTTTAAAACAATCATGGAATATCAAAGAAGATTATTCATTCTACATATAATCAAATGATTCATAATGTAGATGAGTAGCAACATACAATTCAAGTTATAAGAAATATCAAATATGCAAGCAAAGATGCTTCATGGAAGTTCACAAAGTGTATAATGAAATAAAAGCACTATGGACCAAATGCATACACAAAATGAAAAATAAAATCCTATATTGGTCAAAGAATAGCATAATGGAAAATAGAAAATATGGTGGACACTTTGGAGAAAATTGAGTAGAGGTAAAACATGATCAAGTCTTATTTAGCCTCTAAATTATTCAACTAAAATTACTAATTGAAATGTGGCATCCATTGGTCTAAGACTCTCATTGCCCCTTTATCACTAGCATATTAAATTGTGAATGTTGAAGTAATGTGATTGACAAGGTGTTGGTTGAATGCCTCATGCCACGTGAGTGTGAAAACCTACTCCATGATTACTCAACTTAAGATTCCTAATAAGCTTTGTACAATCATAATAAGTATTAATGACATCATAGAGAACCGCAAAGAGGTACCTCTTGCCCCATGACATGGAAACCAGCCCATGTCACAATGACAAGATGAACAAACGGAGTAGACTCATCATCCTTTTTTATTTCATTCACTATATGCATAGCTTCTTATTTTATTGTAGGATGTGTTTGTAGAGTCCACTCTAGCTGTAAGTAAATTTCCACCATGATCAAGCATGGCTTGGGTTAGCGGCCCAATGCGTTTCTCTAGTCATAAATATACTTACTCATCAAAACTTACTATTCCTCTATTTTATTTCGGCATTGGCAGGAGTCCAAAAACAAAAGTACATGATATCAACCAAATGTAAATTTTTGTGCAATGTTGAAAGCTTTCCAGTGATACACGTTTATAGCTAGCTCCCAACCAAACACTTGTCAAACGCAAAACTTTTAGCTCCCGTTATTGGGTCATGTTTATTAAGTGCAATGAAAAGTAAAGGTGTGCATTCAAAAGTTCGTGAGAGTCCTATCCCAAATTCAGCTCATGACAATTAATAAAGTGAATATCTTAATTTAGAACATAAATAACACTATAACATGGTGAACATACTCGGAATAGCTCTGAAGCTAATAGGTAGATATGGTGGACTCACTGGAAATACTTGGCTAAAGGGTGTTGGAAACAAGTTTATACTTGTTGGAATTTTTACTTTTTTGGCTAGCAAGAGGGAGATAGTTGACCAGCTACTATGCATGCATTAGTGTCCATAGAACTACTCATTTCATGACAAACTAATTAAACTAACAATTAACATCAAAAACATGAATAAGAGATAGCTCATGACAACACTATTGCAAATTTCTACACATAAAACAACATATAAATCATGCAACTGTAAGTAGCTTTTATAATCAACTAAAGCATCCATTTCCCAATAAATAAAACAGCATCCAACTTAATTCAACCCATTATTCTAGTAGCTGATTCTCATAAAGATAATTGTGGTGGTGGTCTCACAAATAAACTAAAAAGAACAAAACTAGATGCTTCAAGTTTCTGCGATAAATGTTTTGCTTAGAAAAACAGAAAGTAGACGTGTGCTAACCAAAAGAGTGTTGGTCCAGGGGGGTGTTCACCACATCCCCAAGCTTGTGGTTTTCACCACTCTTGGATCTCTCTTGGCGCAGCTCCTCTATTCCCTGTGAAAAAACTTTACAAAACATGTTTCTCCCATTCTTTTTCAGTGGGGTGAGATTAGCAAGGACAAACAAAACGTATGCATGCTGTGCAAAATTCCAAAAAAAATGCTCCAAAAGATAGAAAATAAGGTTCATAATGTTGTATGTTCACTCTCTAGCTCGAAAAGATCAAGGAAATTCAAGTCCCAAACCAAAAGAGTGCATCCAACAAAAGAAGGCAAAATCTGTCCAGAAAAGCAATAGCAGCAAAACGAACGTTTTCCCTAAGCTAGACTCATCAAAAAATTAATCCAATTTTTTCGCTTACAGAGTACAAAAGGTTGCAGAACATACTAAAAACTTATCTCAATCCTACTTACAGATAAAAAATGAAAAATCGTACGGTGAGCAGAATCGTGCTGAAACAGAAATTCCAAGCACTAGGATAGCAACTTTTAAATCCAAATGGGTGAAACTTGACACTTTATTGAAAGCTCCAGAAACTAAACTAAAGACTAAGTCTCTTGTTACAGAAAGAGGACACTAGGAAAAACCAACTAAGAACAACCGGGTTGCCTCCCGTAAAGCGCTTTATTGATAGCCGTATAGCTAGGCTTTTCTTACTTAACATCATGATGGTTGGAGTGAGGTGGCTCGGCATCCCCAAGTTTGGATTCTTGTAATTATTTGATACATGTAGGGTGAGCCCAGGGGTACATCCCCAAGCTTGATTGGTTGTCCCTCTTGATCTTTGTTCATCTCACTCAACTCTTCCTCCTAAAAATTCTTCTTACACAAATCTCAACATAAAACTTGATTAGAGGGGTTAGTACCTGATGACTCCCAAGTGCAGGAGATCAATTGTAGTACCTTTCGATAAGTATTTGAGTGTCGAACCCACGAGGAGCTGAAGGTAAGCTATCTATTCTAAAAGCCCTATAACCCCCTTATATGGCTGTTTATGCAAAGCAATAAGTTTGACTAAAAGGAACTAACTAATTAAAAGCAAGTGACGTGGAGTGTGGTTTGTCTAGTAACTAGTGAAGCAAGTTTAAAATGCAAGTTTCTAAGCAAGTTTCACAAGTAGCAAGCAACAAATATATCAAGTATCTCAAGGGAGCAAGTGTTCTAGCAATAGGTGTTTCGTTCGTGTGGTTGTCACAATTAGTGAAGCACATGTTTTAGTCTTAGTTGTTTCTTCTAGGAAGGAGCCATGAATAGGTATAGTCAAGTAAATGATCTACAACCCCTTATGATGGATCATGTGGCCAAGTAAATGACTGCACAAGATTGATTAAGACATAAAGTCCCACAATAGCATTACGTTCTAAGGTCCCCTATATATATCCCCCAATAACTTAACTTTGTGGCTCGGTCTCAGGTTACTGTCACTCCCAAGTCACCACCACTCCATTATGCTACCGGTGATCACCTTAAATGCATTCCCCAACATATGCGTGCACTCATATATTGTACATAAAGACAATCATAGAAGATAACAAACTTGTATGCAACCAATCAACGAACTATTTCACCATTGCCAAGAACAATTCACTACTCAAACATAGACGGGGAGACACAATACATCAAGGGAATATAGTATTGCATCATACATCGCGTTTGCCAAGATATTACAGTGGAGAGATGGAGCTGATCTAACTGTAGATGTTGATGATGAACACGCCGGAGGGGGGTGGAGCCCTCCGGGGGTGATCCCGGCGGCGTTTCCCCCCTCCGATCTTCTCCGGCGGCAACCTTTTGTCTCTCTGTTTCGTGGTTTCGTCTCTCGGCGCCGCCTCCTCGTTGAAAAGTCCAGGGGGCCCTTTATATAGTCGTTTTTAGGTCATGAGACACTCGGGAGAAGAAAGATCGACGACATCGGAGCCACGGGGGAAAAAAGGGGGCCTCTCACACGGCCAAGGAATCTGGCCGCATGGAGGGTCCTCTTTGCCACCTGGTTGGCCTTTTGGCCCTCTACTTTGGCCCATGGTCTTCGTCTCGAAAATTCTGAATTGTGCTCTTTGGCCTTGCCCTTTTTGGAGTCCCGAAGCTCCCGGAAAGTCTGAAACACTAAAAAGTACGTTTTCTGGAAAAACAGGGTTAGAACCAAAAGAAGGGGGATTGTTTAGAAAATCCCCCAAATCATTATAAAACATGAATATAAGTTGCTAATATGTAGGAAAAACAAGTAATAACATGCAAAGTTCATGTATGCATTTTACATGCATCAACATCCCCAAGCTTAACCTATGCTCGTCCTCGAGTATGAAGGTGATAAAACTAACATGGACTTTGCATATAGAAACAATCATGGGATATCAAGGAGGATTATTCATGCTACATATAATCAAATGATTAATACTAGAAATGAGTAGCAATATACAATTCATGTTGTAAGAAATATCAAATATGCAAGCAAAGATGCTTCATGAAAGTTCACAAAGTGTATAATGAAATAAAAGCACTATGGACCAAATGCATACACAAAATGAAAAATAAAATCCTATATTGGTCAAATAATAGCATAATGGAAAATAGAAAATATGGTGGACACTTTGGAGAAAATTGAGTAGAGGTAAAACATGATCAAGTCTTATTTAGCCTCTAAATTATTCAACTAAAATTATTAATTGAAATGTGGTATCCATTGATCTAGGACTCTCATTGACCCTTTATCACTAGCATTTTCAATGGTGAATGTTGAAGTAATGTGAATGACAAGGTGGTTGAAAGCCTCATGCCCCGTGAGTGTGAAAACCTACTCCATGATTACTCAACTTAAGATTCCTAATAAGCTTTGTACAATCATAATAAGTATTAATGACAGCATAGAGAACCGCAAAGAGGTACCTCTTGCCCCATGACATGGAAACAAGCCCATGTCACAATGACAAGACAAACAAACGGAGTAGACTCATCATCCTTTTTATTTTCATTCACTATTATGCGTAGCTTCTTATTTTATTGTAGGATGTGTTGTAGAGTCACTCAAGCTGTAAGTAAATTTCCCCCATGATAAAGCATGGCTTGGGTTAGCGGCCCAATGCGTTTCTCTAGTCATATAGATACTTACTCATCAAAACTTACTATTCCTCTATTTCATTTCGGCATGGCAGGAGTCCAAAAACAAAAGTACATGATATCAACCAAATGTAAATTTTTGTGCAATGTTGAAAGCTTTCCGGTGATACACGTTTATAGCTAGCTCCCAGCCACACACTTGTCAAACGCAAAACTTGTGGCTCCCATTATTGGGTCATGTTTATTAGATGCATAAAAAGTAAAGTGTGCCTTCAAAAGTTCGTGAGAGTCCTATCCCAAGTTCAGCCAATGAAAATTAATAAAGTGAATATCTTAATTTAGAACATAAATAACACAATAACATGGTGAACATACTCGGAATAGCAATGAAGCTAATGTGAAGATATGGTGGACTCACTGGAAATACTTGGCTAAGGAGTGTTGGAAACAAGTTTTTACTTGTTGGAATTTTTAAATTTTTGGCTAGCAAGAGGGAGATAGTTGACCAGCTACTATGCATGCATGTGTCCATAGAACTACTCATTTCATGACAAACTAAATAAACCAGCAATTAACATCAAGGACATGAATAAGAGATAGCTCAAGACAACATTATTGCAAATTTCTACACATAAAAAGCCTATAAATCATGCAAACATATGTAGCTCTTCAAATCAACCATGGCATCCGTATTCCAAGTCATAATACTAGAATCCAATACATTCCAACCCCAAACTCCAGTAGCTCAATCTCATATAAAATGATGGGTGTGGTCTTATAAAAACAAAAATAAAAACAAAAACTAGACGCTTCAAGTCTCTACGATAAATGCTTTGCTTAGAAAAACAGAAAGTAGACGTGTGCTAACCAAAAGAGTGTAGCTCCAGTGGGGTGTTCATCACATCCCCAAGATTATGGCTTTCACAATTCTTGGATTTCTTGAGGCGCAGCTCCTCTATTCCCTATGAAAAAACTTCAGAAAACATGTTTCTCTCATTCTTTTTCTGTAGGGTGAGATTAGCAAGGACAAACAAATCATATGCTTGCTGTGAAAATTTCCAAATCAAATGCTCCAGTAGATAGACAATAAGGTTAATTATGTTTTATGTTCACTCTCTCGCTTGAAAGAATCATGGAAATTCGATTCCCAAGCCCAAAGAGTGCATAAAACAAAACAAGGCAAAATCTGTCCAGAAAAGCAGCAGAAGAAAAACGAACGTTTTTCCCTAAGCTAGACTCTTCAAACAATTAAGGCAATTTTTGTGCTTACAGAGGACGAAACGTTCCAGAACATACTAAAAAATTAGCTCAATCTGACATACCAATAAAAAACGTAAAATCATACGGTGAGCAGACTCGTGCTGAAACAGAAATTTCATGCACTAGGATAGCAACTTATAAGTCCAAATGGGTCTGACTTGACTCTTTATTGAAAACTCCAGAATTAAAACAAAAAAATTAATATCTTGAGACAGTAAGAGGACACTAGGAAAATCCAAACAAAAACAACCGGGTTGCCTCTCGTAAAACGCTTTCTTTATAGCCATATAGCTAGGATTTACTTACTTAACTTTGAAGTGAGGTGGCTCGGCATCCCCAAGCTTGAATTCCTGTACTTATTTGATACATGTAGGGTGAGCCCAGGGGTACATCCCCAAGCTTGATTGATTGTCCCTCTTGATCTTTGTTCATCTCACTCAACTCTTCCTACTGAAAAATTCTTCTTACACAAATCTCAACATAAAACTTGATTAGAGGGGTTAGTGCCTCCATAAATAAAATCCACATAGGTACAACAAAGACACATCATGAGTTGATTCTAAATATTAACTACTGTTACTACAGTTGTGCATTGCTCCTTGATCAAAAGAACCACACAAAACACAAGTAATGAGAGCAATGCAAAATAAAGACATAATCTGCCAAAAACTGAACAACCCGTAAAGAGTGAATTTTTAGAGGCACTTAAGTTGCTCAAATCAGAAAACTTAAAACTAATAAAATATGTAGTGATAACTAAATATTGTTGTCGTAAATTACCAGGTCAAAATTCCACTTCTGTGATTTTAAACATTTTTCGCAGTGAAGTTCAGGAATCTGTTTTCTGGACAGCTAATTACTATTGTTTAATCCTATCTCTCATATAAGATTATTCTTGCCATTTAAGATGAGAAATAAGACAGAAATGTGATGTTACAGTAGTGAACTATTATTTTTATTGTTTTTAGCTTTGGAAAAAGTTTTAATGATAGATACTTTGCAATGGTTTCATTGGCATGAACAACGCATGTTCAACGTCGACCCCAACTTCTCCATTACTCATCCTTCTCATTTACTTTCCCAAAAAATTTATAAAATGAAAATCTTAAACTAAATGATAGATAACAGTAGGTAAAGGTATTTTACATGTTGAAAAGACATAAATGTGTGCTCAAACCGAATAGGAAATTAAAGCATAAGGAACACACCAAAAAAATATTAAACAATTTATTTTTAAGTCTAACCCCTTTCCTATGCATTGGCATTTTGTAATGAAACAAATAAAAGAAGCACATAATAGCAAGCATAGAAAGGTAGATCAAGTGCAACTTCAATACTTTCAGCATAAAGAGGGGAAACTTAATATTGTTGAAATATGTGTAACCATGTTTCCCTCTCTCATAATAATTTTCAGTAGCATCATGAATAGATTCAACAATATGAATATCACATAAAACATTCTTATCATGAGCCACATGCATAAAAGAATCACTACTCTCTACATAAGTAAAATCCTCATTAGTGATAGTGGGAGTTAAACATTCATAATTTTCATTGCAATCATCATATATAGGAGGCATAGTATCATCAAAGTGAATTTTCTTCTCCAAGCTTGGGGAACTAGAAATATCATGCTCATCAAAACCAACTTCCCCAAGCTTAAAACTTTCCATAGAATCAGCAAGTATATCATTTTTATCCTCAATAGTAGGGGGACTAAAAATATCATATTCATCAAGACAAACTTCCCCAAGCTCAAGGTTTTCCTTAGCAATAAAGGTGTTCAAAGAATTAGTAATACCACAAATATGATTGTTGTGCAAATAATTTTTCAATTTATCCTCAAACACTTCATGTCCTAATTCAAGGTAGATATTATACAGTTCTAAAATTGTTTGGTTGTTTTCCATTTTATAATTTTTTTGTGTGTTTTAGGTTTATATGTTGGTATGCAATACAAACAAGAATAAAAGCTTAGCACAACGCTCCCCGGCAACGGCGCTAGAAAAGTGCTTGATGACTCCCAAGTGCAGGAGATCAATTGTAGTACCTTTCGATAAGTATTTGAGTGTCGAACCCACGAGGAGCTGAAGGTAAGCTATCTATTCTAAAAGCCCTATAACCCTCTTATATGGCTGTTTATGCAAAGCAATAAGTTTGACTAAAATGAGCTAACTAATTAAAAGCAAGTGACGTGGAGCGTGGTTTGTCTAGTAACTAGTGAAGCAAGTTTAAAATGCAAGTTTCTAAGCAAGTTTCACAAGTAGCAAGCAGCAAATATCTCAAGTATCTCAAGGGAGCAAGTGTTCTAGCAATAGGTGTTTCGTTCGTGTGGTTGTCACAATTAGTGAAGCACATGTTTTAGTCTTAGTTGTTTCTTCTAGGAAGGACCCATGAATAGGTATAGTCAAGTAAATGATCTACAACCCCTTATGATGGATCATGTGGCCAAGTAAATGACTGCACAAGATTGATTAAGACATAAAGTCCCACCATAGCATTACGTTCTAAGGTCCCCTATATATATCCCCCAATAACTTAACTTTGTGGCTCGGTCTCAGGTTACTGTCACTCCCAAGTCACCACCACTCCATTATGCTACCGGTGATCACCTTACATGCATTCCCCAACATATGCGTGCACTCATATATTGTACATAAAGACAATCATAGAAGATAACAAACTAGTATGCAACCAATCAACGAACTATTTCACCATTGCCAAGAACAATTCACTACTCAAACATAGACGGGGAGACACAATACATCAAGGGAATATAGTATTGCATCATACATCGTGTTTGCCAAGAGATTACAGTGGAGAGATGGAGCCGATCTTGCTGTAGATGTTGATGATGAACACGCCGGAGGGGGGTGGAGCCCTCCGGGGGTGATCCCGGCGGCGTTTCCCCCCTCCGATCTTCTCCGGCGGCAGCCTTCTGTCTCTCTGTTTCGTCTCTTGGCGCCGCCTCCTCCTCGAAAAGGCCAGGGGACCCTTTATATAGTCGTTTTTAGGTCATGAGACACTCGGGAGAAGAAAGATCGACGGCATCGGTGCCACGGGGGCAAAAAGGGGGCCTCTCATGCGGCCAAGGAATCTGGCCGCGTGGAGGGTCCTCTTTTCCACCTGGTTGGCCTTTTGGCCCTCTACTTTGGCCCATGGTCTTCGTCTCGAAAATTCTGAACCGTGCTCTTTGGCCTTGCCCTTTTTGGAGTCCCGAAGCTCCCGGAAAGTCTGAAACACTAAAAAGTACGTTTTCTGGAAAAACAGGGTTAGAACCAAAAGAAGGGGGATTGTTTAGAAAATCCCCCAAATCATTATAAAACATGAATATAAGTTGCTAATATGTAGGAAAAACAAGTAATAACATGCAAAGTTCATGTATGCATTTTACATGCATCAGTGCCTCCATAAATAAAATCCACATAGGTACAGCAAAGACACATCATGAGTTGATTCTAAATATTAACTACTGTTACTATAGTTGTGCATTGCTCCTTGATCAAAAGAACCACACAAAACACAAGTAACGAGAGCAATGCAAAATAAAGACATAATCTGCCAAAAACTGAACAACCCGTAAAGAGTGAATTTTTAGAGGCACTTAAGTTGCTCAAATCAGAAAACTTAAAACTAATGAAATATGTAGTGATAACTAAATATTGCTGTCGTAAATTACCAGGTCAAAATTCCACTTCTGTGATTTTAAACATTTTTCGCAGTGAAGTTCAGGAATCTGTTTTCTGGAGAGCTAATTACTATTGTTTAATCCTATCTCTCATATAAGATTATTCTTGCCATTTATGATGAGAAATAAGACAGAAATGTGATGTTACAGTAGTGAACTAATATTTTTATTGTTTTTAGCTTTGGAAAAAGTTTTAATGATAGAGATTTTGCAATGGTTTCATTGGCATGAACAACACATGTTCAAGGTCGACCCCAACTTCTCCATTACTCATCCTTCTCATTTACTTTCCCAAAAAATTTATAAAATGAAAATCTTAAACTAAATGATAGATAACAGTGGGTAAAGGTATTTTACATGTTGAAAAGACATAAATGTGTGCTCAAACCGAATAGGAAATTAAAGCATAAGGAACACACCAAAAAAATATTAAAAAATTTATTTTTAAGTCTAACCCCTTTCCTATGCATTGGCATTTTGTAATGAAACAAATAAAAGAAGCACATAATAGCAAGCATAGAAAGGTAGATCAAGTGCAACTTCAATACTTTCAGCATAAAGAGGGGAAACTTAATATTGTTGAAATATGTGTAACCATGTTTTCCCTCTCTCATAATAATTTTCAGTAGCATCATGAATAGATTCAGCAATATGAATATCACATAAAACATTCTTATCACGAGCCACATGCATAAAAGAATCACTACTCTCCACATAAGTAAAATCCTCATTAGCGATAGTGGGAGTTAAACATTCATAATTTTCATTGCAATCATCATATATAGGAGGCATAGTATCATCAAAGTGAATTTTCTCCTCCAAGCTTGGGGACCTAGAAATATCATGCTCATCAAAACCAACTTCCCCAAGCTTTCCATAGAATCAGCAAGTATATCATTTTTATCCTCAATAGTAGGGGGACTAAAAATATCATATTCATCAAGACAAACTTCCCCAAGCTCAAGGTTTTCCTTAGCAATAAAGGTGTTCAAAGAATTAGTACTACCACAAATATGATTGTTGTGCAAATAATTTTTCAATTTCTCCTCAAACACTTCATGTCCTAATTCAAGGTAGATATTATACAGTTCTAAAATTGTTTGGTTGTTTTCCATTTTATATTTTTTTTTGTGTTTTAGGTTTATATGTTAGTATGCAATGCAAACAAGAATAAAATCTTAGCACAACGCTCCCCGGCAACGGCGCCAGAAAAGTGCTTGATGACTCCCAAGTGCAAGAGATCAATTGTAGTACCTTTCGATAAGTATTTGAGTGTCGAACCCACAAGGAGCTGAAGGTAAGCTATCTATTCTCTAAAGCCCTATAAACCTCTTATATGGCTGTTTATGCAAAGCAATAAGTTTGACTAAAAGGAACTAACTAATTAAAAGCAAGTGACGTGGAGTGTGGTTTGTCTAGTAACTAGTGAAGCAAGTTTAAAATGCAAGTAATCCTAGAGCAAGTTTCTAAGCAAGTTTCACAAGTAGCAAGCAGCAAATATCTCAAGTATATCAAGGGAGCAAGTGTTCTAGCAATAGGTGTTTCGTTCGTGTGGTTGTCACAATTAATGAAGCACATGTTTTAGTCTTAGTTGTTTCTTCTAGGAAGGAGCCATGAATAGGTATAGTCAAGTAAATGATCTACAACCCCTTATGATGGATCATGTGGCCAAGTAAATGACTGCACAAGATTGATTAAGACATAAAGTCCCACCATAGCCTTACGTTCTAAGGTCCCCTATATATATCCCCCAATAACTTAACTTTGTGGCTCGGTCTCAGGTTACTGTCACTCCCAAGTCACCACCACTCCATTATGCTACCGGTGATCACCTTACATGCATTCCCCAATATATGCGTGCACTCATATATTGTACATAAAGACAATCATATAAGATAACAAACTTGTATGAAACCAATCAACGAACTATTTCACCATTGCCAAGAACAATTCACTACTCAAACATAGACGGGGAGACACAATACATCAAGGGAATATAGTATTGCATCATACATCGTGTTTTACAAGAGATTACAGTGGAGAGATGGATCTGATCTTGCTGTAGATGTTGATGATGAACACGCCGGAGGGGGTGGAGCCCTCCGGGGGTGATCCTGGCGGCGTTTCCCCCCTCCGATCTTCTCCGGCGACAGCCTTCTGTCTCTCTGTTTTGTGGTTTCGTCTCTCGGCGCCGCCTCCTTCTCGAAAAGGCCAGGGGACCCTTTATATAGTCGTTTTTAGGTCACGAGACACTCGGGAGAAGAAAGATCGACGGCATCGGAGCCACGGGGGCAAAAAGGGGGACCCACATGCGGCCAAGGAATCTGGCCGCGTGGAGGGTCCTCTTTTCCACCTGGTTTGCCTTTTGGCCCTCTACTTTGGCCCATGCTCTTCATCTCGAATATTCTGAACCGTGCTCTTTGGCCTTGCCCTTTTTGGAGTCCCGAAGCTCCCGGAAAGTCTGAAACACTAAAAAGTATGTTCTCTGGAAAAATAGGGTTAGAACCAAAAGAAGGGGGATTGTTCAGAAAATCCCCCAAATCATTATAAAACATGAATATAAGTTGCTAATATGTAGGAAAAACAAGTAATAACATGCAAAGTTCATGTATGCATTTTACATGCATCAGCGAGGTGGAAGCAAAAAAAACTTTGGCCAAAACCAAGTATTTGCATACGCTGCACGAGCGTTGCCGTTGTCGTTGCCGTTGTCGGGACGCTACGTAACACGAACACGATTTTTCCTGAGCGTGGGCTGCACAGCGTTATCTCTGTTGGAACAAACCACTCCAACCCCTAAAAAGGACGATAGTGTCGAGCTGGATGTCTTGACTGTGGGCCCTATTTTATGTTACTTAATAGCCTATAATTGCTGTTAATCAAGTAGTTATGTGTTTTGTGCAATGTTTATCCCAAACTATGGTGTTCTCTGCAAAAAAATCTTGTGGTTGTGGTTTGATGCAATAAAATCCCCAATAGTTGGTGTTATGTGCAATTTCCTCTTTCTTTTAAGATGAAACTTCCCCTATCTTTTAGAAGCCTGGCAAGGTAAAGATATAACAATAATAATAGCTTGCCACAACATATAATAGATACGACATAAAGATCCAAACCACATAATAACAACAAGTATTCAAGGTTTCAACTTTAAACAACCAAATAGAACACCAAGTTTAACACTCACAAACACCCATGCAAATAACCCAACATGCGAGTCCTAGTAGAGCTATCTCCCCCTTTGGCATCAAGACACCAAAAACGGAAGAGGCGATGCTAACGACCCTAGGAGATCACTCTCTTGGGTGTAACATCCCAAGTATGAAAAACATCCATTAGAATGTTTGCTCTCTGTTATTTTATGTTTTGCATCATGACATCATGTTCATTGCATTTGTTTTGCTTTGTTTTCCAATTTGTTTTCCTCTGTTTTCCTTTGTTTTCCCTTGTTTTCTATTTGAATTTCAAATCAAATTTCAAACCTTTTGTTTCATACTTGTGATGTTACAATTTCCAAAATGAATATTTCAAATCAAAACAATTATTTGTTTCCATTAAAGTTGTAATCTCAAAACTATTGATTTGTTTCTATCAAAAATTCATCTAATACCAAACATTTTCAAATTCAATTAATTTCCAAAACAGCAACCATTTTGAAATTTATGAAAATTACAAAACACTTCCATCTTTTGTTTCCATTAAACTAAGGTTCAAACTATTTAAATTATTGCTTTCAATATTTCACTTAATAATCAAAATTCATACAAATTCCATCAAATTACAAACAGCAATATATTTTGAACTTTTTGAAAAACCAAAGTTTGCACATGTTGCTGTTATAATATCTAACCTATAAAAAATTATCCCTAAAAATTTCTAACCCTAAAGAACTAGTTTTTCTTCCCTTTTTCAAATCAGCAAAAAAAAAACAAACATAACAGAAAATAAAAGAAAAACAGAGAGGGGTGGGCAGGCCAGCCCAGTTGGGCCAGCCCACCACACCCCACCGGCCCGATACCCCCCTCGCTCATCTTCTTCCTCGTACGGCACCCCATCCAGCTTGTCCACGTCGCAGAGAGGAGCAGGGAACGGCCGAGCTCCACTCCCCCTCCTCCTTTTAACCCCCCTAGGGTTCCTCCCTCTCCTTCTGCCCTACTCTCCTCCTCTCTTCCTCTCTCCCCCGCCTCCATTTTTCTCTCCTCCCCCTCTGCTCTCTCTCTGAACCCAGCCACTGAACCCCACCGAGCCCACCTCATTTTCCCTCCGGCGATCGCCGCCGATTCTCTGCGCCACCGTGCTGGATAGGGCCGGGAATCGAACCCCCTCGCCTCCCTCTTCGTCCTCGACATCAACACGGGCACGGGGAAGAACCACATCGCCGCCGCCATCCTCGTTTCGCCGCCGGTCGCCTCCTCCCCGAGCGCCTGCTATTTTTCTTCTTCAGAGAGGTGAGCATCCCCCTCGTCCACCCCACTCTCTCTTCCTCCTCTCTGAACGCCCACACGCACGACCAAGCACCCGCACGCGCGCAACCCCACGGCGAGCACAGCAGCAGCGCTGCAGCTGCCGCCGGCGGCCGCCCGCTCCGTCAGAGGATTCAGTTACCTGAATCTGCTTTTTTTTCAGTTAACTGTCGCGAGCCACACCTTGTACCCCCCGCGCCTCCCTTCCTGTCAACAACACGACATCCACCGCAGTGGCTAGCGCCCGCTGCGCGCACCCAGGGGGTCGTGGGTTCGAATCCCACCCCCGGAATTAAACCGCTTCTTTTTCCCTTCTATTTTTCCAGGCCCAGAAACTTGACAGAATTGCACACAAGTCCCTGCCAGTCTCTTCTAGGTCCCTGCAATTAAATTCTAAGTCCCTGGATATTAGTTAAAATGGCAGAATAATACCTAATCTTGGAAATTGCATAAATAATTCATTTTAACTCCAATTTCAACATTTTAAATATGTTTTCCACTCCAAATTAAATTCTCTACCCAAATATAAATTTTGTTCACTGTTTTGAATATTTTAAATTGGTGAAATATTTGAATCCTTGTTTAATTCATTTAATTTTGCAAAATTCATAACTTGGGCATAAAAATTCCAAATTCAACAAACTAAATATGTTTTCCATTCAATTTTTCATGAACTTTGCAAATATCAACTTTGTGTTCTGTTTTAAATAAATTAAATTGCTGAAAACAACTGTTTCTTAATTAATGCATTTAAAATTGTCGAATTAATAACTTGCTCATTTTAAATCCATTCTCAACAAATAAAATATATTTTCCATGCTAAATTGAACCACATTTTCAAATATAAACTTTTTTTCCTGTTTTGAATAATTAAAATTGGTTAAATAATTTAAACCTTGTTTAAATCATTTAAAATTGTTAAATTCATAACTTGGTCAAATTAATTTCTTTATGAACTTATAAAATATGTTTTCAAACTAGAAAAGTATAAACTTTTCAAATATGAAATTGGTTTAATGTTTTGAACAAATAAAAATTCAAATAAATTCATACTTGAATTTAATTCATTTAAATCTTGTTTAAACTTGTTTAATTCATAAGTAATTCATTCTAATTCCTTTTTTCAATAATTGAAACATGTATTCCACCTAAAATTTTGTGCTCTTTTCAAATATGAACTTTGTTATTTATTTTGAACAATTTAAATTGGTGAAAACAACAAATGCTTGTGTAACATCTTTAAGGAACCAAAATTTCATAACTTAATAAATGAATTCCAAACTTGGTAAACCTTATTTCAAATTGTTTCTATTGTTGTTTTCTTTCTGTTTTCCTCATCCATGCATCATGCTAATCCGCCTTCACATGTTGGTTAGTTGTAGATCAATTAACCCAACCTTAACTCATGGGCTTTCCATATGCAATCCAATTGCATATGTGTCCATTTAAACATGTTATCTTGTCCACTAGTTTATTTTGATGCATCAATTAAATGGTCATGCATCATTCCATGATTGTGCACTATGCCATGTTATTGATTGTTTGTCTCTCTGTGTTGTTTGTTTGCTTCTTCTCGAATAGACGACGACGTTGAGACAAACGATACTTACGACACCCCTTCTGAGGATCTAGCTCAGTACCGGGCTGCTGAGTTTGCAGGCAAGTATTCACTCACATGAACCATTGTGTTCCTTTCAACATTGGATACCGATACTTTCCGTTGTCTATTCTGCTAGCCCTATGAATCGTTGCTTCTGTTACGAACCTATCACATGTTATCCTTTAACCCTGATATAGCCTCACCCCCACACCTATAACCCCTTTGCTTGTTGCCCGTGTCTTACTAGCATGCTTAGGGTTGTTTTGCTCGAGTCTGTTGTCCGTTACTTTCTGTTACCTTATTTTATTATGTTATGGGGCTCGATGTTAAACAATCAACCTGTTAATGTTTGAGGTAATAATAATTTGATGATAAGGCACTGGCAGGAGGGCCGGCGTGGTTTTGAGGCCTGCTAGTGTCGACCCTAATTAGGAAAAGGGTCTTGTCTACTGATCCATGATGAGCGCACTAACCGCATGTGGGAAGCGTGTATGGGCGCCCCCCCTCAATTTGATTCGATTCGCATCTCGTCCAAATCGCCACACTTAGTTCGGGCTTTCCATCTGATGCATGCATGTGCAGGTGCGGACCCTTGGCGCCAGGGTGGAACTTTTGTATTCGGCATTTAGGGCGGCGTGGTCTTAGAGTGCTATGAGGGTCCCCCTTTTCTTCGTGGGGGCTCGATTAGCCGTGCACGCACAGCATGTGGTTCTTTGGGCTTGATGCGAAAAAGAGTTGAGTTGTGTTGAGTGCCCCGCTTGGTGGAAAGGCCATTCCATCTGGCGGGTTATTCTTACGTGTACGGCCAAATTGGTGCACCCCTGCAGGGTTAAATCTTCTCGAGAAGCCGTGTTTTCCGCGGTTATGGATGACTTGGTGAAAGTACTGGCTAACAAGTACTCAGAACAACTTACACCTAACTAATGATAACTTGACTAGTAATAGTCTTATTGACACAATAACTTGAACCATCACTAATCCAACTGTGTGAGTTATCCTCGGATTGCTTCTTTGGATAAGGGGCGAGATCCAGGATGGGTTTGTTTGGAGTTAGTTAGTAGTTGGTTCCGATACGCTATCTTATCTCCTTTCTGTTAGCCGGAAGTTGTAGCATGTATCTGTAGTTGGTTAGTGCAGCCAGCTGCCGCATCTTTTGTATCACCCCTTTCTTCCGTTGAACCCAAAGCATCTGTGCTTGGTGTTGACGGGTACATTTTGGTGAACTGTGAGTCATGCTTGCCAGTACGTTTATGTACTGACCCCTTTGGGGCTGTGGTTTCCGCAGACTACGTTTCCGAGGATCCCCATGGTGGCTACTACGTGGAGTATGACGAGGCTGCTGACGAGTAGATAGCGGACCCGGGCAGGATCCGAGACTTCGTGGATGGGCTCCGTCTTTTCGCTTCCGGCCTCTTAGGCCTATTTGGATCTTGTCTGTACTCAGACACTTTGAATGCTTCCGCTGTGATGTAATGATGATATGTTGGGACATGTGTCCTCTGGATGATTGTATTTGCTATCTCTGCTCTAATGAGAGCTATTTGCACTTATTTCAATCTTTTGTGTCTTAGAGATCTGTTGTGATATCAATTGTTCAAATGCCGTTGACGTACCATGTGTGTATGTTATGAAGTACGTCAATGGAAGTATCTGGATTTCTATGGGATGGTTTGCGCAGACGATGAATAGTAGAGAATGGTTGTCACACGTTTACGTGTTGGCCTACTCATATTGAGATGCGGGTGCCGGTATGCCCCGTAAGCCATTTATCTACTGTTTAACGGACTGTGAGTATCCTCTAGAAGTCCGGGTGCGACATTGGGCTAGAGGCACGTGCATGGCTCCCCAGGTTGCGCTCATCCTCATAATTGATGTCCTCAACCTCATCATCAGTGTCACCACGAGTCCACGGCTCATGGGGTGTGGTGGAATCATCCTCAAGGTATGGATCCACCCAGGTATCACCATGCTTGGACTTCCACTCCTTAGAACCGATGATCCTATCCTCAGATCCAGCAACTATAGAAACACCCAGATGTGCAAAGCGCTCTCGAGTCAGCTCGCGTTCCTTCTTGCTGCGAACATGAGCACGATAAGCCTTTTCCTCCATGTCAGTCTGGCAATAGAACACCTTGTTTAGAGTCTCGGACATCCACTTGCGAAAGAAATGCCTCTGTTCCTTGCCCTCGAGCTCAAAGTTGGAATCACTAGTACCATCAGTTTCTTCTCCAACATAATCAGCACTGAGAAGAGGCGCCAAGTGTTTCTTCATACGGAGCTCCTTGACGTGGCGAGTGGTGAGCTCTTGGTCATTGTCCAAGAGAGGAGAAGGGTGCTGAGCATGGCACCAAGAGTGAGCAATAAGCCGCATGACCATAGGAGCAAACACGGGGATTCTCCTTCTCATCACAGAATTGTACATCTCACTCTAGACAACATCCATAATATCCAACTTCAGACCATCTTCATGGTGCCTATGGGTATATACCAAGAAGTCAGTGAGAGAGCCATGGATCTGATCAAAGTTACCAACTTGAGGAGCCAGTGTGTTGCGGTAGATCCTATGCAAGATGTCATAGACATGAAGCACATTTTTTGAGAAGCGGACCATAGCACGTCCAGGAATGTACAGATCATAAAGCTCCCGAGGAGGCATAGACCTCTCTGGGTATGGAATCCTGAAGTAGGTGTTGGCAAAAGCAGCATCAGACACTTCACCAAAGTCCTGGAGTCCAAACAAAGCAGAAAACTCCACCCAAGTCGAAGTGAACCTCTGGTTCTTGGTCATCCAAGTAATCTTCCTCTCATCTATGTGGAAGTACAAAGTCACGTAGAATTAGCCCACTATATGCTCATCATAGTCTTCATTGACCTCAATAAATTCTAGAAGGCCAAACTCCTCACATATCTCAGTAGCCTCACCAAAGTAATCCGGGTGAGCTCTCATAAAAGGAACACTGATGGAATACTGAGTGGCCACCTTGTTCTTGGCAAGAGGATACTCCTCATAGAAAATATACTCTTGGAAGCGTATCCAGAAACACTCATTAGCCCGATCATCCCTGGGCTTGACATATGGATTGGTTCTGCGCTCTTTTTCTGAACTGTTCATATGGCATGAGAGCAATGGACTCATTCTGAGCAGCCTGAGATTTCAATAGAACAGACCTATGCCTGCGATTCATGTTGGCCTGAGGAATCACTTCCGTTGTATCATCTTGCTTTGTCCCCTTACGTGCCCTCTTAGCCGCACACTTGCGACCTCCACGAGAACTACGTGCGGCTGAGAAAGCAAGGGTGGGAATCAATGAGGAAAGATGAAACATCATTACACAGTCTTAAGAATAGATTCGCAGCAGTGAAACACAAGTGCAAAAACTCCAGGTCCCAGTAGTACCACTGGGTACCACGGTAGTACCGCTGGTACCAGCAGTTCCAGCCATAGCGGTACTACCGCTACTGCTAGCGGTAGTACTGCTGCTGGTGGATTTGCAATGGCACCCAAAGGTATTGTCGGGACAAGGAGACATCGTGCACTAGGTAATACTAAGGGATTCTATTCAAGAAGGCATCAAATCAAACGTATTCCACACTAGGAGATCTCTACAAACCCTAGAAATGTCTTCTCGCAAGATCAACTCGAGGGAGAGAAATTGGAGGGTTACCGGAGCTCATGTTCATGGAGAAGATGTGGGCGATGATCCCCAAACTCCTCTCGGCATGAGGGGAGATCAGCAGCCGGAGGGAGCCTTCCCCGGTGGTGAGAAGAAACGGCGGCGGCGAGTTCCTGTGTAGGGTTCGGGTGAGGGAGAGTGGGGGTTAAAAAAAAAACCTCCCTCTCCCAGATCCAATTTAACCCCACGAAAATGACCGTGAAAGTAGTACCGCTGAGCCCAGCAGTAGTATTGCCCACCTGGGACTTGCAGTACTAAAAGGTAGTACCGTTCCTAGAGCTTAGTGTTGGGCACTTACTCCAGCAGCGGTAGTACCGTGCGCAGTTACCGGTAGTACCAGTACTCTAGGTACTATTGTCACTTACAGCGGTAGTACTGCTAGCCATGCTTCTTCTTTCCGACAAGGGGTTCTAAATAGTGATATTTCGAGAAAGAGAAATGTTTTGAGGATGGAAAAAATTGGGGCTTGGGATTAAGATCTCAAACTGAGATGGTACTTCACACTCAATCTTGCAAGAAGCAATCAACTAAAAGCCAAGAGGGAGTGTGTTTTCTAAACACCACAACACAAAGAGAAAGGCAATGAAAACCAACTAGAAAACCAAATAAGAACCAACTCTTCAAGAAGAAGAGGTCGGTGGCCTAGGCCACCATGTAAGAGCAATATGGCGTGACATTGCGAAGATATATCTTGGATGCACTACCACTATTCAACATTTTAGCTCACAATTCAACATTAGAGATAGAAATGAATTTTTACTTTGGGCATAATGGGGGGAGAGATCAATGCATTAGGACAACACTTCCCTATGTCCATGCCTACTCCTAAACCCAAACACATTTTCAACTATAGGTGTGTGTGTAAGATTCTCAAGTCAAACTCCTTGAATCGATGATATTTAGCTCATTCCTCAAGAACATAAATATTGCATCATCAAGTGGCTTCGTGAATATATCTGCAAGTTGATCCTTTGTTGGCACATAGGCTAGAGAAATATTTCCACGACAAACATGATCTCTAATGAAGTGATGAGGAATCTCAATATGCTTCGTTCTTGTATGTTGCACGGGGTTGTAGGAAATCTTGATGGCACTCTCATTGTCATATAGAAGAGGCACTTTGTCACAATGAATACCATATTCTTTGAGGGTTTGCCTCATCCATAACAATTGAGTGCAAACACTATCCGCTGCCACATACCCGTCTTCCGCGATGGAGAGAGATATGCAATTTTGCTTCTTAGAAGACTAACTCACCAAGGACCTACCAAGGAATTGGCAAGCCCCCAAAGTTTATTTCATATAATTTTCACCATCCCAATCCTAGTCCGTGTACCCACATAGAGATAAATGTGCCCCCTTTGGGTACCGCAATCCAAATATTGAGGTATGAACCAAATACCGAAAGGTCATATGGACCGTCGTCAAGTGGCTTTCCTTAGGAGTCGCTTGATACCTTGCACACACCCCTACACTCAACACAATATCGGGTCTAGAAGCACAAAGATAAACCAAAGAACCAATCATAGAACGATAAAACTTTTGGTCCACATCTTTACCATCCGGATTGCGCTTGAGATTACACTTGGTTTGCATTAGAGCAATATCTCCTTTGAGCATGTCTTGCATATACTTGGCTTGAGAAATGAAAGTCCCACGAGCCAATTGCTTGACCTCAAAGCCAAGGAAGAATTTGAGCTCTACCATCATAGACATCTCAAATCTGTCAGTCATAAGCTTTCAAAATTCATCATTTAAAGCTTAATTACCTGAGCCAAAGATAATATCATCCACGTAGAGTTGGCATATGAAAAGCTCCCCACTAACCCTCTTTGTGAAAAGGGTGGGATATATTTGCCCAACTTGAAACCCAAAGTCTTGCAACAAATCTCGGAGGTGCTCATACCACGCATGTGGTGCTTGATTAAGTCCATAGAGTTCCTTATCGAGCTTATAGACATGTTTAGGGAAGTTGGGGTCCTCAAACCCTGGAGGTTTCTTAACATATACCTCCTCTTTCAATGGACCATTTAGAAAGGCACTCTTGACATCCATTTGTTGTAATTGAAAGTTATGCGAAGATTCATAAGCAAGAAGGATATGGATGTACTCAAGGCGAGCCACGGGAGCATAGGTTTCATCAAAGTCAATGCCTTACACTTGATAAAACCCTTGAGCCACCAATATGCCTTGTTCCTTATGACAGTACCATGCTCATCTTGCTTGTTCTTGAATATCCACTTGGTGCCAATAACATTGCGCAATCTTTGGGCTTCTCAACTAGCTTGCACACTTTGTTGCGCTCAAAGTTATTGATTTCTTCATGCAGCTTCCACCCAATCCGAATTCTCAAGAGCCTCAAACACCTTCTTTGGTTCCACCATGGATATGTCAGCTTGATGCTTACTAAAGCTTGCTAATTCAACTCTTGTGGTTCTATTGCCTCTAATGTCACCCAACACATTATCATAGGAATAGTAAATTTCTCTCCAAGCTATAGCAATCATTGCTTGACGACGAGCTTCGATCGCCTCATTGTTGCGAGGAGGGATCACTTGATCATCTTGATCATTTGGGTCCCCGTCTTGACCGGTACGATGGACTTGATCATCATTATAGCTTGCTTTAACTTGAGATTAAGAAGGTTTATCTTGGTCTTGACCTTGGCTAGCTTGAATTATATGAGAGCTTGGTTCTTGCATAGCAACTTGATCAACGAGAGGAGGGTCTTGAGCTTGTTTTTGGGTTTGTGCACCATTTGCTCCATTGGAATGTTCTTCTAATGTAGACGACGGCTCCACTTGAGTAGGGCATAGTCCTTCTCGATCCACCACAAGGTATCCCTCAATGGGGTGGAAAAATCCCACACCCATTCTTCCTATGGCTTCTTGAAGAATTTCAACATCTACATTGGAAACACGAAATTGCGCTACTTGGGAGCCATCATTTTCTTTGAACACCACACTACTAGATTCAATGACAATCTGTGAGGCCTTGTCAATGACTCTATAAGTGTGGGATTCGACACCATAACCAACAAATGTACCCTCCATGGATTTAGGTTGGAATTTAGACAAACGAACACCTTTTACCAAATATAAACACTTACAACCAAAGACCCAAAAGTAGGAGACATTTGGTTTGTTTATGGTGAGTATCTCATATAGAGTCTTCATTAAGCCTTTGCGAATGTAGAGCCTAGTGCGGTGGGAATCCCAATTGGCCTTCGACATTGCAAAGTAATACCAACAAAAAAAGGCTACAAAATTACTACAGCAGTACCACAACCCACTTTATATAACATGTAAGGATCTACCAACAAGAAAAATCATCACGGGGATTTACTACAGCAGTACAAAATTATCACAGCTGAATTACTACAGCAATATAAAATCATCACAACAATTTACTCTAGCAGTACAAAATCATCACAACAATTTACTCTAGCAGTACAAAATCATCACAACAGGGATCTACCAGCAAGAAAAAAATTTCAATTCCACGGTGGGGGGGAGGTCTACCAGCAAGAAAAAGGTTACATAACGGGATTTACCAGGGAGGTGGTCGGGTGGCGGGGACAAGCAGAGATGGGAGCTGGTCGAGTGGCGGGCACGAGCAGAGCCTAGGACGACGGCGAATCTGGCAGGGAGGTGGTCGGGTGGCGGGGACGAGCAGAGCAGCGACGGGGAGGAGCTAGGCGGCAGGGAGGAGCTTGGCGGTCGGGAAAAGCTTGTCGGTGAGGAGAAGCTTCATGGAGGGGATGAGAACCGAAGCGACGCGGACGGCGGGGATGGCAATCTGAGGCTGGGCGTCGAGAGCGCGTGCAGGAGGAGGTCAGGAGTGGCGGTGGGGAGCAGGTCGCGAGTGGCAGAGGGTCTTTCTTCTACGAACCTTATCTGTGTCTTTGCCGAACGTGTGTGTGGTGAAAAAAAAAAGAAATTAGTGTGGAAAGAATACAAGCAGTGGCATTTCCTCATAAATTTGGGCAAACAACATGTCTATGCTGGAAAACGGTTCGCATTCCTTTGCGGGAAGCAGCGCAAAGCACCTCTAGAGGTGCTTTCCCCTCCGTGCATATTTCCTTCCGTGGCTTTCCAAATCCTAAGGCCAAAGCACCCCTGTTTGGTTCGTTTGGGGTGCTTTTTCTTATGGAAAGCCACTGAAAGCCCAAACAAATACGATCTTGTGAGCTTCCCTATATGATCAAGATCACCGTTATGTAATTGCTACATGTTGTGTTTCTTGGGATCCGATGAACCGTTGAAATTATGATCACTTTGTTCATGTTTTTTTAGTGCTTCACTTATATCTTTAGAGTGTTTTTATCTTATATTGCAATGCTCTCAGGTGTGTATGATTTCCTTGGCCAAGTTATTGTATGTACCTCCAAGAGAGGGTTTATATGCTAGATAGTGGGTGCATGCCTCCTTTTCATCTGTGCTCGAATGATAGAAACGTGTAAGGTGGAGGATGTGTTGTTGCCACTAGGGAGAAAACATTGGTGTTATTGTCAACGGATGGGAATTATTGCTTACATTATGTATTTTTTATTGCATTTATCGGTTGCACAAAAGCAATCACTTCATTGTTGCAACTTAATACCAGTGAGATTTGATTGATTTTTGTCTCAAGGTGGACTTTTAGTCATATATGTTGTGGGGTGGCGGTCTATTTACCTTGATGTAATTACTACAATGTTAGAACCCGTGAACTATAATTTTTTCACAATAGTATTGTCATATGCTCATGATTTATCAATTGCCCAGCAGAAATTTGTTCATGCAGCATGTTTATTGTTCTTAGGAGAGACACCACTAGTAAAACTATGGCCTCCGGTCATAATTTCCTCATTGTTTACTATCTCGTTTACTTGCTTTCATCATCATTTGATCGTTGTTCCATTTTAATTTAATAGTCTCCAACCATTAGACACAATTAATTCTCTAGTTTTCAGCAGGACTGGAAGATTGACAACCTTCTCGGAAAGTTGGGAGCAAGAGAGGGTTTGTGTGTGTGCATGTCCACGTTTTTTGAAGCGCCAGACAACAAGCAACCTATTAAGATACTTCGAAGTCCTATTGGATTGATCTCCCTGGTTCCTTAACTGGGGAATTCGTTGTTGTCTACATAATACCTTCCTTTTGGGGTTTCCCAACGGGTGTGTGATTACACCAACAAACACCTACTCGAGGATGAGCAAGAGTTAAGCTTGGGGATGATGGTACGTCCCAAACGTATCTATAATTTTTTATGCTCCATGCTTGTTTTATTTATGTTCTTCTATGTTTTCTATATTTTATACTTCGTTTTCCGGATGATTTCAAGGACTAACCTATTAAAAAGATGCCCAGAGCCAATTCCTGGTTTCTGCTATTTTTATGTTTTAGAAAATCTCTGCAAAAATACTCGCCAAATGTCTTGAAAAATTAAGGAGTCTATTTGTTTTGCTCGGAACAAAGAGGGATTCCAAAGGAGAGCTGAAGGGGAGCTCCGGGGCCACTAGAGGGGTGTCGGGCACGACCCCCTAGGCCGCGCCGTGGGGGTCACCTCGTGGCCCTGGCCACCGCCTCATGTTTCCTTTCGCCTATAAATTGGCTTTAACCCTAAAAATGTCGGGGACGGAGAAATTTTTCAAGAAATAGATACAGAGGTGTCGTCACCTCAGAATTTCAATCTAGTGTTTCTAGAGTCTTGCTCTGGCACCCTGTCGGAGAGGAGGGTCATCACTGGAGGCCTCTACATCGCCATGATTGCCTCTAGAAAGATGTGTGAGTAGTTCATCCTATGATTATGTTGAGTAGCTCCCTAGGGCCATATCAATGGTGTTTATCACCGAAGGAGTACACGTGCGGATGGCTACCCAGGAACAAAGAGATTCCTAAGTCCCTCTAAATCTAGTAGCTTCCCATGCAACCTGTAGTCATATGGGTCTGTCTTGATCAACTAAGTTGAATGAACTCGCCAGGCTTACATGCAGATGTAGCATACTTATAGGTGGAACGAGTAAGCCAAACGGTGGTGAAATTTCTTATGAAAGATCTCGTCTCAATCTTCTCTTTTCCTTAATGCACTCAGGGTGTATAGGATGTTTGGGTTGATTGAAGTCTAAGGATGAAAGTGCACAACCTCTGCAGAGTTAGAAACTATGGTCATCGCCGTGTCCCTAGTAATGGACGAATTCAAGCAGCTAGACAAGGATGGATAGAAGAATCTCAACACCTTTTCAAAGAAGTATAATTTGGCCAAGGAAAAATTAGTTGTGGTGCACATGGGATTTATCCCATGGTGCCAATCTTTGAAAAGAAAACTCTTTTCCAAAGTGTTAGGAGAGAAATTGCTTTATGCAAACTTAGGCAAAGCTCCACTCAGCCAAATATGCATGTAGCTATAGTATTTCCATTTATATCCACCATAGTGTTACTTGCCAATACATTAAATTGTATTGACCCCCTTGTGGTTGCATATTCCAATTCGCAGATGGATCAGATGAAGAGTGAGGTTTCATTCAGGATCTCAAGTCTACAACCAACATATCATTGCCTCTGGCTCATGATTGAAGATGAGGCTGTTTGGAGTACTATGTTTTCCGTTGTAACTCCATGTTTCCTTCTAGTCTTCTGAGGCTATGCAAGTTGTAAAGACTGGATCATGCGATCTAATAGATTTTGACGCATTTGCATGATATTGCACTTTGTACTGTGGTGCTAGAATTTTATCCAGGGACTATCACAATAACACAGGGTTCTTGCATTATTTAAATTTGGGAATGCTACAATATGGTATCAGAGCATTGTGTTGCCTGTAGGTTTCGAGACCCTAAGTTTGAAAAAAACCCTTTTTGATCAAGTTATTGACTCCTTTAGTATTTTTGGATCCTGGCGGCATAGTAAGATGAAGCGTCCCGGACAAACATTACATGTCCACGTACATGAGACCATTTCCCTGATTGGCTAGCAGGTGTCAGTATCTCTCACTATAGTGAATATCCAAATTACAACAAGTTGTTGATGATATGTTGATCACCATACAAGAAGACTTAATATTTTCTAAGTACTCTTACTCGCCTCGTATCTGGTACCCCTTTACCTTATGCTTCTATGACTTATGTTTTCTCCTACCCTTCAAAACTTAAAGATGATGGAGCTTCAACTTTGCCACCACCGAGGACTTCAAGGACCCTAGGATTAAAAATCTAGTTTGTTCAAACTTTCTAGAAACTAAACATCTCATCTTAATCTTTCTCATATCCTCTTATCTATTATTCACATTCAAAATCTTCTTCTCTTATTATAGATGACCTACCTCTTGTTTTCCATCAAGACATGATTGGTGATAATCATGCCAAGAGGTGCAAGCAATAGTTTTCACATGACCTTTTGGTTTCAACATGAAGATCTACACTCAAGACAACTGAAGAACTTGGAGATATACCTAGGATTCACAACAATCGAAAACACCTCAAGACATTGAAGAGACTCAATAATATATAGATGAGACCACCAATCTAGTGAGTTTACTACAACAACGTTATTGTGTTAGTGTACTGATCATACCAATAAGTGTGGTATGGCAATATTAGTTGTTTGCTAAAACCCTGTGGTTTGGTGTGAAAAAAATGCTTGTTAGTTATTGTTTGTAAGATGAGTTTCCTTGATCTGCTGTGTTGAGTAGGAACCTTCCTTGGATCTTTCTACATCTCTACTCATCTATGACTAAACCCAGCCAGATACCTAGCTAGAAAGACAACAACCATGAGAAGACCACAACAAGATGGAAAATGGCCAAAGACATCAAAAGACCAAGTTGAGAGTGGCCTCAGGACTTTTGATTGTCCCAAAGAGTGACCCCTCAATGTCAAATAAAGTTAAGAAGAACCAGTTACTCTGCAACCCTACAACAAAGGAATTTCTACTCAAGCCATCTAGAGTCAAGCTACACAATCAATCCATGAGATTATTATACCCACAAAGATTACTTTTAAGGGTGGTAGCCACCTAGTTGCAATGGAACCCAAGTAACCCAAACCAATCTTTTTTCTAGACTTCCCAAATCTCTGGACGAGATTTCATGGTAGTCTGTAACATCCCTGATTTTTGGAGAAATTAAAAAATCACAATTTTTTTTTGTTTTCTACTAATGCAAGCCACCAAAAACAAATAAAACACAGCACAAAAAGAAATAATATAGCTTTTCCTAAAGTATTGGAGATTGCTAATCTAATTTTGGCCTCTATTTTATTAACCCCAAAATTGTTTCCAAATAAATAGTTTGCAAAGTATTTCAAATTTTAAAATAGTCTCATTTTGTTTTCGAATGTTTCCATGGCATTAGCACTCAATATTCTAGGCCTCAAAAACATTTTAAGAGACCGAAAGTAATTATGTTTTCTAAAATGATTTATCTATAATTTAAAGATTATAATTTTTTTTAAAAAGGTTTACTAAGAAAACAATGTTGATATGTTTCAACATTTAATATTATAACATGTAGTGTTTTCCAAAATTTTGTTAAAGCGAAAAGGGATTTATTGAACAGTATTTTCAATAGACATAAAGTACCCCATAAAATTTAAACCCCTTTTGAAAACTCAAAATTTAAATATGTTAGAAACAACACAAGATAGTTTCGATATGAAAGGTTTTATTTTTACAAAACCATAGAAACAAATTTGAGTTCAATTGGACTTATAAAATAAAATATATGCCTTATTTAAGAAAACTAAAAAATATAATTTTCAAAAACTTTTGAGCCTTGAAAACAGAAGGGACATCTTGATCATTTCATATGTTTCCACACTTTGCCAAAATGACTAAGTCACTTAAAACTGAATTTTCTGAATTTGTTTTTAACAGAGATTTGGGGGGATGATTTTGTTTGATTTGCTGCATTTTAGACAGTGCCACTTTGCCAAACCTACTGCCCTATGTATCTTCTCACTTTGGATGCCCTTTTTGCGTTTAGATTGGACCAGAGAGGGAGTGGGATGAGAGATTTCTGAGAGGGTACAGAGAGAGGGAAATGGGGGGGAGACAGGCCGCGGGCACACAGTGCATGGTCACTATGGCCACATCGCGCCTCCACCTCGCCTCTCCTTGACGTCGTTGCACCACCAAGGGCCCCCTCTACCTCCTAGACATTCGCAGCCGCCAGTGCACGTCGAACAAGCCCGGGCAGCACGCGCCCGTGCTCACCGCGACACACCCGAGCGCACCGCACTGCCCCGACCACCGCGCCATGGCTATAAAGCCACGGGCTAGCAGCCTTCTCGCCACACCGCCCCACTCCTCCACCGCAACCACCTGGACAAGATCCACGAACCCCGCGAGCTCTCTGTGAGCACCGCGGGCACGTTTTTCGCCGCCGGCCACCGCGGACCACACGTAGAGGTGGAGCTCACTCCGAGCACCACCACCCCTCCCATTAAACTCCATTGCACTTGCCGTACCCCGTGGACGCGCCCTGACCTCCTACCGCGGCCATTCGTTTGTAGAAGCTGCGCCACCGTCGTCGGACCCGCCGCGACCGCGCTACTTCACGACGTCGATTGGAGCCACCCGGGATGCCAGCGACCGTACCCCTGCACTGCTCCGAGCCCCCGCAACCTCCTCGACCCATAGTGACTGCCTTGCAAGCCCCCACAGTGAGAAATCGAACAGACCCGCCGTCGTCGTGTTTTCCGTTGAGAAAAAGAAAGGCAGAGGAAGGAGACGGCCACAGACCGTCGATCCGTAGATCAACGGCTCCGCTTGAACACGAGCGTTTTCCGCGTTGTGCATGCGTCCACGAGTGAAGTTGGGACCTTGGCACTCTTAGTTGGGCCGCACAGTTATAAAGCCAGCCCGCGCCTGTGTAGTTTTATTCCTTTTTAAAATAACAGAAACTTGATGCTTTACTTTTGGTCTGTTAAACATATAATAAGTAGAAATAAAATTCAACCAAAAATCATGAAAGTATCTAGACATTTTCCAAACCACATCCAACTTATAGATCTAGTTTTAGTGCACTATTTTTGCAGTAGTGAGTTAAATGCCAGAGACTGTCTGATAAATCATTTTGAGCATAAATTTAAAAATATAAATCATTTTTTGTCAAACCAAATTGTTTTGAGTATCCCTTGACTATATCTACCAATGGGACTTGGCCTTGCATCAAGTAGAGTTGTTTATGGAAAATTCTATCCATTTTCGTAAAAGTCCAATAGGCATTTCTAGGATTTTTTAGGGAGTTAAAAATGATTTTTTAAGTGGATCAAATTGTATGAGATTGTGTATGATCAGATCTATGTAATCCTGTCTTGGTGTGATTTTTAGAGCTCTATATTCTTTATGGCATGCATTTCCAGAATTATCACTTTTCTGTTATTATTAAATTTTGTGCAAATAGATTTAAATAAATGCTTGTGTTATGGAATCTTGTTTCTAGCATGTGTAGATGTGTTGCTCTCTGTTATTATGATGTTTTCTTATAGTACAAGTATGTTAGGAAGTTTTTTCATGTTTGGAAACAAATAGGAATAGAGAATAGTCTAGGATTGTTTTCTAGTATTTTATTGAATAGAATTTGTGAGCAAGTATTGTTATGTTTAATACCTAGGTTTTTGATGTTCATATGTTGAGTCCAGTACCATTTTGGTACTGATTATAGAATGGTATCACCTATGTTAGCTTGCACCTTAATTTATAGGAAAGCATGTGTACCATTGTTTGGTTTATTTAACTATGTTTTTTTCACTAGTATGAGTAGTTGTGTGATGTTTGCTTTGGTAGATTATTATTTTCTCAAGTGAGACCAGAGCCATTGTGACCTCTCAATGCTTTGGTATGATAGTGGAACACCCATTGATTCCATTGCATTTTGGTTAGGAATATAATTTCCCTACCTACACATGTTTGTTAGTGGCATTTATCACTATGTGTGTGTTTAGTATTTTCCACCAAGGAAAATGGACTATTGCTCTACTTGTTTTGTTGAAGTGTTTAGTAATGCTTTGTGACTCATAGTATGTTTAGTGAGCTACCCTTTTGATGTGTTGTTACCTTGGCAATATCATGTTAAGGAGTGATTGAAAATTGTTTTTGATTAAATTGAGTGTTTGTACTAATAGAAGTATTTCCTAGTGTTGAGGATTTTGTGTGGGTATAAATTCCCTTGAGTGGTTTAATTTTAGAAAGTGTTTGTTGGAGAATGTATTGAGTGCATAGCTACTGATTGTATAACATGTTACTTTGATGCTTGTTATTTGATTGTTAGGAAAGCATGTATTATTAGACTTGGTTGATTCTTGCTAAGTAGTTGTTTTCATGGGATTAATTTTAGTATAATTATTTACTAGTATGTGTAAGGTTTATGTTCTGTTTATGGGTATAATCATGTGGATGACAAGAACTCCCTATAGATACTATGGGAGGAGCGATGAGGATGACAAGCCTATAGATGTCACAGAAGACTTTGTCTTTGCTCGTCATTTCCAACACATGGAGGGACAACTGCACAACACCCAGTTCGCCCTTGATAGTCTCAGACATGAATTCGACATCCGAGGAAGGGAGATATTCCATCTGGAGAAAAACCTAAGAGTTTCTTCGGCTACTGAGTGTCGTCTTGGAGCACAAAAGAAGACCATGAAGTACGTTGACTCCCACCTTTGTGCAAAAGTGAGAGACCTTCAGTTTCAGCTTGCAACCTACAAGACCAGAGTTGGAGAGTTGGAGGAGGAGCTACGCGCATCCTCGAGCACTTAGGATTGTTGTAGGTTGTTAGGAGTTGTGTTGTTCCAATCCAAGACGTTTGTTAGTGTTGTGTGAGTCTGTTAAGAACTATGTGTATGCTAGATGTATTATAAGACCTATGATTTTGCTATGTGAAACCTAAGTTTGTGTTATGTTTTCTGGAGACTCTGTTTTATGTGTATGATGGTTTATGTTTGTGATTGAGGTTTACCTCTTGGATACTTGTCCTTGTTGTTGTGTTATCTATCGTTCTCATCTCTCTTATGAGCCGGTTTGTTTCCCAATTTTTCAAAACAAAACCACCCTTTATCTGCTCTCATCTTATACCTTTCTTTTCTTTAGTATGGCCAGTGATTTACCTCCACCACCTGAGCCAGCAGTTGCTCAACCTTTTGCACTGATAATGGAGGACCGTAAAGCCGCCTATGCAGACCGCAATGCCACCCTTGCTGCCCTGTAGCACCTGACTCAGCTTAGCATCATCAATGCTGAGAATAATGTTGTCCTTATGAAGGAACACCAACGCCTGCTTGCTGGTGAGAATCACAAAAGGAAGATAGTGACACCAGGAGAACCTAGTTTGCCTAGGACTCGCAGTACTTTACCTGCGATGCCACCACCCTCAAGGAAGCGTGTGAATGTCAGACGTAAAACCACAGGTTGCTTTACTTGTGGAAAGGAAGGACACTTTGCTCGCGAGTGTCCCCTAAAGAATAGTGTTCTATTTCATCCTGATGAAACCCGAGAGACCCAGGGTCCAACCCTGAAGAAGCGAAAGAGTTTGATAAGGGAACATCGAGACCAAGAAGACGTTAAGGAAGTACCGGAGGCTCATGCCCTAGTTATTGGTACGTTTTCAAACCAGATCTGTGACCTCCCTAGTTTTTGTTTGACTTCATGCTCTGAGAAATCCGACGTGATTGAACACTAGTAGTGTCTCGTTGGACTAGTAAAAAGTATCTTTAAAACTAACAACACTAGTGTACTATATCTAACTCTAGCTTAACACCTAACTAAGTTTTAAAAATTACTAACTTTCTTTTCTAAACCAAGGAGAAGGGTGCCGTAGGATGTTTCTTAGTTGTTTGACAGAAAGGGGAAGTTAAAGAGAATATAGGAGTTTTGAGATATGATTTTACTAGACAATAAGATCTCTTGTGTATCTATTTTGGGGAAAAACCAGATCTTATGATATAAGATTGTGGAGATGAATTTGAGGTTTAAAATAGGAGGCAAAGTTTGGGGAGAATATGAGAATTATTTGAGTTGAACCAATGATAGGTTATGGTATATATACTCTGGGGCTAACCAGTTGTGGACCCCAAAACTTTGGAAGTTATCTAGAGCTAAATATGTAACATAGATGAAATGATTGGAGGTTTAGAAATTTAGGTGGAAACTATTGGATTTTTAGGAAGCACTTGCCAAATGATGAAGGTTGGATTGATTAGGAGCAGAATATTGAGAAGAATTTGTGGTATTGGAATGAAGAGGATAAGGGATTCTCATACTGGATTTTCGTAGAGATATCGATTGTAGTAGAAAGGTTATGTTGGATTGGTATAGGCTTTTCGACTTTTGATAAAAGACAGATTGGAGGAATATTGGATTGTCATATGTAGGAAGGATAATTGTTGGACATAAAAGAGTGAATTTTTGTATTCTAGGAAGATCAATATGGCTTGGAGATAGTAGATGGATATTCTTGGAGATATATTTTCGGAGCTTGTCACGCTCTGTTGGGATTGTTCTTAGAGGAATGGCTTAGCATCGATGATGAGATAGGAGTTTGGAGAGTTTCGAAAGATTTATATAAGTAGTCATAAAGTGGATCATATCCCTAAATGATGGGTACATGATGGTTGAAATTTTGGTTTAGCATTAGCAATATGATTTAGGAGAAAGTAAGTTTTGAGGGGAAAAATGATACGAGACTTGCTTTTCTAAGTGTAGGTTAGATTAAGAAAAGGATAATGGACCACCCGGAGATTTAGGAAAGGAGCAATGGAAAGCTCACGTTTAAGAAAGATTGGTGGATACCCGATAGATTGAACTATATAATGATGAGAGAGTTTATGCCCCAAAAGAATATGATAGTGGAATGATAATCCTAGCTTGATATCCCAGTGATGGTTCTAATAACTAGAGTATAGTGGCAGCCCTATCAGAGATATGGATTGGAAACTAGTAGATCAATGTATAAAGAATAACGCCTGGATAAATCTTTTGGTTTTGAGGAGCAATAAGTTCGAGGTTTAGAACATGGCACCCAAACCTTTGGAAAACTAACCTACCGGTAGATTGTTGGTAAGATTAATCAAAGGGGGGAAGCACCTATGCTTAATGTTACTAACCACCTAGTAGCTATTTTTGTAGACTAATGTTCTAACACTCTTGTCTTGACCACACTCTCTTTTTGCCTGCTTGCGAATCTCAGGACGAAATTCATTTAAGGGGGGAAGATCTGTCACACCCCAGTTTTTGGATCCTTGTACTGTAGTTAAAGGAGATAAAAATGTGGGCCAACAAATTTTTTCTTTCAACATGTTTGTGTGAACCAACATGTGTATGTTACAATAGTCATATATGCAATGCAAGAACTGTTTCATTTTAAAACCAATACAAATTTTTCCTGAAAACACTTTTATGTTTTTTCTGATGTTTTTCATAATGTGACTTGAGTGATTTTAATTCCAAGACTTGGCTCATGTTTTTTTTCATCTTGACTTAAACTTTTACCTTTGTTGGATCCAAGAAAAAAAAATGGAAATTGAATTATGGAGGCTTTCTTTTAATTTTTCTATTAAAACTTTTCCCTGAAAACATAGCCAAGTACTTGTTTTCCACTCTTGTTTTCAATAGTTTACAATATTCCATTTTGTGTTTTATTGACTTATATTTATTCTCTGATATGTGGACTACAAAACTATAAGCTTGGTTTCATTTTTGGAATAATAAAACAATCAAATTCATGCTTGTTTTTGTGGAAGAAAAACAAGACAGAAAAAGGGATTTTTCGAAAACAGAGAAAAACAGAAAGTAGCCATTTTCCCACTTTCTTTTCAAAGCCTTCCAATATTCCAAATTTGTTTTCAAAATATGTTTATGAAAGTACAAATCATGTTTAACAATCTCTATCTTGGAAAACAAATTATGGAAAACTTTTGAGCCTTGAAAACTGAAGGGACATCTTGATCATTTCATATGTTTCCACACTTACTGAAAACTGAATTTTCTGAATTTGTTTTTAACCGATATTTGGGGGCATGATTTTTTTGATTTGGTGCATTTTAGACAGTGCCACTTTGCCAAACCTACTGCCTTATGTATCTTCTCACTTTGGATGCCCTTGTTTGCGTTTAGATTGGACCGGAGAGGGAGTGGGATGAGAGATTTCAGAGAGGGGACAGAGAGAGCGAAATGGGGGGGGAGGGAGACAGACCGCGGGCACACAGTGCACGGTCACTGTGGCCACGCCGCGCCTCCACCTTGCCTCTCCTCGACGCTGTTGCACCAACCAGGGACCCCGCTACCTCCTAGACTTTCGCAGCCGCCCAGTGCACGTCGAACAAGCCCGGGCAGCACGCGCCCGTGCTCACTGTGACACACCCGAGCGCACCGCACTGCCCCAACCACCGCGCCGTGGCTATAAAGCCACAGGCACGCAGCCCTCTCGCCACACCGCCCCAATCCTCCACTGCAACCACCCCGACAAGATCCACGAACCCCGCGAGCTCTCTGTGAGCACCGTGGGCACGTTTTTCGCCGCCGGCCACCGTGAACCACATGCAGAGGTGGAGCTCACTCCGAGCATCACCACCCCTCCCTTTCACCTCCTCCCGTGGCCATTCGTTTGCAGGAGCTGCGCCACCGTCGTCGGAGCCGCCGCGTCTGCGCTGCTTCACGCTGTCGATTGGAGCCACCTGGGATGCCAGCGGCCGTACCCCTGCACTGCCCCGAGCCCACGCAACCTTCTCGACCCATCGCGACTGCCCCGCAAGCCCCCACGGTGAGAAATCGAGCAGACCCGCCACCGTCGTGTTTTCCGTTGAGAGAAAGTGAGAGAGAGGAAGGAGACGACCACGGACCGTTGATCCGTAGATCAACGGCTCCGCTTGAACGCGAGTGTTTTCGGCATTGTGCGTGTGCGCACGAGTGAAGTTGGGACCTTAGCGCGCTTAGTTGGGCCACACAGTTATAAAGCCAGCCCGCGCCTGTGTAGTTTTATTCCTTTTTAAAATAACAGAAACTTGATGCTTTACTTTTCGTCTGTTAAATATATAATTAATGGAAATAAAATTCAACCAAAAATCATGGAAGTAGCTAGAAATTTTCCAAACCACATCCAACTTGTAGATCTAGTTTTGGTGCATTATTTTTGCAGTAGTAAGTTAAATGCCAGAGACTGTCTGATAAATCATTTTGAGCATAACTTTAAAAATATAAATCATTTTTTGTCAAACCAAATTGTTTTGAGTATCCCTTGAGTATATATACCAGTGGAACTTGCCCTTGCATCAAGGAGAGTTGTCTATGGAAAATTCTATCCATTTTCATAAAAGTCCTGTAGGCATTTCTAGTATTTTTGTAGGTAGTTTAAAAATGATTTTTTAAGTGGATCAAATTGTATGAGCATGTGTATCATTAGATCTATGTAATCCTATCTTGGTGTGATTTTTTGAGCTCTAGATTATTTATGGCACACATTTCTAGAATTAGCACTTTTATGTTATTATTAAATTATGTGCAAATAAATTTAAATAAATGTTTGTGTTATGGAATCTTGTTTTTTAGCATGTGTAGATGTCTGGCTCTCTGTTATTATGATTTTTTCTTACAGTACTAGTATGTTAGGAATTTTTTCATGTTTGGAAACAAATAGGAATAGAGAATAGTCTAGGATTGTTTTCTAGTATTTTTATTGAATAGAATTTGTGAGCAAGTATTGTTATGTTTAATACCTCGGTTTTTTATGTTGATATGTTGACTCCGGTACCATTTTGGTACTGATTATAGAATGGTATCACCTCTGTTAGCTTGCACCTTAATTTATAGGAAAGCATGTGTACCATTGTTTGGTTTATTTAACTATGTTGTTTTCACTAGTATGAGTAGTTGTGTGATGTTTGCTTTGGTAGATTATTATTTTCTCAACTGAGACCAGAGCCATTGTGACCTATCAATGCTTTGGTATGATAGTGGAACACCCACTGATTCCATTGCATTTTGGTTAGGAATATAATTTCCCTACCATACACATGTTTGTCAGTGGCATTTATCACTATGTGTGTGTTTAGTATTTTCCACCAAGGAAAATGGACTATTGCTCTACTTGTTTTGATGAAGTGTTTATTAATGCTTTTTGACTCCCAGTATATTTAGTGAGGTACCCTTTTTATGTGTTGTTCCCTTGGGAATATCATGTCAAGGAGTGATTGACTATTGTTTTTGATTAAATTGAGTGTTTGTACTAATAGAAGTATTTCCTAGTGTTGAGGATTTTGTGTGGATATAAATTCCCTTGAGTGGTTTAATTTTAGAAAGTGTTTGTTGGAGCATGTATTGAGTGCGTAGCTACTGGTTTCATAACATGTCACTTTGATGCTTGTTATTTGATTGTTAGAAAAGCATGTATTATTAGACTTGGTTGATTCTTGCTAAGTAGTTGTTTTGATGGGATTAGTTTTAGTATAATTATTTACTAGTATGTGTAAGGTTTATGTTCTGTTTGTGGGTATTTATAATCATGTGATGCTTGTTTAGATAATGCATTCTTGTAGTGTTGATTGCCTCTCTATTATTGTATTAGTTGTACCCCTAGAAATAATGAGTTGCTCTATTATTATTGCCTTTCTATTTTATGGTTGTATGTTTATCCTAGCATGTTTAGTATGTTTCCACTCTTGTTATTAGGGCATATCTATTTTAGTTTCTAATTGATATTGGTTGTGGAATACATTATTCTCCTATGGCATGCTTATGTAGTAATCTTTCATACTAGTATGATATTAGTGAACCCATGTTATTATTCTATTTTTCCAGCTATATTATCTCATGTGATTGTTGTGTTCTAGAGTGTGTCTTATGACTTGTTACAATTGGTTGAGCCACTGGTTTGTTTAGTTATATTTATGATTGATTGATTCTTTAGTCTTTGTGTAGACATGAGCATAGTTAGTAACTATCTTATTCATTTGTGTTTTGCTTTGTTAGTTGGAATATTCTGAGTGATTACTTTAGCATGAGTATTGTACTAGTGCTATGGTTGTGTTCAGTAGTATCTTGTTATCTATGCATTAGGTTACTGGTAAACTTGTTTAGTGATGCTTGCTTGTGTTGTTGTTAATACCCACTGCCATGGGTATTGCTTTGAATGTTTGTTACTAGTTTAGTAGTCTCACCCTTGAGACCAAAGGCTATTTTAGCTTCTTAAATGTCTTGGTATGAGAGTGGTACACCCACCCAACCTATGATATTTAGGATGTGGAATATGGTTTCCCAGTCATAAGTATTCTAGTGATAGCATTGGTACCATGTGTGTTTGTGTGGTGGTTTTCTCGATAACTTTTGAGTGATTGCTCTAGTATAGATTTGTTTGCTGTATGTGTTGCTTTGTATTATTGATTGCCTTCATTTGGTTCTGAGTGTGTGTATTTATTCCTTTATGGCGTTAGAAAACAAAGAAGAAGAAGAAGAAGGAGTTGTAGAGTCGTGAGTCAAGTTCGAGCTACTTCAAAGCCAGGGACACAAAGAGTTTCAAGGCAAGCCATCCTGATGCTTGCTACTACACTTATCATTATCTATCATGCATGTTTTACTTCTGAAAATGTTACAAAACTTTGATTATCAAAACTATATTTGTGTGGCTACTACTACTATTAATATTATATAAGCTATTGTCATGCCAGTAGTTGAAACTTGGTGTTACCAAGCCCATAGCCACCATATGGTATTATTACTACCAAAAGTATAAGTCCCGAAGTGGACACCATAAAAATATGACTTTTGCAAAACAAAGGCTTTATGAAAAACCGGGTGGAAAGGCGGAGCCTTATCCACAAGAGAATTGTGAAGTGGTCATTTTTGGAAAAAGGTGTTTTCAAAAATGACACATAACCTAGTCTTTGCCGGACAACCTTTATCGTACTGCCACTCTACCCCAACACGGGCACAGGGCTTAATTTGAAACTTGTTCTTGTTAGCGTGTTCTCTGTATCAATTTGCTATAAGGGACGGGATCCCTCGAACCGAAATGTCGCCAAGTTATGAAACGCGTGGCATACAAAGTGTGGGATTAAGTTCTCCTCCGGCCGCAACAGTTGGGTCTCCTGCATTGCGATGTGGGAAAGGGTGCCGGGGAGATTAAACTCAACTGAAGAGATAGTCATTTACTAGCTTGAACATAGTGTACGGTTAGGATCAGTTATCTGATGTTCACATACTATTGATATAGTCCGTGGTTGTTCATGGCAGATGTTCTGGATCTTTTGGACTGTGTACACCTCTACAGAGTCAAACTATTCTGAATAGCCGTGTCCTCGTATATGGACAGTTGAATGGCCATGTAGCTAGCATTGTGTCAATGTTTTCAAAGAGTAGTTTTGAAAAGGGGTTTGAACTTGTGAAGTACTAAAAGAAGGAACCTTGTACCAGTAAGGTACGGATGAAGAAAAGCTGGAAGTTGTTTTACAAGAATTTTTGCAAAGAAAAACTTTCCTTTCTAAACAAAGTTTTACAAAAAAAATCTTGTACATGCAATATCTACAAGAGAAAGAAAACTATATTATTTTCTTTGAAATATCTTCTTCAACAAAGATATAGAGATGTCAAAATCAACCATGATGTATCTTTCATATATCGTGGGTAGTGAAGCCTATGTATAGCCTACCCACTCCACCATATAAGCATACTTGCATTCTATAAGCTTCATGAAGGATGTCTTGCAAAGTACATTCAAATGTACTCATATTGGTTTCGTACCCGGTATCTACTTGCCAGACTTCGAGGAGGAGGCTCAGGAGGATATCTACAAGGAGGAGTACCGCGTTGATGGCCCTGCGAACTAGGATCGTCTCCTAGTCAACAGCATGTAGGTTAAGGCGTGACTTGGGCTGTACTACGTTGTGTGTTGTTTGTCTTCCGCTGTGTGTGTTGAATTGCCATCCCTGCGTGGCAGTTGTGTTAGACTTGGTCATGTAAACATTTCCCTTTTGTAAGACCTTTCTATAATTGTGTAATGGATGATGTAGCTGTATGCCAACTTGATATGTTGTTCACGACTGGTGTGATATGGGATCGTGAATGTATGCATATCGGAGGTCCTTGAACAGTGGTTCTGGGGGCCTTACAGATTCGGTTTCTGAATCTAGCTTTCCTTCAATCGCAGCAAGAATAGATTCGGTTTTCGAGCTTGTCGCCTGATTGCCGGATTCCGGGGCATCCACCCTTTTTGTGGGCTTGTTGTTTTTTGACTTTTCCACAGGATTTTCAACTTCCGTGTTTTCGACGATCTCTTATTGCACCATTCCTAGAAAGTGTGATCTGGGGGTAGACATATCCTGAGAGGCAGCATACCCAGTCATGCTTTGGCGATATGTAGATAATAATTGTTAGTATTCCCTAATGTATGAATAAGGCAGATCTATTCCAAATCCGGCACTAAAGCTGTCTTCTACTGGGAATAGGGTGGGTGGGATAAATTTACTTCCACCACGGAAACCCATTGCTTCTGCCGTTAAGCCTATGAAAACGTTAGTAGATCCAATAGGAAGGATGCAAGCACTTACTAGGTGATTCCATGCCGACAAATAGGATCCATTGTCGATGAAGTGTCCGACGTTTTCGTCGAATTCCAGGATTCCGACAGTTATTGTGCTGCCGAGTATCCCCGCTCGGAATGTGACTCCCAACGCCGTTGGCCGCACAGTGGGCGCCAACTATCTAGTGTTCTTAGTTAGGTTCATGACATGGGGTGCCATAAGCCTGATAGTAGAGTCGTGGGCGGAAACGTAGGGGAGTGCCGAGAGGCGAGGACACAGTTTACCCAGATTCGGTACGTCGCAACTAAGGCGGCGTCCTACTCCTGTAATCTCACTAAATCAGGGCTGAAGCCTGAAGTATACAAAGTACAATGTCAGTATAGGGCTTCGCTATCTCGGCGAGGTTGTACTCTCGTCGATCTAACTTCTAGATTCTGTTGAGTGGCTCCCTAGGGCAATATCAATGGTGTTTATCACCGAAGGAGTACACGTGCAGATGGCCACCCAGGAACAAAGATATTCCTAAGTCCCTCTAAATCTAGTAGCTTCCCGTGTAGCCTTTAGTCATATGGGCTCTGTCTTGATCAACTAAGTTGAATGAACTCGCCAGTCTTAGAAGCAGATGTAGCATAACTATAGGTGGAACGAAAAAGCCAAACGGTGGTGGAATTTCTTCTGAAAGATCTCGTCTCAATCTTCTCCTTTCCTTAATGCACTCGGGGTGTATAGGATGTTTGGGTTGATTTTGAGTCTAAGGGTGAAAGTGCACAACCTCTGCAGAGTTAGAAACTATGATCATAGTCGTGTCCCGGGTAATGGACGACTTCGAGCAGCTGGACAAGGATGGATAGAAGAATCTCAACACATTTTGAAATACATAAAATTTTGCCAAGGAAACATTAGTTGTGGCGCACATGGGCTTTATCCCATGGTGCCAATCTTTGAAAAGAAAATTCTTTTTCCAAAGTGTTAGGAGAAAACTTGATTTATGCAAACTTAGCCAAAGCTCCACTCAGCCAAATATGAATGTAGTTATAGTATTGCCATTTATATCCACCATAGTGTTACTTGCCAATACATTAAATTGTATTGACCCCCTTGTTGCCACATATTCCAATATACATATGGAACAGATGACGAGTGAGGTTTCATTCAGGATCTCGAGTCTAAAACCAACATGTCATTTCCCGTGGCACATGATTGAAGACGAGGCTCTTTGAAGTACTATGTTTTACACAATAACTCCATGTTTCCTGCTAGTCTTATGAAACTATGCAAGTTGTAAAGACTGAATCATGCGATATAATAGATTTTGACGCATTTGCATGATATTGCACTTTGTACTGTGGTGCTAGCATTTGATCCGGGACTAGCACAATAACACAGGGTTCTTGCATTATTTAAATGTGGGAACGCTACAACTTCCTCTTGTCTAGTGATCCCTTTCAGCTGTGTGATACTTTCTTCCATTGACAATCCAAACCCCCCATAATTTTTTCTTAGCCATAACATCTTGGTGTCGGGAACCAATGCGAAATGCTTAATCTTTTAAAGTGCGCAAATAATACGATGATCTTCTAATTTTTGGTACCATTTGGCTTCATCATAACAAAAAATACGATGGTTGTTTGACGCTTTCAATGATTTTATTACTGTGCTTGACGCTTAAATAATATTTAATCTACTTTGCGCAAATGATTGTCTTTTAGTATTGATTCATTAATAGTTCTTACTTTCATGTTCCAAAGAGTTTATACATTACTCATTTGGTGCCAACAATTAATTTCAGCTTTTGTTCATTTGATCATAGTTTGCATGCATTAAATTACTACTTGATAAAGATTGTGTGGGTATCATGTCACCTCAAAAATTACTTTTTATCACTTACCTACTCCAGGACGAGCAGAAGTTAAGCTTGGGGATGCTGATACGTCTCAAACATATATATATATATAATTATTGATGCTCCATGCTTGTTTGATTTGTGTTATTGCATGTTTTCTACATGTTTTCCTTTGTTTTCCGCATGATTCATGGACTAACCTATTAACAAGATGCCTAGAGCCAGTTTCTATTTTTTCTTGTTTTTGTTTTTCAGAAAAGCTCCAAGGAAAATATTCGCCAGCTGTCCTAAAAATTTACGAGATTTATTTTTTGACCGAAACAAAGACGGAGTCCAAAGGAGATCCGGAGAGGGTCAAGGGGGTGGCCAGGTGACCACCAGGTGCGGGTGGCTAATACGTCCAAAACTTATCTCCTTTTCCGAACACTTTTCTTATTGTTTTCCTCTAAACTGGTGAGTTTTGGATACGACTAACACGGACTAACGCAGTTTTTCAGCAGAAATACCTTGGTGTCTCGTTTTTGTGCAGAAAAATCAATTTGGGGAAAATGCCCAGAAAAGACCCTATTGAGCTTATATCACCAGAAGACCCTAGGAGCGAGAAGGAGACCCGGAGAGGGGCCAGGAGGGGGCCAAACCACCCCTGGTCGCGACACCCCCTATGCCGCGCCGCCTGGCGGTGTGGGACCACTAGGCACCCCCACGGGCTCCCCTTTCGACTACATATGCCCCGTAAATCTAAAACGTGAGGGGGTTCCTCATATTCCACAGAAACACAACAGAGCGCCACCGCCACCCCAAACTCAATTCGGGGATCAGAAGTTCCTGTTCTGGGACCCTGCCGAGACAACGATTCGAAGGAGATTATCGCCATCGACACTACCACTCCTTCTCCATCAACCATCCATGATTCCCCCTTCCATGTGTGAGTAAACCCCGATGTAGGATGAGAGGGATGGAAGGGATTGGATGAGATTGATTATGTAATAATGCCAGATTGTTTGGGCATAGTGCCTTGTATCCGTTTAGTGTTTTCTACCGTTGTTGCAACTTGTTATGCTTAATTCTTGTCAATAGGGCCCGAGTGCCATGATTTCAGATCTGAACATGTTATTATTTCATGAGTATAATTATGTTTCTTAATCATACCTGCAAGTTGTTTAACACATGTCATTGTCCGGAACCCGAGGCCCCAAAGTGATAAAAATTGGGACAACCGGAGGGGATGGCTGTGATGTGAGTATCACATGTGTTCATGGAGTGTTAATGCTTTGCTCCGGGGCTTTATTAAAAGGAGCACCTTAATTACTAGTAGTTTCCCTAGAGGCCCCGCTGCCACGGGCTGGCAGGACAAACGATGTTGTGCAAGTTTCTCATTGCGAGCACGTACGGCTATATTGGAACACATGCCTAGGGTTAACCTAGAACTTGGATGCTTTATTATTATTATCTGCAATGCCCATGTTATTATTATTACATGACCTATGTTATCCATGCAACGCCCATTCATCCATTCCCTCTATGCCTACGGTACTCCCATCCTGCTGTTTTCCGCGATTGCTACTGTTGTTACTATTTTACTCCTGCTGTTATTTTACTACTACTGCTGCCATAAAACTGTTACCACTGATAAATTGTTGCGAGCAAGTCTACTTGCAGGTGCAGCTGTATTTACAACTCAGTTGTTAAGGCTTATAAATATTCTTTGGCTCCCCTTGTGTCAAATAAATAAATTTGGGTTTTACTGGCCTCGAAGACTGTTGCGATCCCCTATACTTGTGGGTCATCAAGACTATTTTCTGGCGCCGTTGCCGGGGAGCTTTACTTTATTTATTTGCTCACTTGAACGTGATATTGTCCGCTGCAAGCTCTTCATCATGGGTAAGACTCGTGATGGAAAATTTCCTATATTACCATCCACTACAAGGAGAGGTACAACTCTGAACACCTCTGTTGCTCTTGATTCACCATCTGTTATGAGTAAGTTTCTTACACCACCACATGCAACGCACACTGTTACTTCGGCTGAGTCTGAAAATGCTTCTGATACTTTTGATGATGCTTCTACTGTGCTTGATGATACTGGTTCACTAGGTCCTTTCCTAGATGCTACTATTGCTAAATCCAAACAAATTGAAAATGCTGAAATTCCTGTTGAAAATACTGGTACACCTATTAATTCAACTGAGTTTATTGATGATCTTGATGAAACTTATATTGAACTTTATGATGACTTTATTGAAGAAGCTCAAGCTACTACCAATGCAAGTGCTCTTAACAGTCTTCTTGCAAGACATGCTGTTAAATACAAATCTTCTCTTGATGCTAAATTTTCTATTTCTCCCATACACATTAGAGACAAGGATTATGATTTCTCTCTAGATTTATCTTACATATCTATTGTTGAGAAGGAACCTTTTTGTGGAACTGAAAGTAAAAGTGCTATGGAACACATAAATGAGCTTTCATCTATGAGTAGTTTATTTTTTGATGATACTAAGCTGCGTACTTATTTTGTTACCAAGATTTTTCCTTTCTCATTAAAAGATGAAGCTAAAACTTGGTTTAACAATATATCACCTGGATCTATTACTAGTCCTATGGATTTGATTAATGCTTTCTTTCAAAAATATTTTCCTTGTAGCGCTCATCATGCTGTTGTGCAAGAGATCTTTGACTTTAAGCAAATTAAAGGAGAAAAATTACCTGAATCTTGGACAAGGTTTTGTTCTTTAATAAGAGCTTGCCCTGGTTATCCACTACCTAAAAATGAGATCATGGATATATTTTATAATGGACTAACTGTTCAATCTAGGACATACCTGGATAGTTGTGCTGGTTGTGTTTTCAGGAAAAGAACTCCAGAAGAAGCTGAGGAATTAATGGCTAAAATAGCCAAAAATAATGATGATTGGAATATACCTGATCCTACACCTACACCCGAGCCAACACCAATACCAACACCCAAGAAGAGAGAGATGATTGAATTAAATGATGAAGTGATGAAGGAAGCCAAGAAAACTCTTAAAGAGAGGGGTATTAAATCTGAAGATGTGAAGAATTTACCTCCTATAGAAGAATTATTTAAGCCTATTCCTCATCCATCAACAGTTGAGGTACACACTTTCCAATACTTTGATAATAGAGATATTCCCTACTCTAAACCACCTGATCAATGCTTAGATGAATTTGATAATTATGTTGTTAAGCAAGATAATTTTAATACGAGAATGCAAAATCATCTTATGAAAAACTCTAGAGCTATTGATAATTTGCATGGTATTATTGAGAGAACCTCTAATGATGTTAAAATGCTCGTTAAGCATTTTCATATGGTTCAAACTCAAATTGATCAACTTACTAAAGTGCAAAAAAGATATGCTAGCTAATGCTTCTAAAGAAAAACATGTTTGTGAAATAATTACCGGAAGTGGTATTTCTAGTCAAGATCCCTTGTATCCTGAAGGACACCCTGAAAGAATTGAACAAGATTCTCAGCAACCTAAAAATAATAGTTCTCCTTCTAAGAAAAAGAAGAAGAGACATAAAACTGTTGTAGAATCTCCTGAACCTGCTAAAGATCCTAATAGTACATCTATTTCTGATGCTGAAACTAAAAGTGGTAATGATAAAAGTGATGCTTCTGATAAAGAAGAAACGGTAGCTGAACCTGAAAAGCAAACTAAAACTGTGAAGTATACTAAGGAGGATTTCACTTCCAATAGACATGGTAAAGAAAGAGAGCCTTGGGTACAAAAAGCAATGCCTTTTCCTAATAAGAAACACAAATATAAGGAAGAAGAACATTATAATAAATTTTGTGAGTGGATGAAACCTTTGGTTTTGCAGATTCCTTTGACTGATGCTATTAAACTGCCTCCTTATTCAAAATATATGAAATATATTGTCTCAAACAAAAGGAAGATTCCTCATGAGGAAATTTCCACTGTGCTTGGTAAGGTTCCAAAGAATCTTGGAGACCCTGGTATTCCAACTATTCCTTGTTCCATTGTAAATAATTATGTTAGAACTACTTTATGTGATATGGGAGCTGGAGTTAGTGTTATGCCTTTCTCTCTTTATAAGAGATTCTCTTTGGAAAAAATTAATACCTACTGATATATCTTTACAAATGGCTCATAAATCCACTTCTATTCCTGTTGGTATATGTGAGAATTTTCCTGTTCAAGTTGCTACTAGTTGTTTGATATTAACTGACTTTGTTGTGTTGGAAATGCCTGAAAATGATAATATGTCTATTATTCTTGGGAGAACTTTTCTTAATACTGCATGGGCTGTTATTGATTGCAATCAAGGAAAAGTAACTTTTAATGTTAATGATAAAGAGCATACTGTTTATTTTCCCAAGAAGATTGATAGAAGATATGGTTTAAATTCAATTGAAAATATTGAGACCATCAAAATTAGGGAATTTCTTGTCCCATTCCAGTACCGCAAAAAAATATGAAATTATTATGATTGTACTATGTCTATCAAGGTTGAGGTAACATAATTATTTAGTGTTAAGCAAAGTTTTTCTTCATATAAAAACTATTCTCGTAACAAGACTTGATCAACCTTGGTAACAAAGTGATTTTGAATGAAGAGGACAATATTTTCACTATGTTTTCACCTTCCCCATTATGTTTTCACCATGTTTACTTATGTTATCACCTTGCCATTTTAGTCCAATCATGTTTACATCATTTATACTTTTGTTTTCACAGTGATTTCTTTTGTTTTCACCTTGCTATGTTTGTTTTCAGCACCCATAATTTTGTTTTCACAACTTCCATCTTTTTTCTTTGGATATTTTTCATTAGACTATTTTAGAACCTCTGTAGTTCTGGTTTTGGTTTTGTTTTCCACCTTCCCATAATTGTTTTCCAGGTATATAATTAATTATTGAATTATGAAAAAACCTCGAAAATAAAGTTTCTCGAAAAATTCTAGAAAAATTATAATAAATTTTTACGTTAAAAATGAGGCAGAGAGCCACCTGGGTGACCCTAGGGGGACCCACCAGTCAGGCACACGATGGGCTGGCGCGGCCTACCCTCTGGTGGCGCCTCGGCATAGTGTGGGGCCCCTGGCCCTCCACTAACTCTCTCCACTGCCAAAGTTCTCTCTCTCACCTCCCAAATTGAAAACATTTTCTGGAACCCGTGTTCTTGTTGTTCTTCCTCTGGATTTTCGATCTCCTTGCTCAGTCCATCATTTGTGCTAAAATTTGGTGTATTTGCTCTCCGGTATGTGACTCCTCCAATGATCCAAGTAGAATTTTATTCTGTAGAGTATTTCTTGAGTATTTTGGTACTGTAGGTGACAACTTATGTGAGTTGGCATGTTTGATTTGAGTTGAAATAATATAGTTTTGATGCATGTTTAGCTCTCCTATAAGTCTCTATAGTAGTTTCCACCTTATAGTTGCTTGAAATCAATTTTTGTGATGTTTGTAAAAAAATTCAGAGATGGAGCATAATGTGCATCAACTAAACCAGCATGAGTTGGAGTTGCATGAGGTCATGCCTGTGCACCATGAAGAAAAAGTGTTCCCATCGATCTATCCATGTCGGGAATTCATGTGTCTTACGGGAATTCTGTAGGAATTTTACACTCTTGTGCATAATGCAGGACTGGACTATTTCCTTGAGGATGAACCTACCCAACACATTAAACTAACCATGGCTGTGGTGCAGGATTTTCACTTTAGATGGTCCTCAACTAACCCTATGGTCTATTACAAAATTTATAACAAAGTTGTAGACTTGCCTTTCAGTGATTTTTGTGCAGCTATCAAAGTACCACAATAGGGTTCATGTGAGAAGATAAGAGGGCAGCTTAAACCACTGCTGGAATTATATGAGGAGATTTGCGAAGGCAGAAGCTTCACAGGGCAGAATGGTAAAATACGAGAAATTCAACTCCCTAGCATTCGATACTTTGCTTATTTTATTTCCAAATGTGTGCTAGCTAGGAAAACTGCCAACAAGCTGTCTGTTTATGATCTAGCTTTTCTTTCAGCCGCTTTAACTTTGGTGCCTTAATTGCTTACCGTTTCTCACTTAACCGTGAGAAGGGAGGAATTTGTGGAGGTCTTATTGCCTCCCGTTTGCTAGCTTTTTATGGTTTGGAGCCACATCCCCTAGACCTTCTGTTTCTTTTAGAGAGGTTGGACCTTATTTCTATGATTCAACATAAGTTACTCTCTACTCATGCTAACCTGCGCAATTTATCTTATGAGATAACTTTCTCCAAACAATCAAGGTGGAGAGTGAATAAATCCGATAGAGTAGTACTTTTGCCTGCACCTCTTTTGCTTAACCTTGATAGTAGGCAGGGATGGTCACTTTTAGAGAGTGAGCTGGATGCACACATCGAGCAGCAAACCCAGCATGTTGAGGACGCCGGAGAGGGGGACGATAGTGATTTCGTCCAGCCCTCCGACACTACGGGGTTTCCTTATCAGCACCTCGGCTATGATTATGCGCCAGGCGCTTCATCTTCTTCATGGGCGCCCGAGTACGACCATTCTGGGGATGACCCACCGCAGTGGGGATATTTCTCGCGCCGTGATTGATCTTCACTTAGGCCAAAATCCTAAGCGTGGGGGGAGGAACACCGACATCACACTCATCTTTATATCATGTTTTCGTCGGTTCTTTGTATATCCATATTTTTGTTTCTTTTGGTTTTCTTTCGCTTCTTTTTGTTTTTGTTGTTCTTGCTTCCCCAAACACAAAAAGACCAAAAATATTTCTGTTGTTTCTCTTTATTCGCTTCTTTAGTTTCTTTTGTTGGTTTGCTTTACTTTCTCGTTTCGGTTTAATATTCAAAAATCCAAAATATTTTTCTTTGTTTGCTTGTTTCTTCTGTTCTTGTTTTAATTCGAAAACCCAAAAATATTTGTTGTTCTTCTTTGCTTTTGTAAAGTTTGTTGTAGAGTTTACTGTACTTCCGTGTCTCCGTTGGATCTTGGTTATCATTCTATATTATCAATCCACGTGAGTGTATAGAAGTAATGATGATTTACGACAATTCAAGTCGTGGTGAGAGGCTGATATGAACTCTATTTGTTTTATTTTTGTACATATACTCATCCATGTGAACATGCTTAGTTCGTTCATGTAAGGTATATGTTATTTAATTGATTCTTAGTAGTCCGTGCTCTCACGTGTTTAGTTCCAACTTATTAATATAAGATAGCATGTCGTATGAATGTTTGCTTGCATTGTTCTATTCATAGAAGGGTATGACATTGTGGTATATCCCTCTGATTGTTTCGTTTGAATCGACTTGGCACATGCTCGCGCATGCTCATGACTGAAAACAAAAAGTCAATTAAGCCTCGATGATTTATTTTGCCTCAGAGTATTTGTATCACTTTTATGCCCCTCTTAATTTTGTTTTATCGCAAGCATGATTACGAGAGCTGTTGCGCTCTTGATTGTCGATCCCCGTCTATTTGCTAGCCTTCACCTGTACTGAGTATGAGCTCTACTCGTGCATCCAACTCCCAAAAACCAAAGTTTGCCAAATATTCCCACCATACCTACTTATATGTGGTATTTAACCACCACTCCAAGTAAATTCCTCATGTGCTACATTTGAAACCTCTAAAACTTATTCATGTTTTGTGAACCTGTTTTAGCTCATGAGGACCTAAATAGAGAATCTTTATCTCGCTTGTTGATTGGATTTCACACCCGACTAGTGGCTTCATCCGCTTATCCAATTCATAGAAGAGCCGGCAGCGGGGTGCCCAGCCCCAAATTAATACAACAAATTCTCTTCACTATTTTTGCCCCTGATATATCAGTCAAAGCATAATTGTGTAAATAAAAGAGAAAGAGGGATGACCTTCTACACCAGTTGCGTCCTTCAAATGGGAGCCGCTCTTGTGAAGTCTAGTTGGCTTGTGACATACTGTATTTTCTGTTTATCATTCGTTGACATAAGCATACACCTATCTAAAAAAAATTGTTTTCGATACCTCTGTTTAATAAAATAAAAATCTCAAGCACATGAGTGATCCATGTTTTCATCTGCGAAGGGCCTTTCTTTTACTTTTATGTTGAGTCTTCACCTTCTCACTTTATGCACTTTCTTGAGAGCATGGCTGTTATTCTTAGTGTAATGTGCTCATCCCAAAACACGGTTAATTGTGGTATAACTTTGATGCTTGTAGCTTTGACATCTTTATTTCTAGTCTTCATTTGAACTTCAGAGTTGTCATGGCATTTATGTTTTGCTCCATTATTAAGGGCAAGCGAGTACACTTTATCATACCCTATTGTGAGCATTGCAATCCTGCAGGTTGATATACTTCATGATGTCTATTATTAGTTTGTTGGCATATTTCCATGGCTTGCATAACTGCTAGGTGACCTTTATCTTACATACATCTTATTATGAATTTCTTAAGCACCTGATCATATAGCGAGTATATTTACATCATATGAAACAAATGTGTCCGTAAAAGTTTTTTATCGCACTTAGTTGTCACTGAATTTCTTGAGGACAAGCAATAAGCTAAGCTTGGGGGGGGGGGGGTTGATACGTCCAAAACGTATCTCCTTTTCCGAACACTTTTCGTATTGTTTTCCTCCAAACTTGTGAGTTTTGGATACCACTAGCATGGACTAACGCTGTTTTTAGCAGGATTGCCTTGGTGTCTTGTTTTTGTGCAGAAAAATCAACTTCCGGGAAAATGCCCAAAAAAGACCCCATTGAGCTTATATCACCAAAAGACCCCGGGAGCCAGAAGGAGACCCGGAGAGGGGCCAGGAGGGGGCCAAACCACCCCTGGGCGCGCCCCCTAGATTGCGCCGCCTGGTGGTGTGGGACCCCAGGCACCCCCTCGGGCTCCCCTTTCGACTACATATGCCCCGTAAACCTAAAACGCGAGGGGTTCGTCATATTCCACAAAAACACAACAGAGCGCCTACGCCACCCCAAAACTCAATTCGAGGATCATAAGTTCCTGTTCTAGCATCCTGCCGGGACGGGGATTCGAAGGAGATCACCGCCATCAACACAACCACTCCTTCTCCATCAACCATCCATGATTCCCCCGTCCATGTGTGAGTAAACCCCGCTGTAGGCTGAGAGGGATGGAAGGGATTGGATGAGATTGATCATGTTATAATGCCAGATTGTTAGGGCATAGTGCCTAGTATCCATTGTTAGTATTTTCTACCGTTGTTACAACTTGTTATGATTAATGCTTGTCACTAGGGCCCGAGTGCCATGATTTCAGATCTGAACATTTTATTGTTTCATGAGTATAATTATGTTTCTTGATTATACCTGCAAGTTGTTTACACATGTCATTGTCCGGAACCCGAGGCCCCAAAGTGACAGAAATTGGGACAACCGAAGGGGGTGGCTGTGATGTGAGGATCACATGTGTTCACAGAGTGTTAATTCTTTGCTCCGGTGCTTTATTAAAAGGAGCACATTAATTACCAATAGTTTCCCTAGAGGCCCCACTGCCACGGGCTGGTAGGACACAAGATGTTGTGAAAGTTTCTCATTGCGAGCACGTACGACTACATTGGAACACATGCCTATGGTTAACCTGGAACTTGGATGCTTTATTATTATTATCTGCAATGCCCACGTTATTACTATTACATGACCTATGTTATCCATGCAACGCCCGTTCATCCATTCCCTCTATGCCTACGATACTCCCATCCTGCTGTTTTCCGCGATTGCTACTTTTGTTACTATTTTACTCCTGCTGTTATTTTACTACTACTGCTGCCATAAAACTGTTACCACTGATAAATTATTGTGAGCACGTCTACTTTCAGGTGCAGCTGAATTGACAACTCAGTTGTTAAGCCTTATAAATATTCTTTGGCTCCCCTTGTGTCGAATCAATAAATTTGGGTTTTACTTCCCTCGAAGACTGTTGCGAACCCCTATACTTGTGGGTCATCAGTGGCCCCTAGGTTGCGTCGTGGGGGTCACCCCACCACCATGGGCACCGCCTCACGCCACCTCTTCGCCTATAAAAATCACATTAACGCTAAAAACGTCGAGGACAGAGAAATTTTCCATGAAACAGATACAGAGGCGCCGTCACCTCGAAAGTCCAATCTATGTCTTCTAGAGTCCTGCTCCAGCACCCTTCTGAAGAGGGGGATCATCACCAGAGGCCAAAACATCGCCATGATTGCCTCCAGACAGATGCGTGAGTAGTTCATCTCGGGACTACGGGTCCATATCAGTATCTAGATGGTGTTCTCTCCTCTTTGTGGTTCCATATTTAGATCGTGTGAGCTTCCCTACACGATCAAGATCACCGTTATGTAATTGCTACATATTGTGTTCGTTGGGATCCGATGAACCATTGAAATTATGATCACTTTGTGCATGTCTTTTTAAGTGCTTCACTTGTATCTTTAGAGTGTTTTTATCCTATCTTGCAATGCTCTCCGGTGTGTATGATTGCCTTGGTCAAGTTATTGTATGCACATCCAAGAGAGGGTTTATATGCTAGATAGTGGGTTCATGCCTCCTTTTAATCTGCGCTCGAGTGATAGAAACATGTAAGGTGGAGGATGTGCTATTGCCACTAGGGATAAAACAAAGGTGTTCTTGTCTACATATGGGAATTATTACTTACATTGGGTATTGTTCTTATTGCATTTGTCGGTCGCACACAAGCAATCACTTATTGCTGCAACTTAATACCAGTGAGATTTGATGGATTTCCGTCTCAAGGTGGACTTTTATTCATAGATTTTGTCGCGTGGTGGTCTATTTACCTTGATGTTATGCCTACAATGTTAGAACTCGTGAACTATATTTTTTAATAATAGTAATGTCATATGCTCACGATTTGTCAATTTCTCGGCAGTAATTTGTTCACCCAGCATGTTTATTGTTCTTAGGAGAGACATCACTAGTAAAACTATGGCCCCCAATCATATTTTCTTTATTGTTTACAATATCGTTTACTTTATTTCATCATCATTTTCTCGTTGTTCCATTTTAATTTAATATTATCCAATCATTTGACACAATTAATTCTCTAGTTTTCAGTAGGACGAGAAGATTGACAACCTTCCCAGAAAGTTGGGAGCAAGAGAGGGTTTGTGTGTATGTGCAGGTCCATGTTTGTTGAAGCGCCAGACAACAAGCAACCTACAGAGAGACTTCGAAGTCCTATTGGATTGATCACCATGGCTCCTTAACCGGGGGAATTCGCTATTTTCTACATCATACCTTCCTTTTGGGGTTTCCCAACGGGTGTGTGATTACACCAACAAACACCTACTCGAGGACGAGCATGAGTTAAGCTTGTTTTATACATGTTCTTCTATGTTTTCTATATGTTATCCTTCATTTTCCGGATGATTTCATGGACTAACATATTAAAAAGATGCCCAGAGCCAGTTCCTGTTTTCTGCTGTTTTTATGTTTTAGAAAAGCTTTGAAACAAATATTCGTCAAATGTCCTGAAAAATTACGGTGATTTTTTTTCTCGGAACAAAGACGGAGTCCAAAGGAGAGCCGGAGGGGAGCTCTAGGGCCACCAGAGGGGTGACAGGAACGACCCCCTAGGCCGCGCCGTGGGGTCAACTCGTGGCCTTGGCCACCACCTCATGTTTTCGCTTTGCCTATAAATTGGCATTAACCCTAAAAACGTTGGGGGCGGAGAAATTTTCCACGAAACAGATATAGAGGCACCATCACCTCGAAAGTTCAATCTAGGGCTTCTCAAGTCATGCTTTGACACCCTGCCGGAGAGGGGGGGTCATCACCGGAGACCTCTACATCGCCATGATTGCCTCCATAAAGATGTGTGAGTAGTTCATCCTGGGACTACGGGTCCATAGCGGTAGCTAGATGGTGTTCTATCCACTTTGTTCCACCATGCTAGATCCCTTGAGCTGCCCTACATGATCAAGATCACAGTTATATAATTTCTACATGTTGTGTTTGATGGAATCCGATGAACCATGTGTTCACGTCATATTGAGATGCTTCACTTAATATTTAGAGAGTTTTAATCTTGTCTTGCAATGCTCTCCGGTGTGTATGATTTACTTGGCCACGTTATTCTATGCACCTCCAAGAGAGGGTTTATATGCTAGATAGTGGGTTCATGCCTCCTTTAACCTGTGCCCGAGTGACAGAAACGTGTGGGAGGGGGGTGTGTTGTTGCCACTAGGGAGAAAACAGCGGTGTTCTTGTCTACATATGGGAATTATTGTTTACTTTACGTATTGTTCTTAATTCATCTGTCTGTTGCACGCAAGAAATCATTTCATTGCTGTAACTTAATACTAGCGATATTTGCTGGATTACTGTCTCAAGGTGGACTCTTAGCAGTGGTGAAGCTAGCGTAGAATTTCATTGGGCCCAGTCTCTTGTTTGTAGTGTAATTTTTTATAATAGTATTGAGAAATATAAAATTGGTAACAGATATTCTGGATTTTATTGGGTTCATTTGAATCCAATGCTTGTACATTAGCATTAACTTTGTTGCTGCAACTTAATACCAGCTAGATTTTGGGGATAGCTGTCTCAAGGTGGAATATTAGTAATAGATGTTGTCGGATGACGGTCTATTTATCTTGACGTAATGCCTACAATGTTAAAACCTGCGAACTATATCTCGTCATAATAGTATTGTTATACGTTCATGATTTGTCAATTGACTAGCTGTAATTTGTTTACCCAACATGTTTATTGTTTGTAGGAGAGACACCACTAGTGAAATTATGGCCCCGGTCGTATTTTTCTCATTAATTACAACCTCGTTTACTTACTTTTCAACATCACTTGCTCGCTGTTCCATTTTCATTTAATCATCTCCAACTATTCAATACAATTAATTATGTAGTTTTGAGCAAGACTGGAAGATTGAAAACCTTCTTAGAAATTTGAGATCTAGAGAGAGTTGGTGGTTGTATGCCAGTCCACGCTTGTTGAAGTGCTGGACAACAAGCAACCTACAAAGAGAGTTCAAAGTTCTACTGGATTAATCATCCTGGTTCCTTAACGGGGGGAAATTTGTTGCTGGACTACATTATACCTTCCTCTTGGGGTCTCCCAACGGGTGTGTGATTTCACGCCATCATTCACAGACAAACTCGTTAATATTAGATGACCATGTTTTCCTAGTCGTGGACATTTGTTATGTGGATATTAATGGAAGCACATTGTTGTTTCAAGATTGTGGCTGGGTAGACCCAAGTAGCTGAGATACTACGAGATTAGTTTTGCTAAATAGTATTGTCACAAGATGGTTATTTTGTTTGCTTCCTTAGACCATGAGAATATACGACGATGTTCACCGTAAAGATCATTTTGGTATCGTCAAGTATCGCACTAAACTGGGTGATAAAAAATGCTAGCACTAGGTGGTCTCGAAAGTGTTCTTATCATCGTGGTAGTTCAAGACTGGGAATTACTTCTCTAGATAATAGAGAGATACATCCATGATCCACTCGGTGAAATAGTATCGGTAAATAAGTCTGCGCAGACAAAGACATGACACTAGTCATGGTGATACTATAGCATGACAACAAGTAAAAGGAATGATACCAAACAACGATAATAATGTGATCAGGCGATTAAAGAGTGTAATCACGGTCTTATCATTCATCTTGTCTCGAAGTATGGATTGGTATTGCAAAGTAATAGGAACTTACATAACAACCAACATGTTTAATAGATTTTCTATAACTTGAAGGAATGAATATAACAGAGGGCCTAAGATGTCCCAGAATGTTATAAATAAATATGTTTTTAACATCAGTAGATATGGTCGATGATTTTATCTATAGGGGTCATGGGGTTCCGGAAGAGTTTCGGAGGACTTTTCATAAAAGGGGTAGTGCTGGAGGGGGGCATAAATGCCCTAGGGCTGCACCCCAATATTTGTGGGGCTGCCATGTGGGCCCCAGTGTAATACATAGGGCGCAACACACTCCCTAGTACATCCTTATTTGATTTTAGGAAGAAATAGAAAAACCAAAATTGAGAAAAAGAAATAAGGCACATTTTCGGTGGGATTGGAGAGTACTCCTGAGCCCAATTCAGATTGGACTTGGGGGAGAGGTGCGGCCAGGTTTGGGTCTCCCAAACCAACCTAAATACAAGGAATGTCCCCCTTCTTGTCCCACTATATATACTCCCCAAATCCCCCCCATTGAGACACGTCAATTGGCCTTATGCCTCTCTCTTTCTCTCTCAAAAATAGAGACCATCTAATTAGAACTTCTCTAATTGGATTAGAGCCTCTAATTAGAACATCTCTAGATTAGAGCCTCTAATTAGTGACCTTGTAATTGGTTTAAGCCTTCTTCTAATTGGGAGAGGATGATCATCTCTCGATTAGACCTAACCCTAATCTCTCTCTCCCTCCCTTTTCATGTGTTGGGATCTCTCCACCTCAATGTGAACCTACGATGTCTAGTCCTGGATGGTGAAGCGCTGCAGGATTTTGACGGGTGTATGTGTGCGAGCTCTTAGAGGGGTAACACGTGATACCCTCACTCTCTGCTAGATCCAGAAAGTGGGATATGGGGAATCGGCAATAGTCCCACCGCTAGGCTTAGCCGTGGGACTCTTCATCAGGCATCACTGACATCGTCATCAACACTACTTTCGAGCTTTGTGTCAGTATCGATCAGACCTATCCTGGCACGTACCTTCATAGTAGATCCTGTTTGTTACGTAGGACGGAAAATTTTAAATTCTTCAACGTGACCTAATAGGAATTTCTCTTTGATCCCTCCCCAACGGTGTGCAAGAGAGTCTTGGGTGCGGCTTGACGTGACTGACATGCTGTTGGAGTAGTAGTTCCTCACCCTACTCCAAAACGCAGCTCTTGAATCATCATTTCCAATCGGGGAGTCAAGTGACACCTTCCGGTAAGCATGGCACAAAGATATGCCCTCCTCTTCGCAATATGGCATCCCACTTGATTTCTTGTTACTCACCATCATCTCCACGGGATCATCCATCTTTTCCAAAGCGTCTCTCATGTTCTCATTCACCTCCATGGGGTCACTCATCTCCTCTAAGATTTGTTTGTTAGCCATCTCCTCAAATTGAAATATGAAGCAGCCGACATAACTATCCTCCTCTTTCGTCACTCCGGTGACCAAAATTCTCTAGTTTTGACATAAAGCTAACCAACCAACAATATTTTATAGGAAAAATCGCTCGCAGTCCATCACCAAAACATAGAGGGGGATGCAAATTTTACCTCAGTATTTCATTGAGCACTTGGCTAGCGTGTTCCTCGGTGGCGGCGGCGGCGGCGCTGACATCAGGAGTTGGAAGAGTTGGCGTAGAGGTGGATGGAAGCATGGTGCCGTCGTCACCCTCTTTTTATTCACCGTTGCCTCCTCATTTAGCAGCATCATGGCCTTGGTCGCCGCCTTCTCCATCCCGCTATCGGATTTTTCCCCGCCTTCACATTGGCAAGCTCCGCGTCAGCGACGGCCTTCTTCTCCTCTGTCGGCTTGGACCCGACCGGAGCAAGGGTTGTGGTCAATTTCTCCACCGCCTCAGTCGATTTCGGCGATGTTGTCGGCTGCGATGGCTGGCGAGACTATGGAGGAGGCTTTCGGTTTCATTCTAGGAAAAACTGGGAAGGGTCGGGGCCGGCGGCTGCGAGATTGCGGCTGGAGGCAGGAAGAGGTGGCGGTTGGCTGGAGTGGAGGGGGGTGAAAAGTTTTCTCCAGAGACGGCCGGTCGAGTATATTTGAGAGACCCCGGCCGAAATATAAGTGTGTCTCTAATATTTTTCCTCCTCTATCCCTTTTACAAGATCGGGTTTAAATGAGCAAACTGAAAGAGAAAGATTTATTTTAATGGATCTCCTCTTGTTCCTCAATCTTCGGAGAATGCGGCGTTGGATTAGAGAAGAAAAAAGACTCAGACAAATAGCTATTTGATTTCCTTTCGTGCCATATGCCAATGTCATAGGAATTTACTTTCCCTTAGAAGGCTGAATTGTCCGAATGTCGTTCACCCTACACCGGGGGGGGGGGGGGTTCAAAATGCCTCCAAGCATGTGAAGCCTGTGGGCGTTTTTATGAGATCGTCTAGATACCCTTAGTGTCTCCTACTTCCTATGTTTGAAAATACAAGATGTTTTAGCAAAACAACTACTCCTTCCGATCCATAAAAAGCGTCGCACATTTTGTACTAAGTGAACGACACTTTTTATAGATCGAGGGAGTACTAAAACGTCCTATACTTTTTAACAACGAAAGTAGAATGGAACAAGAACATAGACTACGCACTGCCCACATACACATATAGTGAAATACACTATTTACTTTTATACTTGAATTTGGCGAGTCAAATACAATGAGAGATGACGTGGCCGTCCTTGGCCGACAAACAAATAATGAACCGTTTAGTTGATTAATTAGCGGGTTGAGGTTTTTTCTTGTTAAAGAAAATTACACTGGTCTTGAGGTTCCCTGTAACAAGACAGGAAAGGAAAAGAAAAGGAGCACGTTGAGAGAGGAACCAAAATTGCCCGGCAATTGGTTTGGAGCTGCATCTCACCAAGCTCAATCGCGTGTCGACTACCATGAGGCGCGCGCTACGCGTAGGTTGCCTTATGCTACCGACTTTTAGGTCGCCTCGCGCGCCATCCGATCGAGCACATCTGTATCGTCCGATGAGCCGTCCCGAGAGCACAGTAATGCAGCAACCTGGCAAACTAACTCAACAACCGGCCGAGTTGCGACGCCACAATCCATGTTCTCTCCCCCCCCCCCCCCCCCCCCCGCGGCGCGACAGACCGTCTGTGGCGCCGCCGGACCCCTGTCGGACAAACCTTCTGGAGCCATGGAGCACCTACTCTGCGACATCCTTTTCCTGGAGGAGCGGCGTGGACACAGATCGCGCCACCCTGAAGCTGCGCCGCGTGGAGCAAACTCCGACCCCGTGGACTGGAATCCCGTGAGTTCTGGCTGGCAGGGAACTCCGACGAGGCTGCAAACCCCCCGCGTCTCTTCCCCGTGTCTCAACAGCGAGCTGCCGGCGGTGAGCAGGTGAATCCTGCCTCCGATCTCTGGAAGTTGCATTTCAACAAAACTTATTCACTTTTGATGCTATCGCAGAGAAAAATAGAAAATTGTAAAACTGTATCAATAATAGAAAGTTGCAATGCAGCAATCAAAAACTGTGCAGATGCAAAATTGCTCCTATCTTCTGAGATTTATGAAAAGTTGCAATTTAGCACAATATCCTCAGTTTTTATTTTTTGATGCTACACTAGCAGTTATTAGATGTTTTGTACAAAGAACCAAAAAAATGTTTGAAAAAAAGTTGCAACTGAGCAATTTCATATCCATATGAAACTTGTAGTTATCTGTTCATACCAAGCTTGATAATTATAAAATTGCACTCCAACACAAAAATCTTAGAATTATGAATATTGATGCTTCTCTGGGATTTATGAATAAAGTTGAACTTCAAAAACACCTTCTGGATTTTTGTTGCTGAAAAATTGCAATGCAGCCTTCTGATGTAACAAAAAAAAATGTTTCAAAACAAAACAAATATTGCAACTGAGCAAAATTCATATGCATATGAACCTTTTAGATATATGTTCATACCAAGCTTGCTTAAAATTAATATTGCACTACAAAAATCTTAAGATTTCTTTTCCTTGTTAACACACGTCATTTGTTGAACAACAAAAAGGAAAAAAACAACTAACACTACCTCCCCCCTTTGTTTATTTTTTGTTTCTCAACAGAGTTTTGTGGATAACTTTGCCGAGTCAGTGGCTTTCTTTGATGATGACAATTCAGCTAGTTCCGAGGATGAAACAAATGTAGCATACAAGATGTCAGATGTTGCGGGGAGTGTTAATGATGGAAACATAGATGAGGATGTGATATCACAGCCAGTAGTACCTTTTGTTGGGATGACATTTGATGATCATGAGGAAGCACACAGGTTATACAATGATTATGCATATAATATGGGATTTGGCACACGGGTTGCTAGCTCAAAGGACAGCCGTAAGAGGGGGCAAGATAAGGTTTTCATCAACCAGACCTTCGAGTGTGTGCACGCGGGGAAGACACTTGATGCACCGGAAACTACCAATAGCACTAAAGGGAAGAACAATAAACAAGCTGGGGTCAGCAATGCAGATGTCCGATACACGTAAGAGGAACATGTTGCTGTGACACAACTACAAGGCGCACATGATTGTATCGTTGCAGCAAGGGCGCTACATGATCACAACTTTCCAAGATGAACACACCCACCCGTTGGTGCAACAACTTGGTCGGCGTAGATACTACCGGTCACACAGGCAGATACCTGCAGAAGATCGAGAATTCCTGGAGTTGTTGCATAACCGCAACTTGAGAACTTCAGATATCATGGAACTGTTGGGGGATGCACATGGAGGTGATCCAAGAAAGTTGGGCTACGTGAAGAGAGATGTTACAAATAAAAGGTCAAGAATGAGGGCGAAATTGTTGCTTCGAGACGTGGAACTTACTGTTGAGTATTTTGAGAAGAGACGTGCTGAGAACCCAAACTTTTACTATGCAACACAAGTTGATAGTGATAACTCGGTATTGTCGCTCTTTTGGGTTGATGGAAGGACAAACTTGTTGTACCCAAAATATAGAGACTATGTCTTCTTTGATACAACATTTTGCACAAACCGCTACAACATGTCGTTCACAACCATTGTTGGGATCAACAACCACCTTAAGACAATTGTGTTGGGTTGCGCTTTGGTTGCTGATGAGACAACTGAATGTTTCAAATGGGTATTTGATAAATCGATTGAAGCAATATATGGACTCCCACCAGCGCACATCATGACGGATCAAGATCAAGCAATGGCTACAACTATTGGTATGGTTTTCCCAGATGCTATTAATAGGTGTTGCTTTTGGCATGTGTGTCGAATTGCAAAAAAAAAATTGGCAAACCACTCCGAGATGGTGAGCCATTTGCAGCTGCATTTTGGGCATGCATCTTTGGTACCGACACGGTGGAACAGTTTGAGAGCAGTTGGAATCATATGTTGCAATGCTTTGAAATGACTGGACACGAACACCTTGCAAACATGTGGAGAATAAGAAAAACATGGGCGCTGGTGTACTTTAGGCACAACGTTTTCCCTTCACAAGCACCACCGGAAGATCTGAAGGCTTAAACTCGTATTTCAAGCAGGGGCGAAGCCAGAAAAAAGGTCGCCGGGGTCAAAATGAAAGTTTAAAGTTCACATTACTAGATGCCAATTAGTATTAGTTAACTTTTTCGTAATGTATTTTTTTAGCAAACTCGCATAATAAAGAAGCATTAATTGTCAATATACCTTAAGTAAATTCAGAATACATAATTAATTACCTCATTTTTTTTGTCAATATACGTCCTTAGGTGGAGTTGAATATAGAAGTGTTCGGTCAAAGTGATTTATGAGTGGAAATGTATTTCCAATTTTTATGGCTGAAAACACTAGCAAAGGGAAAGAACAAATACTGCGTCTAATGTTCATGATCATGATCATTGGTTGTGGGGAAGGCATTCTTTTCAAATTCAAGAAACACTCAATTAAATTTTTACTACCGCTCAAATTAGCAACAGATAGTTCATACCGAAATACATACAAACTAAACTAATATATATCTGAAATTAAGGTACAAGTTATTTCTTCTTAGATTGCGTGACATTGTGCGCGGGAGTGATTTAAGGCCTAATCTATTGTCAAATCCACATAATCCTGGATTACCTCAAAGGCCAAACCTCCGAGCAAAGGAATAAATCAACAACACATCAGGAAACCCTAACATAGTTCAAAAATAATAAGGAATTGTGAATATTAAATCTCCTTCAGATCAGTTAAAATGAAAGGACGAGTCGTAGAGGCACTTACAAATGCGCACTGGAGACGAGGTACGGCCGGCGGCGATCCATACCAGCCGACCTATGTTGAGCGATGGACTTTGCGGAAAGAAGCGAGGCCGGCTGGGCATATACCCGAAGGATTATTTCTCTAGAGGATTAAGGGATTCAGCGAACTGTCAGATAATAGTGCTACGCATCTTGCGCATGAACTGTTGGGCTTTTATTAGGGGAAAGGGATGGGCTGTTAATATTGGGTGTTTTGCACACGTGAATGGAGCTATTTTTTCTTTGCCATCACATGAATGGAGCCTGACGGGCTAGGGTCAAAATCTTATTCTTGCTGGGGTCATTTTTGCTTACTAGGCTATATCGTAGGACGGTTTGGGCATAAGTCATCAGGATCAATTGACCCCAGTCATAGACTATAGCTCCGCCCCTGATTTCAAGACTCTTGTGCACCCATCGGATTCGGTGTGGACTTCTGTTAGGCAATTTGAATTGTGCCAAGATAAGATGCTGGACCATGAAGACAATGCTGGGTTCATTGTTGAGCCAACATTCCCTCCAGTATGGGGCAGGTTAGTTGCAACAAAAAAGAATTTTTTGTATTAAACAATTTTTACATATCTGATTCATGTGCACAATTATTTTTTATAATGTTACTGATGGTTACAATGGTTGATGCAAAAAAATATGCAGTTACAACATTGAGAAGCAGGCAACAAAATTCTACACAAGAGAGCTCTTCAAAAGATTTCAGGATATCATTGCAGCAAATACTGAGTACAGCCTACAACAACAACAACATGAAGGAAATCTTCGATTGTTCACGCTTGTAGATAATGGTGGGTAAGACCCTAGGACGTATAGGGTGCAAGCTGATGACGCAAGTGGGTTCTATGATTGCAGCTACAACATGTTTGACATGTGTGGCCGGATATGCCCGCACATAGTGAGGGTGATGGTGCACCTAAACGTGCAGTTGATACAGGAAAGATACATGATGGAAAGATGGTATGACACATTCACAAGAGATAATCCAGTGCCAAACGCCAACAACCGTCCATGCTTGTTTGGCAACCTAGGCACAAACACCTTGAGGTACAACAGATTGTGCAGAAAGATGAACCGGATAGCTTCAGATGCGTGCTTTAGTGACGAGACATATGAATTTGTGTCGGCCACAATTGACAGTGCTTAAGTTGTAGTTGATGCTAATAGGAGGGGAGCCAATTTAGAAGATCAAGAAGAGCAAAATAAACAAGATGATGTTCCGGTGCAGATGCAACATGAAGAAGAACACCCCACTGGTGATGAGGAAACTATGGATAAAGGTGGTTTGAAGAACCTTGTAACAAAGAAGAAGAAGAAGGGTCGACCAACGGAAACTGAAAAAAAGGAGAAGGCCCATAAATGGTGAAGTATCATGTAGTCGACGTTCAAATGACACCACTAGAAGAATAACACCACAACTTAAATACCAAACATTAAATATTATTCAACATTACTTCACTACTAACAACTTCACTTCTCTCATGTCCTCAACAACAACACGAACTACTCACAACACATCATATAGATCATGATCAGAGGTGATATAATGGATGATAACAATCTGGTCATAAAGTGCAAACACCGATAAATCTCACAAGCATCAACTACTAGCAAGTGATCCACACCGGGAGAGAGATCTAATGCAAAACAACGATAGAGGACCCTAATTGTTACAGCGGGATGAAGGTGGATGATGAGGGTGATGGTGCTGGTGGTGATGATGATGATGATGACGATCTTGATGATTCCCGGAGTGATGAAGGTGACGATGGCGGTGATTTCCCCTCTTCGGAGAGGAATTTCCCCGGCAGATTTCTCCCTGCCAGAATTTTTTTCTCTCTCGGGTGTTTCCTCCCCGAGGCGGCGGCGGAATAATTCTTCGACGATGGAATGAGGCTTAGGGTTCCCTGGGGGACAGTCACACAAAAGATGGCCCCAAGAAGTGGGCCAGGGTGGCCACACCTATAGGTGGCGCGGCCAAGGGGGGGCCGCGCCACCCCATGGTGTGGGCCCATGGTAGACCCCCTCTGGCTCTCCTTCTGGCTATGTTCCTCCTCTGAACTTTTAGGACACCCCTGGTGTCCCTCTTCTTCCTCCGATCTTCTGAAATATGGCATCCCGATGGTACTTTTTCCATCAGATTCCTGGTCCCGGTGTTCATTCTCCCAAAATTATAAAACATGCAAAATAAGATAAAATAACATAGGAGAGGCATCATAACATGAAATATATCGATGAATAACAGAAAATTATGATATAAAATAGTGATGCAAAATGGACGTATCACGACCCAAGTCTCTCCTACTACAAATATGGTGGCTGCTGCGAAACAAAAAAAAATTGGTCAAAAGCATAGAAAAAAATGAGAGCACAGAGGTCGAAAAACTGGATTGTTTCGAGAAAAATACCTTCTTGGGCAATTGGCTGTCTAGCATCAACGGTGTTCATCGGGGTTTTGGCAGGAGAGGCACAGCCAGCAGACACTGCCCTAGTGGAAGGTGCAGGAGATTGCAACATCGTCTCCATCCTAGAAGGACTATCTGGAATATTTGCAAAAAAGTTATATTCTTCTGAACCTTCCTCGAACAATTCCATTGATGGTGTATCATCCAATAGCCCCTTGGAAGATTCCTACACTTACTTGGAGATGGGATTGGCTGTGGAGACAATGAAGTTGTTGTAGGAGATTCCACGCGAGAGGGCGAGCCAACAATTTTTGCAAGCTGGTAAGTCACAACAGGTATAGTAACATCATAAGGCTGGGCAACAATGGTTAGAGCATGCTCACTGATTGACACTTGCTCTTCCGTTGAAATGCTGGCAACAATGGGATGCTAAACAGTGCCGATAGCTTTTACACTCTCTAGGATGACTTGATCAAGTGGCTCTTTTTCTGGCACTTTTTGAGATGCACTAACAACACCATCTGTAGGCCCCTCTCCCGTTTGTTGTGATGCAATAACACTGGGACTGTAGTATCCTTTGCCGGCTGATTCTGAGATGCATCGAAATCTGAAGTTTCACTCCTAACCATAGGACAGGGGATTGTGAAGCTCGCACCAGTTGTGCTTGCGCCATGAACATCCAGTAAAAGAGATGCCATCCGTTTGGCCTGAATTGTCTTCACAACATTCCCAAAGGTCACACAGGCATCGTCAATTTCATCTGCAAACAAGTCACTATGCTTCTTGTAGACTACAGACAAGTGTGGACGGACCTGCAAACACAAGAAAAGGAAACATGCAATAAAAGTATTCACAAGTGTGTCGACGGTTCAGATGCAACAAAATTGCATGAAAAAACAAAAACTAGATACATATATATGGACAAATATAACTACACAAAACAACTGATTGGGGATAGTAAACGCAATGTAGGCATTACAACAAAACAAAACAACTAATGTTACAGATATGCACAATAACAGACACAATAAAATAAAACCTTTACAACAACCAAATGCAAGTAGAAACCAAAAAAATATACAAAAATAACAGATACAAAAAAAAGAGAGAATATGAAGGATTCACCTCCAATTTCTGGCTGCTTGGCATCGCCTTTTGGAGCCACTCATCGAGAGAAGCTGAAGGAATCACCTCAGTTTCTTCCGCAGCAGCCTAGGCTTGAATTTCCACTTGGGGGGCATTGACATTACCAACAGCAGGAGAATCAACATATACTATATGTCGAATCTGCAGAAGCTACACAGCACAAAAAAAAGCAAAATAAAGTAAGAAAAGAATGGTTACTGCTGCATCGAAACATGGACATAAAAAACAACAAGAAAACAAAACAAATGTGGGAAGGAAAAGGGAAGGAACTTACTGGACACATCCCAAAGGCAGCATGGCTGAGGCTTAACTTGTTCTTGTCAATCTCCACTACAAGAGCAAAGTCAACATCGCAAACAAAGAAAATCCTTGGGGTCCCATAATTGATACTATGCTCACTGGTAGGCAGTGGAGGGAAGCTAAGGAAATCCATGTAAATGGTCTATGATAAACAGTGGGGCAAGATTAGTGTATGCAACCAACACAGAAATAACAAAAGTAAAGAAACATAAAAAAATGGTGTACAACAAACAAGGTTGCATACCGCAAGTATAGACATGCACTGTCCAATCCATTGAATGCTAGAAGCATCTAGTTCAGAACGCCTTTTCATCTTCAACTGGAATACCTCAACCTCCTTCATAATCTTAGCAAGTATATGCTCATCAACAACATACGGATCAATAGAATGAACATCCATCATGCTTCCAAGGTATTCACAGGTAACCATGTTTCCGGTGATGGGACAAAGAACGGTCCCAAAAGCAATCAGACCGAAGCTCCTGAGCACTTCAGTTGCCTTGGCTAAAGATGTACGACCTTTATCGTTCTTGAACACATCTCGGAGTTTAGATTGCACACTCCTCTTCAGCAAATCCATTGGTCTGGCACCAAAAGGGACACCGAGAACCTTCTTCACCATTGCTCGGGTAATAAGGATGGTCTTGTTTTTGAATCTGAACTCGCGGAGCTTGTGATTTGTGTGCATGGCAACAAACTCAATAAGTTCAATGGGCCCCAAAGGCAGAAACATTTAGCAGGTCCTTGAAGGCACTCTTAGCAATTATGTTCCTCTTCCCAACAGTCATGTCTTCATCGATGACACGCCGCAGCCGCTTTGCCGCAAGCCGTATCTGAAATACAGCTTCCTTCGTTGCCATGTTGTACAACACTACAACAACCAAAATCACTCAAATACAACTGAAAACGATTAAATTCAGTAGCAAAAAAAAAATAGATGCATCATGTAACAAAATCAGTGGTGAATAAAGGTTCATGGTGGGATAGCTATTACAACAAAAAAAAGAAAAAAACAACAAAGCGGTGCCGACTACATACAACAAATCCAAGAGATATTCCCTTACAACAACATATAACAGAGGTGCAAACATGTAGCATAGACACACAAAAAAACAAAAAGCTGCATCATGACACTGAGTTAACATGCATCATGTATTTGGGAGTCACAACAAATTAGATGTGCATTTGAAACAAAACAAAAAAGCACACTGCACATACCATGTACCGAATCATCACAACAATCGGAAATAGAAATTAATCAATTCAAAACACACTATCTGTAAAGCTATGGCATCAGTATGAACAAAAAAGAAACCAAACTACAAAAATTTCTCCTCCAATCCACGCCAAACCCTAGGAAAATCTAGATTTGAAAGTTTATATTCAGGATTTGAGCTACCGGTCGCCGGAATGTACTCTAAATCACTACAACACGGCAGTTACTGCTTGGGATTTTGAGTTTGTTATTTTGTGGTGATCCAAATTTATATAAAGAGAAAAGAAAGTTTGGACGGAGCGGAGCGAGGCCGAACTTTCCCATCCTGTTTCCCACATGTTTGCGTGGCGTGCACGGAGGGGGGTGCGGGGGGCAGCAGGCCCCAGCGGCATGGTATGAGTTGTTACCGAGTTGGAGTTGGATTCACCGTTACCGACCTAGTTAGGTCAGGACCGCCTTTATATACCTCTTGTAAGCTGCCGCACGGGATAAGCCACACGTTGTGAATCCCGGCACGTTTGTAACCTCACCCGAAATAGTAAGTATTGCTGGCTGGCGACCGTGATTTTTTCTCTTCCTTGTTGGAAAATTTTTCCTCGTTAAAATCTCGTGTCCTTGTTGGTTTGATATTGTTTAATTTCATTGTTGTTTTGCTATTGTGTGTAACAAAACTACCGGTCGCCGAAAATGGACATAACCGGCTCGCCATAATGGGCGGTTGAAACTCGGGAAGGGGACAGGGGATGAGATGAGAGATAGAGGAGTTGAAGTTCTCGTTATGCAACGACATGGTTTCTGAATCCATCCAACCACGAGGCCTCATAGAAGAGTGAAATTTCTTGTAAAAGCAATAGGAGTTCCCAATGGTGATAAACACTTGCTGCAAAGTTGACATGAAACATGGATTCATTGGGCTGCAAAATTAAAAGGAACAAAAGAAAAATACAAAATAGGATACAGGTGCAAAAAAAAGATACTAATGAAACAAAAGGAATAAACTAAATCAACCAAATGGAAAATTTTAAGGAAAGTAAATAACTATAATCCTGGTACAAAAGGAAATTACTAAGGAAACAGAAGAAACAAATTGTGACAATAAAAACAAAAAGCTTGTGAAAAAGAAAGCATTAAAAGGCATGTTATAAAATCCCTTAGAATGCGATAAAAAGAAAACACTAATCAAACATAAAAAATCAACAATTTCAACAAAAAAACCATATAATGAAACATAAGGAGAAGGAACACACATTTACAAAATGCCATAACTAAGTACACATAAAAACTATACCGATGAAACAGAAAAACTCAACTATTTCAACAAAGAAAATCAATATTTGAAACAAGGTGAAGTAAATGGAGTATCCAAACAGAATATCGCTATTTGTTCATATTTTCAACAAGTGAATAGCCTAAACTGTTACAACACTTAAGCCCTATTTCAACAAGTGCAATATCACAAAACATAGTCAGAACAAGGTGAAAAAGATATTTCGTGGTTTAAAACTACATGGTTCAACTACAACAAAACATGTAGCCTTTTGACACAAAAATAAAGTACTTTAGACACACAAAAAAACATATTGCAACATCAAGACTAGTTGGCACAAAAATAAAAACAGAAGAAGCATGTGTACTCACTGGTCGTTCTTCTTCAAATGCTTTGGTTTGCGAGTATGAAGAATGAACTTATCATATATTGCATCATCTCCAGCTGATACCTTTAGCTTCTTCTCTTTTTGTGAACTAATATCTCTCTTATCTACCCTCTTGTAGCGTACTTTTTTATCATGAGTGGCGGGGCTGCTAGTGACATCGACACCGCTGGTGACATCCACCTAAGTCTCTCCTACTACAAATATGGTGGCTGCTGCCAAACAACAAAAAACATTTGTCAAAAGCATAGAAAAAGATGAGAGCATAGCGGTCGAAAAACTGGATTGTTTTGAGAAAAATACCATCTTGGGCAATTGGCTGTCTAGCATCAACAGTGTTCATCGGGGTTTTGGCAGGAGAGGCACAGCCAGCAGACTCTGCGCTAGTGGGAGGTGTAGGAGATTGCAACATCGTCTCCAGCCTAGAAGGACTATCTAGAATATTTGCAAAAAAGTTATATATTCTTTTGAACCTTCCTCGAACAATTCCATTGATGGTGTATCATCCCAATAGCCCCTTGGAAGATTCCTATACTTACTTGGAGATGGGATTGGCAGTGGAGACAATGAAGTTGTTGTAGGAGATTCCACGCGAGAGGGCGAGCCAACAATTGTTGCAAGCTGGTCAGTCACAATGGGTATAGTAACATCATAAGGCTGGGCAACAATGGTTAGAGCATGCTCACTCGCTGGCACTTTCTCTTCCATTGAAACGCTGGCAACAACGGAACGCAAAAAAGTGCCGATATCTTCTACATTCTCTAGGATGACTTGATCCAGTGGCTCTTTTGCTGGCACTTGTTGAGATGCACTAACAACACCATCTGTAGGCCCCTCTCCCATTTGTTGTGATGCAATAACAACGGGACTGTAGTATCCTTTGCCGGCTGATTCTGAGATGCACCGAAATCTGAAGTTTCACTCCTAACCATAGGACATGGGATTGTGAAGCTCGTATTAGTTGTGCTTGCGCCGTGAACATCCAGTAAAAGAGATGCCATCTGTTTGGCCTGAATTGTCTTCACAACATTCCCAAAGGTCACGCGGGCATCGTCAATTTCAACCACAAACAAGTCATTATGCTTCTTGTATACTACAGACAAGTGTGGAGGGACCTGCAAACACAAGAAAAGAAACATGCAATAAAAGTATTCACAAGTGTGTCGATGGTTCAGATGCAAAAAAATTGCATGAAAAACCAAAAAATAGATACATATATATGGACAAATATAACTACACAAAATAGCTGAATTGGGGATAGTAAACACAATGTAGCCATTACAACAAAACAAAACAACTAATGTTATAGAGATGCACAATAACAGACACAATAAAATAAAACTTCTACAACAACCAAATGCAAGTAGAAACCAAAAAAAATATACAAAAATAACATATACAAAAAAGAGAGAATATGAAGGATTCACCTCCAATTTCTGGCTGCTTAGAATCGCATTTTGGAGCCACTCATCGAGAGAAGCTGAAGGAATCACCTCAGTTTCTCCCGCATCAGCCTAGGCTTGAATTTCCACTTGGGGGCATATAGACATTACCAACAACAAGAGCATCATCATACATTGTATGTCGGATCTGCAGAAGCTACACAACACAAAAAAAAAAGCAAAATAAAGTAAGCAAAGAATGGTTACTGCTGCATCAAAACATGGACATAAAAAACAACAAGAAAAACAAAACAAAGGTGGGAAGGAAAAGGACAGGGACTTACTGGACACACCCCAAAGGCAGGAGGGCTGATGCTTAACTTGTTCTTGTCAATCTCCACTACAAGAGCAAAGTCAACATCGCGAACAAAGCAAATCCTTGGGGTCCCATAATATACTATGCTCACTGGGAGGCAGTGGAGGGAAGCTAAGGAAATCCATGTAAATGATCTATGATAAACAGTGGGGCAACATTAGTGTATGCAACCAACACAGAAATAATAAAAGTAAAGAAACGAAAAATATGGTGTACAACAAACAAGGTTGCATACCGCAAGTATAGACATGCGTTGTCCAATCCATTGAATGCGAGAAGCATCTAGTTCAAAACGCCTTTTCATCTTCAATTGGAATACCTCAACCTCCTTCATAATCTCAGCAAGTATATGCTCATCAACAACATACTGATCAATAGAATGAACATCCATCATGCTGCCAACGTATTCACAGGTAACCATGTTTCCGGTGCCGGGACAAAGAACGGTTCCAAAAGCAATCAGACCAAAGCTCCTGAGGACTGTTTTTTCATCTGTTTCGTCGCAAAACTTGAGCACTTCAATTGCCTTGGCTAAAGATGTACGACCTTTATCGTTCTTCAACATATCTCGGAGTTTAGATTGCACACTCCTCTTCAGCAAATCCATTGGTCTGGCACCAGAAGGGACACCGAGAACCTTCTTCACCATTGCTCGGGTAAAGAGGATGGTCTTGTTTTTGAATCTGAACTCGCGGAGCTTGTGATTTGTGTGCATAGCAACAAACTCTATAAGTTCCATGGGCCCCAAAGGCAGAAACATTTAGCAGGTCCTTGAAGGCACTCCTAGCAATTTTGTTCCTCTTCCCAACAGTCATGTCTTCATCGATGACACGCCGCAACCGCTTTGCCACAAACCACATCTGAAAAACAGCTTCCTTCGATGCCATGTTGTACAACACTACAACAACCAAAACACACACAAACACAACTGAAAACAATTAAATTCAGTAGCAAAAACAAAAATAGATGCATCATGTAACAAAATCAGTGGTGAATAAAGGTTCATGGTGGGATAGCTATTACAACAAACAAAAGAAAAAACAACAAAACGATGCCGACTACATACAACAGATCCAAGAGATATCCCCTTAGAACAACATATAACAAAGGTGCAAACATGTAGCATAGACACACAAAAAAAAACAGAAAAGTTGCATCATGACACAGAATTAACATGCATCATTTTGGAGTCACAACAAAGAAGATGTGCATTTGAAACAAAACAAAAAAGCACACTGCACATACCATCTACCGAATCATCACAACAATTGGAAATAGAAATTAATCAATTCAAAACACACTATCTGTAAAGCTATGGCATCAGTCTCAACAAAAAAGAAACTAAACTACAACAATTTCTCCTCCAATCCACGCGAAACCCTAGGAAAATCTAGATCTGAAAGTTTATATTCGGGATTTGAGCTACTGGTCGCTGAAATGTACTCTAAATCACTACAGCGCGGCGGTTAATGTTTGGTATTTTGAGCTTGTTTATTTTTGTGGTGATCCAAATTTATATAAAGATAAAGAAAAGTTTGAACGGAGCGGAGCGAGGCCGAACTTTCCCATCCTGTATCCCATATATTGCGTGGCGTGCACGGAGGGGGGGTGCGGGGGGCAGCAGCTCCCCGCGGTATGGTATGAGTTGTTAACGAGTTGGAGTTGGACTCACCATTACCGACCTAGTTAGATGAGGACCGTCTTTATATACCTCTTGTAAGCCGCCGCACGGGATAAGCCACACATTGTAAATCCCGACGCGTTTGTAACCTCACCCGAAATAGTGAAATATTGCTGGCTGGCGCCCGTGGTTTTTTCTCTTCCTTGTTGGAAGACTTTTCCACGTTAAAATCTCGTGTCCTTATTGGTTCGATCTTGTTTAATTTCATCGTTGTTTTGCTATTGCGTGTAATAGAGCAACCGGTCGCCGAATATGGACATAACCGGCTTGCCATAATGGGCGATTGAAACTCGGGAAGGGGACAGGGGATGAAATGAGAGAGAGAGGAGGAGAAGGTGGAGGAGTGACCTGAGATAGCTGTGCACGCTCGACGTCGGAGAAGAAACTCTACCCCGCCGCCACCCTCACGTCCGGAGAGGATCGCCTCGGAGTCGCCTCGGCGTCGCTTTACACGCCTCCGCAGAATGCGCGTGGGAAAGAACGGGCTGGGGCGAGATGTTGCCTCGAAACAAAATTAACCGCCGCACGTCGTAACGACGCAACAACGCTGGACCGAAGCCGTCTGATGCGACTAGATCCAACGATGCACGAGGAGACCTAAGCGCGCGATAGGTCCCAAAAACCAGCATTTTTCTTTTTTCCTTTGACTTGACGGGGATGGTGTGTCGAGATCCACGCAGGCTGGCCTCATGTGTCATGTGTCCCATCAGGCCTGTCCCAATGGGGGTTTCTTAGCGCGGGTTCATAGACGTTTTTCTTATGTGGCACACTACTTAAGACTAGCCATAGTGGTGGTATCATAGGTAGTATCATGCAACTTGGTCCCACAAAAAAGCTGAGGTGGCATGCAATTAAGGAAGAGAGAGAAGATTAGAGTAACATAGGTAGATACCGTATCATGACACACAAAACTAAGAAAATTAATGACAAACAAATCTTGTACACATATTTGCATTGAGATTCTACAAAATAATAAATAGAAGGTGCTTATGATACTCTTATATGATACTATGCATTAGAGATGTAGTATCATATATTAGTATCATATGCATGATACTTTTATATGATACTCCCCACTATGACTAGTCTAATGATGAGAGAGAGTGAGGTTGTATCTTAGCTAAGATACAACATTGGCACGCTGTCATAAGTAAAAATGGTTAATGGCCCAATCACATCCATGCATGGCACCAAATCATTAAATTTAGAGACAACCTCTAGGAAACAATGCATTGTACTAGTAGTCCCTTACACTATTAATGCACATATGATCACGTGCTAAGAAACTAATGCATTGGGACATGCCTTAAGAGCAAGTACAATAAGGTGACATAGGCGGGCTATAAGAGTTGCCACATCAGATTTTTGCTTAGATGGAGGTGAGAGAAGAAAAGCGGGCTACAAACTTATAGCCAGCTCTTGCACGTGCTCCAACACACTTTGTGAGATAAAAGTGGACCAACATACTAATGATATAGGAATAGTAAGCAAACATGGCTAGCTATTGTATGGATGGGCTATAAGGTCTATCCCAATGCAAGTCTCTTAGCACGGTTTCATAGACATTTTGCTTATGTGGCACTAGAGTTAATGAAGAGAGATAGTAAGGTTGTATCTTACTCCCTCCGTCCTGAAATAAGTGTACTTTTACCTTTTTGGGAAGTCAAACATTTTAAAGTTTGACCAGTTTTATAGGAAAATGTAACAACATTTATAATACTAAATTGGTCTCATTAGATTCGTTTTGAAATGTAGTTTTATAATATATATATATATCACATATATTAATCATATTTTCTATAAAGTTGGTCAAATTTTATAAAGTTTGACCAGGACCAATTCTAGAAGTACACTTATTTCAGGACGGAGGGAGTAGCTAAGATACAACCTTGGCACGTGGCCATAGGCAAAAAAAAGGCTCTAGGCTAATCAAATGCATGCATGAGCCCAAAATCATTAATTTAGATACAACATCTAAGATATTCTCTCTGTCCGGGATTACTGGGCTCCTAGTGAAAAAATATTTGTCCAGCAATTAGCCCCCCCACAAGGCCCCTAAGAATTAATTCTCCTAAAAACCTGTGGCCTAATTATTGCTTAATCCCACTCGCAGCCCCACTTTTCTCTCTCTTTCTTTCAAGGAAAACGCTGTAAATCACCCGGGGGAACGTTGCGTTCCGTCCCCCGGGTCGGTGTCCGTTGGATACGCGCGACGTGGGCGGTTAGATTAGGCGCACGTCCCCGCCGGTTTCGCCTGGATTAGGACAACACCTTTTTTGTTCCTCCGTTGTTTCCCATTTTCTCGCTTACCGTTACGTTTCCACTCGCGCGGCGCGGAGGCGGCGACGAAGGCGAGGTGAGCGACGCGGGCGTCGACGGTAGGCTTCGCGGGCGGTGACGAGAGGCGACGCCGTCGACGAGGTCGCACTCCTCCTCCTCTCCGGCTATTCCTGAGGTTCTATTCCTTTCGCCCCCCTCCTCCTCTCCGGCTAGGCCCCCTCTTCATCTCCGGCGACATCTCGTAGGTAGGTAGCAGTCGTGAGCGCCGGCGGGCGGCGGAGCGGTCGCGGGTCTTTGCGCACTCCGGCGCCCCCAGCCCGAGCCCTATCGTGCTCTCAGGTGCCCCCTCGGCGTGACCAATTTTGCCTTATTTTGCATCAACGCTGGTAGCTAGGGTTACGCAGCGGAGGCGAGCGACGGCGCTGTCGCAGGTCTGCGAGCACTCCGGCGCTCCCCTGCCGCGGCCAATCGCTGTCTCAGGCGACCCCCCTGCCCTTGACCACCATCGTTGCTCCAGGATGTTGGTTCTGAGCAACAGTTGCTCCTAATTTTGCTACAATAGTTAGTCCCCAACTTCATCATTAGCAATTGTTTGGAACAAATTGCTCCACTGCACTCTACCTACCATGTGCTTATTCTCTGTTTTTTGCATAGGTGTTAGTTGTGTTTTTGAGCAAATTGCAAATTATTTTAGCAGATTGTAGACTCTTTGAGCATATTTTTAGTTGCTCAACCACATCGACACCCCGTGTACACATAACCGTGTTTGTAGCAATTTTCCTTTTCAGTTCGAACCGTACGTGCAAGTAGTTGTATTTCTGAACTTCATCTATTCTTTTTGCAGGTTTTTTGGTGTACTTCCTGGGCCTCCTAGTGTATCTGCTTGCAATCTGTAATCAGCAGCGCAATGGAGGTTTGTTCTATTACTGCATTGTTTTTGCTTCTGTTGTTTATTTTGTGTGCTTCTTTTGTTTCCTTTTTTTGTTCATAGTGTTCTTTTTTTTTGCTGAGCAGGAGCAGGGGCAGTATTGGGTCAGTAAGGACCGATTCGCTGCCAAGCGTTTGCTGAAGTGCGCAAATGATCTCTCACCGCGGAAGCGAGAAATTATTGAGCAGCACAGCGCTATTGCCTCACTTCTCAATATTTCTCCTTTCAATGTGCCTAACGAGCTCATTGATTTTGTTGCCGTGAACACCGTGGTTGAGCTCCGTGAGTTTCATTATGGATCTAAACGAATAGTTTTCACAAGGGATATTATCAAGAAGGTGTTTGGTCTACGCTCAGGATCAAAGCCTGTTGAGTTGCTCACCAAGAGTGTTCATTCAGACATCAGAGAGGCATACAAAGGCCCGTTGTCGAGGCTTCCCATAGAGAATGCAGCGAAGTTGTTGAAGGAGCTTGACGACGGTGAAGAGGATGCCATTATCAGGACATGGGACCTCTTGTGCTTTGCGACTGTTCTGAATCCTTCCACCAACAACATGATGTGCTTAGAGTACATAGGGTCCATGAGTGACCCAAAGAGGACACATGAGTATGATTGGGAGGAGCACATCTTGGAGCTTCTGATGCATTACATTGAAAAAATTCAGAAGAAGAAGGAGCAACCTCTCGAGCTTGATGGCGTTAACTTTCGGAAGGGCAAGCTGAAGGTTGATTACGAGGAAGCAACCGGTCCTTCGAAGAAGAAGGCGAAGGTGAAGAACATGTTTGAATTCTGGATGTCTGGCCCACTAGATTTATTGTTACTTTTATTGTTATCATCTTGCTACTTTACTTAATGTTGTTTGCTCCATTAAGTCTGGCCCACTAGATTTATTGTTTGCTTAATGTTGTTAACAATAAAAGTAGCAATGGTAGAAACAAAACTAAGAAAAGTTATCATCTTGCTACTTTACTTAATGTTGTTTGCTCCATTAGTTTTAATTTATTGTTGCCTTAGTTAGTTTCTGTTGCTTCATTTGTTTTATTTCTGTGTTTTGTTTCTGCTACTTTTCTTAGTTTTGTTTGCTCCATTAGATTTAACTTTTTGTTTCTTTAGTTTTTTTTTGTTGCTCCACATTTAAGTTTTGGGTGTACCAGTTTCTGTTTTTTATGTTCTAGCTGTAAGTTATTTGCTACTTTACATAGTTTTTGTTGCTCTATTAGTTTTATATTATTGTTGCTTTACTTATGTTCTGTTGCTCCAATTGTTTATTTTTCGCGTGAATTTTTGTTCCTGTTTTTAGTTGCACTTTTTTTACAGCTGCAGGTTGATTCTTGTGTGAATTTTTCCATATGTAGCTGGTGTACATGGACCACTTGCTAATCCCGAAGAATGAGCACTTCATAAACAATGGGATACCTAGGGTTTGCTTTGTGACAAGTGAAGATTTCAGTTTAATTGCCAAGATCGACCGCGACAACAAAATCTTGCTGAACAAGACCGTCTTTGGGAGGCGTCCTGTAAGTAGACTCCCATTTGTTGTTTTCTTTTTTGCTTCTTCGTTGTTTGCGTTCCCCTGCCACGTTCCAATTTTTGTTTTGTTTGATCTCAAACATGATTGGTTTTTTGGTTGTGCAGTTCCTCCCGTTATCCAGAACAGTGTATGCGCCTCACTTGGACAGTTCATTGCCCAAAGATATTGATGTAAATCCGTCCGCATCCCTTAATGAATGGCTTGTTTTCCCCACCATCGAGCAAATTGAGGTTTGTATAGTTTTCTATGTGTTGTTTTTTGTAGGTCATTTTGTTTGTTCATATAGCATTTTTTGTTCTTCATGTGTATCAAGGTGGCTTTTTCCCCCCAATTTGCTACTTTACTTATTTCATTTTGCTCCATTAGTGTTTAAGCAATGCTTTTTTAGTTATTTTTTTTTGTTCCATTGTTTTATATCGTGCGTACTTTTTCTGTTTTTTAGTTGTTTTTACATGTCTGCTACTATAATAATTTTATTTTGCACCATTAGTTATTTTGTTTTGTTCTGTCATTGTAGTTGCTCAGTTTTGCTGTTTTTTTGCTTCTTTTTGAATGTAATCCATGTTTCTTCTTCATCACAGGTACCATCTCGTTTCAAGAACATATACGACAAGCACAGGGTTAGTTTCGCTTCGAACGTTGATGCTACTCTCAAGAGTCTCGCTGTAGGCTTAAAATCAATGCAGTCCAAGCAAATGGCTTTGCTTTTGAATGATGTTGAAGCTGCCATGAAGGAAGACGATGGCCCTAGTGTTGTGTTTCTAGCTGCTGGGGTAGGACTTGACGGGCAGGGCAATATGGATGGTGACAAGGCTGATTCTGAGTCCGATGATCTCGATATTGATGAGGATCTTGTTGCTGTGGATCCTACGGACTGTGATTCCAATGTTTGTGGAGAAGGCAATGCAAGGGCAGCAGAGAATGAGCAAACCGATGCTACGGAGCTCAATGATGTGCCGCAACCAGCAGTTGCTGTAGGGACCTCTCAGACGGACGCTGATGGTGAGGAACAGGATGCTGTTAGTAGTCCGATTAGAGGTGCTGTTGGTAGCCCAGAAAAAGTTGCTGATGGTAGTCCGGTTCGAGGTGATGTTGGTTGTCCAGATGAAGTTGTTGCTGTTGGTAGTCCAGACAAAGTGGCTGCTATTGGTAGTCCATCCAGTCCTGCGGCGGTGATTCCACCCATGCCCACTGCCCTTAGCCCACCTAGAGCTATTGCGGATAGTACTTTCATTCCTAGGTCGGCTTCTCCCTCACCTCGGCGCAACATACCAATGGGATACTGGGATGACTGTCCCAAATTTAATGTGTGGAGCCAAGACAATGATTCTTCCCAAGCCCCTGACCAGAACGACCTTGTGTGTGCGGAAAAGGTCGTTGATGTTGCTGCTCCGATAGTTGGAGACAAGGTTGCTCCCTCGTGTATGTTCTCCTTCCCCCTTTTCTCTATTTTGTTACATTTTTGCATTTTTCATCTTGGTTTTTGTGTGCACTGCCCGCCAAAACAAGATTTTTTCAAAGTATTTCTTTTCTGATTCACTTTTTTTTTGTTGTGTAGCTCCCAAACCTTGCCTTGACGCCCCCATACCGGAAAATCTGGAGGAGATTCCGGAAGCGGCAACACCGGATCATGGTGACAATACAGGTTTGCTTTTTTTCTCCCATGTGCGCCTCGCTGTTCTTTCTGCTGGTTTTTTTAAAAAAAATGCTATCTTAGTGTTTTGGTTTTGCTTCTTTAGATAATTCTGTTTGCTACTTTAATTAATTCTGCTTGCTACTTTACTTAATTCTGCTTGCTACTTTATCTCAGTCTGTTTGCTACTTTAGATACTTATGGTTGCTACCTTAACCACTAGCTTATTTTTTGTTGGTTTTCCTAGACATTGGGGGCAGCTCAGGTGTTGAAGAGAAGAAGGATGCCAGCACTGGCGTGGTAACTTTTCAACGGAGGACTAGGCACAAAAGGGCTATGAAAGATGATGCCAAGGCTCCGGTGGCGAAAAAGATGGAGAAGCCATCTGCAGATACGGTTGCATTGTACGACAAGTTTGTGCGCCATCCGCGCCATCTCAAGTCTCAAAAGAAGGGGAAAGATGACCCGTGAGTCTTTTTTTTCTGGCCTTTTTTAGCACAGTTTTGTAATTACGTGACATTCTTTGTTTTGCTACTAGCTACTCCTTTTTTTGCTTTTTTACTTTTGGTCATTGTAGCAACCGGGACACGCCTGATTATGTTTTATTGTTTTTCTTTTCCAGTCCTCCTTTCATTATGATTGGGGGGTCTCACTGTGACTACATGAGTTTTCAAAATTCCCTAGGCCCGAGGAAGTGTCTAGACACTCATGTTATGTGCGTTTGGTCTGAGAGCTTCAACAAGGATGCTAAAAGAGAAGAGGAAATCAGCACAACCGCTCTGAAAAGATATGTTTTCAATTGCTACTCAACGGTTAGTTTTGTCCTAAGACCTTTTTAGATGCATGCCTCAGTTTTGTCCTAAGATCTAATACAACTTTTGCTCTTTTTCTGTTTCGTCATGAGTAGCAAAAGCTCATAGTCGACCCAGCGAAGTTCAACCCAGCTGCACTTGCGAGAAAGTTCAAAATGCAATATGTGAAGTTCAAGATCATGAAGAAAGACCTTGTGATCTATGCTTTCCCTCTTACTACATTTTTTTCGCTACGTTGTAATTACATGTGTATTTCTTTTACGAACCAGTTTTTTTGTGGACAATTGTATAACTTTCTGTTTTTTGGACAGAATTGCTCCCATACTTAGTTTTTTATGCTCTTTTAGAAGTTTTTGCTTGCTACATTAGTTTCAAATAATTGCTACATTCATATATCCAGTGATTGTACAATTTCTAATTTGGCTTTCATTTTGTTCCGCTTGCATTTCTAGCTATACTTCCCTGTGGTCAAAGACAACCACTGGATGGTTTGCACTGTCAATTTGATCCATGACCAGTTCCACGTGTTTGACTCCCTGAACCACAAGGACAAGAGCTTTCTCGAGGAAGCAGCAAAGAACCTGGTTTGTTGTTAGAACTGTCTACAAGTATTACATTTTTGTTGTCTTTTGTCTATCACACTAATGTCTAATTTTTTGCTATTTTCCAGTTCATTAACTTTGCTACACTTTGCAAAGCTTCTGGAGTGTCAAACCACATACACATCGACCGCTACACTCTTTCCACACCCGAACACCCACAACAGAAGACTCTGTAAGATTTTTTTCTCCTTTTTTGATGCAATTGTACAAGTTTCTGTTTTTGGGGCAGAATTGCTCCCATACTTAGGTTTACATGCTCTTTTAGAAGTTTATGGTTGCTACAATAGGTTAAACAAATTTCTACCTTCATGTAACCATTCATTGCACATTGCTTTCGAGTTTGCTGCTAACTATGATCATTTGTTTTCTTTTCTCTTTTTTACAGCTATGACTGTGGCTTCTTCACAATGCTCTTCATTCAGCACTTCGATGCTAAAACCATGTTGCCTTTCTCCAAGGATGACATTCTTTTATATCGCATGGCTGTCGCAGCAAAGCTCATCGAGGAAAGAGAGAACAAAGGCAACATTGTCGACATCATGGAGGCTGCCTTGGAGCCTCGGCCGTGGGTGTAGACATTTGTAGTTTCCTGTAGTCTGGAGTGACAATCACCACATGTACATTCGCTTTTGCCTCATCTAGTTTCGTCGTAGCCTTGGATGGATGTAACAACCTTTCTATATGTGTTTTCGTATTGTTTATCCCCGCTGGTATCTACTGATCCACGGATTGTGTCAGTTTGTCGAACAAATTACTGTGGCTATCAATGACAAAGAGTTGACGGTGTATTTTTTAACCATGTGAATGAATGTAGTTTTTCACCTGCTTGGTTTTTATCTACTAGTTCACATCAAATGAATTATGTGTATTTTCCTGGCACCTTTTTTTGTGGGTTTATGTTTTTCCTGGAGGTGACCATGTTTTTGCTTCATTAGTTGTATAGTTTTGCTTCAATAGGTATTTTCCAATGCTACAACAGTGAAATCTGGTTGCTACAGAACAGCTTTTTATTTTGTATCATACAGAGATTTTCTGAAACCCCTGGACAAGAACAGGTTTTTGCTCTCGCAGAGTAAATCATTTGCTTCAATAACAAATTTGCAATGCTTCAAATGCAATAAAAAGTTGCTACCAACATTTTTTACACAAACAAAAGGTAATAATTTTATGTTTCACATAGCTGACCACATTTTTACATTTGCTCCAACGCAAGAATACAAGATATCCACAGAATAATTCTTTGCTCCAATGCAAGGTAACTATGTTTTAAATCGTTCTATACCAATAGTACCAACGCCATGTACAAGTAACTATTCTATACCAATAGCTGACCACTATTCTTTGCTCCAATGCAAGGTAACTATTCGTAGCAATTGTTTTCAAAAACATCATCACAAAACAGCTACAGCCTTAGCTCAGCCCCAGCAGCTATTCTTTCATCCTCCACCTGTTTAGCAACACAATCTTTCACCGCATGTCCCTCCTCATGACACCATGGACACTTCATTGCTCTCTTCTTTCTAGGTTGCTTGGGCTTCTTCACCGGTGTCTTGTTTGTTGCTTTGGCATCGTTAGCTTGCTTGCGCCTCTTCAAAGTTTCTTCATCGCGTAGCTCAACCAAAGTCTTCCGCCTCTGTTCTTTCATCGTGGGACGTCCTTTAGGTTTTACCCGTTTAGGATTTTTCAGTGTTTGCCCGCCGGTAGCAAATTGCCCGCTGTCACCAACCATTGTTGTTGGTTCATCTTGTCGTGGTGCATTTTGTTGCTCTTCATCCAATCCTGCATCCTCTTCTTGACCTCCTTCAACAACATTTTTTTTTGCTCTCAAGATTGCAGCAACCTTTTTGCTAGCCTCACCCACCATTCCTGAAACAACCTCATAAGCTTCATCCACAAAACAAGCATCAGAGGCAAGCTGATTCATTTTTCTGCATAGCGAGTTGTATTTCAGTGTATTGGTTGGTGGGACACCAAATCTGAGCCCGTTGTCCCCAGGATCAGGTGCTGGTGTTGTTGCAACCGAGGACCATCTGTAGAGCAAGTACCTTTCTGGAATTTTCTGGACATTTAGGTGGACCATGACCCTGATGATGTGTGGACATATCAGTCCACACATTTCAAACCCGTTGCAGCCGCATGAGTAGAGTCCCTCCTCAAACTCAACTTGAACCCGGTATGTTCTCACATCTAGCCCAGGGTTTGGAACTAGATCAAAACAAATGCCCTCTACATCTGCCCGTACTAGATAGAACTTTGTTGATGCAGCAACATGCTTCTGGTACCTTTCAAAGATTTCTGCTGTGTAGAATTCTTGTCTTTGCTTCTCAATCGCATAACTGCAAAACAAGTTTTTGCACCATTAATTTAAATTTAATGCTACAATAGAATGTTTTGGTTGCTACTTTAACTGATATTGGATGCTACACATACACAGCAGGCAGAGCTTTTTTTGCACTAGTTGCTACCCAACTAGTGTTATGTTTTTGGTGTGCTACAATGGGTGCTATTTTTTTTTCAGAAATCCTGCTTTTCTTCCTTACCTTCCCCAAAGCGATCTTCTTGTTGTCTCCATTGCAAAACCTGCGTTATCCTCCCGGTCAAGCATCAATGTCTGGCAAAGCTCATACTGTTGCACAAAATTGTACACCGAGTCTCCCGGCCGTATCAGTGTTTTGAAGTATGAATTCAGTCCTTCAGACCTTCCAGTAGTGCTCGTGAATGGGAAGAACCTTTTTCTGAAATAAACAGGGGCCCATGTTGTTCTAGTCTTCCACATGTTTTGCAGATGATTGTTTTCAGACATGCCAAACTCTGTGACCATATGCTCCCAACAGTCCTCAAATTGCTTCACCGTGTCTGTTCCATAGATGCACCCATAGAAAGCATCACTGAAAGGATTACCTTCCGCCAAGTTTGGTCCCAACTTCTTCCTCGCAAGATGCAGGATATGGTAGAGACATCACCTGTGTACCGAGTTTGGGAAAACTTGACGTATTGCTTCTACCATTGCTTGATCTTGGTCTGTCATTATGTTATCCGGATGGACACCATCCATTGCTAGCATCCACTGCTCGAACACCCACTTGAACGTTTCTATCTTCTCATCTGCTAACAGAGCACAACCTAGCACAATCGTGTGTGAGTGGTTATTTATTCCGACTATGGGAGCAAAAGGCATGTTGTATCTATTTGTACAGAAAGTTGTGTCAAAAAACACACAATCCTTGTACTTATGATACAATGACCTTGTTCGACCATCCACCCAGAATAAGGCCCTCACAGCACCATCTTTATCAACCTGCGTAGCAAGCAGAATTAAGTAAAGTAGCAAGAAGAATTAACTAAAGTAGCAACCATAACTAAGTAAAGTAGCAATCAGAAATGAGTAAAGAAGCAAAACCTGCGAAGCATAAAATAAGTTGATGTTCTCAGCTTGCCTTTGCTTGAAATATTCCAGTGTCAACTCCATGTCTCTCAATGTCACCTCTGCGTAGCATTGTTCGGATGTTTGAAACATCCCTCTTAACATAACCCAAACATCTCGGGTCTCCACTGTGCACACTGCCCAGAGCTCCCATCAGTTGCGATGTGGTTATGTTTTGGTTATGCAAGGTTTGTATGAACTGATAGTCCTCCTCCGGCACCTTCCTGTGTGAACGGTAGAACCTGCGCCGCCCCACTTGCTTCACCAAGGCGTGTGTGTGATCTGCTCGGAAAACCGTCACAGTCCAAGCTCCATTGCGCACGCCAACGACCATGTGCGCTTTACAATCATGCCGAATGACCTTCATTCGCTGCCTTGTGTCCGACATTTGAACTTGCTCACATGCTTGCTTGCTTCGAGACTTTTGCGCGCTGTGAATGCTCATGTCATTATCTTCTTCAATTGGCAATTTGCTACCACCATTGCTACCAGGCTTCTTCTTCTCAGACTGTGGTCTACCTGTGTGCACGCACTCAAACACCCTGCTCAGAATAGTATCCGGAGGAGCATTTCTAGCTTGGCTGTACTTCGTGTTTCCAATGCGTGTGCCGAAGCACATTTTCATCGCGTAGTCGTTGTAAACCTTTTGTGCTTCCTCAATATCATCAAAAATCATCCCAACATACGGCTCAACTGGTTGTGATGTTATTTCTTCGCCAGCTTCCTCAACAACATTTGAAACAGAACCACTATTCGCGCTACGAGGCCCATCAACGAAACCATTCGGAGTACTGTCCCGACAATCATAGTGGTTCTGATCCTCTCCTCCAGGTGTGGTGTTTAGGTCAAATCCTTCCAATATTGAGTCAGCAACAAACCCCTGAAACAAAAAACAGCAAAATCTGATCAATCTACTTTGCTCACAAACCACAAAAAGAGAAAATGCACTTGCACTGAACATAACATGTTTTTCATTTGAGAGATTGTAGCAATTTTTCCTCAATCTTTTTTTATACTCTAACCATGATTTGCTCTTTTTTTGATGGTTATTTGCTCCACAAAGATAAGAAGTTATTTTCTTTTCATTTTTTGTCGATGCTACAGAACACACATTTTTTTGTTTGAGTTTTCTGGAGCAAAACACCATGCCAAAAAGTAGCAAGTTTTAGCAAAATATGTGGATCAATCTAAGCTTGCTAATATACTTTTTTTTCTACCCAAACAATTCCAATGCTTATATTACTGGCAGTAGCAATAATTTGCTACATAACTAATTCCAGGAACCAATCACACCAAGTGGACACATCAATTGGAGCAAACTTTTGTACCAACATCAAAACACAGCAAATTGGACCAATTTCTTCTACAAGCAAACCATCACACAAACCACAGCAAGTGGAGCAATTTCTCTTTCATAGCAACAGCAATCACAACTGATTGGGCTCAATTTCCAGCAACCATCATAGAAGGTTTTGCTCCCAATGATCAACAAGTTACAAGAGAAATTTTTTGCAGGAGCAACCATCACATAATTGGGGAGCAATTTTTGCAGGAACAACAAATTTGAGCAAAAAAAACTCACAGAACGAGCTGGTTCCTCAATGTCCTGATCTTCATTGAAGAAGGCGGGAGGATTTCTGACACCTTCACTCGGGCGCGGTGCAAACCATGCTCCCAGGCCGCCGTCGTACAAGCTTGAACTGCGTCTCCGTCGCCGGCTCGCCGGATTCGCCCCCGAGCTTGAAGCTACTATCGAGGGTGGGGGGACGCTGTGAGGATGACCAGGAGGAGGGTACAGAACGTTGTTGCGGATGTGGTTAGCCATGGCGTCTGATTCGCGGCGCGCCGCCGCGTCGACCGCCGTCCGGCGCCCGCGTCGATCTCGTACCGCGCCTCCCCCGGAGATCACGACGAACTGCCCGATCTGCGTCCTGTCCGGTTTTGCTTCTTTGCTTCGCCTTTTTTCTCCTCGTAGCAAAAGCGGGGAAGGGGTACGCGGGAGAGAATCGTGAGGCGCAGGTTGGCCCGATCGGACGGCTGCCGACCCGGGGGATCGAGTTGTTTTATCCCCCGGGGGACGCTCAGCGCGCGCCTTCTTTTAACTTCCCAATACATGCTAGTATGCCACGGTTTTCCTACCAATTTTGATTAGGCATTAATTGAAAAATCTGGAATTCTTCCTCTGATTGGCTCCCGTACAAGACGGATCGAGCCAGTACCTGCATGCCTTGGTCGCGATGCAAGACAGTACAAGCCCCGTAATCCCGGACGGAGGGAGTACAGTGCATTGTACCTGTTGTCTCTTAAGTTTTTATTAGACATATGATAACGTGCTAAGAGACGGTGCATTGGGATAGGGCTAAGATGGCTATATATGACATGGCAAACTCATATAGCCGGTTGTTGGCTATATTATTAACCATGCTCTAAGTTACCTGATGCGGTCAGCCGTGACGCCAAGACACGCTTCGCCGAACACTCGTTCGCTGTCCTCGACACCCAAGTACCCAACCCGATAACCGCCGGCCGTCGCCGCATCATGCGAATGGAAGACCCTGAATCCGAGGTCGCGTTCGAGTTCGTGCCGGTCATCCGGCAGTACAGGAGCGGCCGCGTCGACCGCCTGCTTCCCGCGAACCCCGTCCCGCCCTCCGTCGACGCCGCCACCGGCGTCAGGACGTCACCGTTGACCCGGCCACCGGCCTGTGGGCTCGCCTCTATCTACCCGGGCCCACCGACGGTAGCGACAAGCTCCACGTCGTGGTGTACCTCCACGGCGGCGGCTTCGTCGCCTGCTCGGCCGCCGACGCGCCGGAGCACGCGTTCCTCAACACTCTATGCGCCCGCGCGCGCGTCCTCGCCGTGTCCGTCGAGTACCGCCTCACGCCCGAGCACCCCGTCCCGGCGTGCTACGACGACGCGTGGACCGCCCTCCGGTGGGCCGCGGGCGCCGCCGATCCGTGGCTCCGGGACCGCGGCGACCGCGCGCGGCTGTTCGTGGCCGGGTACAGCACCGGCGCCAACGTCGCCCACAACGTCGCGCTCCGCGCGGGCTCCTCGGACGCCGGCCGGGCGGCGAGGATCAGGGGCCTCGTGCTGCTGCACCCCTACTTCCTGTCGGCCGGCAAGGAGGGCGTCCGCGACGCGTGGCTGAGGGCGAAGCTGGAGGAGCTGTGGGCGTTCGCGTGCGGCGGGCGCACCGCCGGGCCGGACGACCCGCGGGTCAACCCGGTGGCGGACGGCGCCCCGAGCCTGCGGCGTCTGGGCTGCGATCGCGTCCTGGTGTGCGTCGCGGAGGACGAGCTTGGGCCCCGAGGCAAGGCGTACCACGAGGGGCTGGTGGCGAGCGGATGGGCGGAGGAGGACGCCCAGCTGCTGGTAATATCAACACAAGAATATATGTCATACATCCTATTTTCCCCACCGGGGTTTTAACGGAAGTATACAAGGCATATTAATTGTTTCCTAAACTTTCCAATGAGTTTTATCCTTTCAAAAGTTTTCTCATATAAGTTATCAAGGAGATAATGATCATCATATGTTGTACCATTTTCTCCTTACTTTTCCCGTTGGGTTTTAAACGAGTTTTCATAACATATCAAATATTATTCTCCTCATATTTTTCCCACACGGTTTTTGGAGAAGTTGTTCAACACAATATACACTTGTGATGAAAGACCAACTATTCTCAAAGATTATACAAGGACTACAAGACATACTAGAAGCAGCTTTGTACAATGGGGAATGTTGAGAAATAAAACAGCACCCCTACGTAACCGGCTGAAAGGCAACTGTCGTCTACAACTGACCTTTAGTTTCGCACACTTTCATCGTGTCCAAACTACTAGTGGAAACTGCCAACTCCTTATAAACGGGCGCCTCTTCGAGGCATCCCATAACCTTGTATAAATAGGGCTATGCCCAGGTCAATGGGAACACAAGTTCATTCTATTCTAACACTGTTAAAGAAAATTATGTTGGTTTGACTCGCCAAATCTCTATTACAAATACGCCATATAGTATTTGCCCAATCTATAAAATACATTGTGAGGATTCCAAACACACTTTCTTTGGCAGCAGCCGTGTGTTGGAAATTTGGGAACATTTGGGCCCCCAAAACATCATCAACGAGGCCAGTGACATGGATAGAGAGGGTTCAACCATTCTTGAACATATTCCGAGGGATGGTGTATCAATGGCAGTTGGAACGGAGGAGGATGGTAGAAAAGTCTTGATTATTGTTGCTTGTTGGTACTTGTGGTGGGAGCGAAGGAAAATAGCACGGGAGGAGAATGTGACAAAACTAGCGAGCACCGCTCAAGCTATCCTTGCTCTGGCCCTTAACTATTTGAGAGGTTACAAGAAGAATCCCATGATTAGGAGGCACGCATGGGATAAACCTGCAACCGACTATGTGAAACTTAATATTGATGCCTCGTTTTTTCCTGAATCTCTTTCAAGGCCACTGGTGCGGTGATCCGTGATGATAAGGGCATGTTTATTGCAGCTATTCCAGAACTATCTCGAACATTAGTGATGTAGGAGGCTTGGGCTCTTCATGATGGTCTCATCCTAACATGGCAACTCGGATGCAATAGGATTGAAGTGAATGACGATTGCATGGAGGTGATCACTACCATGATCGATGGAGGCATTTATATGGGTGGAGCAGCAGCTATCTTTGAGGAGTGCTCCTTCTTAGCTCGCAACTTCAACCATGTCACCTTCTCGCACTGTCCTAGGGATTGCAATAGGGTTGCTCACACTTTGGCTAGGTTTGGACCCTCCTAATTTCTTGATTTCTCATTTTGCAAACAATGTAAACCTCTATGAGGTAACTTGTTGATCTGACAACAACAAGTTTTCGGACGCACTGTTTTTCTTACCGGAGTAACTACGGGATTGGAAGGTTTTTAATGAGACGGGTTTGCTTGCTTAATATAAGTGTGGCAAAGAGAAAATTATGCTGGTCTTGAGGTTTCCGGTAACAAGACAGGAAAAAGGAAAGAAAAGAAAAGAAAAGGAGCACCTTGAGAGAGAGGAACCAAAATTGCCCGGCAGTTGGTTTGGAGCTGCGGCTGGCGGGCGCTTCTTCCTTCCCGCACTCACCAAGCTCGATCGCGTGTCGACCATCGGGAGGCGCGGGCTGAAAAGGGGTTTGACTTGACGGGGATGGTGTGTCGAGATCCACGCACGCTGGCCTCATGTGTCCCATTAATTAAGTTACGCCAAGACACGCTTCGCCGAACATTTTTCGCTGTACTCGACACCCAACCCGATAACCGCCGGCCGTCGCCGCATCGTGCGAATGGAGGACCCTGAATCCGAGGTCACGTTCGAGTTCGTGCCGGTCATCCGGCAGTACAGGAGCGGCCGCGTCGACCGCCTGCTTCCCGCGAACCCCGTCCCGCCCTCCGTCGACGCCGCCACCGGCGTCGCCTTCAAGGACGTCACCGTTGACCCGGCCACCGGCCTGTGGGCTCGCCTCTACCTCCCACCAGCCACCGACGGTAGCGCCAAGCTCGCCATCGTGGTGTACCTCCACGGCGGCGGCTTGGTCGCCGGATCGGCCGCCGACGCGCCGGAGCACGCGTTCCTCAACCGCCTCTGCGCCCGCGCGCGCGTCCTCGCCGTGTCCGTCGAGTACCGCCTCGCGCCCGAGCACCCCGTCCCGGCGTGCTACGACGACGCGTGGACCGCCCTCCGGTGGGCCGCGGGCGCCACCGCCGATCCGTGGCTCCGGGACCGCGGCGACCGCGGGCGGGTGTTCGTGGCCGGGTACAGCTCCGGCGCCAACGTCGCCCACAACGTGGCGCTCCGCGCGGGCTCCACGGACGCGGGGGACGCCGGCCGGGCGGCGAGGATCAGGGGCGTCGTGCTGCTGCACCCCTACTTCCTGTCGGCCGGCAAGGAGGGCGTCCGCGACGCGTGGCTGAGGGCGAAACTGGAGGAGTTGTGGGCGTTCGCGTGCGGCGGGCGCACCGCGGGGCCGGACGACCCGCGGGTGAACCCGGTGGCGGACGGCGCCCCGAGCCTGCGGCGTCTGGGCTGCGAGCGCGTCCTGGTGTGCGTGGCGGAGGACGAGCTTGGGCCCCGAGGCAAGGCGTACCACGCGGGGCTGGTGGCGAGCGGATGGGCGGAGGAGGACGCCCAGCTGCTGGACTCGGCCGGCGAGGACCACGAGTTCTTCCTCCGGGAGCCTGGCAGCGCCAAGGCGCTGCTTCTCATGGACCGCTTGGTCGCCTTCCTCGGTGAATTATCAGTAGAAGAAACTTCAGTGCGTTTGCTGTAATAATAGCTGTGAATCACTGAATCTGGGCTGGTTTGCTTCAAACATCGATCTCCGTGGTTTAGGAGTAAACTACTGTAAGAATGCAGATAGATGTAGGAGGAGAATGTGAATTGTCGATGGCAACCCGGACAGTGACCTCCTCGGCTGAGGGGTGTTGAACCTAACCTGTAACTCTTGGAACCCTCCTCCTCCAACTCGCTCTTGTTTTCTTCTTCGTTCTTATCAACACCAAACACTGCCAACAAAGTCCAGCCAATGTACTAAGAAAATGTTCATAAAAGCCTAAATTGTTGAATTAAAGGGTCCACGCATATATACATGTAATAACTAGTCTAAATTCCAAAGCACTAAAATTCCAGCCCAAAACAAAATCCAGTGTTACATGAGATACACAGCCTGCAAGTCTGGAACGACGGAGAGAACTCACAAGGCGTGGCACAATGTCGACTGTTGCATCAACAATAACTTGTATGGCCAACGGCTACAATGTACAAGGAGCGAGCGGATATCGTCGCATGAAGGCAGGCAACCAACAGGTGCCAGATTACTCATTACTCAGGTCGGGTTCTTGCTCTACGCCGTCGCAGGAGGTTAATTGCTTCAGTCCCCTCGTGCTACTGCAACAAGCTAACGGGACAGCTATTAGTTTCGTCAACAGTTAGATATCTGTTGCAAACAAGCTGTGTGAATAATCCACCTTAAACATGACTGTGCAAAGGAATTAGATATAATATACTCCCTCCGTATCGAAATGTAAGATGTTTTAGCATTTCTTAGACAAAATGAATATAGACATGTTTTAATGTAAGATGCATATGAATCTATACACTAAAACATGTCTAGATACGGTTTGTCTAGGAAATGCTAAAACATCTTATATTGTGATACGGAGGGAGTATTAAACACTAACAGATGGTAACTTCACAAACAATATCGGTTGTTAGAAAGATACCTAAAACTTGCTTCTTTGGTGAACTGAACCTAAAAGAATGGACATTTCCAGAATTCAAACTACGACTGTGCTGTAGGTGAAGATTATCCACGCCGGTAGAAACTAACAGTAAAATAAGGATATGCTATTACGAATGACGAACTCGTCTAAGGGGTGATCCCATATCCTGATGTCATGTTTCTTTGACAACATGCAAGAATTCATAGTGTAAAATTCACATAATTAACTGAGCATAGACATCTCCCATGTAGAGTCACTGGCCCAGTCTATACTTCCTAGTTGTCCTGGTGGTATAAGCACATGTAAAAAAAAAAAATGAGCACTCACCCTGTTGGAAGCTCCACCTTGTAGTCGGGGACTTCTCCGAGGCTCGTGGTTCTGGTTTAGCAAAACTGATGGGCTGTTCTGGACAGCGAGCGGTGAATTGTGTTTTTGCAAATAGGATGGAGGGTTCTGGACACTGGGCGATGGGTTGTAGCTATGCAAATAGGATGGACTGTTCTGTATATTGTCCGATGGATTCTGGCTTTGCGGATAGGATGGACTGCTCTGGACATTGGATGGAGGATTCTGGTTCTGTGAATAGGATGCAATGTTATGGACAGAGGATGGAGGATTCTGGTTTTGTGAATAGGATGGAATGCTCTGGACAACGGATGGCAGACTACCACTCCCTGAAGTTCCATCCGCATGGCTCTCCCTTGATTTTTTCCGAGTCTGAATCTCACTACTAGTGGCAGCAACATTATGGTCCTTTCGCGAATACTGAGTCGCAGCAGCTCGAGCCCCGGCTATCGCTGCAGAGACACTTGGAGTCTTGACTGTCGCGGACTCTGAAGAGTCAAATCTTAGAGCTCCTGGCTTGAGAGACGAGGGGTTTCTCGGATCTGGAAGCGGGAACTTGACAGGCAGTGGACCTTGAACAGGTGAGAGACCCCTGACTGCTCCCTCATAGAGCTGTGACGCGACACCACACAGAATAAGCCCAATAGGTTATGAGGAGAAAACGAAGGATGCATTGCCTATATTAAACCATGATGGACTAACCTTTCTTTCTAAATTGTAAACACCCTGGTAACCGCGCATCTCAAACGGAACCACCAACTTCTGCAGGAACCGGTGTACCGAAAATCGTCAAAAGCAATTTATAGGCATCGCAGTATCAGGTAATATATGGCATAGCACAACGATCATCAGCGGTTAACAAGGTGGGATTTGAAACTAGCCAATGACAGCATCTACATGCTTCAGGTATACAGTGCAATGATTAGCAGTGCTTGACATCTGAAAGTTGAATCTAGGCAATAACAGCTGCTGCATGCCTACTAATTACGACCGACACACTAAAACATCGTAGGCGTGGTTTTCTGGAGATTTACCCACCTGTGGATTCTCGCAAAGCCAACAGAAGTCAGTCAAGCCTTCAAGCCTGACCTGCATTAATACAAGAACCATGTTCAGTAATCTTTGATTGGCATGACAAGACAAATTCGGGCCATAGATAGGAGAGGAAATGGCAAGCGTTACTGATTCAGGCACATCCTCCCAGCAGACCAGCTCCTCGGACCTGACGCAGCCTACCACCTCAACGCACCCTGTCGCAGCACACATCAAGAAAATTGGCAATGGCGTGAGCAGAGCACGCACTGTCGACGAGTAGAGGGAGGAGGAGGATGAACCGACCTAGGAGACGGGAGACCGGATAGTGCTGGGGGAAGTCGATGTGGGTGACCCCGTCGACAGCGTGAATCTCACGGTAGAAGTCCTCCATGGCGGCGATGGTGCCGGGGTCGGGCACCTTGGAGGCGGCGTGGATCCAGAGGCGGCCGGTGACTGGTGAAGGCCAGGAGCGGCCCTCCACGCGCTTGATGCCGTGCACGAGCAGAGACGCCCACGGTTGGTGCATCGTCAGGCAAGGGTTCCGGTACCCGCCGCCCATGCTGCCGGCGCTGGTCGCGGTTTGGAGAGGATGGATGGCGGACGGAACCAAGTCGGGGCTGCCGAATTGGAGTTCAGGTACTACTCTACACGGTTCGTTGGGTTTGGGCCGGGCTTGGTTCGACCAGACCAAAAGGGGCTCAAACGATACTTCCTTTACTCATCAAAAAAACTCATGAAAGGTATAAAACTTGGGACACAATGAAAAATATTTGTGGTCTAAGTTCTTTACCTTGGCTATGTTTAGGTGATTTTAATGAAGTTCTTCATCCCACGGAACATGATGGAATTGGACAGAGAACTAATTCCCAAATACAGGGTTTTCGGGACACTGTGGATGTATGCGGCTTGTTGGACTTGGGCTTTAATGGACACTTCTGGACTTTTGAGAAAAGAGTGGCAGGGGGTTCTTTTACGAGGGTGAGGCTGGATAGGGCTTTCGGTTCAGCTGAGTGGTGTACTCGATTCCCCATGGCGTCTCTCACACATATCACGGCAGCCTCTTCTGATCACTGTCCCATATTGCTGAAATTTGATGATTCTAGTGGATTAATTACTCAACGGAAACCCTTCCGCTACGAGATAATGTGGGAGGACCATCCCGAGCTGAGAGACAAAGTTGCTTCCGTTTGGGCTAACGGTGATGGGATTGTTTCTGTTACTGATATCCATCGAAAGTTGAATGGCCTTGGGGAGGACTTGAGCATTTGGAACAAACAGGTATTTGGGAATGTCAAGCAGGAGATTTCTATATTACGTAGAAGGTTGGAGGAGCTACAAAATATTCCTAACAGGACCTGTCCAAATCATTTGGAGATCAAAATTAATGACCGTTTGATTGAATTATACAAACGAGAGGAGATTATGTGGAGGCAGAGATCGAGGGTGGACTGGCTGAAAGCTGGGGATAAAAATACTAAATTTTTTCATCTCAGAGCGTCTATGAGAAGGAGGAAGAATCTCGTTAAATCACTCATGAAACCTGATGGTCAATCTACTGACTGTCCGAGTGAGATGGAGAATATGGCTTTAACTTTCTACAGAGATTTATTTGCTTCGGAGGGGGTTATTGGTATGGAGGAAGTATTATCACATGTCCCCTCAAAGGTTACTCGCGAGATGAATGATCTCCTTATTGCACCGTATAAAGATAAGGAGATTAAGGAGGCTTTGTTCCAGATGTTTCTCACTAAAGCCCCCGGCCCCGATGGTTTTCCCGCTCACTTTTTCCAGAGACATTGGGACATCTGTGGTGAAGACGTTACCAAGATTGTTATGAGGATTATTAAAGGAGAGGAGAGTGCGGAATCTATTAACCATACGGTGTTAGTTCTTATTCCAAAGGTACAAAGTCCATCTTCTCTATCCCAATTTCGGCCTATAAGTCTTTGCAACGTTCTCTACAAAATTGCTTCGAAGGTTATCTCTAATAGATTGAAGCAAATATTGCCGGATATTATTTCTGAAGAGCAATCTGCCTTTGTACCTGGGAGATTAATAACAGACAATATTATTGCTGCTTATGAGAGTCTGCATTTCATGAAGAGAAGCAAGGCTAAAATTAATAGTACTTGTGCCCTCAAGCTTGATATGATGAAAGCTTACGATAGGGTGGAGTGGAGTTACTTGGAAGCTATGATGAAAAAATTGGGTTTTGATCATTCTTGGGTGGCTACCGTTATGGGTATGGTATGCTCGGTGTCGTTCTCGGTCTCTTTTAATGGGAAGAAGCTCGAGGAATTTCGGCCATCGAGAGGTATTCGGTAGGGGGATCCGATTTCACCCTACATTTTCTTATTAGCAGCAGAGGGCCTTTCGTGCCTCCTAAAATTTAGACCACCGTCATCTCTTTTGGATGGGATTAAGGCGGCTCCATCGGCACCGTCGGTGAACCACCTCCTATTCGCGGATGATAGCCTGCTGTTTTTTAAGTCAAGTGTTCAAGGGGCGGAAGAGTTATCGAAACTGTTGGAGATCTACTGTTTGGCTTCGGGGCAGAGGATTAATCGAGATAAATCTTCTATCCATTTTAGTAAAGCTTGCCCTGCTCATCTAAAGGAAGGAGTGAAACATGTGCTGCAGGTTCAGAATGAGTCATTGTCTGAGAGGTATCTTGGTATGCCAACGGAGGTGGGACAATCTAAGAGTGGTACTTTTAAATTCTTGAAGGATAGATTATGGAATAAGGTGAGAGGATGGTTGGAGAAATTATTATCCGCTGCGGGGAAGGAGGTACTTATAAAATCTATTGCTCAAAGTCTCCTGGTTTTCATCATGGCATGTTTTCGTTTACCTAAAGGATTTTGTGAGCACTTAAACTCTGTTATAAGACAGTTTTGGTGGGGCAGTCAAAGAGGCAAGAGGAAGGTCCACTGGGTCTCATGGGAGACAATGACCCAGCCCAAATTCATGGGTGGGTTGGGTTTTCGCGATTTGGAACTGTTTAATCTTGCGCTTCTCGCGAGACAAGCATGGAGGATTGTTCAGGATCCAAGTTCTCTTAGTGCTCGGATTCTTAAAGCTGTTTATTATCCAAACTCTTCTTTCTTGGAGGAAAGTTTGGGCTCCCATCCATCTCAAATATGGAGAGGTATTATTGATGGTTTGGAGGTACTTAAAAGGGGACTGGTTAAAAGAATTGGAGATGGTACATCAACAAAAATATGGGTGGATAATTGGTTGCCTCGGGTGTCTATGCCTCGGCCACTTTTGGCCCTCCATGCTAATCCACCAGTCTTTGTTCATGAGCTTATTGTCCATAACGAAGCTAGGTGGAACAATGAGTTACTAGATCAGTTCTTCCTTCCCATGGATGCAAAGATGATAAGATCGATCCCTATTATCACCTGTCCGTTGGATGACTATTGGGGCTGGTTGCATGAGAAGAATGGGGCCTTTTCGGTAAGGTCTGCCTACAGAATGTTATTGACTGAAAAAATCCAACAAAGTGATCGGGGACTAGGTAGTGCTTCCAACTCGAAGATCGAAGAGAAAGCTTGGAGTTCTATTTGGAAGCTCAAAATTCCTCCGAAAATTCGTTTTTTCATATGGAGATTATCAAAACACTCTCTTCCGTCTGCTGACGTGTTGATGCATAGAAACATGGCTGTTTCTAATGGTTGTTCCCTGTGTGGTGATGTGGATTCATGGAGACACTCTCTTTTGGATTGCCCGATGGCTAGGAGCATATGGGCTCTTGAGGATGATGATCTGTTCGACAAAATTCAGTCTTGTGGAGAACCAAATGCAAAGAAGTGGGTGTTTATATTGAATGATTCTTTGAATCAGGAGGAATTCACGAGAGTGGTGGTGAAACTGTGGGCTGTTTGGACTTCCAGGAGGAAAGCAATTCATGAGAACATTTTCCAGAGCCCAATTGCCACTCATTTGTTTGTGGGAAGATTTATCAAAGAGTACACAGAATCAAACATTGTCGTACAGAACCCTAGAACACATAATTCATCAGTCTTAAGATGGATTCCTCCGAGTGATTGCAATTCCAAGATAAATGTTGATGGTGCTGTTTCTAAACAGAGAAATTTCTGTTCAGCTGCTGCAGTGTGCAGGGATGAGAGTGGTCTTTATCTTGGTTCTTCGGTCTTCATTGCGGAAGGGGTACAGGAACCGGAGGTGTTTGAGGCCATGGCATGCAGAGAAGGTCTTGCTCTTGCGGAAGATCTTGGCTTGTTGAATATACATATGGCCTCGGATTATAGAACTGTTGTGGATGCTGTTAATTCGATGGCTTTTGGATGTTCTGGTCCGGTTATCAGAGAGGTTCAGTGAAGGATCAAAACTTTTGATCACTGTCAGGTGGCACATGAGTTTAGATCATCTAATTGGGAAGCTCACAATTTAGCTAAGCATGGTCTTTCTTTGGGTTTAGGTAGACATTTGTGGTTGGGGGTTCCCCATGACCCCTCTTCTGTACCCATAAATTTATTATCAGTTGAATAAAGAGTGTGTTTTATCAAAAAAAAAAAATCAAAAAAAAAATTGTAGGAATATTTGCATGTTCCTCAAAAAACAAAAAAAATCATGTTCCTTCCATATAATTTGCAGATTTCACTCTAAGGTCATTTTTCATCGAATATTTTTTCTCCTCCAATAAGGAATGCTAGGGATATTTTTGCTGCCTTCATCTATGCTAGCTTCTAGACGCCCGTCGGGATGGTCAATTTTTCCAGCAACCAACGGGTGTCGTTTAGCTGTCGGAAGCCGATGGAGGAGAAGAAAACTAGAGGAGAAAAGGATGTGAGGGGAAGAAGATCCTTGGTCGCCGTAGTTCCCCACCTCGTCGCATCGCCCTGCTTGAAACTCGTTGTCCGTCATCCGGGCTTTCCCTCAAAGGTCCTGCACAACTCGGGTGGTCTCCTCGCTAGCGCACCCGCAGCCTCACCCTAAACTCGGGTGGTGCCATTGCTCACTGAACTGGCCCGAAACAAGCGCCTCTGTCAAGAGTTTGCACCTTAAGAGATTTTTTGTGCTAACCAGAGTAGGGTTTTTCTATTCTATTCCTTGCCAATTTGGCCTGGCAAAGCAAGGTAAATGTGACAGCGTAAATTAAGAGGTATAAATTTTCGCAAGATGGCCAAATCTGCCTTCTCAACAAGTCACCACCTACGCATGGCAAAGCAAGGTAAACGCGACAGCGGAGGATGTACAAAGTTTTTTCACAAGATGGCCAAATCTGCCTTCTTAACAAGTCACCACCTCTTTCAGTGAGATATTCTAAGAACATTGTGCGCCCATTTTATCAGTGTAGCTAAGCATGATCAAAATTAGCATAATTTATAATTTTATACTTCTCATGATCATCTGTGGAACAGATGCTAGAATTGGCACCACTGCGGACTACTTTATCTGAATACTTAAGAACGGGCACCAGCCGATTAGTTTTTTTGTGAGCAGTTCGGTTATACATTTGTACCCAAAAAATCTGTTGTTTAAAGCAGCAGCACCACACAAGAAAATCGGAACAAAAGAACTACTCCCTCCGTCCACTTTTATAAGGCCCACTTCTTAGCATTTCAATAGTAAGAAGTGCGCCTTATAAAAGTGGACGGAGGGAGTACCAACATTCAGGAGAACTTGGAAGCTCACGTATGTTGTTAAAAGGTCACAAGACATTCAGACACACAACTACCAGCAACCAGAAGAATCGATTCAACTGAAGAACAAAGCACTTCCAGGGTATACAGATGCGCTAGAAACAAGACTATTACAGTGGAAGTTTAGAACAATCGCTGACCACTGAATGTAATTCGACGTATTTGTTCTTCCTGGCCAAAAATCGAAACATATGCCAATGCCAACTTAATAATGCAAAACGAACACCAAAAGCAGTCAATCATGTAAAAAAAGAACAGACAAAATGCACCAGGAACCATATTTAACGGCTCACTTATTCATCAAATTTCATCCAATCACACGTTGACAAACTCCATCAAAGCACGCCCAAGGCACCTAAGACATGTGAACCCAGAGATCATCAGGCACTTACTGGCCACCACGCAGGCGGAGCACCAAGTGAAGGGTGGACTCCTTCTGGATGTTGTAGTCTGCCAGTGTTCGGCCATCCTCGAGCTGCTTACCAGCAAAGATCAGGCGCTGCTGGTCCGGGGGGATGCCCTCCTTGTCCTGAATCTTCGCCTTCACGTTGTCGATTGTGTCTGAAGACTCTACCTCAAGCGTGATAGTCTTCCCAGTGAGGGTCTTGACAAAGATCTGCATGCCACCACGGAGCCTGAGTACCAGGTGCAGCGTGGACTCCTTCTGGATGTTGTAGTCAGCAAGGGTGCGGCCATCCTCGAGCTGCTTTCCAGCAAAGATGAGGCGTTGCTGGTCCGGGGGGATGCCTTCCTTGTCCTGGATCTTTGCCTTGACATTATCAATGGTGTCAGAAGACTCAACCTCCAGGGTGATGGTCTTGCCGGTGAGGGTCTTGACGAAGATCTGCATGCCACCGCGGAGCCTGAGCACCAGGTGGAGGGTGGACTCCTTCTGGATGTTGTAGTCCGCGAGAGTGCGGCCATCCTCAAGCTGCTTTCCAGCAAAGATAAGGCGCTGCTGGTCCGGGGGGATGCCCTCCTTGTCCTGGATCTTCGCCTTGACGTTGTCGATCGTGTCAGAGGACTCGACCTCCAGGGTGATGGTCTTGCCCGTGAGGGTCTTCACAAAGATCTGCATCTGTAAATACAGAGTAAACCTGGCGTTAGTAGCAGTAAAAGGGAATCAGCAGGACATATACCTAGCCATGGGTCGATCATAAATATGTAGGAATGAACATCACAAACGACCAGTGTAGCTATGTTAACAACACTAAAAAAAATATTTAGTAGAAATTCAGACCTACCAACACCAACACCACTTTTAGCCTCGTGAAAAGGCTATATAATTAAAATCCTAGCAGATTTATGATAGAATCTGGTCCCGCAATCCAGACAGGTGTAGATGACCAAAACAAATAATACGCCAAAAATATAATGAAAAATCACGATCTACCAGCAACATCTATGGCCTGGTGCCAGTCTGTTAGATCAATTCTCAAGTCGGGCACAGCAATCATGACAAGCGTAGATGAATCAACAATCTGAGCGCTAGTAAACCAGAAAACGCACAGGCTAGAACCGGCAGGGGAACTAGGAAGGCTCGAACGAATAGGCTAGGCAAATTCCAAGAAAATCGATCTACGGACGAAGGATAAGCGCAATCAGCACAGCATCGCCGCTAGTACATCAGAAAACCTACTGGAACCGATCATAAAGTCGGCAACTAACCGAGCGGAATCAGCCGTTTACGCCTGCAAATCAACGACGACCGCGTCACAATCGGCGGATCTACTCGATGACGCTCCACTACGACTAGGATGAACCAACAGCCTATCGATCGATGATGAACAGATAAGAGAGCCGCGGATATGCTGACTGAAACGATTAGCGGAGCAATCGAGCGGAATAAGACAGTAATCGGAAGGGGGGAGCGGGTCGGAAGTCGCGTACCTTGAGCAGGAGGAGGACGATGGAGATCCTTCGCTTGGATGGGTTGGGGATTTCTCGGCGAGATCAAATTTGATTGGATTTGTGAAAGCAGAAGACGGGGACGGGGATTTTATAGCTGCGAGGACCGGGTCCGATCGGAGGAGTCCCGTGAGGCTACGGCAGTGGCAGCAAATCTGGCCAACGTGCCGGCCCAGGCCCGGCACGGCACGCCAAGGGGTGTCACGTGCTTAGCACGGCTTGGCCCGTCGTGGCCCGTTAAAGCACGTGCCGTGCCGTGCCAGCTTCGCTTAACGGGCCGGCCCGCGGCACGTGTAGCCCGTCTGGGCGCGTTTTGGCAGGTTTTGCCTATTCTGCACGTATTTTTGGTGAAAAAACACCAAAAAATGCAAAAAAAATCAGAAAAATGTAAAATGAGGCCAAGTGTCATATGGTATTAAAAGTGAGCTTTATTAATTGCTGCCTCATTAAAATCTTCCATCCCTAGAAGGAAAAAGAGCACAGCTCGCTCTAATAGTCTAAGTTACAAAAACAAATAACACTACAAAAGGATAAGAAAATTACAAAAAGAACACAAAGAGTACAACTATTGTTCCGCTTCTTCTTCATCAATGGAGATATTTTCAAACGCGGATACGAGTTCTTGGTTATCGGCAGTGTGCTGTGCTCGGCGTTTGGCTAATTCTTCATCTTTCACGGTCATTAGTGTTCTCACCATATCCGGGGTGAGACTCGTTCTTCTATCATCAATGATTCTTCTAGCTAGACTGAAAGCAGACTCCGAAGACACCGTTGAGACGGGTACTGATAGCATATCTCGTGCTAATATGGAAAGCACCGGATATGTAAGCTTGTGGTCATGCCACCACTGCAGTATGTTAAACTCTTCATCGTCATCTTGGTTATGTGGGATTATGTCGCTATTGAGGTACTTTGCTAACTCTCCGCCACCAAACATCACAGGCGTTGTTTGTGTCGAAGAGCTAGAGGCAGAGGGGGAGGAAGCAAAATACCTCCCCCACGCTCCTTTCTTCTTGCTTCCAGCTGGTGGTGGTGGAGCCCGTTGCACCCGAACTCCGCCATACTTTTCTTCATACTTACCGAAAATTTCACTCAACTTATCACGAACTTCAGTGAAATATGTAGTATAATCTTACTCTACAGAAAGTGTTAAGAGCTAAAGAACACTACCAAACCCATTTATTTTAGCCCTAGGATCCAAAATAAAGGCGAATGCATACAAGTAAGGATTTTTTTCGCCAATATTTCAGATATTTTTCTTTCATCTTTTCAACGGGTCCTTTCAAAATAGCATCATTTTCATAATGTTTGAGATGAGTAGCGATTTCTAAAATATGACGCACCATTAAATGAGATGTGGGATAATAAACCCCTGACAATTGAATCGTTGAATCATAAAATATCTTCCAAAACTTAAACATTACTTTGGCAATGTGCCAAGTTGATTTAGGAAGTAGTCAGTATGGTAGTTTGCATTAACAAATTCCTAGAATTGTTGTTTATCTGGGAGAAGTTTGTGAAGCATCAAATATGTAGAATTCCATCTAACAGACATGTTTGAATTAAACCTATGAGCCTTAGCATTTATAGCAGGGCAATATCTCTTGTAACTAGCAAGTCTAGGATTAGAGGCACCCACCCAAGTAATTGCGGTGCGCAATGCATCAATGTGTTTAATCACTATCTTCAAGCCAGCTTTAGCAAGAATATTAATTATATGGCAAGCACAACGTTGATGCAGTAACCAAGATGCAGCATATTGGCTAAGTACAGGAGACATGTAATCCATTGCCTTTGAATTTGATGAAGCATTATCCAAAGTTATTGCAAATATCTTGTTGGTAAGACCAAAATCTTCGAGAACTTTACATATAGATGCAGCTATGTTTTCACCAGTATGTGATTCATCAATTAATTCAAATCCTATGACTTTTTTTGTAGTTCCCACTTTTCATCAACATAATGAGTAACCACACTAATATAGTATTCCTTAGCATGACCACTCCAGATATCTGTAACATCCCAAGTATGAAAAACAACCTTTACAATGTTTGCTCTTTGTTAAATTATGTTTTGCATCATGTCATCATAAGTTTTGCATTTGTTTTGCATTTGTTTTCTTTTGTTTTCCCTTGTTTTTCAATTTGAGTTTCAAACCAATTTTCAAATATTTGTTTCATACTTGTTCTGTTACAATTTCCAAATAAAAATGTTCAAATCAAAACATCAAATTGTTTCCAATAAACCAGAAAGTTCAAACTATTAAATTGTTCTTTTCAATAATTCACTTAATACCAAAAAAATTGCTCAAATCCAATTAAAATACAAACAGCAACTAATTTCAATTTTTTGAAAAACAAAAGTTGCACAATGTTGCTGTTACAATAAATGACCTATACAAATTTTTCCTAAATTTTTCTAACCCCAAAAACCCACTCCTTTCTTTCCTTTTCTATTGCTGCAAAAAAAAAATTTCATAAACAGAAAAACAAAAAAAAAAATAGCAGAGAGGAGAGAGGGTAGGCCAGTGGGCTGAGCCCAGCCCACCAGCACGGCCTGCTTACCTCTTCGCTCTCTTCCCCCTGTACGGCGCGCATCGGAGGCGCCCACGTCGACGGTACGGCGGAGGAAACGGCCAGCGAGCGCCCCCTCCTCCTTATAGCTGCCCCGAGGGCTCCCCGTGCTGCCCTAACCTCCCTCCTCCTTCTCCATCGCCGCGCCGCCAGTTTTTTTTCCCTCCTTCCACCTCTGCTCCTCCCTCTCTTTCATCTCTGCACATCCACCGAGCGCCACCGCTCTGAACCTCCGGCGACCGCCATCGCCATGGTCTTCCTCCGCGCGAGTTAGGGCCGGGAATCATCTCCCCTCTGCTTCCTCTACCTCCTCGACACCTCCACGGTACCAGGGAACAACTGCATCACCGCCGCCGTCCACCTCGACGTCGTCGGCCACCACCGAGCCCTGCTCCTCCTTCTCCTTCCCTCGGTGAGCAGCACGATCCCCTCCATCTCTTCCCTCTGCATCCACGTCACGAGCACGCACCCACCACCGCATCGCACACGGGCAGCAGCCACGAGCTGCAGCAGCTCGCCGCCGGTGACCACCGCACCCACCTCTGTCAGGTTCAGTTAGCTGAAACTGAAACTTTTCAGTTAACAGCGCTAACTGAACCTAATACCCCCCACGTCCCCCTAACCTGCCAACAAACAGCAGCCACCGCAGTGGCACAGCGCACTGCCCATGCTCGCCGCGGCGCGGGTTCGAGCCCCCCCGCGCGCAACCTTTTTAGGGATTAAATCCCCTCGCCTAGGCCCACCTGTAGGTGACCCCAGGAGCCCAGTCAGCTGCCACGCGGCGCCAACGTGGCCTAGGGCCCGCTGTCAGCGGCCCAGGCTGGGTTGCTGCGGGGTGGAAAACTTTTTCTGCCCCTTTTCTTTTTTATTTAAGTCCCTGTTATTTACAGAATAGTCCCTCGTTTCAAAATGCAAATAACTTTTGAATTTCAAATCCAAATAATATAAATAAAATATGTATTCTAAACCAAATTTAATTCTCTACATGTTTAAATCACTTGTTTTCTGTTTTGAACAATTCAAATGTTTTCAAAATTCAAATTCAAACAACTCATTTCAAATTTGGTTAATTTCATAACTAATTCAAATTTAATTCAAATGTCACATATAAAATATGTTTTCCATGCCAAATTGAACCACCTTTCCAAATATAAACTTTGTTTCATGATTTGAATAATTAAAATTGGGTAAATAATTTAAACCTTGTTTAAATCATTTAAATTTGCTAAATTCATAACTTGGTCAAATTAAATTCCTTTTGAACATATAAAATATGTTTTCAAACCAGAGAGGTATAAACTTTTCAAATATGAATTTGATTTAATGTTTTGAACAAATAAAAATTCAAATAATTTCATACTTGAATTAAACTCAATTAAATCTTGTTTAACTTGTTTAATTCATAAGTAATTTATTTTAATTCCTTTTTCAACAAATGAAACATGTTTTCCACCTAAAATTTTGTGTACTTTCCAAATATGAACTTTGTTACCTATTTTGAACAAGTAAAATTGGTGAAAACAACAAATTCTTGTGTAACTCATTAAGAAGCCAAATTTCATACCTTAATAAATAAAATTCCAAACTTGGTGAACTTCATTTCAAATTGAAGCTTTTGTTGTTTCCTTTTAGTTTTCATCATCCATGCATCATGCTAATCAACTTTCACATGATGGTTAATTGTAGATCAATTAAGTAAACCTTAATTCATGGGCTTTCCATATGCAATCCAAATTGCATATGGGTCCATTTAATTATGTTACCATGTCAGCTATCTTATCTTTGATGCATCAATTAAATTGTCATGCATCATCCCATGTTTGTGCATTATGCCATGTTATTGATTGTTTGTCTCTCTGTGTTGTTTGTTTGCTTCTTCTCGAATAGACGACGACGTTGAGACAGACGAGGTTTACGACACCCCTTCTGAGGAGTTAGCCCAGTACCAGGCTGCTGAGTTTGCAGGCAAGTATTCACTCACATGAACCATTGTGTTCCTTTCCACATTGGATACCGATACTTTCCGTTGTCTATTCTGCTAGCCCTATGAATCGTTGCTTGTGTTCCGAACCTATCACATGTTATCCTTTAACCCTGATATGGCCTCACCCCCACACCTATAACCTCGTTGCTTGTTGCCCGTGTCTTTCTAGCATGCTTAGGGTTGTTTTGCTCGAGTCTGTTGTCCGTTACTTCTTTTACCATATTTTATTATGTTCTGGGGCTCGATGTTTAAACAACAATCATGTTAATGTTATGGGTAATCATAATTTGATGATAAGGCACCGGCAGGAGGCCCGGCGTGGTTTTGAGGCCTGCTAGTGTCGACCCTAATTAGGAAAAGGGTCTTGTCTACTGATCCATGATGAGCGCACTAACCGCATGTGGGAAGCGTGTATGGGCGCCCCCTCAATTTGATTCGATTCGCATATCGTCCAAATCGCCTCATTTAGTTCGGGTTTTCCTTTTGCCGCACGCATATACAGGTACGAACCCGAGGCCAGGATGGAAACTTTTGTAGTCGGCATTTAGGGAGACACGTTCTTAGAGTGCTATGAGGGTCCCCTTTTCTTCGTGGGGCTTGATTAGCCGTGCGCTCAATTGCACGGGGTTCTTTGGGCTTGATGCGAAGAAGAGTTGGGTTGTGTTGAGTGCCCCGCTTGGTGGAAGGGCCATTCCATCTGGCGGGTTATTCTTACGTGTACGGCCAAATTGGTGCATCCCTGCAGGGTAAAATCTTCTCGAGAAGCCGTGTTTTCCGCGGTTATGGATGACTTGGTGAAAGTACTGGCTAACAAGTACTCAGACAACTTACACCTAACTATAATAACCTGACTAGTAACAGAGATTACTTCCACCATAAGAATGATGTCGCCTTAATCCAACTGTGTGGGTTATCCTCGGATTGCTTCTTTGGATAAGGGGCGAGATCCAGGATGGGTTTTGTTTGAGGTTAGTTGTAGTTGGTTACGATACGCTATCTTATCTCCTTTCTGTTAGCCGTAAGTTGTAGCGCGTATCTGTAGTTGGTTAGTGCAGCCCGCTGCCGCATCTTTTGTATCACCCATTCTTCCGTTGAACCCAAAGCATCTGTGCTTGGTGTTGACGGGTACACTTTGGTATCTTGTGAGTCTTGCTTGTCAGTACTTGTCTGTACTGACCCCTTTGGGGCTGTGGTTTCCGCAGACTACGTTTCCGAGGATCCCCATGGTGGCTACTACATGGAGTATGACGAGGCTGCTGACGAGTAGATAGCGGACCCGGGCAGGATCCGAGACTTCGTGGATTGGCTCCGTTTCCTTTTCGTTTCCGGCCTCTTAGGCCTATTTGGATCTTGTCTGTACTCAGACACTTTGGATGCTTCCGTTGTGATGTAATGATGACTTGTTGGGACATGTGTCCTCTGGATGATTGTATTTGCTATCTCTGCTCTAATGAGAGCTATTTGCAACTTATTTCTATTTATTTGTGTCTTAGAGATCTGTTGTGATATCACTTGTTCAAATGCCGTTGACGTACCATGTGTGTATGTTATGAAGTACGTCAATGGAAGTAGTCGGATTTCTATGGGATGGTTTGCGCAGACGATGAATAGTAGAGAATGGTTGTCGCACGTTTACGTGTTGGACTACTCACATTGAGATGCGGGTGCCGGTATGCCCCGTAAGCCATTTATCTACTGTTTAGCGGACTGTGAGTATCCTCTAGAAGTCCGGGTGCGACAAATGGTATCAGAGCCTGTCTGCCTGTAGGATCCCTTTTACTGGTCGCAGTTGAGTCTAGAAACTATTTTGTAGCTATATAGGAAAATGAAACGTGAGAGTAGGAATTCTGTTCTTTTATTTCTTTCCCCATCCACCCTCTCTTTTCTGGTAAGGAAGTGCAACGTTGTTTTCTCTTCTCATCTAAACTTTCAAGCTAGGATTTCACGTATCCTGGTTTCTCTAGGATAGTTATATCTACTAGACCATAGGAATGGAGGTGGTTGTGACATGATTTATCATGTTGCCTACTCACGATTGAGAACGGAGGCGTGTAAGCCCCGGAAGCAGATTCTCTATTCCTTAAGCAGTAGATATTGATCCTTTAGAAGCCCGGATGGGTTTTCCGAGTACCTCAGGAGTGTTTGGTCTCGTGTTTCCCAAATGTTGCTTCGATATCATGTTCTTCTCAACATCCTTTTCGTCCGTTCAAACCTTGTTGTTGCTTTCCACTTCAGTTCTCCTAACGGCGTCTAATCAAAACTTCCCCGATCATCTGCAGATGGATCTCAGGTTCTACCCGCAGGTGGTTCGTATGACTCGTTGCGAGAGCACTGCCGGTTATCCGGAGATGCTGAGGGACATGGTCACTTTTCTGGGTTTCCGTTGGGCACCAGAGTACCAGACCTACGAGCAGCAGCGAGAGTTTGACCAGACCTACTACCAGGCTATCGTCTACATTCTGTCATATGATGGCATGAGCGTAGTCCACCGCTACGAGGCAGTAGGTTCCACAGTGGATATGGCTGTGCAGCAGACAGCTTATGTGAGTCTCACCGTCCTTCGTGCTGACTACTGGGGATTTGACGATTCTATCTATCGCCACATCCCCCGTGGTTACATCACTTCAGAGGGATATCACTTCACTCTCTACGACAACTTGGATGTCTACGAGCATGATAACTCCAGGCTGCACACCACCGCTCAGTTTGTGAGGCACAGTGACGCAGTTGCCCGCACACTATCTCAGGAGTTGGCTTCAGTCAGAGAGCAGCTCTACCTTGCTTTGACTCGTCTGGCGACTTACACCACAAACTTTGTTGGAGACGAGCGCTTTGCACGTTTCGATCAGCCAGTTGGTCGTCGTCTGCCAGATGCTGGAGGTTACGAGCCGATCAGAGGTCCACTCCTTAACCTTGGTGCTAGTTACACTGGGATTCCCCGCTTTGAAGCACAGGGAGTCGACGCTATGTACTTCACCACGCCTAGAGTCGGTCTCAGACCACGTCAGATCTACGTGGATCGTCGTTCTACCTACTTTCATGGGCGTCCTCCTCACCGTACCTCTCGCCGTACTCCTAGCCGTCGTCCTGCGTGATGAGCATGGGAGTACCGATGTATCCATTCTTAGCTATGTTTAGTTATCCTTTGGCATTCGAACCATTTATGGTGTGTTGGATATTCTGATGTATTTGAACATGTGATGATGTACCTGTTGGTTATCTATTCATGCGTCGGAATAATCTCTCTTTCGGTTGCCAAGTTTATCCTTGTCTGTTGTTGTGCTAAAATGCATTTCCATTCAGGATGCCGCCGACAAGGAACAACCCGCCTGAGCCACCGCCAATCACGGAGCTGTTGACTCAGATGACCCAAGTCATGACGCAGATGGCCCAGTTCCAGGCTAATCAGCACATCAACCAGACAGCTCCACGAGTCAGCATCAAGGAGTTTCTCAGTCTGGGCCCGAGAGCTTTCGTGGCAACACGCGAGCCTCTGGACGCTGATGACTGGATCCGTGAGATAGCCAAGGCTCTGGAGATTGCACACGTAGCTGAGGAAGACAAAGTCAAGTATGCCTCCTATCTGCTGAAGGGTCAGGCAGCTACTTGGTGGGAGAACTTTCAGGCCATGAGAACTGGGATACCAGTCACGTGGAATTGTTTCAAGGAAGCCTTCCTGAAGCACCACATTCCAGATGGTCTCATGGAAAGGATGCGTGAAGAGTTTTGCTCTCTCAAGCAAGGCAAGCTGGACGTCATCGGCTATCAGAGTGAGTTCAATCGTCTCGCTCGTTACGCTGGTGATGAGGTGTCCACTGAGGCTAAGAAGATGGCAAGGTTCCGCAGAGGTTTTAACCCGGAGCTCAAGTATGCCCTCACCAATGTCAAGACCAAAGACTTCGAGGAGCTCGTTAACACCGCGCTCAATGAAGAAAATGGGCGCAAGGCGTTCGAGGAGTCTCGCAAGCACTCGCGTGAGGGTGGTTCCTCCTCCAACATGACCACCCCTCCGCAGAAGCGCCGCATCTGGGTACCAAATGGTGCTGTCACTCGGGCTCCATATGCCCAAGCTTCTCCAGGCTTCACTCCCCGCCCACCCAACCCTGTTCAGATGCATGATCCAAGGGCTTCGATGGGGCAGCCAAGGCCAGGGCCTCCTCGTGTCGTCACTTGCTACAAGTGCAAGCACACGGGGCACTACGCCGACAAGTGCACGCAGAGGCAGCTACCTCCACCACCACCTCGTCCCAACACCAACTAGGCAATGGTGCGCGCTCCCCCGCCTAAGGCCTTCAACTCCAACAACAGGCCTGTCGGGAGGACCGCAAGGTTGAATCATGTCAAGATCGACAAAGCTGAGGAATCTCCTGACGTCGTTCTCGGTATATTCCCCGTAAACTTTATTCCAGCTAAAGTGTTGTTTGATACCGGAGCATCACATTCTTTTGTGTCAAAGACTTTTGCCGCAACAAACAACCTAATTGTGGTTCCACTAAGCAATCAAATCACTGTTCACTCCCCGGGATCACAAATGTTGACTTCCAAGATAAGCAAGGATAATCAAATCCTAATTGGAGGCCACATATTCCTTGCTTCTCTCATGTTGCTGGGAAATTCTGACATCGATGTCATTCTTGGTATGGATTGGCTGAAGGCCAATAAAGCAAGGATTGACTGTGCTCAAAAGTCAATAACTTTGTTCCACCCTTCTGGCCAGATAGTCTATTCTCCAAATGAATCAAGTTCCATTCAGCTGTGCACCCTCGATGCAAAACCTCTACCTTTACTTGAAAATGTTCCGGTGGTTTGCGAATTTCCTGACGTCTTTCCAGAAGAGTTGACAGGGATGCCTCCGGACAGAGCAGTTGAGTTCGTGATCGAACTTGAACCAGGTACTGCTCCAATCTCTAAGCATCCATACAAGATAGCTCCTCCTGAACTGAAACTGTTAAAGGAGCAAATCGATATGTACATGGAAAAAGGTTACATTCAACCTAGTTCCTCGGCTTGGGGTTGCCCAACTATGTTCGTTGCGAAGAAGGATCACACAAAGAGACTCGTTGTTGACTATCGTCCTCTTAACAAGAAAACCATCAAAAACAAGTATCCAATTCCTCGTATTGATGATCTTTTTGATCAACTTGCTGGAGCCTCAATATTCTCCAAGTTGGACTTGAGAATGGGTTACCATCAAATAAAGATCAGAAAAGAGGATATTCCAAAAACAGCTTTCACCACTCGCTACGGTCTATATGAATACACCATCATGTACTTTGGTCTCACCAATGCACCAGCGACTTTCTCTTGACTCATGAATTCTGTCTTCCATGAATACCTCGACAAGTTCGTTGTGGTATATCTTGATGACATTCTTGTCTACTCAAAATCTGAGGAAGAGCATGAAGAACATCTTCGTCTCACTCTCATGAAACTTCGCGAGCATCGTCTATATGCCAAGTTATCCAAATGTGAGTTCTGGATTCCAGAAGTTGCTTACCTTGGTCATATCATCTCTGCCAAGGGCATAGCCATTGATACAGAAAAGGTTAAAGCAATTGTTGATTGGAAACCTCCAAAGACGGTGAAGCAAGTAAGACGTTTTCTTGGCTTGGCTAGCTATTGCCGTCGTTTCGTCCAAAACTTCTCCAAGATTGCCAAACCTCTCACTGACCTCACAAAGAAGGACAAGAAGTTCGTTTGGTCTCCACAATGTGATGAAAGTTTCAATCTCCTGAAGACTAAACTCACTTCTACACCAGTTCTGGTTGGCCCAGATCCTACCAAACCTTTCCAAATTTTCTGTGACGCTTCTCTCCAAGGTCTAGGTGCAGTTCTTATGCAAGAACGTCAAGTTGTGGCTTATGCTTCACGTCAGTTGAACGCACATGAGCTCAATATCCAACTCATGACCTTGAACTTGCAGCAGTTGTGTTTGCCCTCAAGAAATGGAGGCAATACTTGTTGGGTAATCGCACTGAAATCTTTTCCGATCATAAGAGTCTGAAATACATCTTCACTCAACCAGATCTAAACCTCAGGCAAAGGAGATGGATTGAAAAGATTAAAGACTTTGATCTTACCATTTCTTACACTCCAGGCAAGGCTAATGTTATGGCCGATGCTCTCAGTCGCAAGTCGTATTGCAATAATCTCATGATCATGGAAAGCTAACCTCCTCTTCATGAAGAATTCCAGAAGCTGAACCTTGGTCTTGTTCCTCAAGGCTATCTTGCGAACTTGACAGCCAGTCCAACTCTCGAGGACAAGATTTGTTCTGAACAACTTCGTGATTCTGAAATCAAGAAGATGGTAGAACACATCAAAGAAGGCAAGGAGAAATTTAAGTCCTTCTCAGTGGATGAAAAGGGAACTGTGTTCTTCGAAGGACGCATTGCAGTTCCTCAAGTTCAAAGTCTCAAAGATGTCATTCTCAAGGAGGCTCATGAAACTCCTCTCTCCATACACCCTGGAAGTACAAAGATGTACCAGGATCTCAAGACACTGTATTGGTGGCCTGGCATGAAACGTGAAATTGCTAAATACGTTTCTGAATGCGTTTGTCAACGTGTTAAGGAAGTTCATCAGAAAACAGCCGGTCTTCTCCAACATCTAAAAATCCCTGAGTGGAAGTGGGACATGATTGAAATGGAATTCGTCACTGGTTTTCCAAAGTCCAAGAGGGGCAACGATGCAATATTCGTTGTCATTGATCGTCTCACTAAAGTAGCTCACTTCTTTGCTGTCAAAGAAACAATCTCAGCTAGCCAGTTAGCAGAGCTCTACACAGCAAAGATTGTTCCTCTTCATGGTGTTCCATTGGAAATAAGCTCAGACCGTGGAAGCATATTCACTTCTCATTTCTGGAAAAGCTTTCAAGAAGCATTGGGCACCAAACTTCTGTTCAGCACAACCTATCATCCTCAGTCTCAAGGGCAAGTCGAAAGAGTCAATCAGATTCTCGAGGATATGCTCAGAGCATGTGGTCTCTCCTTTGGCATGAAATGGGAGGAATGTCTTCCATATGCTGAATTTTCCTACAACAACAGCTTCCAGGAAAGCCTAGGCATGGCACCATTTGAAGCTCTCTATGGCCGCAGATGCAGGAGTCCAATCAATTGGTCTGGAGCTGGTGAACGTTCACTCTTAGGCCCTGACATTGTTAAGGAAGCCGAAGAGAAAGTTCGCATCATTCGTGACAATCTCAAGATTGCTCAGTCTCGTCAGAAAAGCTACTATGACAGCAAGCACAGGGATATGATCTATGCACCTGGTGACAAAGCATATCTCCGTGTAACTCCCCTCAGAGGCACTCATCGTTTTGGTGTGAAAGGAAAACTTGCACCAAGATATATCGGTCCTTTCAACATTCTCTCAAGGCGTGCGGAAAATTCCTATCGTCTTGAACTTCCAGAAAGGCTATCCAAGGTGCACGATGTGTTTCACGTGTCACAGCTCAAGAGATGTTTCAAAGATCCAGATCGTGCAGTTGATCATGATTCCATTGAACTGCAAGAAGATCTCTCTTATGAGGAGCACCCTGTTCGAATTCTCGATGAGACCGAGCGTAAGACTCGCAACAAGAGCACCAAGTTCTTGAAAGTGTAGTGGTCCCATCATTCCGATAAAGAGGCAACGTGGGAGACCGAAGAGGATCTTCGCAAGAAGTATCCGGACCTTTTGTCTTCTCAGTAGGAATCTCGGGGCGCGATTCCTTCAAGGGGGGGCGTTTTGTAACATCCCAAGTATGAAAAACAACCTTTACAATGTTTGCTCTTTGTTAAATTATGTTTTGCATCATGTCATCATAAGTTTTGCATTTGTTTTCCATTTGTTTTCTTTTGTTTTTCCCTTGTTTTTCAATTTGAGTTTCAAACCAATTTTCAAATATTTTTTTCATACTTGTTCTGTTACAATTTCCAAATAAAAATGTTCAAATCAAAACATCAAATTGTTTCCAATAAACCAGAAAGTTCAAACTATTAAATTGTTCTTTTCAATAATTCACTTAATACCAAAAAAATTGCTCAAATCCAATTAAAATACAAACAGCAACTAATTTCAATTTTTTGAAAAACAAAAGTTGCACAATGTTGCTGTTACAATAAATGACCTATACAAATTTTTCCTAAATTTTTCTAACCCCAAAAACCCACTCCTTTCTTTCCTTTTCTATTGCTGCAAAAAAAAAACAGTTTCATAAACAGAAAAACAAAAAAAAATAGCAGAGAGGAGAGAGGGCAGGCCAGTGGGCTGAGCCCAGCCCACCAGCACGGCCTGCTTACCTCTTCGCTCTCTCCCCCCTGTACGGCGCGCATCGGAGGCGCCCACGTCGACGGTACGGTGGAGGGAACGGCCAGCGAGCGCCCCCTCCTCCTTATAGCTGCCCCGAGGGCTCCCGTGCTTCCCTAACCTCCCTCCTCCTTCTCCATCGCCGCGCCGCCATTTTTTTCCCTCCTTCCACCTCTGCTCCTCCCTCTCTGTCATCTCTGCACATCCACCGAGCGCCACCGCTCTGAACCTCCGGCGATCGCCGTCGACATGGTCTTCCTCCGAGCGAGTTAGGGCCGGGAATCATCTCCCCTCTGCTTCCTCTACCTCCTCGACACCTCCACGGTACCAGGGAACAACTGAATCACCACCGCCGTCCACCTCGACGTCGCCGGCCACCACCGAGCCCTGCTCCTCCTTCTCCTTCCCTCGGTGAGCAGCACGATCCCCTCCATCTCTTCCCTCTGCATCCACGTCACGAGCACGCACCCACCACTGCATCGCACACGGGCAGCAGCCACGAGCTGCAGCAGCTCGCCGCCGGTGACCACCGCACCCACCTCTGTCAGGTTCAGTTAGCTGAAACTGAAACTTTTCAGTTAACAGCGCTAACTGAACCTAATACCCCCCACGTCCCCCTAACCTGACAACAAACAGCAGCCACCGCAGTGGCACAGCGCACTGCCCACGCTCGCCGCGGCGCGGGTTCGAGCCCCCCCGCGCGCAACCTTTTTAGGGATTAAATCCCCTCGCCCAGGCCCACCTGTAGGTGACCCCAGGAGCCCAGTCAACTGCCACGCGGCGCCAACGTGGCCTAGGGCCCGTTGTCAGCGGCCCATGCTGGGTTGCTGCGGGGTGGAAAGCTTTTTCTGCCCCTTTTCTTTTTTATTTAAGTCCCTGTTATTTACAGAATAGTCCCTCGTTTCAAAATGCAAATAACTTTTGAATTTCAAATCCAAATAATATAAATAAAATATGTATTCTGAACCAAATTTAATTCTCTACATGTTTAAATCATTTGTTTTCTGTTTTGAACATTTCAAATGTTTTCAAAATTCAAATTCAAACAACTCATTTCAAATTTGGTTAATTTCATAACTAATTCAAATTTAATTCAAATGTCACATATAAAATATGTTTTCCATGCCAAATTGAACCACCTTTCCAAATATAAACTTTGTTTCATGATTTGAATAATTAAAATTGGGTAAATACTTTAAACCTTGTTTAAATCATTTAAATTTGCTAAATTCATAACTTGGTCAAATTAAATTCCTTTTGAACATATAAAATATGTTTTCAAACCAGAAAGGTATAAACTTTTCAAATATGAATTTGATTTAATGTTTTGAACAAATAAAAATTCAAATAATTTCATACTTGAATTAAACTCAATTAAATCTTGTTTAACTTGTTTAATTCACAAGTAATTTAGTTTAATTCCTTTTTCAACAAATGAAACATGTTTTCCACCTAAAATTTTGTGTACTTTCCAAATATGAACTTTGTTACCTATTTTGAACAAGTAAAATTGGTGAAAACAACAAATTCTTGTGTAACTCATTAAGAAGCCAAATTTCATACCTTAATAAATAAAATTCCAAACTTGGTAAACTTCATTTCAAATTGAAGCTTTTGTTGTTTCCTTTTTGTTTTCATCATCCATGCATCATGCTAATCAACTTTCACATGATGGTTAATTGTAGATCAATTAAGTCAACCTTAATTCATGGGCTTTCCATATGCAATCCAAATTGCATATGGGTCCATTTAATTATGTTATCATGTCAGCTATCCTATCCTTGATGCACCAATTAAATTGTCATGCATCATCCCATGTTTGTGCATTATGCCATGTTATTGATTGTTTGTCTCTCTGCGTTGTTTGTTTGCTTCTTCTCGAATAGACGACGACGTTGAGACAGACGAGGTTTACGACACCCCTTCTGAGGAGTTAGCTCAGTACCAGGCTGCTGAGTTTGCAGGCAAGTATTCACTCACATGAACCATTGTGTTCCTTTCCACATTGGATACCGATACTTTCCGTTGTCTATTCTGCTAGCCCTATGAATCGTTGCTTGTGTTCCGAACCTATCACATGTTATCCTTTAACCCTGATATGGCCTCACCCGCACACCTATAACCCCGTTGCTTGTTGCCCGTGTCTTACTAGCATGCTTAGGGTTGTTTTGCTCGAGTCTGCTGTCCTTTACTTCTTTTACCATATTTTATTATGTTTTGGGGCTCGATGTTTAAACAACAATCATGTTAATGTTATGGGTAATAATAATTTGATGATAAGGCACCGGCAGGAGGCCCGGCGTGGTTTTGAGGCCTGCTAGTCTCGACCCTAATTAGGAAAAGGGTCTTGTCTACTGATCCATGATGAGCGCACTAACCGCATGTAGGAAGCGTGTATGGGCGCCCCCCTCAATTTGATTCGATTCGCATCTCGTCCAAATCGCCTCATTTAGTTCGGGTTTTCCTTTTGCCGCACGCATATGCAGGTACGAACCCGAGGCCAGGGTGGAAACTTTTGTAGTCGGCATTTAGGGAGACACGTTCTTAGAGTGCTATGAGGGTCCCCTTTTCTTCGTGGGGCTTGATTAGCCGTGCGCTCAATTGCACGGGGTTCTTTGGGCTTGATGCGAAGAAGAGTTGGGTTGTGTTGAGTGCCCCGCTTGGTGGAAGGGCCATTCCATCTGGCGGGTTATTCTTACGTGTACGGCCAAATTGGTGCATCCCTGCAGGGTAAAATCTTCTCGAGAAGCCGTGTTTTCCGCGGTTATGGATGACTTGGTGAAAGTACTGGCTAACAAGTACTCAGACAACTTACACCTAACTATAATAACCTGACTAGTAACAGAGATTACTTCCACCATAAGAATGATGTCACCTTAATCCAACTGTGTGGGTTATCCTCGGATTGCTTCTTTGGATAAGGGGTGAGATCCAGGATGGGTTTTGTTTGAGGTTAGTTGTAGTTGGTTACGATACGCTATCTTATCTCCTTTCTGTTAGCCGGAAGTTGTAGCGTGTATCTGTAGTTGGTTAGTGCAGCCCGCTGCCGCATCTTTTGTATCACCCATTCTTCCGTTGAACCCAAATCATCTGTGCTTGGTGTTGACGGGTACACTTTGGTATCTTGTGAGTCTTGCTTGCTAGTACTTGTCTGTACTGACCCCTTTGGGGCTGTGGTTTCCGCAGACTACGTTTCCGAGGATCCCCATGGTGGCTACTACGTGGAGTATGACGAGGCTGCTGACGAGTAGATAGCGGACCCAGGCAGGACCCGAGACTTCGTGGATGGGTTCCGTTTCCTTTTCGTTTCCGGCCTCTTAGGCCTATTTGGATCTTGTCTGTACTCAGACACTTTGGATGCTTCCGCTGTGATGTAATGATGACTTGTTGGGACATGTGTCATCTGGATGATTGTATTTGCTATCTCTGCTCTAATGAGAGCTATTTGCAACTTATTTCTATTTATTTGTGTCTTAGAGATCTGTTGTGATATCACTTGTTCAAATGCCGTTGACGTACCATGTGTGTATATTATGAAGTACGTCAATGGAAGTAGTCGGATTTCTATGGGATGGTTTGCGCAGACGATGAATAGTAGAGAATGGTTGTCGCACGTTTACGTGTTGGCCTACTCACATTGAGATGCGGGTGCCGGTATGCCCCGTAAGCCATTTATCTACTGTTTAGCGGACTGTGAGTATCCTCTAGAAGTCCGGGTGCGACAATATCAGATGTTATGGAGACTGAAAAGGTGCATGTAGTAAAGTCATCTTTTATTTTGTCAAGACCCTTTTTTCCTAACTTTTTCATATCTCTAGTTGTAGTTTGTCTCGGAACAGGTTGAAAATTAGGAGTATGAGCATCTTGAATATATTCAACAAAACCAAGAGACTCACCAAAACTCAATGATAAATCATCAGAAGCAATTAAACGACAAAGAGATTCTCTTTGACGGGCGGGATCGTAGGAAAAATTACGTACCGTACCATCAGGGTTTAGCTTGAGCTTGCTTTGTATCAACGCGGACTTTCTCTCTTCCGCCTCGTGCATGAGGATGTGCCTAGCCATGTGCCCGTTTCCCCCTCCTTTCTGAAGGGAAAATAGACTTCCGCAAGTTGGCCTTTTGCACCTAGCTCTCCGCTTCTGGACACCGCCCTCCTCCTCAAACATTTCTTCATCGAAGTGCTCCCACACTTTCGAAGTTTTTTTACGAGACCTTTTTGAACCGGTGGTGGCGGCGGTGGAAGTGCTGGCACAAGTGGAAGAACTTTGGGAAGGATGTGTATGCGAATGAGGTATATAGTCGGAATTGCTGTTGTCGATGAGAGGTGAACTAGTATAGGGACCAAACGTTTCTACAGGTATGTAAACTCCGATGTCATCAAGAGAGAAGTTGAACTGGTTGGGATCAGCCATGTTTGAGCGTGGGAAATGAGAGGAGTGTGCACCCCTATTTATAGGTAGAATTTAGCAATTTTCGGACAGAAATACTCTCTCCAACAGCTAGAATTTTGAAACTCATGGCTAAAAATGACAAAAAAACTCCTCAAGATGGGCACAAAAAAAAGGATAAACGGGCCGACCAGCCTTAAACGGGCCGCGTGCCTTGATCCTCCTCCGCCCCGCTCCTCGACCGTTGCCTTCCCGCAGTCCCGCTCCCGCTCCTCCGACGCAACCAGCGAACAAAACTAGCGTACAATACAACGATTCGAAAGAAAACAGTTTCACGTGTCGTGCCGGGCTAGCACGCGGGCTTCAGAACGCAGCCCAGGCACGGCCCAGCTTCTTACGCGTGCCTGGCACGGCCCATATAGATTCATGTCGGGCCGGACCGTCACGTGCCTGGCACGCGTGCTAACGAGCCGACACGCAGCACGTCGGCACGTTGGCCAGGTATGAGTGGCACGCACGCTGGCACGGGTGGGTGACGACGTGTTGGGTGCGTTGTCAGAATCGTGCGCGATCGGTCGTCTCGTGCTAGCCTGCTAGGACACGCACGGCATCTCGTGAACGTGTTTATCTGTGCTACCGTATTGGACTCTCTACGAACCCGGAACTAGTCGGATGGAGTAGATAATTCTTCATGCTTGCAATAGAGTCGATTCCATGATTATAAGTTCATAACCCTACCAGATATTGATTGTACTTGAGGGACCTCGCGCCTTGATACACCGTTACCACAACAGATGTACTACTCCCCCTCCGTTTCACATTCACTAGATACCGACTAATACGTGTATACATAGACATTAAAACAGAACGCGATTTTGCATGGTGAGCTGGAGGAAGAGGTCTATATGAAGCAGCCCCCTGGATATGAGGATGCTCTAAGCTGGGACATGTTTGTAAACTTGAGAAAGCTCTGTATGGGTTAAAAAAAGCACCTAGGGCATGGTATTCCAGATTGAGCTCCAAACTTCAAACACTTGGCTTCTCTGCATGTAAGGCTGATAATTCTCTGTTTTTCTACAACAAAGGGGGGGTGTCCATCTTCATGCTTATCTATGTTGATGATATTGTTGTTGCTAGCTCATCAGAGAATGTTGTTGATGCTCTACTTCATGATCCCACGCTGGACTTTGCCCTGAAGGAATTGGGTTCGCTGCATTATTTTCTTGGGATTGAGATGAAAAAGGTACATGATGGTATATTTCTCTGACAAGAAAAATATGCCAATGATTTGCTTAGCCGAGTGAATATGAAAAACTGCAAACCAGTTGACACTCCTTTGTCAGTTTCTGATGAGCTGTCGCTAGCTGATGGTGAAGTTTTGAGTAATGAGAATTCTAATCGCTACAGAAGTATTGTTGGAGCTTTGCAGTATATTACATTGACTAGGCAAGATATTTCATTCTCGGTAAACAAAGTCTATCAATTTCTGCATGCACCTACCACCGTTCACTCGACAACTGTCAAGAGAATTTTGAGATATTTACAAGGCACAATCTCCCTTGTTGCGATTGAGCAAGTCTTCTTCTATAATGGTCAACCCATTTTCTGATACTGACTGGGCAGGATGTCCAGATGACAGGAGGTCTACAGGGGGGTTTGTAGTGTTCTTTGGATCAGATTCAATTTCATGGAGTGCACGGAAAAAGGCCACAGTTTCTAGGTCCAGTACGGAAGCTGAGTATAAAGCTCTAGCTAATGCTACAGCTGAAATTATATCGGTGCAAACACTGCTTACAGAGTTAGGAGTGTCACAGTCTCAAACAACATGTTTGTGGTGTGATAATATTGGAGCTACATATCTCTCTGCTAATCCGGTGTTTCATGCGAGGACAAAACACATTGAGGTGGATTATCATTTTGTTCGAGAGAGAGTAGCTAAGAAGATTTTGGACATTCGGTTTGTTCCTTCAGGAGATCAAGTAGCACATGGATTTACAAGGTCGCTTGCTACAAGATAGCTATGAATTTAGTTAGTTTTCGTCGTAACCTTAACTTAGATAAGTTATGATTGAGGGAGGGGAGAGGTCCGAGCGAAACCCTCCCGAGCGGCCTCCCTCCCGGCGGCTCCGGGGGCATCCCCAACCCTAGAACCCAGTAAAGCCACCCATTGAAGGCCTCTACCGCCGCTGCTGCCGGTCCCGGTGGCGGTGGCGGCGCCCCCACCGTTGAAGACGGTGGACAAAGGAGGTGCCCGCGGTGGCGGCTCATTGAGGTGATGGGGCGCTGACGGCGGACACGGGGCGGCGCGGTCCGAGGTCGGCGTCTGAGTGCTCCCGACGGCGTGATGGTGTGGAGGCGCCACGACGGAGGGAAGGGACCGGGCACTCTGGCCTCCCAGATCCCATCTGGATTTCGACCGGGGGTCAGCCCCTTCCCAACCCACCATCGATCGGTCGCCGGGAGTTGGCCTGGCAGTGTGGGGGCTGCAGGCTCGGAGCTGAATAAAGGTGGTTGATCCCGCAGTTCTTTGAAAGCCATGTCGTCGATCTACCTCACACGAGTCTCCTTGATTGAGATGCCGACGAGTTTCGGTCTTCCTCTTAGTGATTTTGTCGTTTGGCGAACAAAGCCACTAGATATCTAGATTGGAATCGATCTGGTCGTGCACTCCCTTATTTCTGGCCAATTGTGTCATATGGGAGTGGCGCGAAGCTTCGCTTTCTTGACGCTGTTATGTGACATATCTTATTTAGATTCATGACGCTGTCGGAGGTGAAGAAAGTCATGGTGGATTCGATCGGAGGGTATTGTTGGTGGAAAGGTGTATTGGAGGGATGAAGAATGGTGACACAGGGTTCTCCCTGTGTGTCGAGTGTTGGTCACTTGGGGCAGCGGTCTTTGCAAGAGGGCCGAAAAATCAGGTGGACTGCTTTTGGGATGATGCTCATCAAGTACCGAGTCTCGGGTTCGAGGGTGAAATCCCAATGTTTGGTCTTAATTGGTTGTGCTTGGCAATGGTCTTATTGAAGACATTGTTTTGTGAACTTGGACTTTCTTCACGGTGAAAACTCAAGATGTTTGATCAGGCGACGACAACGCTTGTGGTTTGTTTCCTTCTTGGAGGTGTCGTCTTTGAAAAATCTCATATGTGGTCCGGGTCTTGTCTTCGGTGGTGGTTAGAGTGTTGCTGTTGTGGGTGTTTCATCACTTCGACGGGGTCTTTTTTTATATTTCTCTTTTTTATTTTTTTTCTTGGCCGTGTGCATCCGGGTTGTCTTTCGGACAACTTGTTGTTGCAGAGCCCGGGTTTAATTGATGTCTTTGATATTAATATATTCCCTTTATCTAAAAAAAATGATTGAGGGAGGATGTTAAACATAGAGTGGTCGGCTTACAGCCTCGTGTAGGATTCCTTGTATATCCCGAGTAGGACTCTTGTACGTCTTGTATACCATGTATATATACATAGGTGCGGCCCAATTGAGGCACACTACGGGAAGCCCTCGAGACGCCGACGGCCCAACTACCGTCGGGGAAAGGCGTATCCCCGTCGGCGTATGCCCCGTCGGCCTTTTGGTCCGTCGGCGTAAACTGCCGACGGAGAAGCCGTCAGCGTATAGGCAAGCAATTTTTTTTTTCATTTTTTATTTATTTTTTACTTTTTTCAGCATTTTTTATTTCACTTGTTTAACCACCTAATCACACTATAGTCACATTTATCTTTATCTTTAACCATTTTTAGTTTTAATCTAAATTACTCGTTTCTACTAACACTTCTCGATCGGTCACCCATCATAAGATTGCTCCAGCCCGAGCATGCTTAACTTTGTAGTTCCTTCCCTATGAGCTATCTAGAAACAATGGATGTGTTGATTACAATATTATCCAAACAAATCATGTTAACTCTTGAACCATCATGTTACACTCTTTTATTTTGTGAATTCAAACAATTATTTAAATAAAACAGAATAACTAATAATAAATTTAAATTCAAATGATCTTGAATTTAAATAATAATTAACATTTTTGCCTTTCTATTTAATATTGAATTATTCATATCTATAAATCCGTAAATCGATATTTGACAAATAATATGTATATATCGATTAAAAAATGAGAGAAATTCAAATATGACATCCATATAATATTTTCCATCATGTATAAGACTTTTTTTTCCTTTTCATTGTAAAAAAAACTATTTTCCATTTTCAAGTGAAAAAATGGTTTTTTTTTTGCAAAGGACCAAATACAAATTTGGTGCAAAACTTGAGACCAATTTTTTTTTAAATACTAGACCATGTTATATGCACAAATAAACAATTTGTTTCCTATTAAAAGGTTTTCATCCATCTCTTTTGAAAAACACAAGTTTATGTCGATTCCGCTGAAATCTGAACTATAGGTACCTCATAGTTTGCTCATGATTTTTGGAAAAAAATCATTTTTAGGTACGCAACTACCTATTTCATCATAGACACACCAAGATTTTCTCAATATTCAACCCCTAGCTACGAACGGTCATGCCCGCCGTCTTGACTTTTTCCTAAAACCGGCTTAGAAAACTCCAAAAAATTCAAAACAACCCAAAATGATGCAAGACCTTCGTGTGGTGTCATTATATATGTCCTAGTATACACAAAAAATAATAAACTTGGAATACGACAGTTGTGTTGAAAATGTGTTCACAAAAATAAGCTATCTCCTCCGAACATTCCAGGGTTTCAGGCCAAATGACAGGTGTTATGGTCAAATTCATGTCATAGTTTGTTTAAATATGACCATATTCCACACAAATATGCATCTTGGAAGCACGGACAATGTTAACGGAGGAAGTTTTACTTTTCATTGAATAAAAAAACCATTTTCTATTTTCCGAGTGTAAAAAATGGTGTTTTTGTGAAGGACCTACCACAACTATGTTGCAAAAGTTGAGAGATACAATTTTTGAAAATATTATACCATGTTATATGCACAAATAACTAATTTGTTTCATATGAAAAGGTTTCAATCCAGCTCTTTTGAAAAACACAAGTTGTTGCCGATTCCGCTGGAAACTGGTCAAATTTGAACTACATGTAACTCATAGTTTGCTCATGATTTTTGGCAAAAACCATTTTTAGGTAGACAACTACCTATTTTATCATAGATACACCAAGAGTTTCTTAATATTCAATCCCTAGCTACGAAGGGTCATATCCGCCATCTTGACTTTTTCCTCAAACCGGGTTAGAAAATTCCAAAAAATTCAAAACAACCGAAAATGATGCCAAAAAAAGGCTTATATGTTCGGTTCGTGACCAAGGTGCACACGTACAACAAGTTCAGTGATGGGGATTTTTTTTCTGTTGGGTCACTTATGTGCACACGCGGGAGAAGTTGTGATATACCAGGGTGCCATTTACTTGAAAGTTAAAAGCTACTCCCTCCGTTCAACAATAGATGACTTCCACTTATCTAGCAGTAGTGGAAACAACCCCTTTCGTCCAGGGGGGCAGGGGCATCTGTCCCGGTTGCACCAAAAACCGGGACAAGTGCCATGCATTGGTCCCGGTTCGTGTGCCCGAGGCAGCAGAAACCACCTGGGGGCATCTGTCCCGGTTCGTGGGGAGCCAATGGTCCCGGTTCGTGGCACGACCCGGGACGAATCCCTAGCCACAGGCCACGTGGCGCGCGCATGGGCATTGGTCCCGGATCATACCCCTATCCGGGACCAATGTCCCTTCCCCTACAAATGCGGCCACAGCCCCCGTCCCCTTTTTTTTTAAGTATGGGTGGTATTGTCTGTCCGCGTGGCGCATGGGTGGTATTGTCTGTCCGCGTGGCGCGGGAGTCCTGCCGCGTGGCGCGGGAGTTGTAACGCGTGGCCATGAATGCGCGTTATAAACTGCCGCACCTCCACTCCACACACCGTCGTGCCACCACCATGCCTCCGAGGAGGAACAACACTACCGGTTTCCGTGGAGTTCGATCGCGGCAGAACGGAATGTTCACCGCGACTATCCGCTTCGGGGACGACCGCATCCCCCTCGGCTCCTTTGCGACGGCCTCGGAGGCCGCCCGCGCTTGGGACGCGGCGGCCTGGCGCCTCAGCCGCCCGCGGTCGTAGATGAATTTTAGCGACTGCCACACCCTCTGGGAAGCGGAGGCCAGGGCGCCGGCGCCGCAGATCGTCACTGCCGCCGACCACCGCCACCTCAGGCACCGCGCGTTTCAGGGCCTAGTCGACGCCAGGGACGACCGTGTGGTCCGCGAGTATTACCGGAACAATCCGGGTGAGGAGAGCGCCGACGAGGAGCTATGGCAGACCCGCGCGGCTGAGCGGGCGGAGCGGCGCCTCGAACGCCACCTCGAGTTAGATGCCGCTCGGGAGGCGAGGACGAAGGCGCTGCAAGCGCTCCGTCGGGCCGACCACGCCGGCGAAGTCTGGGCCTCCGACGATCCGAGGTGGGGGCCTATCTCGGAAATACCATCATGCACCTCCTCCGACGACGAGGAGGTCACCGACGACGACGAGGACGAAGAGTAGCGCGCTAGCGCGTCTGTTTTCTGTTGGCTGTTTAATAAAATAATTTGTCGTATTCCGGCAAACAGTGGCCCTCTAGCTCGTCTGTTTTCTGTTTTCCGTGTGATTTTTCCTGATTTGTTGGATTCAGATCTAATGGCATTTCGATAGACGTTAAAAAGAGGAGGACATGTATTTCGATAGATAAACAAGGCACGGTACACATAATGGCAAGATTGGATCTAAATCTAAACGGAGAGCATAGATCTAAATAAACAAGGCAGTACATAATGGCAAAAGTGCATCGATCTACTAGTCATACTCCTGCCTAGGCCTATAGTACATGTACTCGTAGTCGTCGTAGTCGCCGCCGCCGTCGTCGTCACTATCGTCTGACGGTGCTCTGCACTGCCTCGGAGGATCACGACTCCAGGGCTGGGCCTGAGGGTAGCGCAGGCGAGGGATATCGCTGGCCCTGATGTAGTCCATGACGCTCTGTAGAGTCCGGCCGGACCACCATAGCCGACGACCGGCCTCGTGATAGTTCCCAGGAGGCAGACCGTCCTCCTCATACCTGGCGAGCGCCCTCTCACGCCGATTGATGAAGAAGGCATCCCAATTATGCTGGTTATCGGGATGCCAACTGGGATTTCTCCGCTGCTCCGGCGTGAGCTCGTGGTAGTAGTGGTTTGTGATGGCCGCCCGACGCGCCACACCTTGAGGAAGAGGAGGGACCGACACTCCTCCGGCGCTCAGCATCCAACCGGCGGGAACGTTGTAGCCGCACGGGCAGGGGTAGTTTGAGGCGGAAAGTGCCTCCGCCTGGATGAATGTTAGAGTGGGTACGGTAGAAGCCATGAGAGAGTGGTGAGTTTGTATGTGTTTATGGCAATGCAGTGGCAATGTATACATATATATAGCGAGAAGAAAACATCCCTTTAGTCCCGGTTGGAGGGACCAACCGGGACTAAATGGGTTATGGTTTCATTGGGAAACGGATCATCCCTTTAGTCCCGGTTGGGGACACCAACCGGGACTAAATGGGAATTAGGGTTTCGTTTGGACCAATCAGATAGAATCACACGGATCGTGTGTTTCTTTCAAGCGCTCTTGAGTCGTTGGATCCGGGTGTGTTTTTTTTGAGCTGTTGTGAGCCGTCCGATCAGGGCTACAGTGTGTTTCCTTCGAGCTGCTGTGAGCCGTTGGATGAGTTGTTTCTTAACCGTTAGATCAAAACACTAGCTCAACACTTTGTGAGCCAGAGGACCCTATATATATATAGCCCAGCTTCATACACCGGTCAGTTCATCTCCCAAATACAAAACATCCGGATCAGTGTTTAACACATTCATCCATGCATGCTTGGGTCATTGTTGACTTGGTGCTCGGGTATTAATGTGCACGGGAACATCATCCGCGGCGTCCGAGCACGGTAGAAAAGAAATTTGTATTTCAGCGTCTGTTTTCTGTTTAAAGTAATTATTACTAATTTTAAAATAATATAAGATATTTATATTTAAATTAAGTGCTAATAGTGAAATAGTTAATAGTTTGAATAGTTAGAATAATTATTTAGTTAAACAGAAAACGGATTTGAATTAGTTATGCAAATTCAAACAATTTTAATGTTGTAATTTTTTCCTAATTTGAAACTATATAAAAGTTATTCACGTGCATATTTAATATATTCAAATTTTGGCGCTAATATATTTGTAATTATTTTGGAGCATATGTAATACTTCTGCTCCCGGTGCGCGACCAGCCGGGCCTTCCGTCCCGGTCGGTGGAAACAACCGGGACGAAAGCCCCTTCCGTCCCGGTTGGTGGCACCAACCGGGACGGAAGGGGCTTTCGTCCCGGTTGTTGCCACCGACCGGGACGGAAGGGGGATAGGATATATACACGTCACCGCTCCCCCTCAGCTCCAGACCGCGCGCAGGGACGAAAGCGACGCCGCCAGGCTGCCCATTTTTTCCGTTCCCCCGCGCCGCCCCTCGCCCCGTCGGCGTCCTCGCCTCTGCGGCGCCACCCCTACGTCCCGTCGCACCCGGCGCCGCCCCTCGCCCGTCGGCGCTCTCCTCTGCGGCGCCGCTCATTGCCCCCGTCGGCGCCTCCTCTGCGCCGCCACCCCTCGCCCCCCACGCGCCGCCCCTCGCCCCGTCGGCGTCCTCCTCTGTGGTGGCGCCCCTCCTGTGCGGTGCCGCCCCTCGATCCCGTCTCGCCCCCGTCGGCGTCCTCCTCTGCGGCGCCGCCCCTCGCCCCACGCGCCGCCGGCCCGCCGCTGCCCCGCGCCGGCCTCCACCGCCCCGCGCCGCCGGCCCGCTGCTGTCCCAACAGGAGGTAAGGCCTGCCTCCATCTCGCCCTAACCCGGGGCCTTTTTTGTTTTTTTCCTTTTTTTTACTTAATTACTGTTTTTTATTAGTGTTACAAATGTTAGAATTATTAGTTTATGAATGTTAGAAATTTTAGATTAGACTTATTTACTTTAAATTTGTTTAGAATTGATATAAAAAATTTAAGAATGTTAGAAATTTTAGATTAGACTTAGCAATTTTAAATTTGTACGTTTAGAATTGATATAGGAAATTTAAGAATGTTAGAATTATTAGTTATTAGACTGACCAATTTTAGATTCGTACGTTTAGAATTGATATAGGAAATTGAAGAATGTTAAAATTATTAATTATGAATGTTAGAAAATCTAATTAAGATAGTGTTATAAATTTAAGAATGCTAGAAATGTTATCGTATGTTTAAATATTATTATGCATAAGCAATTTTAATGAATTGGATCTGAAATATATACTTACTCTTTTTGTATAGTATGGAGCCAAGAGACGAAGATGCCGAAAATATGATCGAGGGTTTAATCCGCGGGCCCGACGTAGAGCCCGATGTGAGCCAGTGGATGAACGACTCCGGTGAGGGAGATCCGGTGCTCACCCAGGGAGACGACTCCGATGAGGGAGAAGCCGACGGCTCCGATATGGGAGCAGCCGACGGCTCCGGTGGAACCATACAAATTACAAACACCGGCTCCGAGGTGCATATATATATATGTTAATTAATGAAGCATCCGTTGCCTATATACATGTATTAACAGTCTTTATATTTTTAGCCATCCGGTTCAAATATATCAACCGGAAAAAAGACTAAACGAGGCGCAACAAAGAAGTTGAAAGATACAGAAAGATACAGGATCGACACAATCACAGCAGACGGCGCACCCGAGCTTCCCGCTGATGTTGCCCAAAAATTTGTGAAGCAATGCGGAGTGCTAGTTAGAGATCACATCCCGATCACTGTTAATGAGTGGAATGAGCCAAAAGATCCGCGGAAACAAGGCATTTCATATGTCGGCAAAATAGCCAAAGATCATCTTTTCTCAAAGATTTTGGCTAATTTCAACTTACCCGTGCCGGAGGTGGACGAGAATGAAGCGGATGTGACTGAGGCCGATGTTACTAAAATGAAACATGAGATACGGGAAAAGGTCAAAGCGTGGACCCTGAAAAAGATGGCCGAGCAATTCAAAAACTGGAAGAAAAGATTGAACTTTGATTATGTTAAGAAGAACAAGACTCCTGATTTCACTCAAGGGTATGAGAAAATAAAACCCGTATGGCCAGACTTCGTGAAGTACAAGCTGGCAGAGAATGAACTGGAAAGGACGAAAACAAATGAGAAAAACGCCGGCAAAAAGGTATATCACCATGTTATGGGGCAAGGTGGCTACAAGGGTTCTAGTCCCAAGTGGGAGACATGGGAGAACAACCTGATTCAGCAGGGGATCACTCCCGAGCCGTTCTTGTGGGTCGAGCGGACAAGGTCATGGTTCTACGGGCATGGGGGCAGGTTGGACGCCGAAGGAAAAGCAATATATAACCTAAGGCATAAAAAGAGTCCTCCTCTACCCATAGAGAAGCTGAGAGACGCAATACAGGACGTTAAAGATGGGAAGTTCGTGCCAGATAGAGAGAACGACGAGCTCACACGAGCCCTAGGGAATAAGGAACACGGAGGGCGTACACGAGGCACAAAAGGCACTCCTCCGTGGAGTGTTGCGTTCGACTCCACCAAAAAGTTATACCCAGATAGAAGCCGTCAACGTAAAAAGGACAAGGAGGCAGCTAAAGCAGAGAATCAGGCAAACTGGAGGCGTCAACTTGAAGAAATGGTAAAGCTGACACAGGATGTAGCAAAGAAGCAGCAGAACCAAATTAACACACTTAGCCAGCAGATAGTGTCTACCGGCGCAACAGTACACATGGTAGAAGTTGAAGTCGAGGCTCCCGACGCCGCACATTCTCATCGCAAAAGCAGCGTTGCGTCCACGCAGCTACCGGGTGATGATGCACCGCCGATGATTCACCCGGTGGATGAGATCACGGAAATGACATCCTGTGAGCTCCACGTGAAGGTCGTCAATATAACCATCAAGGCGGCGGCCGGATATGCCTTACCAATTGGCAACGAACCAACTCACCATAGTCTTCCGGTTCCACGGGGCTACGCTGTTGTTGGGGTCGATGAAGTTGTCAACGGATTCGAGCGGGTAAAACTTGATTTTCCTGAAGGTGAAGACGAAGAGTTGACTGAACTCGGAGAAGCCAAGAACTTGACCGTTCTATGGCTAAAGGAATGCATTGTGCTCACAAATCAGACGACAAAGCCATCGAATCCTCGCCTTTCTCCAGCGCAAAGGTCTCCAGCGCGGTCGTCTTCGCAACGCATGCCGTCTCCGGCGCGGTCGCCTACGCCGTGCACGTCTCCAGCGCGGTCGCCTACGCCGCCGCGTCAGCCCTCTCCGCCCACTAAGTTTCTGCCGAAACGTAAAAAATCACCGAAACGTCAACGGTCACCCCTCCCGAAGGTACCAAAAGAGGTACCCAAGTTACCTTACGACTATACTCCCGAGGAAACCCAGAAAATCGCAAAGGACGAATACGATGCGTGGAAATCAAAGCGGAAGGAGAAGCAAAAGCCAGATTTCCCTGAGACCGAAGAAGAGATAGAACGAGCTTGGAAAATGGTGAAGACTCTTCATCAACCCGAGCCGAGTCTGTCATCTGACTATGACCGCTCTATTCTGAAGTCACACCAGGAAATGGTGCGGTCAACGAAGAGTAGTAGCGCAAGCGGGAAAAAGGGGAAATCAGTTGCTCAACTCGGAGAGCAGAAAAAACAATCCACGTCCCCGCTCAAAGTGATTTCCAATACCCAGGTGGGGCCGAGCACTAATATTGCTGATGAGGATATTGATCCGGAGTTTATAACACTGTACGCAGACAAGGCAGCTGATGCGGGTTTGTCCATTGCTGAGTATATGCAAACAGTGAACTACTTCCCCGCAGCTGAATGTGCGTACAAATACGAGTCCGGGCAGCCTCTTGTCAAACCCGAGGAGATAAAGAATCTACCAACGAAAATGCGAAGAGTGCATAATTGGTATATGCAAGCCGCTGATGAATCTGAGGACTGGCTATGTCTCAGCGTTAAGGACGAGCACTATGGAACTGGAAATGGATATGTTATGATTCAATTTGAGGAATTGTTTCAGTTATACCAGCAGCAGGCCCTCGATAAATCTATCCTTAGTGCCTATTGTCTGTAAGCACTTATTTCTCTAGCTCACCTCATTCAATTGCATATATATTCATATATATATATATATATATATATATATATATATATATATATATATATATATATATATATATATAGTACACTCATATATTATAATTGCAGAATGAAGATTCTCGAATGCAAAAGAGATGGAATCTATGATATTGGGTTCATTGATCCAAATATTATTTTTGAAAAGACTCTTCGGCAATCTCCCAAGGATACAGAAAATAATATTCTGAGGGCAATAATATTTAACCAACACCGACGGGAAATACTATTTCCTTACAACTTCAAGTAAGTGTGTTACTCTGTTGTAAACATTCTGTTTTCCTTACTCGATGTTCATTGTATAATTGATGAGTTCTGCGTGCGCAGGTTCCACTATATTCTGCTAATCTTCCAAATTGACAAAGGAAAAGTAATTGTAATGGACTCAAAACGTAAGCCCCTCTCAATGTGGGCTGACATGCAGGAAATGATCCAGCGGTAATTTCAATCTTTATTAATTTCAGTATTTATATATTGCAATATATCGACTACTTTGTTTCATTTTCGGATATCAAGTAATTACTAACTCTTTTTATTCTTTTTCTTTCTCGGGTAGGGTTTGGAAGAGGTTCATAAAGAAGTCTCCCGGTGAATGGGAAAAACAACTTACATTTGATGTTGTGCAAGTAAGTACTATCTAGATCCGTGCCCATCTCCATTATCATGCCTGGTTGATTATTATTTTGATTGAAACAATCTTCTCGTATAGTGCTTGCAACAAGGAGACGGGAATAACTTGTGTGGATACTACGTTTGCGAGTTCATTCGTCAGACCACATCTCCCAAGGGCAGAAATTTAAAACAACTTCATGTACGTTAATCGTCAATTCTTCTTATTACTATCTATTTTAGTTACTTAGCTTCATATATTTTAGTGACCACTCTTCTTTATATTAGATCGAACGGCTTCGGGACGGTCTTCTACCTAGGGACCGCATACGAGCAATTCAGGAGGAAATTGCGGGCTTCTTAGATGCAGAGGTCATAAACGTAGATGGAGAGTACCATGCCTCCGGTCGGAACTAAGTTTGATTTTGTAATACACTCCATCGGTCATGTAATATGATCGATATACTTTGCTTCTGTAATATAAGTGTTTCTTATTCTGCTTTATATACTTATTCACTCGTGCGATCCGGGGGCTCGGTGGAGGGTACACCGAGGCTCCTCTCTTCTCGAGGTCCGGGGAGGGGCCGCCAGGAGGTCTCGGGGACCAAAAAAACGGAAATTGTAAATTTCTGCCGCGGCAGAGAAAAGGGCAAAAGCCCTGCCGCGGCAGAAGGGGCATGCATCCCGGGTCGTATTCAGAACCGGGACTAATAGCCCTGGCCAGGTTCCAGCGCTCGGGCCACGTGGTCAGCCCCATTTGTCCCGGGTCCTGCCACAACCGGGACCAATGCGGAGGGGTATTTGTCCCGGATGCCCCGTTCCGGTTGCACAACCGGGACAAAAGGGGGCCTACGAACCGGGACTAAAGCCCCTGTTTCTACTAGTGTAGATATGGATGTATCTAGACATGTTTTAGTGTCTAGATACATCCATATGTAGATAAATGCAAGTCATGTATTGTTGAACGGAGGGAGTAATATGCAGTCTTGTCCGAATCACTAAAGAACCAAGGGACATACTACCAGAGAAGTTATTTCCATTTCTCGCAAAAAAAAAAGTTATTTCCACACAAGTCAATCATTCAGACAAGTCCTTAATTAAGAACTGAGCTTATAGCTTGTTGTGATGTATCAGTTTCAGATCCAACAGCTTCCATGGGTAGAGAGCTATCTGTACCTCAGTTGTTGCACAGAAGCTTCAACATCGTAGGGCCTACCAAAGGCAGGAACAGAAATTACGTTGCAGTACTGGCACAAGGAAAGCACAACAGCTAAGAAAATATTAACATCCAGTCAAAGATATGTTTAGAACAGAATACGACCTAGATTGTTGGTCCCGGTACATCTAGTATTCCAAATGGAACAGACGTAGCGATCGAAAATAACATTTCTTCATCAAGCATGTACAGTAGATCGGAGGGAATAGTTTTTTAACCGAAGGAACGAATCGGCGGAGGATGGTCCATTGCCGGCGAGGTGCGGCCGTGGGAGCGAGAGCGGCCGGGTCATCTCTCGACTCTCTTTCTTCTACTCTATATATCTCTGGGTGATGACATATGGAGTCCACAAGCTTGGATAACTATCAGAGATGCAATACAGAAAAATGACCATGGAAGTACAATTATGTACTACAGCACACGTAAATAATAGTACTGCTGCCGTCCCTGACGTACCATCACAGCGGATTTCAACTCAAAGAAAACACAAAATAAATTTTGGCACACAACCACACACCCTGGCTAAGATGCAGCTCAGCCTGCACTGCCTTGATTGTTCTTATTCTTTTCTTCCTTGCAGAAACTAAACGAAAGATGCATATAGGAAATCTGAAGCGGCCGCCCACACGCTTATCACACGTACGTGTATGGATGAACACGTCCATGCAGCTTAGTGTCGGGCTGGGCACTTGTCCATGCAGCTGGGGTAGCAAATATAGAGGCAGTACGAGGTGCTCCGCTGCAGGCACTCGCCGCAACCCCCGCGGTTGCAGGAATAGTTGCACGCCAGCGCGGCGCTGTTGTTGCACGTCGAACCGCAGGTTGTGCCACAGTCATAAAAGCAGTCCGATTCCGCCTCCGGGGACGATGACAGGACCAGCAGGACGACCAAGACAGCGGCCTTCAAAGCGGATGGAGCCATTGTTTGTATGAGTGAAAGGAGCCTTGAAGAAGACCAGGTATTTCCGGTGGAGATAATCCGATGTGAGCAGCCTAGCTAGGGGATGCTATTTATAGACACCAAATGCATGTTTCAGTGGAAACCCTAGCTAGCTAGCTAGATGCTTATGCATTACTTTCACCATATGCACGGTACCATGTGGTGCACTTGACATATGCATGCATTAATGCAGTTCAAGTTCACCATGTTACGAAGTTGACTTCAAGGGAAGCTACTCCACTTGTACAAAGCTAACTTCAAGAGAAGTAACACCATGTTACAAAGCTGACTTCAAGAGAAGCACAAGTCGACTTACGACTTCGTCTCTGATGAAGAGTTGATCTTACCTGCATTTTCGGTGTGGGATGGGATGCAATTTGTATGGCACGCCATCCAAAGATTGCTATCTTTGAATAACAACAAGAGAATCCCTATTTTAATTGATTCTACTCATTCTGTTCCATGTTAGATGACTCCGATGCATTTAGCCGTTGCCCCAGCGGCCTCCCTCTACGCTGACGGCATGCGCCGCTGCCCCGGCGGCCTCCCTCTACGCCGACGACATTTTTTGGGGGCCGTCGGCGTAGAGCCGAGCCATACTGCTCGACCCTCCGGCCGTCGGCGTACGATACACAACTTTGGAATTTAGCATCGACTCTTAGATAGATGCATTTAGCGTCTACTCCCTCCCTCCCTCCATTCGAAAATATTTGACTTCTCTTTGTCAAAATATATACGTATATATGCACTGAAAATATCTAAATACATTTATTTTGGAAAATGGAAGTTAAGTATTTTAGAACGAAGTGAGTAATATGGAAGGAACGGAGTAGGAGCAAAACGGAGTTATGCTAAGGATAATGGAGAGAAAAAATCCCCAAATGGGGAAAACACCAAATAAACTCATTATGGGCCAAAAGGTGTCCCCACCTAGCTGATTAACTAACGGGATCCACGCTCCGGCCAAAAGCTAGACCGAAGCTTCGTATTTGTTGTTTTGTTTTACAACTCAAAACCTCTTTATGAAATATCAAACAGTGTAGCATCAACGACTATTAGAGGTATTAAGCTTGGTGGCGGATCCTAAAAGCCAAATACTTTCCCTCGGGTGATCTCCTTAATGTTAGCCTCAAGAAGGGTTCTTCTTTTACGTGGCAAAGCATATGGGCAGGTATTCAGACTTTCAAAAAGGGATGCATTTGGAGAGTGGGCAAAGGCACAAATATAAACATCTGGGATGATCCATGGGTGCCTTCTAGCCCATCAAGGATGATTATTTCTGCGAGAGGGGCTTCACAGGTGACAACTGTTTCTGATCTTATTAATTCTGACACCCACAGCTGGGATGAGGAGGTAATCCGAAACAATTTTCTTTCCATTGATGCAAATCGGATCTTAAACATCCCCCTATCATTCCGTCTATCGGAAGACTTTGTGGCATGGAATAATACTAGAAACGGTGTTTTCTCGGTTCGATCAGCTTATCATACTGAGTGGGACTTTCAACATGGAAGAAAACTGATTCGGACAAGTGGACCTGGCACTTCTGATATAAACCCAGTGTGGGAGAGACTCTGGAAATTAAGAGTTCCCGCCAAGATTAAAATTTTCGGGTGGAGGATGTTACACGCTACAATACCATGCAAAAGTGTTCTTGCCAATAGACACATTATCACGGAGTCTGTTTGTCCAATTTGCAAACTGGAGTGCGAAGATTCTCGCCATGCTTTCTTTGGTTGCGGGAGAGCCCGCGAGATTTGGGAAAATCTTAGACTATGGACAGTTTTAAGTACTTTTTCATCACAGGAAAGGGAAGGGTCGGGTATCCTCGAACTCCTTCTAAGAGATGATCACCTACCACCACTGCATGTCGAAGGAATCCATGTGCATGAGCTGATCATAACCGCATGCTGGTACCTCTGGTGGGAGAGGAGGAAAATCGATCGTGATGAGTCTGTCGCAAAACCGGCGTATACAGCACAAGCAATAATGGCTATGACCCTTAATAATCTTAGGTCTTGCAGGAAAAACGTCAAGACTAGAAGGCATGGATGGGTGAAACCAAAAACTGACTACGTGAAGCTCAATTTTGATGCAGCCTTTAATTCCAATACACGGAGGGGCGCAACTGGAGTGGTTATCCGAGACGATAGAGGTATATTTCTTGCAGCTAGTAACCGTGATATCCATTATGCATCCGATGCCCACACGGTGGAGGCATGGGCCTTGCGGGATGGTCTAATACTTGCGGGTGAAATTGGATGCAACAAACTAGAAGTCAATGGTGATTCATTGGAGGTGATCACAACAATGCGGGACAACAACAGTTATCAAGGAAATGAGGCTGCGATACTTGAAGAATGCTCTTTCCTAGCGCACAATTTTTCCTATGTAACTTTTGATCACTGTCCGAGAGAAGGCAATGTAGCAGCCCATACTATGGCAAGTAAGTCTGAGGGACTTTTCACTACTAGATGGATCGAGGATCCTCCTGATTTCTTGTTAGGTATCTTAGCTAATGATGTAAACCTCTTTGAGGAAACGCTGTAATTTGCCCAGCTGCAAGTTTTCAGACGCACTCTTTTCCTCTCAGGGTACCTAAGGGGACTGAGAGGTTTTTAATGAGGCGGGCTTGCTAGCTTATATTAATGGAAAATTTTCAAAAAAAAAAAAAAGCTTGGTGGCGGATCATCCAACCAAACCGATTGGTACGAGAATTTTCTTTTTTCAAACGACCAGAGACGGGTTTCATTACCAAGGATAACATAACATATGTCTTACAACCCAAAAGGAAAGAAAAAGCAAAAGTGACCGGATCAGAAGCAGAAGGAAACATGTCACTCCCCCCCTCCAAGGAAGGTAGAGAATGACCCCCCTAAAGCTCTGCACCACAGGCGAACGGGCTATTACAGTTTTAACGACAGGGCACGACGGCCAGGAGTTTAACAACACAAATCCAGCTGCGCGCAGGCAGTAAAACCAACGGGGAGTTTTTCCAAACTTGAACCAAAGTTTTCGCAAAAACAGCTCGAAAGAACTCGGGGGAGCAGAAGCACCATTGTAACACCCGGGGTGTTACCCTAAGTACAAAGTTGTTTGTTTTCTTTTTGCTTTGCATCACATGCATCATATGCATTGCACCATGTTTTCAAAACAACTCAAAAATTCAAACCACTTTAAACTTTCACACATGTCCATAATTTCCAATTTAAAAATTGCAACCTAAACAACTCAACTTGTTTTCAAATAGTTTGAAGTTGATTTATTCAAATGGCTTGTTAATAAAAAATTTCCCTTTTGTTGAAACCCTAGTGTTAATTTCAAATTCAAATCAATCAATCATCCATAATGGGCATGTTTCCAATTGTGGTTTAAACACTAAATTCTTGCAAACAATTAAAATTCAATAAATGTTTTCATAATTGTTGAGTTCATTGAATAAATTGTTTAAGAACCAAATCCTTATGAAATGGAAATTCAAATAGCAACTTAAAACTCAAATTAATATTTCAAAATATTTTGGACTTGATGTTAACATTGCTTGACATTGCTGTTTTGCAAATTAATAAAATATAGTTCATAAAAATTAAAACCCCCAAACCCCAACCTATTCTCTTCTCTCTCCTTTTCTTTCTTACAAGCAAAAAGGGAAAAGGGAAAAGTTAAAAACAGCAAGAGAGAGGCCGCCAGCCCATTCTTCTTTTTTTCCCCTCTAGCCCACCTGGCCAAGCCCAAGGCCCAACCTCCCTCATCCCCCACCTCCGTACGATCCCCCCTGTCGCTTTCTCTGCAGAAAGCAACAACACGCACCACCTCCCCCCCCATGTGCACTGCCCCTCCTTATCATCCCCTCCTCCCAGCCTTTCCCCCAAACCCTAACCACCCCATCTCCCTCTCCTACCTCCTCCCTAGCGCCGCCGTTCCCTCCTGCTTATCCTCCGATCACCTCCCTCCCTCTGTAACTTTTATCTGAACCGAAACCAGGGCTGCATTGGAGCTCCCCAAGGTGGCCGCCGTGGTCGTGGTCTTCGCCTCCCAGCCACGGGAATGGAACCGTGGTGGCTCCCTCTACATCCTCGCTTCCTCGCCGGGTGCTGGGAGCCACCAGGGGGGCCGCGCCGTCGCCGGAAAGCCCCGCCGCTGCTGCACGTCGACACCGCCGCCATCTGCTTCCTCGACCAGCAGGTGAGCGCCTCCCTCTTTCCTCTCTCCCTCCCGCTCCGATCTGCCGCCTCCACCCACACGCACGCACCAGCACCCCACACCTGCACTCCGCCGCCCCGCCAGTCGCCGTCGCATCTCCGATCACCGTCGGAACCCGCGCGCCCGTGCCTGCTATCGAGGAAGACATGCAGTTCCGTCAGGTTACTGTCAAAATTCAGTTAAACCACGGGGTGGACCTCTTAATCGTTTGAACCTGTATCCCATCACAACAGCAAGCAGCACCGCAGTGGTTCTGCTCCCCCCGCGCGCACGCATCGACCCTGGGTTCGATCCCCCTCGGCCGCGCAGAAGGCCACCACTTTTTCGCAATTTTCCACCGCGGGCTGGTCCCACCCGTCGGTGACCTTGTTCGCCGTCGGTCCTCGTCAGCATCTCGCTGCTGCAGGGCCCGCGTGTCATCCCCTGTGGCTAGATCTACTCCCGGTGAGAGATGATAGCCAGATCTGGATCCAGAACTTTGCACCGAGGCCCATGCCCTTCTACTTTTTGTACCGGAGCCCTTCCACACACTGTTTCCACCACGAACAGGTCTCTGCCTTTTCTAAATAACACCCCACAATTCAAATGCACATAACTAATTCATTTAAACTCCAATTTTGAAAAATAAAATATGTACACCAATCAAAATTAAATACTCTTTCCAAATATAACATTTGTTTTCTGTTTTGGATAAATAAAATTAATGCAATTACTTAATGCTTTAATTAATTCATTCAATTTTGTTAAAATCATAACTAATTCATTTTAATTCCAATTTCAACAAATAAAATATGTTTTCCAATTAAAATTAAATGCTCTACCCAAATATAAAATTTGTTTACTGTTTTGAACAATTAAAATTGATGCAACATTTAATTCCTCATTTAATTCATTTAATATTGTTAAATTGGCAACTTGCTCAATTAAATTCCAAATTGGACAATTAAAATATGTTTGCATATCAGAAACATGCCATTAACATGTTCATGCCATTCATATCTCTGTTTGCATCTTATCTTGTGCATTTTAGGTTTTGTTATGCATGTTCATCTATATGACAACATATGGAATGTGTGGGCTAATTAATTTCAACTGTTGCCCCATTCCATTTAAATTGCTTAACTCATCTACTTTATTGTTTGCCATGCTAAGTAACAATTAAATTGATGGTTAGCTAAACAACTTGAACCAATTCCTATTTCTCCGGACTCCGGTTCCGATTAAATTGCTTAAGTTGTTTCCCCTGTTGCATCTTGCCATGCCATGCATATAAAATAGGATCATGCTGGATCTTTTGTCGTAGTAGTAATTGTTGCATCCGGTGCTTGTTCGAGGTTCGTTGCTTCTTTCCGGATAGGACGTTGAGATGATGTGAGCAACGACAAGTTCTGCGGATGTACCTCTACTTGCTGGATCTCAGGCAAGTATACTCACTTGCTGCCAATGGCTGCCTTTCATCACTTGTTACCGATTCTTTCCGTTGTTCTTATTCTAGCCTGTTGATTCGATGCTTGTGTCTCGATCTTATTATATGTTTACCTTGCAGCCATGATATAGCCTTCCTTCCACTTCCTATTAACTATTGCTTGTTTACCCTGTTGGCCCTCGTGTCGTAGTTGCATGCTAAGTGTTGTTTGTGCTCGAGTCTTGTTGTCCGTCTTATCACATGTTTAGTTGATAGTTGGGTTTCAATTCAATCAACAACATGTTAATGTTTTGGGTCATAATAATTTGATGTTAAGGCACCGGCAGGAGGCCCGGGTTAGGGTTTTGAAGCCTGCTAGTGTCGACCCTAATTAGGAAAAGGGTCTTGTCTACTGATCCATGATGAGCGTGCTCACCGCATCCGGGTGGTGGTATGGAACCCCCCTCGACTTAGACCTGATTTGCAGCTTGTCCGAAGAGCCACACTTAGTTCGGGTGTTCCATTTGCTCCTTTGCATAATGGGTTGATCCCCCATGGTTACTGATGATGATGATGATGCATATAGGGCGAGGCCTGTATTGCCGGGGTGTTGTGTCCTGCGGGAGTTTTGCACACCTGCGCTGAGTACTCGGCTGCGTGGCTGGGACCTTATAGCTCCGTGGCTCCTAGGATGGGTTGTAGAGACGGTTTGGGTCGTGTCAAGCCAACCTGAGTTTTAGGTGGTGGCTTGAGTGTGTACGGGTACTGGAGCACACCCTGCAGGGATAAATCTTCTCGAGAAGCCGTGTTTTCCGCGGTTATGGATTACTTGGTGAAAGTACTGGCTAACAAGTACTCAGACAACTTACACCTAATTAATAACAACTTGACTAGTAATAGGCATATTGTCACAATAACCTGAACTTCACCTTAATCAACAGTGTGAGTTTCCTTGGGTTGCTTCCTTAGAAGGGGGTAACATTGGATGGGTATTGTTTGGTGAGTAGTTGTAGTTGGTTCCGATACGCTATCTCATCTTCTTTCTGTTAGCCGGAAGTTGTAGTTTGTTTCTGTAGTTGGTTAGTGCAGCCCGATGTCGCTTATTTGCAATAATCCCTTCCTTTCCGTTGAACCCAAAGTATTTGTATCTTGTGATGACTGGCTACGCCGGTATCTTGTGAGTATGGTTTATCCACTTGCCAGTACTTAACCGTACTGACCCACGAATCCTTTTTCGTGGCTGCATATTCAACATTGCAGTCAACAGGTTTGAAGTCTGACGACGTTAGCTTGGGAATCCCTCCAGCTTGGCCTGGGCAGGGATTGGACGCTCTCGGTTATCTTCATGACTCTTAGTCCAATTTGTATCTTGTCCGTAGTCGGACGCTATGTTGTTTCTTCCGCTGTTATTTGGATCTTTGTATTGTATCAGTTGTATCCTTGACTCATTTGAGTCCTCTTGTATATATCTTTTCTGTTGTTGTTGCGGAATATTCGTGAACTGTTGTAATGATTATCACAAGTGGCAACCTGGAATCGGTTATTATGCGGATTTGGCGGGAATGCTGAAATCTGCATAGTGCCCGATCTCGGGGCGTCACAAATGGTATCAGAGCCTTGGTTCCGATTCCCGAGATTGTTTCGATAAGAATGGTTATCAAAGCAACGGGTCCGCAAAGCCTGTAGGATAACCTCGCTAATGGTCGTTGTTTCTAGAGTGTCAAAAACTATTTCTGCTAAACTATTTTGGAAATACATCTCAATAGGATTCTTGTTTTCTCCTTATCTCTATTCTATTTCCCCTCCCATCTTATTGTTTTGGAGTCTCCCCTCTTGTCTATCTTTCAAAGTGTTAGGAACCTACGTGGGTGGACGTTTTTTGAGCCTTTAACCTAATAGGTTCGATCATCGGAAGATTCCTGGTGGAAGAACATCGTCATCACTCCGAGCAAGAATCTCTTGTTTGTGGTGTCGAGAAGCCCTTGTTAGTGGTGTCGAGGAGATCAGCTGGAAGCATGAAGAATCGATAGTCGAACTTCTTTTCCCTCCCGGGTTAGTAGGTGGATTGCGAGGGCGCAATCCCTTGTTAGTGGTGTCGTCTGTAACACCTGGGGTGTTACCCTAAGTAGAAAGTTGTTTGTTTTCTTTTTGCTTTGCATCACATGCATCATATGCATTGCACCATGTTTTCAAAACAACTCAAAAATTCAAACCACTTTAAACTTTCACACATGTCCATAATTTCCAATTTAAAAATTGCAACCTAAACAACTCAACTTGTTTTCAAATAGTTTGAAGTTGATTTATTCAAATGGCTTGTTAATAAAAAATTTCCCTTTTGTTGAAACCCTAGTGGTAATTTCAAATTCAAATCAATCAATCATCCATAATGGGCATGTTTCCAATTGTGGTTTAAACACTAAATTCTTGCAAACAATTAAAATTCAATAAATGTTTTCATAATTGTTGAGTTCATTGAATAAATTGTTTAAGAACCAAATCCTTATGAAATGGAAATTCAAATAGCAACTTAAAACTCAAATTAATATTTCAAAATATTTTGGACTTGATGTTAACATTGCTTGACATTGCTGTTTTGCAAATTAATAAAATATATTTCATAAAAATTAAAACCCCCAAACCCCAACCTATTCTCTTCTCTCTCCTTTTCTTTCTTACAAGCAAAAAGGGAAAAGGGAAAAGTTAAAAACAGAAAGAGAGAGGCCGCCATCCCATTCTTCTTTTTTCCCTCTAGCCCACCTGGCTAAGCCCAAGGCCCAACCTCCCTCATCCCCCACCTCCGTACGATCCCCCCCTGTCGCTTTCTCTGCAGAAAGCAACAACACGCACCACCTCCCCCCCATGTGCACCGCCCCTCCTTATCATCCCCTCCTCCCAGCCTTTCCCCCAAACCCTAACCACCCCATCTCCCTCTCCTACCTCCTCCCTAGCGCCGCCGTTCCCTCCTGCTTCTCCTCCGATCACCTACCTCCCTCTGTAACTTTTATCTGAACCGAAACCATGGCTGCATTGGAGCTCCCCAAGGTGGCCGCCGTGGTCGTGGTCTTCGCCTCCCAGCCACGGGAATGGAACCGTGGTGGCTCCCTCTACATCCTCGCTTCCTCGCCGGGTGCTGAGAGCCACCAGGGGGGCCACGCCGTCGCCGGAAAGCCCCGCCGCTGCTGCACGTCGACACCGCCGCCATCTGCTTCCTCGACCAGCAGGTGAGCGCCTCCCTCTTTCCTCTCTCCCTCCCGCTCCGATCTGCCGCATCCACCCACACGCACGCACCAGCACCCCACACCTGCACTCCGCCGCCCCGCCAGTCGCCGTCGCATCTCCGATCACCGTCGGAACCCGCGCGCCCGTGCCTGCTATCGAGGAAGACATGCAGTTCCGTCAGGTTACTGTCAAAATTTAGTTAAACCACGGGGTGGACCTCTTAATCGTTTGAACCTGTATCCCATCACAACAGCAAGCAGCACCGCAGTGGTTCTGCACCCCCCGCGCGCACGCATCGACCCTGGGTTCGATCCCCCTCGGCCGCGCAGAAGGCCACCACTCTTTCGCAATTTTCCACCGCGGGCTGGTCCCACCCGTCGGTGACCTTGTTCGCCGTCGGTCCTCGTCAGCATCTCGCTGCTGCAGGGCCCGCGTGTCATCCCCTGTGGCTAGATCTACTCCCGGTGAGAGATGATAGCCAGATCTGGATCCAGAACTTTGCACCGAGGCCCCTGCCCTTCTACTTTTTGTACCGGAGCCCTTCCACACACTGTTTCCACCACGAACAGGTCCCTGCCTTTTCTAAATAACACCCCACAATTCAAATGCACATAACTAATTCATTTAAACTCCAATTTTGAAAAATAAAATATGTACACCAATCAAAATTAAATACTCTTTCCAAATATAACATTTGTTTTCTGTTTTGGATAAATAAAATTTGTCGGATATATACTGAATAGGGATATAGAAGATGGTAGACAAAGAGTTGGATTACCAGGGTGGCCTACATGTAATGGGCTTAGGTCCATTGGGCGGCCCAGTAGTCCAACGCGCAGAAGCCGGATTCTAGAAGAACCCGGATCACGGCCCGCGTGATCTGGCTTGGAGGAGAAGACGGATTCCTTGCTTTCCAAGTTACAAGTTAAACGTAGTCTTCTAGGTTTCTGATTCTGTAAGCCCTAATCCGGCTATTATATAAAGCCGGACGGGAGATAGATTAAACACAAGTTCTAAGTTCAAGCTCTACGCAACTCGCCGAGAAGCTCATCCTCGCCGAGTAGCTAGATCTACACCCTCACATTGTAACCCTGTTAAACGGGCTTTAGTCCCAATTAGTGAGAAGTGCAGGAGTAGGTACGCCGTACTGTCGCGACGTACCGAACCTGGGTAAAATCCCGTGTTTTGTGATTACTACGCTATCCCGTTACCCCACGTCTCTACCGTAGTCTCATGGCACCCCCGTCTATGAAAACTACTACGATGTCTCGACAGTTGGCGCCCACCATGGGGCAAACGACGTCAGGCGTGAAATTCCGATCTGGGATACTCGGCGGAATTGGAAGATCGATCACTGTCGGAAGCTTGGAGTTCGACGACGACGTCGGGCGCTTCCTCGACAACGGATCCTATATACCTGCGCAAAACCACCTGGTAAGTGCCTGCGTGTTACCGATCGGATCTGCTAACATCTTTATCGGACTAACTGCAGAGGCAATGGGGTTTTGCGGTGGAAGCAAATTTATCCCACCCGCCCTATACCCAGTCGAAGACGACTATGATGCCGGATTCTGCTCAGATCGCCGACAAAAAAGTGATACACACTTTATCGGCATGGTGCAATCCGAAATCGCTGAAAACACGGATGACGGAAATCCCGTGCAAGAGGCAGATAACAACGTACCCGTCATAGAGACGGAAGAACAAACGCCCGTCACAGAGGCGGAAGATCCGACATCCGTCTACAAGATGATGAACTCGGAAGCAGAGTCCGTGCTTGTCGCCATTGAGGCGAGGTTGGAGTCGGAAACCGGATCGGATAACTTCGACTCCGAAGACGAAGACGAGGACGCCTTCGTAAGAAAGGTTAAGTCCTTTCAAGAGGGATTCCACGAAGTGCTAATGGCAAAACCAGCTGATACAACAGGCGCCGGCAGCCAGGAAAGCCCTAAAACCCCTCCGCCAGAGGAAGAGAGAGAAGACGGAGAAACTTCTCCGATATTCCCTAATGTCAAGGAGATGACAGAAGATGAGCCTGTCAAAAACCCTCCCTCTTCCAAGAAAAGGCACAAGTCTGCTAAGAAACTCCGGAAGAAAAAACTAGCTTATACAACTGAAGAAAACCCGGAAATAGGAGAAGCAAGCAGAGAAAAGCCAACGGAGAAGAAAAAGGAAATCCTTGTTGTGCCAATGACAGAACAAGAAGAACAAGATCTGTTACAAACGCCAGTGGGTGCAAGCGAGCCCCCTGAGATGCTGGAAGCCAGGAGACAAGCTTTCCAACGGCAACAGCAACGTCTACTCAGATCTCGGGAACACCTCCAACAAACCCAACATGATATCAAAATCATGAAGGAAGAAATAGAGGAGTACGAGAGAAAGAGTAGATCTGCCATCAAGCCTACAAGGTTACCCGGAATCGCGAAACCGGAAGAACTGCCGCCAAAAGAAAGGTTTCATAACCCATCTTGGCAAAAGCGGGTAAACGGCAAAGACGCCAAGGGCGAACCAATATACAAAACCGCAGCAGAAAACGCGGAAGCAGCGTTCGCCATCCTAAACAATGATCTGTACTCCAACGGGGAAAAACTCCAAGGGGTGTACGCTTTCTTAGGAAAAGCATTACATCAGCAACAGCGAGGCCAAGAGCGATCAGGGAGGCTGCATGACAATTCCGCCCTCTGCAAAACAGCTACTTGCGCTGCTGGAGCACCTGGACCGGAAGAACCCGGAGATTCGGATAAAAAAGAGGATCCGAGAAAAGACAAGAAAAACCCCGACAACCGGGACGTAGCGTCTAGAATCGGACCTCATCTCCCGAAAGATGGATATAAACCACATGATCGGGAAGACAAACACCGGAATGACGGCAAAATAATGCCACCTCCGAGAAACCCAGCTGAAAAAGCTGGAAGATATGATATACCTCACAGACGCGAAAGATCTCGGACACCGCCTAAGGATAAGGAAAGGTACAGGAGCAGAACTCCACCCAATCCCAAGGGGCGTGGCAACGGAAGAGATAGAAACAACCCCGGGAAAGCGCATCCGCGCAACAATGGAAAAGAGAGGAGTAGATCCCCTTCTGTCCATTCAGCCGGAAGATATTCTGCACACATTGATAGAGCAGAAAAGGATGATCTATACTTTGGTCCTAAGTGTTTTACTGACAGGATCCGAAGGATAACCCTGCACTCTGGCTTCGCCAAAGTTGGTCCAACCTACCAAAAGTATACCGGCAGCACAAACCCGGATACCTGGCTCTCAGACTATTACACAGCCGTCCATATCAACAATGGGACAGACCTGGAAGCTGTCAAGTTTCTTCCCCTAATGTTGCTAGACGGAGCCAGAGATTGGATCAATGGTTTACCATCAAGAACTGTCGACAGCTGGGATGATATGGCTAGAGTATTCACTCAGCACTTTCGGGGAACATACAAACGCCCAAATAGCATTAACCAGCTGAACCGTTGCACCCAATTTGAGGACGAACCATACGTGGATTTCATCTCCAGATGGACTGCAATGAAGAATAGTTGTTCTGGAGTAACTGACGTACAAGCAATGCATGCTTTCGTCAATGGCCTAAAACCCGGACTCGTACCGTTCATGGTTGGTTCTAAACAGCACAAAGATCTCGGATCTATGCTTACAACCGCTAATGAGCACGCTGCAGCCGAAGATGATATCAGAGCAAGAGGAGGCAATATTGAGTCACTGATACTTGCCAAGAAAACCCCTCGTTCTGACAAAAAAGGAACTCCGGAATCAACGACAAAACCCAAAGAGGTCAACATAGCCTTTGGAGGAGAAAAGGGGAATAAGTGGAAAGGACGCAGCCCAGATCCAATCAATTACACTCCCGAAGAATGGGAGAGAATTAAGTCGGAACCCTGTGTCCACCACTCGCAATTTGGGAAGCCCACCCACACAAATGCGCAATGCCGGCTAAATAAGCATATGAAAGGCAATGCAGGATCCGGAAATAAGGGGAAGGGTTCCAAGAGGAAACCTGCCAAACAAAAGCCAGAAGCTGATAAAGAAGACAATGAATCGGACACTGATGACAAAATCCAGGAACAACAGCGAAAGGGCGAACCCAAATGTGACGCCCCGAGATCGGGCACTATGCAGATTTCAGCATTCCCGCCAAAATCCACATAATAACCGATTCCAGGTTGCCACTTGTGATAACATTACAATAGTTCACGAAATAATCCACAATTACAACAGAAACAGGTAGATACAAGATGACTCAAACGAGCCAGGGTTACAACTGATACATTACAAAGATCCAAATAACAGCGGAAGAAACAACATATCGTCCGGCTACGGACAAGATACAAATTGGACTAAGAGTCCTGAAGATAACCGAGAGCGTCCAATCCCTGCCCAGGCCAAGCCGGAGGGATTCCCAAGCTAACGTCGTCAGACTTCAAACCTGTTGACTGCAATGTTGAATATGCAGCCACGAAAAAGGATTCGTGGGTCAGTACGGTTAAGTACTGGCAAGTGGATAAAACCATACTCACAAGATACCGGCGTAATCCGATCATCACAAGATACAAATACTTTAGGATCAACGGAAAGGAAGGGGTTATTGCAAATAAGCGACAACAAGGCTGCACTAACCAACTACAGAGAGATACTACCACTTCCGGCTAACAGAAAGGAGATAAGATCGAGTATTGTAACCAACTGAAAGTAACTCCAAACAAACCCATCCTGGATCTCGCCCCTTATCCAAAGAAGCAATCCGAGGATAACTCACACAGTTGGATTAATGAATAATGGATCAGGTTGTTGTGTCAATAAGACTATTACTAGTCAAGTTATCATTAGTTAGGTGTAAGTTGTTCTGAGTACTTGTTAGCCAGTACTTTCACCAAGTAATCCATAACCGCGGAAAACACGGCTTCTCGAGAAGATTTATCCCTGCAGGGGTGTGCTCCAGTACCCGTACACACTCAAGCCACCAACTAAAACTCAGGTTGGCTTGACACGACCCAAACCATCTCTACAACCCATCCTAGGAGCCACGGAGCTATAAGGTCCCGGCCAGTCCGCTAAGCGCAGGGGTGAAAACCACACCCCCCGGCACCACAGGCCTCGCCCTATATGCATTAACATCATCATCAGTAACCATGGGCGATCAACCCATTATGCAAGGAGCAAATGGAACACCCGAACTAAGTGTGGCTCTTCGGACAAGCTGCAGATCAGGTCTAAGTCGAGGGGGTCCCATACTACCACCCGGATGCGGTGAGCACGCTCATCATGGATCAGTAGACAAGACCCTTTTCCTATTAGGGTCGACACTAGCAGGCCTCAAAACCACAAAGGGCCTCCTGCCGGTGCCTTATCAGCATATTATTAATAACAGGTTGATTGATTAACATCGAGCCCCCAGAACAATAAAAGTAATCTAGTAACGGAAAGTAACGGGTAACGGACTCGAGCAAAACAACCTAAGCATGCTAGTAAGACACTGGCTCAACCAAAGGGGTGATAGGAGTGGAGGTGAGGCAATATCAAGGTTAAGGGATTCATGTGATGGGTTCGTAATAGAAACAACTACTACTAAGGCTAGCAGAAAAGAACAACGGAAAGAATCGGTAACAAGTGATGAAAGGCAGCCCTATGGTAGCAAGTGAGTATACTTGCCTGAGATCCCGCGAGGTAGCAGAACTTGTCGTTGCTCACATCATCTCAACGTCCTATCCGGGAAGAAGCAATGAACCTCGAACAAACACCGGATGCAACAATTACTACTACGGCAAAAGATCCAGCATGATCAAGATATGGATGCATGACAAGTTAAAGATGCATCAGAATAAACTAGTTGACAAGATAAACAAATTTAAATGGACCCATATGCAATTTGAGTTGCATATGAAAAGCCCATGAATTATGGTTAGATGATTTGTTTTCCAACTAATCAACAGGTGGGGGTGGATTAGCATGATGCATGGATGAGGAAAACAACAAAATACCAACAATAGAACCAATTGAAATAAGGGTTAACAAGTTTGGAAATTCATTTATTAAGTGTTGGAATTTTGGTTACTTAAAGGTGTCACACAAGCATTTGTTGTTTTCATCAAATTAAATTGTTCAAAACAGATAACAAAGTTTATATTTGATAAGAACACACAATTTTAGGTGGATTGCATGTTTCACTTGTTGAAAAGGGATTTCAAATGATTTATTGATGAATTAAACAAGTGTAAGCAAGAATTAAATGAATTTAATTCAAACATGAACTTATTTGAGTTTTTATTTGTTCAAAACATTAAACCAAAGTCATATTTCAAAAGTTTATACTTTTAGGGTTTGAAAACATATTTTATATGTTCCAAAAGAATTTGTTTTGATCAAGTTATGAAATTACCAATTTTAAATGAAATAAACAAGGTTTAGATTATTTAACCAATTTTAATTATTCAAAACAGAAAGCAAAGTTTATATTTGGAAAGAGGGTTTAATTTTGCATGGAAAACATATTTCATTAGTGGAAATTGGATTTAAAATGAGCAAGTTATTAATTTGGCAATTTTAAATGCAATAAATAGGAAACAGTTGTTTTCAGCAATTTAAATTATTCAAAACAGCAAACAAAATTTATATTTGGATAGAACATTTAATTTGGGACAGAAAACATATTTAAAAAGTTAAAATTGGAGTTGGGATGAATTTCTTATGCATTTTAGAACATTTGATGCAAATCTGCCATTTTTTTGGTAACTAGGGACTTAGCAAAATATTTTCCAGGGGCTAAAATAAATTGTAAGGGCCTATTGGTGATTTTGGGAAGGTTCTGTGACCAAACAAAAGGAAACAAAATTGTTTGGTTTAATTGGGAGAGGGGGGAGTCGAACCCCTCCCCTCTGTGCTGTGCGTTTGGCTCTGCTAACCAGTGCGGCTGTTCGGTGGTTGTGATAGAAGAAGGAACTGACAGAGGATATTGTTACCCGCCAGAGTTAACTGAACTCGAACAGGTGTGCCTTTTCTGAACCTCACGAGCAGAGCAGAGCAGAGCAGAGATCGAAGGTATCCGCTGCGGATCATCCATGATCGGAGCGATCTCGAGGGGTACTAGGGCGCTGCGGGCCGAGCGGTGGTGCGGTGCGGTGGCCGGCGTGCGGTGGACTCACGGGAGAGGGAAGGGAAAAGGAGGAAGGGGCGGAGCGCACCTGCTGTTGCTGTCGAAGGCGCAGGTGGCGGCGGAGGACGTTTCCGGCGACGGCGCGGCCGGCCCGGTCCTCCTCCCGCCTCCGAGTCTTCAGCGAAATTGGTGATGGAGGTGAGCTGGTTCCATTCCCGGGGGCAGCATCCCCTCGAGGTGACCGTGGGGGGGATGGGAAGGTGGCAGCCATGGAGCTCGGTGGTGATCGGGTGGGTTCAGAGGAAAGAAATCAGAGGTGGGAGGGAGAGAGAGGGAAGATGGCGGCGGCAGAGGAGGGGAGGGGAGAGCATTAGGGTTAGGGTTCGGAGGGAGATAGGGAAGGCTTTAAGGAGGGGAAAGCTTGAGGGGGAGGGGACCATGGCCACGTACTGTACCTCCTCGTGAGGAAGACGACAAGGGGGGGCCTCCTGGTGGGCTGGGGGAGAAAGAGGAGATGGGGCCTTGGGAGAAAAGGAGAGAAAGGGGTGGGCTTGCCTCTCTCCTTTGCTCTTTTTTTTTGTTTCTAGCTTATTATTTATTTATTTTTTTCCTCAAGAACATTTTTGTTTTGCAAAGGATGAGAAAGGAAAGAGAGATAGAAGAAAATAGGGTTTTCTTTTAGGACCTATTGGTGATAACTTCCCAAAACAACAACAACAAGGTGGTGTAAAATATTTTCAACAATTTGAAACTATTAATTGGATATTAATTTGTTATGTGATTTTGTTGTAAATGGGGTTTGGTTTTGGAAGTTTGGAAAATAAAAAAATGGTATTTAATGAGTTCAATCAATCAAACATTATTGAATTTAAATTGTTTTGAAAAACAGGATGCAATGCTCATGGGATGCAGATGATGCAAACAAAAAGAAAACAAACAGGTAACACCCCAGGTGTTACAGACGACACCACTAACAAGGGATTGCGCCCTCGCAATCCACCTGCTAACCCGGGAGGGGAAAGAAGTTCGACTATCGATTCTTCGTGCTTCCAGTTGATCTCCTCGACACCACTAACAAGGGATTCTTGCCCGGAGTGACGACGATGTTTTTCCACCAGGAATCTTCCGATGATCGGACCTATTAGGTTAAAGGCTCAGAAAACGTCCACCCACGTAGGATCCTAACAATTTGAAAGATAGACAAGAGGGGGGGACTCCAAAACAAATAAGATGGGATGGGAATTAGAATAGGGATAAAGAGAAAAACAAGAATCCTATTGAGAGTTTTCCCAAAATAGTTTAGCAGAAATAGTTTTGACACTCTAGAAACAACGACCGTTAGCGAGGTTAACCTACAGGCTTTGCGGACCCGTTGCTTCGATAACCATTCGTATCGAAACAATATCGGGAATCGGAACCAAGGCTCTGATACCATTTGTGACGCCCCGAGATCGGGCACTATGCAGATTTCAGCATTCCCGCCAAAATCCACATAATAACCGATTCCAGGTTGCCACTTGTGATAACATTACAATAGTTCACGAAATAATCCACAATTACAACAGAAACAGGTAGATACAAGATGACTCAAACGAGCCAGGGTTACAACTGATACATTACAAAGATCCAAATAACAGCGGAAGAAACAACATATCGTCCGGCTACGGACAAGATACAAATTGGACTAAGAGTCCTGAAGATAACCGAGAGCGTCCAATCCCTGCCCAGGCCAAGCCGGAGGGATTCCCAAGCTAACGTCGTCAGACTTCAAACCTGTTGACTGCAATGTTGAATATGCAGCCACGAAAAAGGATTCGTGGGTCAGTACGGTTAAGTACTGGCAAGTGGATAAACCCATACTCACAAGATACCGGCGTAATCCGATCATCACAAGATACAAATACTTTAGGATCAACGGAAAGGAAGGGGTTATTGCAAATAAGCGACAGCAAGGCTGCACTAACCAACTACAGAGAGATACTACCACTTCCGGCTAACAGAAAGGAGATAAGATCGAGTATTGTAACCAACTGAAAGTAACTCCAAACAAACCCATCCTGGATCTCGCCCCTTATCCAAAGAAGCAATCCGAGGATAACTCACACAGTTGGATTAATGAATAATGGATCAGGTTGTTGTGTCAATAAGACTATTACTAGTCAAGTTATCATTAGTTAGGTGTAAGTTGTTCTGAGTACTTGTTAGCCAGTACTTTCACCAAGTAATCCATAACCGCGGAAAACACGGCTTCTCGAGAAGATTTATCCCTGCAGGGGTGTGCTCCAGTACCCGTACACACTCAAGCCACCAACTAAAACTCAGGTTGGCTTGACACGACCCAAACCATCTCTACAACCCATCCTAGGAGCCACGGAGCTATAAGGTCCCGGCCAGTCCGCTAAGCGCAGGGGTGAAAACCACACCCCCCGGCACCACAGGCCTCGCCCTATATGCATTAACATCATCATCAGTAACCATGGGTGATCAACCCATTATGCAAGGAGCAAATGGAACACCCGAACTAAGTGTGGCTCTTCGGACAAGCTGCAGATCAGGTCTAAGTCGAGGGGGTCCCATACTACCACCCGGATGCGGTGAGCACGCTCATCATGGATCAGTAGACAAGACCCTTTTCCTATTAGGGTCGACACTAGCAGGCCTCAAAACCACAAAGGGCCTCCTGCCGGTGCCTTATCAGCATATTATTAATAACAGGTTGATTGATTAACATCGAGCCCCCAGAACAATAAAAGTAATCTAGTAACGGAAAGTAACGGGTAACGGACTCGAGCAAAACAACCTAAGCATGCTAGTAAGACACTGGCTCAACCAAAGGGGTGATAGGAGTGGAGGTGAGGCAATATCAAGGTTAAGGGATTCATGTGATGGGTTCGTAATAGAAACAACTACTACTAAGGCTAGCAGAAAAGAACAACGGAAAGAATCGGTAACAAGTGATGAAAGGCAGCCCTATGGCAGCAAGTGAGTATACTTGCCTGAGATCCCGCGAGGTAGCAGAACTTGTCGTTGCTCACATCATCTCAACGTCCTATCCGGGAAGAAGCAATGAACCTCGAACAAACACCGGATGCAACAATTACTACTACGGCAAAAGATCCAGCATGATCAAGATATGGATGCATGACAAGTTAAAGATGCATCAGAATAAACTAGTTGACAAGATAAACAAATTTAAATGGACCCATATGCAATTTAAGTTGCATATGAAAAGCCCATGAATTATGGTTAGATGATTTGTTTTCCAACTAATCAACAGGTGGGGGTGGATTAGCATGATGCATGGATGAGGAAAACAACAAAATACCAACAATAGAACCAATTGAAATAAGGGTTAACAAGTTTGGAAATTCATTTATTAAGTGTTGGAATTTTGGTTACTTAAAGGTGTCACACAAGCATTTGTTGTTTTCATCAAATTAAATTGTTCAAAACAGATAACAAAGTTTATATTTGATAAGAACACACAATTTTAGGTGGATTGCATGTTTCACTTGTTGAAAAGGGATTTCAAATGATTTATTGATGAATTAAACAAGTGTAAGCAAGAATTAAATGAATTTAATTCAAACATGAACTTATTTGAGTTTTTATTTGTTCAAAACATTAAACCAAAGTCATATTTCAAAAGTTTATACTTTTAGGGTTTGAAAACATATTTTATATGTTCCAAAAGAATTTGTTTTGATCAAGTTATGAAATTACCAATTTTAAATGAAATAAACAAGGTTTAGATTATTTAACCAATTTTAATTATTCAAAACAGAAAGCAAAGTTTATATTTGGAAAGAGGGTTTAATTTTGCATGGAAAACATATTTCATTAGTGGAAATTGGATTTAAAATGAGCAAGTTATTAATTTGGCAATTTTAAATGCAATAAATAGGAAACAGTTGTTTTCAGCAATTTAAATTATTCAAAACAGCAAACAAAATTTATATTTGGATAGAACATTTAATTTGGGACAGAAAACATATTTAAAAAGTTAAAATTGGAGTTGGGATGAATTTCTTATGCATTTTAGAACATTTGATGCAAATCTGCCATTTTTTTGGTAACTAGGGACTTAGCAAAATATTTTCCAGGGGCTAAAATAAATTGTAAGGGCCTATTGGTGATTTTGGGAAGGTTCTGTGACCAAACAAAAGGAAACAAAATTGTTTGGTTTAATTGGGAGAGGGGGGAGTCGAACCCCTCCCCTCTGTGCTGTGCGTTTGGCTCTGCTAACCAGTGCGGCTGTTCGGTGGTTGTGATAGAAGAAGGAACTGACAGAGGATATTGTTACCCGCCAGAGTTAACTGAACTCGAACAGGTGTGCCTTTTCTGAACCTCACGAGCAGAGCAGAGCAGAGCAGAGATCGAAGGTATCCGCTGCGGATCATCCATGATCGGAGCGATCTCGAGGGGTACTAGGGCGCTGCGGGCCGAGCGGTGGTGCGGTGCGGTGGCCGGCGTGCGGTGGACTCACGGGAGAGGGAAGGGAAAAGGAGGAAGGGGCGGAGCGCACCTGCTGTTGCTGTCGAAGGCGCAGGTGGCGGCGGAGGACGTTTCCGGCGACGGCGCGGCCGGCCCGGTCCTCCTCCCGCCTCCGAGTCTTCAGCGAAATTGGTGATGGAGGTGAGCTGGTTCCATTCCCGGGGGCAGCATCCCCTCGAGGTGACCGTGGGGGGGATGGGAAGGTGGCAGCCATGGAGCTCGGTGGTGATCGGGTGGGTTCAGAGGAAAGAAATCAGAGGTGGGAGGGAGAGAGAGGGAAGATGGCGGCGGCAGAGGAGGGGAGGGGAGAGCATTAGGGTTAGGGTTCGGAGGGAGATAGGGAAGGCTTTAAGGAGGGGAAAGCTTGAGGGGGAGGGGACCATGGCCACGTACTGTACCTCCTCGTGAGGAAGACGACAAGGGGGGGCCTCCTGGTGGGCTGGGGGAGAAAGAGGAGATGGGGCCTTGGGAGAAAAGGAGAGAAAGGGGTGGGCTTGCCTCTCTCCTTTGCTCTTTTTTTTTGTTTCTAGCTTATTATTTATTTATTTTTTTCCTCAAGAACATTTTTGTTTTGCAAAGGATGAGAAAGGAAAGAGAGATAGAAGAAAATAGGGTTTTCTTTTAGGACCTATTGGTGATAACTTCCCAAAACAACAACAACAAGGTGGTGTAAAATATTTTCAACAATTTGAAACTATTAATTGGATATTAATTTGTTATGTGATTTTGTTGTAAATGGGGTTTGGTTTTGGAAGTTTGGAAAATAAACAAATGGTATTTAATGAGTTCAATCAATCAAACATTATTGAATTTAAATTGTTTTGAAAAACAGGATGCAATGCTCATGGGATGCAGATGATGCAAACAAAAAGAAAACAAACAGGTAACACCCCAGGTGTTACACCAAATTTCCGAGAGTTGATGGAGAAGCAATGCTAACTTTCTTAGCAACCCCGTCAGCAAAGGTGGCCAAAAGAACACTTCGGGAGATAAACGCAGTTATCCCTGCGACCCCGAAATTCTTGAAGTACTCCAACACACCAATAATCTGGGATCAGTCTGATCATCCCGGAAATATCCCTGAACCCGGCACGCAAGCTCTTGTTGTAAGCCCTATTGTTCAAAACACTAGGCTAAGAAGAATGCTGATGGATGGAGGATCCAGCATCAATATAATGTACCTGGATACACTGAAGCACTTGAAGATCTCCGAGTCCCAGCTCAACTACAGCAATATACGCTTCCATGGCATTGTTCCTGGCAGACAAGCACGGTCCCTAGGAGAAATTTCCCTAGATGTCACCTTTGGAGATAAAGATCACTTCCGGCAGGAAAAAGTATCCTTCGAAGTAGTGCCGTTCGAAAGCGTGTATCACGCAATACTCGGACGTCCGGCTTTCGCCAAATTCATGGCAAGATCCTGCTATATTTACAACAAGCTGAAGATGCCAGGACCCAAAGGAGGAGTAATCACCATTGCCGGTGATTTCAAGCTGGCAAACGAGTTGGAGAAACAAAACGCCCTTTGCGCTCAGAGAGTTATAGCAAAGGAAGAACTGAAGGAATTAGCCAAGGAGGTATCGCCGAAAGAAATGCCGGCAGGAAAAGAAACTCGGAAGCCAACAGACAGCTTCAAGGCGTCCGAGAACACAAGACAGGTAATCCTAGATCCCAAAGATCCGACAAAATTTGTCGTCGTAGGGACTGGGATGACCGACAAATAGGAAGGCGAGCTCATCAAGTTCCTCCGTGAGAACTGGGATATTTTTGCCTGGTGTCCAGCTGACATGCCAGGCGTACCCAGGGAACTTGCTGAGCACCAACTCAAGGTTATTCCTGGATCAAAACCCGTCAAACAAGGTCTCCGTCGATTTGACGGAAGAAGACGGAAGGCTATTGGCAAGGAAATTATCCGGCTTTTAGCAGCGGATTTCATCAAGGAAGTAATCCATACTGATTGGTCCCCAAATCCGGTATTAGTGCCGAAGAAAGACACCACTGCTCTTAGAATGTGTATAGACTACACAGGATTGAACAAGTTGTGTCCGAAAGATAGGTTCGCATTACCGCGAATCGATCAAATAATAGATGCCACTGCAGGCTCCGAGCTTTTATGCTTTTTGGATGCATACTCTGGGTACCACCAAATACGCATGAAAAAGGAAGATCAAATCAAGACTTCTTTTATAACCCCGTATGGGACGTACTATTACGTAACCATGCCTTTTGGCCTGAAGAACGCAGGTGCAACCTACCAGCGTTGCATGCAACGCTGTTTACATAGCCAGATTGGAAGAAATGTCCATGTTTATGTGGACGATATCGCCGTCGTAACCAAGGAAAAAGATACACTCCTTGAGGATCTGCGAGAAACCTTCGAGAACTTGCGCACTTACAAGATGAAGTTGAATCCATCTAAGTGCGTATTCGGGGTTCGCTCAGGAAAACTTCTGGGTTTCATTGTTTCCCACAGAGGAATAGAAGTTAACCCGGAAAAGATCAAGGCAATCTTGAACATCTCAAAACCTACATGTGTAAAAGATGTCCAAAGGTTGACGGGTTCCGCTGCAGCCGTCAGCAGATTTATTAGTCGGCTGGGGGATAAAACCTTACCACTCTACAAGCTGCTGAAAAAATTCGACAAAGTCAAGTGGATTGCGGAAGCCTGGGAACATCTAGCAAGTTATGTACCTTTCCGTACTTAGTTCAATTCTATGTAAACATCTTTTGAGATCATGAAATAAAGTTGTCGGAATGCTCTCATCCATATTCTTTATAAGTTCAAAGTATTTCCGCCTCATCTATTTCCCAATGATCTTACAAATTTCTCAACGTTAACCCGAATTGTGCTTGCGTACTCGGCGTTACAAAACTGAATGATTTTTCAGCCTGTTAACGGCTAAGGGAAACTTGAATTGCCTGCGTGCCCAAGTTTCACTTAAAACCTTCCTTGTTTTCTCTAAGTCTTATCTGATTGTGTGTATGTTGGGTTACTGGAACTAGTTAGTAAAAATGCCTTTAGCATGGTCCGTGTTTCCGAGTTTCAAAACTGCTTGGTTCGTCCCTAGTTACTCGGCATGAAGATTCATATTGCTATTTGAGCCATTTCAAACACTAAGGACAGTTAAAGCATATACACCAGAGAACTTAGAAGATAAAGGAATGATGAAATCCAAAAAACTTGCAAAGATTTTCATAATTTAAACTGCAAAAGATGAAAGTTTCATTCATACAAAAAGAAGCATTACATTTTGGATTACATCAAAAGAATAGTAATGCTCCTATTGTCTACTTTTGCTATCCAGGTTCAAGATAACCCTTCAAGCATCCGACTCCTCCTCGCTGCTTTCGTCTTCGGTGATTGGAGGGATCTCCTCTTCTGGATAGTTGACGGAGATATTTACCATGGAGGCAATCTGGGTGGCGTGGCCCTTGACTTCACCAAAGATGGTGTTTCGCTGCATATCCGTGTATCCTTGAGGGACACCGGACGCCACGCGCCAGGATTTGGTAGTGGGGTAGTGCATGCGCATGAGGCCGAGAGCCATGCGCGCACCACCCCGTGCAGCGGAGCGAAGAAGGGACTCTTTGGCCTCCGCCACCTCCATGATGGCACCCGGAAGTTTTTCAACCTCCGAGCATTCCCCAGATTTTTCGGGAAGAAACTTGTCTACCAGCTGCGTTGCAGCAGCCTTGATCAAACTCCATGTCTCCCCGAAAGCTCGGATGCCTGCAATCCGAGTGCCATCTGGGGTATCTCCTGTTTTTTCCAATAAAACACCTAAAAAGGTTAGACGGAAAAACAGAGAGAGCAAAACATGGAAAGATGATAAATGAGTAAGAGATTTACCGATGAGCTTGTCGATCTCGGAAACTTCCTCCAGGCGAAGGTTCAGAGCGTCGGTCAAATCCTGAATGGTGGATTTGTCCTTCTCCGCCTGTTCGGAAGCCTTGGAATTAGCAACTCCAAGGGCCAGATTACTGGCTTCCAGGTCTTGTTGTGCCTTCACAAGGTTCTTGTGAAGCTCAACATTCTCCTTGCGGAGATATTCGGCATTGCCAGAATCTTCAGCTGCTTGCTTAGCCTGAGCCAATGCAGATGAAAAGCAAGGGAAAATCCGAGTTAATCAACTTTTTGGTAAAACCTTAGACAAATGCAAGAATCGGAAAATTCAGAAGGAAAATGTTTACCTTTGGTTTCCGACAACGCGAGCTGAGATGATTCCAGCTCCGCCTCTCTTTCTTCAAGAATAGAAAGAAGACTTCTAACTTCTTTATTCTTGATGGTGAGTTTCTTGAAAACTTCCATGTTAATGGCTTCGGAGGTTTGCTGAAACATAGCAAGGAAAAGAATGACTACAAAAAACATCAAAGCAAAAAGCACGCATTTTGTTTAATGCTTGGGGGCTAGAGTTATATACCTGGCTCATGCGCTGCAAACCTGCCAAGTTTTCTTTAAACTCTTTCGCGTAGTCCGCGAAGAGATTCCCGGCTGCGTCCAGGCCGTCGTTGATAACTTTGAAATCCTTGTCAAAGGTGGGAATTTCCTCGTCGAAAGTCCGAGAAAATTTTCCCACCTCTGGAGCCGCCCTTTCCCTCGCGTCCGTGTCGGACACAACGGGATGGCTGGGCTCTGGGGGCTTGGTGGTGGGGGCTGCAGTAGGCTCTTCCGCCATTGTGCGTGGCGTGTCCGGGGCGACGGCGGGAGAAGGTTGGCTGCCTCGGCTGGAAGAAACCTTGTGTTTCTTCAGCTTCTTCGGCTTCAGGTTGGAGGGCTGCAGGCTAAAAACAGAAAACCCGGAAAAGGTTAAAACACCGAAGATGGATGAAAAAAGTTCCCATGAAAGAAAACTCCAGAAGAAATAACCTGGAAGTGGCGACGGGGATTCCGTCAAGATTGATAACTTCCTCAGAGGAAGTAATTTTCTTGCGCTTGCGCCCACCGGCAGCAGCGGTGCGCAGCGCATCCAGCTCGGCCTCGGAGGCTAACTCCGAGTCTGGAAGATCCGCGAACTGTCGGAAGAACCAATCAGAGTTAGAAGGTAGATTATCCGAGAATTGCAACTATACCCAAATGGTGGAAAAATTACCTTGGGAACCGGGTTGTCGGCCGTGTACATCGGCCGACTCGCTTCGTACTGGTCGCGAGAAGCGACCAACTGGTTGATGCGCCGTCGAAGCTCCTTTTGGGGCCAATCCTTGTCGGTTGTCCGCATAGGATCCTTGGCTCCCGTATACTCGCACAGAAGGCGACCTCCGTGATTTGCTAATGGCTGAACCCGCCTATTCAGCCAGCAAAAGACCGTATCCATACCGGTCAGAGGAGGGGTGGAGGAGGTGAGCTTGGCGATGCGCCTCTTGATCCTTAACAGATCTGGCGGCAGAACCTGGACGGCTTCTGTTCCCCAGTTGTCTTGGGGAACGGCGGCAGAATTCACAAAAGGTGGAACCCCGACGGCCTTTTTAGGAAAAGGCACGTCGGGATGATAGAAGAAAGAACCCGTCCAAAATTTGACGGATTCTGAGGTTTTGATCTTGGGGAACCAATCCTCTCGGAATCTCCGAAGAGTGAAGGATATGGTCCCGCAAGTTGGGAGTGCGCCCTCCGAAGAGTTTCGCTTAACTCCAAAGCAGTACATCCAGAAATCTAACCTAGGTTCTAGCCCTAAGTAGCCTTCGAACAAGGCCTGAAAGCCGTCCATGTATAGAATGGAATTGGGGGGAAGATTGTGGGGCTGGATGTCATAGTGAGAAAGAACTTGGAGGAAGAAAGAAGAAGGCGGAAGCCCCATACCTCGCAGGAGGTGGGAAGTGAGAAGTACCCTTTCGCCGTTCTGCGGCGTTGGTTCGGTTTCTTCCTCTGGGAGCCGCCATTTCTTCTTAAGTACCAGGCCCTCCTTCTCCAAGTTTGGAAGGAGAGCTGGAGGAATACTGCAGGCAATCCAGTTGCCTGCAGATTCAGCTTCCTCGTCTGCTCCGGCGGCGGCCTCCGCGGCCGCGAGTTCGTCACCGAGGAGCTCGATCTTTTCCTCCACCGTTTCGGGTGCAAACTGTGGGGTTGTCGCGGCACTTGATGCCGCAACGTCCGCGGCGGCGGAAGTGTTTTCTCCACCCGCCGCGGAGGTCGTGGTCTTCTCCGGCACGTCGCCGGTGAGCTTGGGCGATCCCGGCTGCGGATCCAGGTCGCTGATTAGCTCGTTGATGGCGGCGCGGGTCGGCGATGACGGCGAGGAGGCCATCTTGTGGCGGTGCGTTTCGGTGTGCTTGGATGCTGTGAGCGCCTGGGACAAGTGCTTTGCTCTCGAGCTCACGTTCGCAGCAATGGCGTGGACAGTGAGGCGAGTGAGGAAAGTTTCCGGTGAGGACGAGGATGGCTATTTATAGCCGGAAAGCCGTTTAGATACGTGCCAACGGCTCTTTCGACCGTTGGATGTTCGACGCGTGTCGCTCGCCGGAAAATCCGGGAAATGAAACGACAGGGGAATGATGGCTATCTCCTCGTTTCTCGTGAGAATCTGTCAGAGATACGTTGCAGGGTTTCCCGCGTGAAACCAAGCGTCGGTTGCGTCAGCATGATTAAAGCGCTGACGTCATAAGTTCCTTTTCCGCGAAGGATCGCGAGAAGAAAAGCCGGATTTTCATGGTTCCGAGTTTTATATTACCATCTCCTTCAAAAAGGAAAGTAGAAAGAATCAAAACTGCTGAATCAAGATTTCCCGGACAAAATGTATTTGACGAAAGGCGGAGAATCAGAGTTTTGATCCTTCCTGGGGGCTACTGTCGGATATATACTGAATAGGGGTATAGAAGATGGCAGACAAAGAGTTGGATTACCAGGCTGGCCTACAGGTAATGGGCTTAGGTCCATTGGGCGGCCCAGTAGTCCAACGCGCAGAAGCCGGATTCTAGAAGAGCCCGGATCACGGCCCGCGTGATCTGGCTTGGAGGAGAAGACGGATTCCTTGCTTTCCAAGTTACAAGTTAAACGTAGTCTTCTAGGTTTCTGATTCTGTAAGCCCTAATCCGGCTATTATATAAAGCCGGACGGGAGATAGATTAAACACAAGTTCTAAGTTCAAGCTCTACGCAACTCGCCGAGAAGCTCATCCTCGCCGAGTAGCTAGATCTACACCCTCACATTGTAACCCTGTTAAACGGGCTTTAGTCCCAATTAGTGAGAAGTGCAGGAGTAGGTACGCCGTACTGTCGCGACGTACCGAACCTGGGTAAAATCCCGTGTTTTGTGATTACTACGCTATCCCGTTACCCCACGTCTCTACCGTAGTCTCATGGCACCCCCGTCTATGAAAACTACTACGATGTCTCGACAAAATTAATGCAATTACTTAATGCTTTAATTAATTCATTCAATTTTGTGAAAATCATAACCAATTCATTTTAATTCCAATTTCAACAAATAAAATATGTTTTCCAATTAAAATTAAATGCTCTACCCAAATATAAAATTTGTTTACTGTTTTGAACAATTAAAATTGATGCAACATTTAATTCCTCATTTAATTCATTTAATATTGTTAAATTGGCAACTTGCTCAATTAAATTCCAAATTGGACAATTAAAATATGTTTGCATATCAGAAACATGCCATTAACATGTTCATGCCATTCATATCTCTGTTTGCATCTTATCTTGTGCATTTTAGGTTTTGTTATGCATGTTCATCTATATGACAACATATGGAATGTGTGGGCTAATTAATTCCAACTGTTGCCCCATTCCATTTAAATTGCCTAACTCATCTACTTTATTGTTTGCCATGCTAAGTAACAATTAAATTGATGGTTAGCTAAACAACTTGAACCAATTCCTATTTCTCCGGACTCCGGTTCCGATTAAATTGCTTAAGTTGTTTCCCCTGTTGCATCTTGCCATGCCATGCATATAAAATAGGATCATGCTGGATCTTTTGCCGTAGTAGTAATTGTTGCATCCGGTGCTTGTTCGAGGTTCGTTGCTTCTTCCCGGATAGGACGTTGAGATGATGTGAGAAACGACAAGTTCTGCGGATGTACCTCTACTTGCTGGATCTCAGGCAAGTATACCCACTTGCTGCCAAATGGCTGCCTTTCATCACTTGTTACCGATTCTTTCCGTTGTTCTTATTCTAGCCTGTTGATTCGATGCTTGTGTCTCGATCCTATTATATGTTTACCTTGCAGCCATGATATAGCCTTCCTTCCACTTCCTATTAACTGTTGCTTGTTTACCCTGTTGGCCCTCGTGTCGTAGTTGCATGCTTAGTGTTGTTTGCGCTCGAGTCTTGTTGTCCGTCTTATCACCTGTTTAGTTGATAGTTGGGTTTCAATTCAATCAACAACATGTTAATGTTTTGGGTAATAATAATTTGATGTTAAGGCACCGGCAGGAGGCCCGGGTTAGGGTTTTGAAGCCTGCTAGTGTCGAGCCTAATTAGGAAACGGGTCTTGTCTACTGATCCATGATGAGCATGCTCACCGCATCCGGGTGGTGGTATGGAACCCCCCTCGACTTAGACCTGATTTGTAGCTTGTCCGAAGAGCCACACTTAGTTCGGGTGTTCCATTTGCTCCTTTGCATAATGGGTTGATCGCCCATGGTTACTGATGATGATGATGATGCATATAGGGCGAGGCCTGTATTGCCGGGGTGTTGTGTCTTGCGGGAGTTTTGCACACCTGCGCTGAGTACTCGGCTGCGTGGCTGGGACCTTATAGCTCCGTGGCTCCTAGGATGGGTTGTAGAGACGGTTTGGGTCGTGTCAAGCCAACCTGAGTTTTAGTTGGTGGCTTGAGTGTGTACAGGTACTGGAGCACACCCTGCAGGGATAAATCTTCTCGAGAAGCCGTGTTTTCCGCGGTTATGGATTACTTGGTGAAAGTACTGGCTAACAAGTACTCAGACAACTTACACCTAATTAATAACAACTTGACTAGTAATAGGCATATTGTCACAATAACCTGAACTTCACCTTAATCAACAGTGTGAGTTTCCTTGGGTTGCTTCCTTAGAAGGGGGTAACATTGGATGGGTATTGTTTGGTGAGTAGTTGTAGTTGGTTCCGATACGCTATCTCATCTTCTTTCTGTTAGCCGGAAGTTGTAGTTTGTTTCTGTAGTTGGTTAGTGCAGCCCGTTGTCGCTTATTTGCAATAATCCCTTCCTTTCCGTTGAACCCAAAGTATTTGTATCTTGTGATGACTGGCTACGCCGGTATCTTGTGAGTATGGTTTATCCACTTGCCAGTACTTAACCGTACTGACCCACGAATCCTTTTTCGTGGCTGCATATTCAACATTGCAGTCAACAGGTTTGAAGTCTGACGACGTTAGCTTGGGAATCCCTCCGGCTTGGCCTGGGCAGGGATTGGACGCTCTCGGTTATCTTCATGACTCTTAGTCCAATTTGTATCTTGTCCGTAGTCGGACGCTATGTTGTTTCTTCCGCTGTTATTTGGATCTTTGTATTGTATCAGTTGTATCCTTGACTCATTTGAGTCCTCTTGTATATATCTTTTCTGTTGTTGTTGCGGAATATTCGTGAACTGTTGTAATGATTATCACAAGTGGCAACCTGGAATCGGTTATTATGCGGATTTGGCGGGAATGCTGAAATCTGCATAGTGCCCGATCTCGGGGCGTCACAACCATCACCCAACAACATCAACATCTTCCTCTGAGTTAGCATCAGCTTCAATCGTCCTGTTCCTTCTGGCTTGGTTGCGGGCATGTTCTTCCAACGCGACATCTTGAATCATCCTGGCACCTGCCTCCAGCTGAGTCATGTCTCCCTCTGCAACTTGAAGACCTGCCCAGTAACGTAGAAAGGCACAAAAATAGCAGATCAGCTCAACAGGGGCTGATATGAATTTTCTATTAAAACATGCATTATTCCTAGTTTTCCAAATTGCCCAGCAAAAGGCAGCAATTCCAACAACATGGAGATTCAAACGAGCTGGAAAATAAGAAGAGATCCACCAAAAATATTGAGTAAAATTAACCGGTCTATTCAAAGCCCCCAAAACCGAGCAAACAACACTCCACATGTAACCACCAACGGGGCAAGCGAAAAAAAAGATGATGAATGGTTTCAAAAGCAGTACAAAAACTGCAAGAAAAATCCCCTTTCCAATTCCTTTTCTTCATGTTATCCTTGGTGGCAATAGAGTTGTGCGAGATCAGCCACAGCCACACCTTGATCTTCAAAGGGATCTTGGCTTTCCATAACTGAGAGAAAGATCTGTCCATATTAGAGGAGGACATCTTACTGTACATAGATTTGACTGAAAACTTCCCAGATTTAGTAAGCTTCCGTTTGGGTTTATCAGGCCCCTCCCCCAAGGCCACTGTCATGAGTAAGCTACGCAAGATTGATGCCTGATGTTGCATTTGTACATCCAACCATCTCCTAAACTCTGGTTGCCAATTCCTGTCAGCCATCTCCCTTACAGTGCACACCTGAAGCGTGCACACTTGAAAAAGGTCAGGGAATCTGTCACAAAAGGAGGCTGGGCCACACCACTGATCATGCTAGAAGTCAGTTTCATTCCCCCCCAACAACCATCATCGAACTACATTGCATGTACCACTATTTGACTTTCAAAAGGTCCTTCCACACAGGGAATCATGTTGCCTCATCTTAATCCTCCAGATGCCATGTGTAATGCCATACTTGTGCTTCACTAAGGTTTGCCACAAGCCTTCCTCCATCTCCAATCTCCACCACCACTTGCACAAAAGACTGATGTTGAAGAGTTTCAGATCCTTAATTCCTAAACCCCCTTTTCTCTTGGGTTTGTTGATTATGTTCCACCGAACAAAATGATATTTCCTTTTAGTGCTGGCCCCCTGCCAAAAGAATCTGCTAATGATTTTTGTCATCTGCTCCAAACATGTGGCAGGGAGCAGGTACATGGACATGTGATAGATGGGGATACTACTCAATGAAGACTGAATCAGAATCAGTCTCCCCCCAATAGAGGAGTTGTTACCAACCCAACGTTCCAACCTCCTACTCAGTTTCTCCACAAGAGGTTTCAAATCAGCCACCAAGATTCTGGATCCACACAAAGGAACCCCAAGTATTTCATTGGCCAGTGACCAATCTGGCAGTTCAACATGTCAGAGTATAGCACACTTTTGACAGATTATTCCATAACCATGAAGATTTCACTTTTCATGAAATTAATCTTGAGCCCTGACATTGCTTCAAAAAGGTATAGTATCATCTTGAGCTGCCTGACCTGATTAATCTCGTCCTGAACCATCAACATAGTGTCATCAGCATATTGGAAAATGGTAACCCCTTTATTAACCAAGTGGGGCACCAAACCACAGATTAATCCATTAGCCTGAGCATGCTGAATAAGTTTGGCAAGACCTTCAGCAGCAAGATTGAACAAAAAAGGAGAGAAAGGGTCCCCTTGTCTAACACCCCTATGGCTGCCAAAATATCTGCCACTCGTGTTATTGATCTTAACACACAAGGTCCCATCCTTGATGATCTCTTCTATCAACCTTTTCCATAGTGAACTGAATCCTTTAAGAGAAACACAATGCATCAAGTAGGCCCAATCCACCTTGTCATAAGCCTTCTCAAAATCTATTTTGAAGACCACACCCTGTTGTTTCTTCCTCTTGGCCTCATGCAAAATTTCATGAAGAGACATGATGCCATCCATGATGTTCCTGCCTTTAATAAAAGCAGACTGACACTTGGAAATCAGCTTATCCATGTAAGGTTCCATCCTGAGGGTGGCCACCTTAGTAATAATCTTTTACAGAACCTGTAGTAAACATATAAGTCTATATTTCTGGAGGCAATCTGCATCAGGGGATTTGTGCAGCAGGATGATCATACCAAAGTTAAGTCTGTATAGGCCGAGCTTCCCAACATACCAATCATTGAACAGCTGTACAACATCATCTTTAATGATATTCCATGAAACCTGAAAGAACTCAATAGGAATCCCATCAGGTCCAGGAGCTTTATTCCTAACCATGGAGTCAATAGCTATTTTAATCTCTTTCTCAGAAAATACAGAGTCAAGATCAGCATTATCAATGGCAGAAAGCATTTCATTTGCTTCCCAAATGCCAGCAGAAAACCTCATGAGGTTACCTTCCCCAGGGCCAAAAAGTTCTTTCTAATAAGAAGTAGCATGAGCAAGTAGATCCTCAGTTCCCTGAACACACTGTTCACCATTAACCAGAGAATACATAGTGTTTTTCCTCTTTCTTCCATTGGCAGCTATGTGGAAAAAGGCAGAATTCGAATCCCCTTGCAGCAGCCATCTTTCACTAGATCTTTCATGCCAAAATTTCTCTTCCTCATCACACAATCTGAACAACTCACTCTGAATAAACCCTTTCCTCTCAAATTGTTCCGCCGACAGGCTACCCTGCTCTTCCAGCAGCCCCAAATTATTCAGTTCCACATACAAATCTTTCCTTAATTTGACAACATCACCTTTGATATTTGCAGCCCAACCATTCAGGCTATTTTTTACACGTTTCAACTTCTGCTGGATGACTGAGACACTATCCACACAGGGAACAGTATCAGTCCAGGCTCTCTGCACCCTGTCCAAGAACTCAGGGTGGGAAGTCCAAGATTTCATAAACCTAAACTCTTTACTTTTAGGAGCCAATACCTCACCAGTATCCACAATCAAAGGATTGTGATCTGAAATGATTCTAGGATTTCTCCTAATATTGGTGAGAGGAAACATATTTTCCCATTCAGAAGACATGAGCACTCTGTCTAGCTTTTCCAAGGTAGGGTTCTTTTGATTATTAGTCCAAGTATACAACCCACCAGACATATCCACCTCCCTGAGTGAATAAGACTTAATAATAGAATTAAAAACATCTGAAAATTTAGAGACCCCCCCAGGTTTGTTTTTTCCAAAAGAAAATCTCAAGATGTTAAAATCACCACCAATGATAGATGGGAGAGTGAAAAGAGAACAAGCATTAGCAAAAGCAGCTAGAAAATCAGTTTTGTCCTTGTCCTGTGCTGCACCATACACAACCATGAGAGTAACTTTCTTGTTGATTTTCTTATCCAACACATCTGCTTTAACAAAAAAATCTATCAACTGAGGCATTGATGATATCAAATCTAGAGGATTTAATACCACAGAGAATGCCCCCAGATCTACCAACAGAAGGAGACCAGAACCAAAGGTAAGAATTACTAGGGTCAAAATTTCTCCAAACCTCAGGACCCACAACAGTTTTCATGGTTTCTTGTAGGCCAATGAAATCAAAATCAAACTCCCTGATCAGGTCTATCATGTTAGTGGCAAAACCTTTCTTGCCCACTCGTCTACAATTCCAGAAAACACCTATCATAATATTTTTTTTTGATTTTGTCCTGATCCTAGGCCCATCAACAATACCACTCTGAGGGTGGTTTGCATGGACCCTGCCAAGGGATCTGGTGCCACCAAGGGGCACCCCCCTGAGATGAATTAGTTTTAGCTTTTGATTTTTTTTTTGGTTTTTTTTGAGGATCTCCTTGAAATAACAGGAGTGAAAGGAGTTTCATCACTATCTGAGGAGTATTCCCTATTATCTTTCTCAATAGGAGGCAAGCACAGAGAAATGGCTCCCTCATGATTCACAGGAGCAGAAACAGAAAGAGTTTCTTTTTTATTTAGCAAGTTGGCTCTAGCCATTTCCCAGCTAAGAAGCAAATCTACAGTTTCCAAAGAAATAGAAGCCGGATCAATCCCTAACTCAAGTGCTTTATCTAACACATTATTATCATCTAACACAGAGAAAGAATTTGAGCATGCAGTCTTACCTTCATCCCTCAACGCAATGGATTGAGTAGCCCTTTGGAGAATAGACTCATTAGCTCTACCAGAAGCAATGATCCTGGCACTGCTCCTCAAGGGTGCAGGCTGAGCTGGAGTGAAGGAGGAGGGGGCATTGACATGTGGTACAGAGACATAGATGACTAGTGGCATGGTTTCACTGGCCATATCAGGGCTCTTGTCAACCTCCATAATGTGCACTGCAGAGGAGTGCATTTGTTCACTTTCCACCGTATTCGCAGACATAGCTGATAACGATTTTGATTGACTATCAGTCTCAAAAGTGGTCTCCGGAGATTCAATCACAGGTGGTAGCTCAGCACCAGGGATTTGTTGAAGCATCCCTTTCCACATATAACTCTTATCACTCTTTGATTTCATCAATTGCTTGAGGAACTCCTTGTAGGTAAGCTCATTCTGGAGTGGCTCCTCTGGGTTCTCAACAACACGTGCCGTTATTAGTTTTGGAGCTGCCAGGTATTCAAGATACCTATTGTAGTGATCAACAGCAGGTGCAACAGCCCTACAAGTAGAGCCCACAAGAACAGGAATCAGCTGCATTTGCTCGTTAGGGTTATACCCAAGCCAATGCACTTGAGCAGTGAAGGAGTCGTCATCACTGTCATCATCTATACTTTCTCATGGTTCGGGAGCCTTTCTCTTCCCTTTGTCATCACATAGTGAATCTTTTGATTGAACAGGGAGACTAGAACCCCTTTGTTGCCTAGCATAAGATGCTCTGGCATCACGCATGAACCCCCCAGTGGCAGGGTCCACCGGCGGCGATGGCGTGGTGGTGCGTGTCGGCAGGCCGAGTCGTAGCGCGTTCCATCATCGCCATCGTATCTTACGGTTCCGAAACCATTGACACACCTAGACCTAGCTCTTGCACCTGATGGATCGAGGAAGGCATTGCAGTGTGGTACGAGAATTTTACTGAACTGGCTAGCTTATGTGCTACTAAGTTAAATTCCCTTGGTTTATGGACGAAGTCGATCAAGCTCCTAGAGCAAGTGATAGAAGTCATCAAAAATTGCTGCCGCCACACCTTGCGTGAGTGCTCACCATTGTTTCAACAACATCCATACTATCTGAAACAAAGATGACCCAGTTACCCAGCAATTGGGCGAATAATAATCTCTCTTAAGCGTATGGGCTTCCGCTCTCAGAACATCCTAGACACAGTCCAATTTGTGATTACACGTCGAAACAAATTTACTAGTGGCATCATGGATCACCTCTCCCTGTTGTTCCTCTTAAGGAACCCGCGTCAAATGAAGCATCTACATTATCCTTGACATTGACATGATTAGGGGGTGGTTTGGACCATCCTCCAATCTTTTTCGTCTTAGCTGAATGCGCAACTTTGGAATTTGTTGTTAGGGATGAAATCGCCATCGCCTATATGTCGTTTGTACCTTCTCTCCTTGAACTTGTTGTCTCCTCTCCCGCCAGAAATACGAACACGTAACAAGGAAAGAGTTTAGTCGCGATTGTTGTCCAAATACCAATGATGGAACCTCATTCTCACATAGAAATGTTTCTAGTAGTGCCAGTGCCAGACTCGCTCGGTAAACCTCAGGAGCTTTTCGAATTTGCAAGTCCAACTCAAATTCTCTCCATATGTGCTTTGCTCGAGGGCATAGTAATTCCTTTTAGTTGTAAGCTCCGTGGGCTGGGAGCTCTCCCAGCGATTCTGGCGATTGTTTTGTCGCTGCATGTGGGACCTACTGCGTGCGCGTTCGTGTGGTGCGGAACTTTCGGCCGTCTAGCTGTGCCGCCCGCCTGCTGTAACATCCAAGTGTTTGGGAGGTTATAAGGATCTAAATATAATATGTGCATTTGCAAAGCATGCATCTAAAAGTACGGGAAATTTTGGCGCGAAAGTTTAAACAAACCAAAGTGACCCATGTTTCACTTGACATGATGAAATAGGTCTAGATTATCTAGTCAAGAGTACAATTGGAGTTATCTTTATAAGAAGTATCTTAAGAAACCAAATCATCTGGTTACATAAACCATAATTGACTGTGACCAACACTAACTCTCAACAAGCCTAACCTCAAGTCTATAAGTGACTTGAGAGAAATCAACTAGGTATCTAGAACTCGAAGAGGGGTGAGTATCCAAATCACACAGTTGATGTTCTTACTTCTGCAAGTTAGTCATGTATAGCTGGATGATCTTATCAGTCCTGAAGGATGAACCTGAACGAGGAAACAAACCTTCTTAAAATCAATACTAAACCCTGATCACTGTGTGTGATCTTTTCAAATTCTTCTCTACGTTCCTGCATGACGATGGCTACAAGAGAAGCAAACCAGGAGGGAGCCAAGATAAGAAGAAATCAACCGAGGGGGTGGAATCCTGGTGTTTGGTGTCATACAAGAATAATTTGAGTACAGGACCTGATCAATCTTGTAAGCAGATTATTTCTGAGGGCATTCAACACTGGAATTTCATTAGGTTAAGTTATACAAGAACAAACTGGTAATTAAACACTGAGACATCATCAGACGAGAAGTGGCAATTGGAGACTTATTCGCAAGTACTAGACCCTGGAGTGATCGAGGTTCCATCGATATTCTAATTCAGAGAGAGAGAGTCCGATACTGTAAGAAGGTGGAAATTTGACATAACCTCTATACTATATTGGAGTTGAGGGGATCAAATTTGAATTATTTAAACTTAGGGATGTTTGAATTTGAAATTTGAGTTTGAATTTGAATTGGAAATTCAAATTTAATAATCAAGAAAATACAACTACCATAATCAAATGGAACCAACTAAGAAATAACAAATATTGGACATTTCCAATTTCATTGTGAATAAGTAAAAGAAAACAATTAACTTTATTAATAATATAACCATGATACAAAGTCTTTACAATAACCCAACAAATAGAAATTGCAAGATCTATTACAAATGGTCAATTACAAAAAGAAATTCCTAATCTAATTCTTGCAAAGTTCCAGTCTCCAATTTATCTTCTGTTCCTGCAAAATAAACAAGAAGACAAATAAAAGTAAAAAGAAGGTTAGTGGGGATTAGTACTCTCAGCTAGGCAGTGAGGTGCACTGCTAATCGCATCATCGAGTTTAAGCTTAGACAAGTTTAGTATCTGTTCAAATCAGAGAAAAAGCCTCGGTATAATCTCATTGGCTAGTCATCAGGAAATACAAGTGTCAAGTCCAAAAATAAGTATAGCACCAGGATAAGACCAAGTGCAAACCGAGCACATCTCCCAGGAAATATCCTAGGCAACGTAGACAAGCACACAGCACACTCACCAGCACACTTTGGTGCTGTCAAGACCCCTGTTGTGGTATAAATACCACATCAGCCGCAAGGGAGAGGAGACCAAGCTCACTTTCCCCTGTTCACAGCTCGAGTTGCACAGCTCCAGCAAGAACAGCAAGCACAACCACCAGGAAACCACAGCACCACAAATCAATTCATCCAACAAAGATCTGTGAGACCATAGATCCAGTAGGATAACAACAAGGCCAAGTCGCAAGCTGGGAAAGCATACCTGGAGCAAGGCAAAGCAAGGCCAAGCCTGGAGCCAGAGGATCAAGGGAGCAGGAACTGCAGGGAGAAGGCCAACAAGCCAGCAACACCACCCAGCAGTAGATCCACAAGATCAACACACCATCCCAGCATCAACACATAACAGGTTGATCTCTACACACAACTCAGCAAGAAATTGCTAAGCTATGCACAGAGAGGGGTTGGGATTTATTTCCCTCAGTCTAGCATAGTGTTGCTATGCTAATCACATCACAGGGGTTTAAAGACAAGTATAATATATGTTCTTATCTTAAGAAAAATGCCTCAGAACAACATCATGGGCCTAAGGGCAATTCCACAAGTATTAATCTGTTCTTATCAGATATATTAAGCAAACAATCAATAGTGTAGTTGCTGGGCACCAGAACCATCAAAATTGGTACCTCAAACACAACTCACCAATTCAAATGTTCCTTGGAAACACAAGAGGGACATGGTGGCACATCCTCTGAACCCTAAGGTTCAGAGTAGCACCCACCAGTTGGCATATAGAGATGCCCAATAATTAACCCAACATCTTAGATTTGCAACTAGCTCAAGCATAGTATCTGTACTTATATGAAATTAGGGCCTCAGACTATTGCATCATTGGCTTGGGACAAAGGAAACCAGTGCAAGTATCTATTCTTAATTTATAAGTCCCAAAGAAGGAAAAAGAGATCATAAGTAGTGCTCTGTTCTTATCAGCTGATACAAATAATCAAGATTGAAAGGTTTATAGCAAAGGGATCTTGAGACAAAGCAATAGCCAGGAGCACTGGTTTATGCCACACACACACACACATGGTTGCTGGGCACCAGATCCAAGGATCTGATACCCCAGAACCAAAGGAATCATGAAATAAAACAATAAGATAGATGTAAGTGTGAGGGCAGATTCTCTGAATAAAATTCAGAGTAACACCTCTCAACCATTTAGCACACCCATTGAGCACTAGGAATTATATACTTAGTAATAGGAATTGTTATCCAATACCCAGTAATAAGAATCCATCACAGGGATCAAACCCTAAGGGTATCAGTACACAGAAGCAATATTGGGAGTTATCCCAAAATGATTTCCCACTAACAGCAACATATCCATCACCATTATCATCTCACAGCCCATAGCAACAGAGGATTAATTTAGGTACACAATAAAAATTCCTCATCCATCATAGATCATGGCATGATTTCCATGCCTCACACATCAAGTAAATCAAAGGTAAAATCCAATGCTACCAATCAAGCACTAGATCACAGAGAGCATCACAGGGAGGCGCAACATGAGCTAGCTCGATGGCTAGACTCCAGAGCAAGGGGGAAAGGAAAAATCCGAGAGGGAGAGAGAGGTTGGAGGGCAGAGTTAGAGGAGAGAGGAACTTACAGGTGGTCACCATCGTGGTGACCACATCCGGATGGAGAGAGGAGCACGGCGGGAGCCGCGGTTGCCCAGCAGGCCGTCCCGGCGGCGACGTCCCCGGAAACGGAGCCACAGAAGCACCAGCAGCAGCACATCAACTCCTGGAGCCTCCAGGAGCCACGTCGAGGAGCCAGGGTCACCGGAGGGGTGGAGGAGCACCCCGGGTACCTAACCCTAGGGTTAGGGTTTGAGGATCTCCACGGGAGCCACACGGGGAGAAAAACAGATCGAGGAGGGAGGCGTGGTAGCGGGCAGAGAGGAGCAGGAGTGGCGCTAGGTCACGGTGGCGGAAATGGTCGGAGGGGGGCGGAGAAATCGCCGGAGTGGGGCGATGGAGATCGCCTCCGTGTCGCCTGCGAGGGGGAAAGGAGAGACAGAGGTGAGGGAGCGGGGCGTGTGGGGTGGCCGCCTGCTCGGATTACCCGAGTGGGTTTGACCCAACCCACTGGTGGGTTGGCCCACCAGTCACCCTGGGGCTAAATGGTCTTTTGACCAATTTCATTAAAGAAAAATAACAGAAATAAAACTACATTAGTAAAAAATCATCATCAGAAATTAGAGCAACTAGAATTAAATAAAATCCTAAATAAATCCACCAATATAAATACTCTAATACTCTAACAGTTTAAATTCAATTATATAATACTTACTCAACCTTAAACTTATGAATTTAAAATAAATCTTGATAAAATAAATAAAAATACTAAATAATTGAGAATAATGTTATCCTTAATTCTTTATTTATAAATATCAACTTGTATAACTTTAATGGTTTATTTTTATAAAATTTACTAATTTTTCATTCCCTGATTTATGAAAGAAAAATAAGATAATTAAAACAAATCAAATTAATAAGGAATGGAAAATAATATGTTCTTTAAGCCTTTAAATCCAAAATTATTCAAATCATTTTAGTACTTAATAATTAAATCTTGATCATTTAAAGTGCCCTTATTCTAACACTTAAGCACATCATTTAATTATTCTTTTCGATGTTTAAAACCTTATCTAGAGAAATGAATATGACATCATTTTATTATTTTAGGATTGCAATTAATATCTCCAAAAGAATTTAATTCATAAATACAATTCTTACTTAATTGAAATAATCACTTGTTAAACTTAAAACCTTAGCATGTGATTTAAATGGGGATTGCAAGAAATTCCATTTTACTTAAGTAATACTTCTACAGGAACAATTTTTCCAAATCATAACAAACTATGTTTGTTTTCCTTAAAACATTATCCTTATTATTTTATCATCTTATTACCTGCACAAAAGTGAACATTACTCAATTCCTTAGTGCATAATATTTTGCAATGTTTCCAACTAAAAATATGAGTTAGAACCCTGAGCAACTAATGAATCAACTAAACTCATTGTCATTAGTTCTACACTTTCGAACACAAACTAAAATGTGTCTGTTATCTATTCAATAATTATTTTCCATGTATTGTTGTTTTGTATCTAATCAAGTAATAAACACTTTTACCTAAACAAGATAATAATTATTCGCTAAGTAAAAGTGAAACACATATAAGTCTAAAAGAAGTAATAACCACATCACCTCAAGTAATGAATCAATTCACCTAAAACATGTGTGATTGAGATATCGTATCAAATGTGGCTTACATTTGTAAGCTGGGGTATTTTCCAGGGTATTTCACGATTGCATCTCATTATTATGAATGTATCATGTTGCCAGTGTTTCTGTAGTCCTTACCGGGACTACTTTGCTATCTTTCAGACGTCAGGATGTTCTACATGACCCTTGACCCCGAAGACATGGAATATTATGGTCATTTCAATCTCAGGCAAGTTCATCACTTGCTCATATCCTTTGCAGTACTTCATAACAAACTAATTGCAAAAACCCTATCGTCTTATCACCTACTCTCAAAAGAATGCATGATCCTATTTTTATAATAATATGACTAATTGAATGACTACCCGAGTGGTAGTGTTCTGTTTGGTGGGCGGATGGAACCATGGTAAGATGAATAGGTCAAAGGAAGGTTCCATCTGCATGGGAACGTATTACCTAGGAATTAACCACAAATGCCGTCAGAACTCGGTGCGCCGTAGATATCGCGTTGACCATGGATCTTCTATGGGGGGAGTAAGTCAGCCGTGATACTTTTCTCGTTCGCATGTCAACGGGCTGCCAGAGACGTACGCTGTACTCTCGCGTAGGTAGTGCGGGACTACATGCACATGGGTGGGATCCCTTAATTCCCACGGACTCTGCGGGTCTATGATGGTCTGCCAGGGGCGCGTAGATATCCATCGTGAGGGGTGGAATCAGGCGTTCAACCTGCTGGCAGAAATGGGTGGGCATGCGTTGTGCGGAGAAGCACGGTTTGGCTTGGACCAACAACCGGGCCCCACACCTAAGTGGGAGTGGACAGGATTGCGCGCCTGGTTGTGCAACATGGTCTTGGTCGTCCATGGGTAAAGTAATGCACCTCTGCAGAGTGTAAAATGATGTGGCATGTTACCCCTTGTTCCGGGATGGAACTGCGAACGCTATAGGAAAGACAACTCCATGAAGTTCTAGTCCTGTGATGGTCTGGCGGGCATAGTTTTCAGAATTAAAAGTAACCTCTTGAAGAAAGTTTTACAAAACCTTGCATTAGCTTATGACTCTTTCGAGTCTAAAGCTGCAGTTAGTGCATCAACCACCCACTATATATCGTGAACTTGCTGAGTAACGCTCGTTACTCATTCTATCCCGTTTGAACCCTGCTTAGAGTTGAAGCCCTATTGAAGTCGTCATCGAGAAGCTATCGCTGTCTAAAGGAGCTAGGTGGAGTGATCTACTACTTAGTCGGTAAAAGCATCGTCATCAACAACGCTGGTGGAGGACAAGCTATCAAGGTGTAGGTAGAGTCCATTCTTAGACTTAGTAGTTATAAGCCTTAGATTAGGGCTGACATCAGCCGTAGTGGTTTAGTTCTGAGCTAGAGTTCTTCTCCGGCTTGGAGCTGCGAATTGCTCCTTCTGATGTTCATTTGTTTGAGATCTTCTTGTTTCATCAAAGAGATTCTCAAGATTTTGAATTGAAGTTTTATTCTATAGTTTTGCTTGGACCCGCTGTGTTTCTGTTGTACCACTCTGAGAGATGTAATATTCACGGATAAGTCCTTCTATGAGTATTATGTCACCGACTTGCGCACTACACATGCAGTAGTGTGCTGGGTCCCCACAGATGGTATCAGAGCGAAGCGACCTTAGGTTTAAAACCTTTTAGGAGATCTGTAGGTTGGTAAATACTATAGGAAACCATCTTATCTAAACCACATTTCCTACAACTATGATGATCATCCACTTGAGAATGATATGATCATACTTGTATAGAATTTTCTTACTCAACTAGAGTAAATCTACTTATCTATTATCTTAATACCTAGGTATGAATAGTTAGAAGTCTAGCATGTATCAGTTTTATTGAGAAAAAGAGAGTTCTGACATAGTCAGAGATGATCAAGTCACAGATATGATTACCCCATTCTATGAATAAATAGGATGGAGTAGAACATGGTCTAGAGTGAGTGTAGTAAGCATCTAGAAGGGATGTATGAAAATCATTAAGAGTCATCCAATTTTGGTAACTATGGGGTATATACCATATCCTCAGTTATCAAGTCTAGAGGTGAATCATCATCGTATAATATAGTTAGGAGAAGGCATAAGCATTGATGGAAGCTACATTACTCCTCCTAAGGTGATCAACAGCATGAAGGATCAACAGATGCCATGAGAAGTTTAGCAAAATCAAGATGAAGGGCTTTAGTTGACATGGTACTTAGTTCTATACGGAACCAAGTTAGAAAACAACTACTATAGGATCAAATTGTCTTGGTTTATTCCATTGCAGTAAAGCATGCAACTGGAGTAATTACCTGGGCAAAGAGTGGTTGTGTAGAATTGGATTACAAGGTAATGTATACCTACTTGTAGTGTATAGCATTTAAGAGCCTTGGTACTTGAGATGCTTTACTCAAAGTACTGTTATTTCACAGGCTTCTGGTGCATGAGTGATAACTGCATCCGGGATTTATTGGATCTTATTTGGATCTTTGATTGACTAGATCTATGCATGAAGTTGGAACTTGATGTGCATATGCATGTGCAAACCTTGAGTTCTATCTTGATGTTACTGGTCTAGAGGGTATAGGATTAGTATGAGAGCGGTTTGAAATTTCAGCTGATTGAAGTAACTATCAAAGCTCTGGAAGTCCTTGAAGTCAAGAAGGCAGAAATCAACAAAGCAGTCATGGGAATGGACCACATTCCACATTTTGCTTGGAGTTGGTGCCATACTTCATCCACACATGGAGATATACCACAAGTGATGTCAAGAAAATCACATGAGTAGCCATATCCAAGATGGAAATATGAAGAAGTTAGATAATAAATTTATAGAGTTGTTCCGTAGAAGTTGAAACCCAAATATGTAGAAGGATCATGGGAAGTAACCAGCGGTATAGGTTATAATCACCTCTAGGAAAGAGTTAAAACTCGAGGAAACTCGAAGATATTTTTACTAATTAGAAGAGTCTAAGTCAGTGTACACTACTTTGTACAAGTTTCTTTCAGCAGTATTTCTCTTGAGACCACTAGATTCAACCAAATGGAAATCTAACCATAGACGATATCCAGTGTACCGGAAGAATCTTATTGGTTATTCATCACTTGGTGGATATACCAAATGTTCTTCAGAAAGTTGTGAGAGGTAGGAAATCATACCTATTCATCGGAGAACGAAACTTGGTGTCCACTATGTGGTGAAAATACCATGTATTCTTCGTGAGACCATTAGGAAGGCCGAGTAATAAAACAGAGTTGTCATAGCAACAGGCTTAGTATCAGACTATCATGCAAGACAGTGGAAGGTGAACAATCAAGACAAGAGGCTACACATGCCAAGGTCAACACAAGAAAACAACTGTGAAGATTCAACGGTCTACAAAAGTTCTCTCTACCTATCTTTACGTGAGAGAGGTTGAACTTCGGGACGAAGTTCTTGTTAAGGGAGAGATACTGTAACATCCCAGTGTTTGGGAGGTTATAAGGATCTAAATATAATATGTGCATTTGCAAAGCATGCATCTAAAAGTACGGGAAATTTTGGCGCGAAAGTTTAAACAAACCAAAGTGACCCATGTTTCACTTGACATGATGAAATAGGTCTAGATTATCTAGTCAAGAGTACAATTGGAGTTATCTTTATAAGAAGTATCTTAAGAAACCAAATCATCTGGTTACATAAACCATAATTGACTGTGACCAACACTAACTCTCAACAAGCCTAACCTCAAGTCTATAAGTGACTTGAGAGAAATCAACTAGGTATCTAGAACTCGAAGAGGGGTGAGTATCCAAATCACACAGTTGATGTTCTTACTTCTGCAAGTTAGTCATGTATAGCTGGATGATCTTATCAGTCCTGAAGGATGAACCTGAACGAGGAAACAAACCTTCTTAAAATCAATACTAAACCCTGATCACTGTGTGTGATCTTTTCAAATTCTTCTCTACGTTCCTGCATGACGATGGCTACAAGAGAAGCAAACCAGGAGGGAGCCAAGATAAGAAGAAATCAACCGAGGGGGGTGGAATCCTGGTGTTTGGTGTCATACAAGAATAATTTGAGTACAGGACCTGATCAATCTTGTAAGCAGATTATTTCTGAGGGCATTCAACACTGGAATTTCATTAGGTTAAGTTATACAAGAACAAACTGGTAATTAAACACTGAGACATCATCAGACGAGAAGTGGAAATTGGAGACTTATTCGCAAGTACTAGACCCTGGAGTGATCGAGGTTCCATCGATATTCTAATTCAGAGAGAGAGAGAGTCCGATACTGTAAGAAGGTGGAAATTTGACATAACCTCTAGACTATATTGGAGTTGAGGGGATCAAATTTGAATTATTTAAACTTAGGGATGTTTGAATTTGAAATTTGAGTTTGAATTTGAATTGGAAATTCAAATTTAATAATCAAGAAAATACAACTACCATAATCAAATGGAACCAACTAAGAAATAACAAATATTGGACATTTCCAATTTCATTGTGAATAAGTAAAAGAAAACAATTAACTTTATTAATAATATAACCATGATACAAAGTCTTTACAATAACCCAACAAATAGAAATTGCAAGATCTATTACAAATGGTCAATTACAAAAAGAAATTCCTAATCTAATTCTTGCAAAGTTCCAGTCTCCAATTTATCTTCTGTTCCTGCAAAATAAACAAGAAGACAAATAAAAGTAAAAAGAAGGTTAGTGGGGATTAGTACTCTCAGCTAGGCAGTGAGGTGCACTGCTAATCGCATCATCGAGTTTAAGCTTAGACAAGTTTAGTATCTGTTCAAATCAGAGAAAAAGCCTCGGTATAATCTCATTGGCTAGTCATCAGGAAATACAAGTGTCAAGTCCAAAAATAAGTATAGCACCAGGATAAGACCAAGTGCAAACCGAGCACATCTCCCAGGAAATATCCTAGGCAACATAGACAAGCACACAACACACTCACCAGCACACTTTGGTGCTGTCAAGACCCCTGTTGTGGTATAAATACCACATCAGCCGCAAGGGAGAGGAGACCAAGCTCACTTTCCCCTGTTCACAGCTCGAGTTGCACAGCTCCAGCAAGAACAGCAAGCACAACCACCAGGAAACCACAGCACCACAAATCAATTCATCCAACAAAGATCTGTGAGACCATAGATCCAGTAGGATAACAACAAGGCCAAGTCGCAAGCTGGGAAAGCATACCTGGAGCGAGGCAAAGCAAGGCCAAGCCTGGAGCCAGAGGATCAAGGGAGCAGGAACTGCAGGGAGAAGGCCAACAAGCCAGCAACACCACCCAGCAGTAGATTCACAAGATCAACACACCATCCCAGCATCAACACATAACAGGTTGATCTCTACACACAACTCAGCAAGAAATTGCTAAGCTATGCACAGAGAGGGGTTGGGATTTATTTCCCTCAGTCTAGCATAGTGTTGCTATGCTAATCACATCACAGGGGTTTAAAAACAAGTATAATATATGTTCTTATCTTAAGAAAAATGCCTCAGAACAACATCATGGGCCTAAGGGCAATTCCACAAGTATTAATCTGTTCTTATCAGATATATTAACCAAACAATCAGTAGTGTAGTTGCTGGGAACCAGAACCATCAAAATTGGTACCTCAAACACAACTCACCAATTCAAATGTTCCTTGGAAACACAAGAGGGACATGGTGGCACATCCTCTGAACCCTAAGGTTCAGAGTAGCACCCACCAGTTGACATATAGAGATGCCCAATAATTAACCCAACATCTTAGATTTGCAACTAGCTCAAGCATAGTATCTGTACTTATATAGAATTAGGGCCTCAGACTATTGCATCATTGGCTTGGGATAAAGGAAACCAGTGCAAGTATCTGTTCTTAATTTATAAGTCCCAAAGAAGGAAAAAGAGATCATAAGTAGTGCTCTGTTCTTATCAGCTGATACAAAGAATCAAGATTGAAAGGTTTATAACAAAGGGATCTTGAGACAAAGCAATAGCCAGGAGCACTGGTTTATGCCACACACACACACACATGGTTGCTGGGCACCAGATCCAAGGATCTGATACCCCAGAACGAAAGGAATCATGAAATAAAACAATAAGATAGATGTAAGTGTGAGGGCATATTCTCTGAATAAAATTCAGAGTAACACCTCTCAACCATTTAGCACACCCATTGAGCACTAGGAATTATATACTTAGTAATAGGAATTGTTATCCAATAGCCAGTAACAAGAATCCATCACAGGGATCAAACCCTAAGGGTATCAGTACACAAAAGCAATATTGGGAGTTATCCCAAAATGATTTCCCACTAACAGCAACATATCCATCACCATTATCATCTCACAGCCCATAGCAACAGAGGATTAATTTAGGTACACAATAAAAATTCCTCATCCATCACAGATCATGGCATGATTTCCATGTCTCACACATCAAGTAAATCAAAGGTAAAATCCAATGCTACCAGTCAAGCACTAGATCACAGAGAGCATCACAGGGAGGCGCAGCATGAGCTAGCTCGATGGCTAGACTCCAAAGCAAGGGGGAAAGGAAGAATCCGAGAGGGAGAGAGAGGTTGGAGGGCAGAGTTAGAGGAGAGAGGAACTTACAGGTGGTCACCATCGTGGTCACCACATCCGGATGGAGAGAGGAGCACGGCGGGAGCCGCGGTTGCCCAGCAGGCCGTCCCGGCGGCGACGTCCCCGGAAACGGAGCCACAGAAGCACCAGCAGCAGCACATCAACTCCTGGAGCCTCCAGGAGCCACGTCGAGGAGCCACGGTCACCGGAGGGGTGGAGGAGCACCCCGGGTACCTAACCCTAGGGTTAGGGTTTGAGGATCTCCACGGGAGCCACACGGGGAGAAAAACAGATCGAGGAGGGAGGCGTGGTAGCGGGCAGAGAGGAGCAGGAGTGGCGCTAGGTCACGGTGGCGGAAATGGTCGGAGGGGGGCGTAGAAATCGCCGGAGTGGGGCGATGGAGATCGCCTCCGTGTCGCCTGCGAGGGGGAAAGGAGAGACAGAGGTGAGGGAGCGGGGCGTGTGGGGTGGCCGCCTGCTCGGATTACCCGAGTGGGTTTGACCCAACCCACTGGTGGGTTGGCCCACCAGTCAGCCTGGGGCTAAATGGTCTTTTGACCAATTTCATTAAAGAAAAATAACAGAAATAAAACTACATTAGTAAAAAATCATCATAAAAAATTAGAGCAACTAGAATTAAATAAAATCCTAAATAAATCCACCAATATAAATACTCTAATACTCTAACAGTTTAAATTCAATTATATAATACTTACTCAACCTTAAACTTATGAATTTAAAATAAATCTTGATAAAATAAATAAAAATACTAAATAATTGAGAATAATGTTATCCTTAATTCTTTATTTATAAATATCAACTTGTATAACTTTAATGGTTTATTTTTATAAAATTTACTAATTTTTCATTCCCTGATTTATGAAAGAAAAATAAGATAATTAAAACAAATCAAATTAATAAGGAATGGAAAATAATATGTTCTTTAAGCCTTTAAATCCAAAATTATTCAAATCATTTTAGTACTTAATAATTAAATCTTGATCATTTAAAGTACCCTTATTCTAACACTTAAGCACATCATTTAATTATTCTTTTCGATGTTTAAAACCTTATCTAGAGAAATGAATATGACCTCATTTTATTATTTTAGGATTGCAATTAATATCTCCAAAAGAATTTAATTCATAAATACAATTCTTACTAAATTGAAATAATCACTGGTTAAACTTAAAACCTTAGCATGTGATTTAAATGGGTATTGCAAGAAATTCCATTTTACTTAAGTAATACTTCTACAGGAATAATTTTTCCAAATCATAAAAAACTATGTTTGTTTTCCTTAAAACATTATCCTTATTATTTTATCATCTTATTACCCGCACAAAAGTGAACATTACTCAATTCCTTAGTGCATAAAATTTTGCAATGTTTCCAACTAAAAATATGAGTTAGAACCCTGAGCAACTAATGAATCAACTAAACTCATTGTCATTAGTTCTACACTTTCGAACACAAACTAAAATGTGTCTGTTATCTATTCAATAATTATTTTCCATGTATTGTTGTTTTGTATCTAATCAAGTAATAAACACTTTTACCTAAACAAGATAATAATTATTCGCTAAGTAAAAGTGAAACACATATAAGTCTAAAAGAAGTAATAACCACATCACCTCAAGTAATGAATCAATTCACCTAAAACATGTGTGATTGAGATATCGTATCAAATGTGGCTTACATTTGTAAGCTGGGGTATTTTCCAGGGTATTTCACGATTGCATCTCATTATTATGCATGTATCATGTTGCCAGTGTTTCTGTTGTCCTTACTGGGACTACTTTGCTATCTTTCAGACGTCAGGATGTTCTACATGACCCTTGACCCCGAAGACATGGAATATTATGGTCATTTCAATCTCAGGCAAGTTCATCACTTGCTCATATCCTTTGCAGTACTTCATAACAAACTAATTGCAAAAACCCTATCGTCTTATCACCTACTCTCAAAAGAATGCATGATCCTATTTTTATAATAATATGACTAATTGAATGACTACCCGAGTGGTAGTGTTCTGTTTGGTGGGCGGATGGAACCATGGTAAGATGAATAGGTCAAAGGAAGGTTCCATCTGCATGGGAACGTATTACCTAGGAATTAACCACAAATTCCGTCAGAACTCGGTGCGCCGTAGATATCGCGTTGACCATGGATCTGAAGGGAATATGCCCGAGAGGCAATAATAAAATGGTTATTATCTTATTCCTTGTTTATGATGAATGTTTATTTCTCATGCTAGAATTGTATTAACTGGAAACGTTGATACATGTGTGCTTAATAAACAAACATTGGTTCCTAGTAAAGCCTCTCTTTTAACTTGCTCGTTGATTAATAGATGATCAAGGTTTCCTGATCATGAACATTGGATGTTATTAATAACGGGGTCATGTCATTAGAAGAATGATATGATGAACATATACCCAAAGAGAATATAGCAATGCGATCAAGTCATTTAGTTTACATTGTTATATCAAACATACAAAGTAACTTATTCCTTAGATCATGAGATCATGTCAATCGCTGATACCGGAAGAGTGCTTTGATGGCATCAAACGTCACACCGTAACAGGGTGACTATAAAGGTGTCGTTAAGTATTCGGAAAGTATTAGTTGAGGATCATGGATCAAGAGTGGGATTTGTCCATCCAAATGACGGAGAGATATACTCTGGGCCCTCTCGGTGATATCACATCGAAACCGCTTGCAAGCACGTGATATGATCACAAAGGATGTTATATCACGGGAACGAGAAAAGAGTACTTGTAGGTAACGAGATTGAACAAGGTATGGTTGATACCAATGATCGAATCTCGGACAAGTAAAATATCGCGAGACAAAGGGAATAGTTCACGACGTTGTTGGTTCACACGATCACGAGAGTCATCGTTGAATATATAGGAGTCATCACGGATCTCCAGATCCCGCTGTTGATTATTGATCGGAGAGGAGTCTCGATCATGTCTATCTTATTCGCGAACCGTAGGGTGACACACTTAAGGTTCGATGACGCGTTTGATAGGATACGGAATATCGAAGAATATTTTGGGCAGCACCGAAATTGTTTCGAGGAAAATTGAAATAGTTCAAGGGGTTTTTCATCGAATGGTTGTTAATAGAATTAACAAATGATTCGAGGTGCTTTATGCAAATGTTTGTTAATAGAATTAACAAATGCTGAAATAAAGAAACAAAAATGTTTTATTGATTTATTAAAGAAAAACTCTTGGATTTTCTAAGTGGGGTTTAAAGGAAAATGAGTGGGTGTGAGTGGAGTGTCCACTCACATCATGAGGGAAGAGGTGGGGGCACACCATGGGGCTGGCCGCACCCCCCTTGGGCTGCCTCCCCCCTCTCCTATAAAAGGAGGGTGAGAGCTCTCCCTCCCCCACACACTTGGCCACTTCCCTTTCCCTCCACCCGCTGCTCCATTTCATGGTCTCCGGCTTGGCGAAGCCCTGACCGTGGGATTCTTCACCACCACCACGTCGTCGTGCTGCTGGAGTTCCGAGGGATCCTCTACTTCTGCGCCCCGCTGGAACGAGGGAACGGAGGTCGTCATCAACCGTACGTGTGACCGATCACGGATGCACCGCCGGATTGCGGTGCCATCTTCTCGCTATCGGGATCGGTGTGAGTACGACTACGCCAACAACAAGATTCGATCTCGTACCACTTTGAGTCTTCGAGGGTATGTGTTCTCCTTAACTCTCTTGTTGCCCGTTACACTTCGTCTCCTAGATTAGATCTTGGCCTTTCGGGTGTCTCTCGCGTAGGAAATTTTTTGTTTTCTATGCTACGTTCCCCTTCAGTGGTATCAGAGCCGGATCTATGCGTAGATGTTTTGTACGGGTAGAACACATAGGTGTATGTGGGCGTTGATGATCATGTTATTACCTCCTTGACTATTTTATGATCTTAGTGGCATAGTGGGATGAAGCGGCCCGGACTAACCTTACATGTCCACGTACATGAGACTTGTTCCACAACTGACATGCAACTTGTATTGCATAAGTGGCTTGCGGGTGTTTGTTTCTCCTACTATAGTTAAGATCTAATCTACAAAGGGTTGCTAAAAATATGTTTATCAATGTTGTGGTTGATGTTCGTAGGTATGAACGGTTCTATCATCGAAAGCCCTAAGCCACGTAAAATATGCAAAAATAATTTAGAGGCGTCTAACTAGTTTTTGCTGGGCATGTGATGTGATATGGTCAATATTACAAATTTGATTATGAGATGATCTATTTTGTAAATTATTGATATACCGGAAGGTATTCATATGGTTGTCTTCGTATTGATGGAAAATCAAGTTTGGGGTGCCATGGTACTTGGTACCACGCCGGTGGAATGATGGAGATCATACCATGATGCACATGATGGAGATCAAGTGCAAGGAGGACCATATCATATCACGTTATCCTTACATGTGATGTTTGTGATGTTAATCCTTTTATGCATCTTGTTTTGCTTAGATAGCGACGGTAGCATTATAAGATGATCCCTCTCCCTTAATATCAAGATAATAATGTGTTCTTCCTTAAGTATGCACCGTTAAGAAAGTTCATCGTTTTCGAGACACCACGTGATGATCGGGTGTGATAGACTCAACGTTCGCATACAACGGGTGTTTTCAAGCCTATCATGTACAGACATGGCCTTGAAACACACGCAATACTACGGTTCTACTTGGCGAGCCTAGCATGTACAGACATGGCCTCGGAACACGTAACCGAAAAGTAAAGCATGAGTCATATGGATGATATGATGAACATGTCGATGTTCGCCTTTGAAACTACATCATCTCACGTGATGATCGGTTTTGGTGTAGTGAATTTGGTTCGTGTAATCACTAAAGACGACTAAGAGGGATGTTGTTTTTGAGTGGGAGTTCATGGTTTAATTTTTGAATTAACTTGAACTTATTTATCATGAACAACCAATCAAAGTGAATTTGCACAAATTGTAGTATTCATTGGCATCCACATAACTACCTTACACTTAGATTGTTAATTGAGATATAACTGTTATGATCTGGTAAATACCATTTAAGATTGGTACCGTATTAGTGAAATTTAAAATTGAGTACTATTGTAAATTTTTGGTATTTCCCACCTAGCTCCATATGGTTAATGATTGATTAATCTAGAGAGCAAACAATTCCTACTTAGAATCCAGAGTCATGGTTGCTTCCTTATTACTTTATCTTCAAAAGAATGTTTTGTTGATCAAGGTGATTTAGGAACTGAAAAGAGTTATTTTCAGAAACAATCAAGTGAAAGATATATTGATATCTAGAAACTTATTTGTGACAACATGACCGAGTATAATTTAGCGTGAACATGTTTGCTTATATTATCTGAATATATGCAAATTTAGCGTGACAATGTTTGCTTATATTATCTGAATATATGCAATGATTGAAGACGCTAGGCGTTTGAATATTCCAAGAAGCTGGGCGCTAAAAATTATCCTCTAAATCCCTTCCTTCGAGCTATAGTAGCTTAATCATAAAATTGTTATGATGGGATGGATTACAAGTATGGGTAAAGTAGTTTACCTTACTTGGAAATTGCTAATAGTGGAATCTAGAAGAATTCTAATAATATGGTGATATTAGTAGAACAATCAAACTCAAAGTATGACTCAATGGGTGATAGTATATGACTAACACGCCAAAGAAAATGAGCTAGTACTGCAAGCATTGTTTGATGTTGAATGATTCTTTTGTAAAGGAAAGGGAATATTGAAAATAGAATTACAAATAGATATATGGCAGAAAAGAAGATAACTGGAAAAGTCCAACTCAGGAGTATATGCTTGATATACGAGTTATAGATGTATTACTAGTTAACAAAGTATTTTTGGGTATTTTGATACCACATTGGTTTTGTATGAGTTGTCATACAAAGCAACGCAATGCAAGAAATACAAGGGCCTAAAAGGAACTAGTAATAGATGTGGAATCGATTATGACAAGAACATAAATAAAGTGTTATTGTGTTCATTGTAGTATCGAACCAAACATTCAAGATTTATTTTAAGAACTTAATAAGTTGTTATTTTGTTCTAGTCTTTTGTGAGAACAAATGAGATTGTTCAAACCACCATATTCCATAATTTATGGATATGTTAATATAAATCATGTTGGTAAAGTAAACATCTATAAGACTGAATGCTAAACGTTGCAAGACGTAAAAGATTTTCACTTAAATTGTGACACCACCATTTTAGTTCATATCGGAAAGGAAAACATGAAGGAACTCCATATTGATGAACTTCCGGAGTCATTTTGTTTTGAATAAATTGACGCTTGTGAGACCTCTTCCAAAAGATGACTAGAATTCCGTTCATAGGCCAAAGTAGAATGGACGACTAATTTAGTGGAGATTATACATATTGATGTATATATTCCATTATGTGTAGTCATGTATGGTGGATTAATTTTTCCTTCATAAAATTATGTCGATGATTTAAGTAGATATGTGAGTATATCTATTTAAAAGGAACAGATTTGACATTTTGAATTGGTTCAAAAGATTGTTAATATGAAGTTAAAATCAATGTAACAAGATAATCAAGTATTTATGATTGGATCATAAAGGATAAAGTTTAAGTTACAAGTTTAGCAAAACATCTGAGAAGTTGCAGAATTGTTCTACAACTTATACTTCTCGAATACACCACATTAGATTGGAGTATTGAAAAGATAAAATCAAACCCTGTTTGACATGGTAAGATTAATAAAATTGCCATTATAATTTTGTAGTTTATACATTAAGGACAACCGCTTTTACACTGAAAAGAGCACCATCATGATCCGTTGAAATTGACAACATATAAGATATGGTTTGGGTAATGACCTGAATTGTCATTTTTCTTAAGTTTTGGTATGCATAGCATGTGTAAAATGTTTACAACCAAAATAGGATAAATATATGTTTATAAGGTTATCCCAAATAAAACATTGGGTATTTCTCCTATCACCGAACCAAAAGACAAATGTTGTTTGTCAGAAAGGGTTGATTTCTCGAGAAAGTAGTTCTTGCGAAACAAGTGAGTGGGAGCACAGTACAAACTCAACGAGATTAGAGAATCTTCGTTATCATGTCAAGAGTAGCGCAGCACTGGAAGTTCTTCCGGGGTTTACTATTTTTACTAAGTAGAAGACACTACAAATGTTGTAGATACTTCAAATGAGTTTGCGAACTGTACCAGAAAAGTCCAAAAACTTTGTACTTAGAACAACTTGTGGTTTAAGTGTAAAGTGTTGTTTTGACAACAAAAGGACCTGGACCTTATAAAGGAAGCAAATGATGGGCCCTGACTTCGTAAAATTGACTATGAGTCATTATATCCGCCATAGTATCCTTGTATGAATATCAAGTATGTGATTTGGTAGTCCTTTCAATAGGCATGATGCCTAGCGATAGCAAAAGGGTATATATAGCGACAAAGACATGGATACTTATCGAAAAGTTGTTTTCGACGAAGTTCAAAGAGTTGACTACTACAAGATTTCGATCTTCCGTAGTGATGCTTTAGTCTTTGCGGATAGTTCTAGCAAAAGTTACATATTATGATATGGCAGTTGAATAACAAAACCAACTCTCCTCTCGAGGAAGTTTGATCAAGGATGTGTACTTGACACAGTCTGAGAGTTTTGTAAAATTCAAAAGGTTGCTATAAAGGCATGCACACTTCAATGGTTGAAGTGAGCATAGCGAAGTTGAAATCTTTAGCTTAATGAAGTTATCAAAAGAGTTTGATTCCATCATGAATGATAAAGATGCTTGTAGAGTTACAAGAAATTAAGTGGGAGCGCTATGACATATTTCCAATACTTTATGTAGATGACATATGGTTGATTGGAAAATATGTATTTTAAATTAACACGGTTAAGATTTTCATATTGATGAAAGGCTTAGAAGATATTGGGCATCGATATCTATAAAAGATGGATTGAAGCGCCTGATATGATTGAAGCCAAATTACATAGATGAAATATTGAAGTAAGTCAATATGAAAATGACAAGAAGGAGTTCTTGTCACATGGAAAATAATTGAGCAAGATTCACGTGTTTTGACACATGATGAGCATCATTGAAATTGAGATTTCTAAGTCATGTTTCCATGCTATGTACACAACCAGATGAGTCCTATGCTATAAAATGTTATAGTAGGATAATTCATATGATGATTCGACAACAGTGGGAGAGATCCTTGTGTCATTTTAGAAATGCTAAGGATATGTTTTCCTATATAGTAATGACAAAATATTAGTTGTAATATGTTACACTAATAGTATTGTCATTTATTCAAGTAATTTTATCTCAATTAAAATATGTGATGAAGGGTAGCACAATAGGATGGAAGAAAGTTCCATGCTGGATTTGAAAGAGTTTCAAAATTAAAATATTGTGACAGATACTACAACAAAGGCTAAAGTATATCGTTGTGTTAACAACTGATTATAAGTGTATTTTGTGTCAAGGAGTTCTTTATTGAACTTGGTGAATTTCCAAGAATGCTGAAACTATGAAGCTACATTTTCACAATGTTAGTAACATCAGTTTAAGCTGAGGAATTAAGGTATCACCGGAACTTGGTGAATTTCCAAGAATGCTAACACTATGAAGCTACATTTTCACAATGTTAGTGACATCAGTTTAAGCTGAGGAATTAAGTTTTCACCGATTGACCATATATATACAAAGCCATCTCATTAGAGAATGAGTGATGCGTGTAGACGCAAAGAACATGCAAATACAATAGGACCTGAACAGTTCAGATCTTTTTGATGATGTTTACCGCATACGAAGCATGGTAATAACACTGGTACGCCATATGTGTTAAAGTGCTTACAGACTAGATTATTGACTCTAGTGCAAGTGGGAGACTGAAGGGAATATGCCCGAGAGGCAATAATAAAATGGTTATTACCTTATTCCTTGTTTATGATGAATGTTTATTTCTCATGCTAGAATTGTATTAACTGGAAACGTTGATACATGTGTGCTTAATAAACAAACATTGGTTCCTAGTAAAGCCTCTCTTTTAACTAGCTCGTTGATTAATAGATGATCAAGGTTTCCTGATCATGAACATTGGATGTTATTAATAACGGGGTCATGTCATTAGAAGAATGATATGATGAACATATACCCAAAGAGAATATAGCAATGCGATCAAGTCATTTAGTTTACATTGTTATATCAAACATACAAAGTAACTTATTCCTTAGATCATGAGATCATGTCAATCGCTGATACCGGAAGAGTGCTTTGATGGCATCAAACGTCACACCGTAACAGGGTGACTATAAAGGTGTCGTTAAGTATTCGGAAAGTATTAGTTGAGGATCATGGATCAAGAGTGGGATTTGTCCATCCAAATGACGGAGAGATATACTCTGGGCCCTCTCGGTGATATCACATCGAAACCGCTTGCAAGCACGTGATATGATCACAAAGGATGTTATATCACGGGAACGAGAAAAGAGTACTTGTAGGTAACGAGATTGAACAAGGTATGGTTGATACCAATGATCGAATCTCGGACAAGTAAAATATCGCGAGACAAAGGGAATAGTTCACGACGTTGTTGGTTCACACGATCACGAGAGTCATCATTGAATATATAGGAGTCATCACGGATCTCCGGATCCCGCTGTTGATTATTGATCGGAGAGGAGTCTCAATCATGTCTATCTTATTCGCGAACCGTAGGGTGACACACTTAAGGTTCGATGATGCGTTTGAGAGGATACGGAATATCGAAGAATATTTTGGGCAGCACCGAAATTGTTTCGGGGAAAATTGAAATAGTTCAAGGGGTTTTTCGTCGAATGGTTGTTAATAGAATTAACAAATGATTCGAGGTGCTTTATGCAAATGTTTGTTAATAGAATTAACAAATGCTGAAATAAAGAAATAAAAATGTTTTATTGATTTATTAAAGAAAAACTCTTGGATTTTCTAAGTGGGGTTTAAAGGAAAATGAGTGGGTGTGAGTGGAGTGTCCACTCACATCATGAGGGAAGAGGTGGGGGCACACCATGGGGCTGGCCGCACCCCCCTTGGGCTGCCTCCCCCCTCTCCTATAAAAGGAGGGTGAGAGCTCTCCCTCCCCCACACACTTGGCCACTTCCCTTTCCCTCCACCTGCTGCTCCATTTCATGGTCTCCGGCTTGGCGAAGCCCTGACCGTGGGATTCTTCACCACCACCACGTCGTCGTGCTGCTGGAGTTCCGAGGGATCCTCTACTTCCGCGCCCCGCTGGAACGAGGGAACGGAGGTCGTCATCAACCGTACGTGTGACCGATCACGGATGCACCGCCGGATTGCGGTGCCATCTTCTCGCTATCGGGATCGGTGTGAGTACGAATACGCCAACAACGAGATTCGATCTCGTACCACTTTGAGTCTTCGAGGGTATGTGTTCTCCTTAACTCTCTTGTTGCCTGTTACACTTCGTCTCCTAGATTAGATCTTGGCCTTTCGGGTGTCTCTCGCGTAGGAATTTTTTTGTTTTCTATGCTACGTTCCCCTTCAGGATCTTCTATGGGGGGAGTAAGTCAGCCGTTATACTTTTCTCGTTCGCATGTCAACGGGCTGCCATAGACGTATGCTGTACTCTCGCGTAGGTAGTGCGGGACTACATGCACATGGGTGGGATCCCTTAATTCCCACGGACTCTGCGGGTCTATGATGGTCTGCCAGGGGCGCGTAGATATCCATCGTGAGGGGTGGAATCAGGCGTTCAACTTGCTGGCAGAAATGGGTGGGCATGCGTTGTGCGGAGAAGCACGGTTTGGCTTGGACCAACAACCGGGCCCCACACCTAAGTGGGAGTGGACAGGATTGCGCGCCTGGTTGTGCAACATGGTCTTGGTCGTCCATGGGTAAAGTAACGCACCTCTGCAGAGTGTAAAATGATGTGGCATGTTACCCCTTGTTCCGGGATGGAACTGCGAACGCTACAGGAAAGGAAACTCCATGAAGTTCTAGTCCTGTGATGGTCTGGCGGGCATAGTTTTCAGAATTAAAAGTAACCTCTTGAAGAAAGTTTTACAAAACCTTGCATTAGCTTATGACTCTTTCGAGTCTAAAGCTGTAGTTAGTGCATCAACCACCCACTATATATCGTGAACTTGCTGAGTAACGCTCGTTACTCATTCTATCCCGTTTGAACCCTGCTTAGAGTTGAAGCCCTATTGAAGTCGTCATCGAGAAGCTATCGCTGTCTAAAGGAGCTAGGTGGAGTGATCTACTACTTAGTCGGTAAAAGCATCGTCATCAACAACGCTGGTGGAGGACAAGCTATCAAGGTGTAGGTAGAGTCCATTCTTAGACTTAGTAGTTATAAGCCTTAGATTAGGGCTGACATCAGCCGTAGTGGTTTAGTTCTGAGCTAGAGTTCTTCTCCGGCTTGGAGCTGCGAATTGCTCCTTCTGATGTTCATTTGTTTGAGATCTTCTTGTTTCATCAAAGAGATTCTCAAGATTTTGTATTGAAGTTTGTATTCTATAGTTTTGCTTGGACCCGCTGTGTTTCTGTTGTACCACTCTGAGAGATGTAATATTAACGGATAAGTCCTTCTATGAGTATTATGTCACCGACTTGCGCACTACACATGCAGTAGTGTGCTGGGTCCCCACACCTGCATGTTGGCCTGGTGGGTTCTGTGGCTGGCACGTGTGACAGCGGTGGCGGTGTGGGGGCGGACAATAGCCCGTTGCTTTGTTTTTTTGCTGCTGTTTCCCCGTGGGCCCCAACTGTCATTGGCTAGATAGTCGGTGCCGCCGTTGTTTTTCTATCCGTCCGGTGGGGAATTCGCCTCTTTTTCTCCGGGGCACAGGTGAAGAGAGGGTCTAGATTCGTTTTCTTCGTTCTTGCCTCCGGCGATTACCCGTCGGCGCTTATTCCCCTTTGCTGCTTGTGCCTTTGGGGGGGCGGCTATCCGGATCTTCTCTTCCGATTCGGCGGGCGCTGGTGTGTCTGCGTTTGCTGGAGCCCAGGTTCCTGTCGGACCGACGGGGAGGACTGGCCTCTCCCAGCACCTCGTTGCCCATTGGAGTTTCGGACGCAAATGGAAAGCAATGTTCAGTTCAGTCGAGTGTTGTGTTTATAGTCAAGTGCGCGCCCTTATCTTGGAGCTACGCGGATAATGCAGGGCGGCACCAGTGTCCATCATCGATCCGCGATGTTCTCCGCCGCACGCTGCTTCCTCCCCGTCCACTCGCAGCCGCGCGTCGCCGTCCCCTCCCGCCGCCGCACACCGGCGCTCACCTCCGTGTCGGCCAGGCCACGCCGCGGGGGCGCGCGGCGCGACTGCTCATGGGACGACGACGGCGGCGGCGACGAGGACGCTATCGACGAGAGCTTCTTCGGAGAGCCGCGAGACGAGGAAGAGCCAGTCGAGCCGGAGGAGCCGGCCTGGAGGCGACCCGCCGCCTCGTCGGAGTCGCCCGGGAGGCAGCTGCGCGGGTCGGACGTGCTGCAGGCGCTGCAGAGGGTGATGGAGGTATAATAACCCGGTAGGCCAACTCCAAGGTGTAATCCGGCCCAGTGGACGCTGCGCAAGATCCGGCTAAAGATAAGGGAGCTTCTGGAAGGCCCAAGTTCGTAGGCCTGGTAACCCGGATTGTGGGTTACCCTAAGGAAAGCTAGGGTTTGTATGCAGTGTCCGGGTAGGATTCAGGGTGCGCCTTGGAGGGTAAGCCAAGGGGTCCGGGTGCTTTATAAACCCGCCCCTAGGTCTAGTTAGGAGAGATCTAAGAGTTCTAGCAATATCGCTTGATATCGAGCATCCGGTGTAACCCTGAGAGTTGAGTTATTATATCGAGATCGGAGACTCGGCGACTTGATTGCCGGCTACCAGATCAAATATCATCATGCTTTCCTCTGAGCTAAACCCTCTCCCAAACGCCTGTGTCGTCTTGCCCCAAGATCAGTTACCCTCGGTAACGTCTGCCGTGATTATCCCACGATAGTTGGCGCCCACCGTGGGGCCTGCGTCCAAAGGTGTTTACATCACGGGAGAAGCTCGGAAGAATATGGAGAATCTAGTCATCGGCGAGATCTACATCGACCACGAAGGAGAGAAGATGGTGGACGATTCCGGCTGGGGGCCAGAGTCGGATCACCTCGAATCCGGGTCTATCATGACAATCGGCCAGATCAGCGTCTTCATCGGTATGGTACGTACTTCCGGTTCGATCCCTGACGACTTTGGGTTTGATTCTGTGTCAGGGAAGACCACCTATATCCAATCAGATGGAGAAGAATCAATTGGGACAACAAACCCGACAGAAGAGCCCACCACGAAGTGGGAACAGCCGGAGGAGCCGGCATGGACCCCGCGTGGCCGGGTCGAGGAAGAAGACGATACCGAATCTATCTTGCATCTACTGGAGAATCGGTACGAGGAAACTAGCAGCAAAGAAAAACAGTACGAATCCATGCCAAGCATTGTGCGCCGGGTTGTGGTTTACACGGCTCCCGCGACCAATCTCAACCAGGAGAACGTAACTGCGGCTGCAGCCGGGGCAACACAAGCGTTGACCCGGCAGCAGGGACTGGCTAACGGAAACCCGGTTGTGGCCCTGGTTGACGGAGAATCGGCATCAGTCACCAGTCAAGCGGCGGAAAACGAGTTACATGCGAACACGTTTGGATTCCTAGCCAACCGGACACCAGGAGCGGGTCCTTCCAACCCTCAACACCCGGCCCTGTTCGATAACAACCTGATCCTAGACCCGACAGTTCTTGCCACAGTCATCACTCCAGAGAACGCGGCGGAACGTGTTAGGGATTTGGACGTAGCCCGTCGTGCATTGGAACAGCAGAGAAGGCAAGTAGAAGCAGAAAGACAAGGGATGGCCACACGGCAACGCGAGCTGGATGCGCTGGAGACCTGGCTCCGAGAGGAAACGACTAGAATACATCAAAGGCACCAAACCAGATTGCCAGCATTGGGAGGAGTGATAAACCCGGTGGCGCTATTTATCACGCCTCAGGATCAGCCGATTCCAGCGGCAAATCAAGAAACCGTCCCTCAGCCGACAACCGGAGGAGTACAACCGGTAGACACACAGGCCGGGTTACCCGTACCACAGACTGTAGTCACTGCCGGCAATACTGTACCACCACCACCACCACCACCACCATCTCGTTTTCGCACACCAGCGGGTCATTACAACAATCCCATGGACAATGTGTACGCGGCAACGCTTGCATTGAATCAAATCCCCGTGAGAGAGTCACCCCACGCAGAGGAGACCCGGCGGGCGATAGATATGTTGCGCACCGCGGTGGCACAACAAGTTAATTACCCGGATCACAGAAGTGGAATGCATGGGACGCCATATGTCAGCCAACAGCAAGGTAATGCCGGCAATATCCAGACAAGTTCGGCACGGCGGAGGGAAGAGCAGCAGCAAATGTCGCCTCCTCCACACATCCAGGCAGTACCAGCAGCATCAGCAGCACAGGCCATTGTGGACAGTTCCAGAGCCAGGAGAGTCGTGGCCGGGTCTGCGGCACATGGGCCACCAGCAGCACCACGTCCAGCCGTACCCCCTGCAGGATCACACGTTTCCCGAGTAAGGCCAGCTTCGACCATTCTTGCAGGACCTAAGTGTCTTTCGGATAGCATCAGGGCTGAACCTTACCCGAAAAAGTTCAAAGAACCGGGTAAAGTAGTGAATTACGAGCCAACTATGGATCCGGAAACATGGTTGAGCAGTTATGAGATGGCCATGTCGATTCGCAATGCGTCCGAGAATCTTGAAGCCAAATTCATGTATTTAATGATGTCAGAGGGAGCAGCAAAGTTATGGTTCACCAATCTACCGGAAGGATCCATCAAATCATGGGGAGAATTGAAAACCGCGTTTATCAAGCACTTTCACGGGACCTGCAGAAAGTTATTCACTATTGATGACCTAGAGCGATGCGTTCAGAAGAAGGGAGAATCGGCGCGCAGCTGGGTGCGCCGGGTTATGGAAATACTTCATTCGTCTACAGATATTCAGCCCAAGGATGCGCTGCAAGCTATGGCAAAGACATGCAAGTACACACCTTTAGTACAAAAGCTAACTCGCATGAAATCTAGTCGGAATGCTTAAGAGGTTACGATGGGAGAACTAATGGATGCCTGCAACAAAAACGCCGCGACGGACACTACGAAAGAGGAAACTGACGATAAAAAAGCAAAAGCAAATACAAGTAATAACGGAAGAACCGGCAATGGATCAGCGCCGGGTAACAACGGAAACAGCCAGAACAAGCGCCCGTTTGAGGGAGGCTCCGAGTTTGTCGCCAACACTGAAGCCGGATCTTCAAGACCCAGGGCAGAAGGAAATTTCAATAATGGAAATCACAATGGAGGAAACTACCAAGGGCCACCAAGGCCAAATAACATTTGGGACATCTTCAGAATGGCATGTCCGAAGCACAGCAGGAACGGTAGGCCAGCTAACCACTCCTTGGAACAGTGCGCCGACTTACAGAGGTGGAAGAATGAGGAAGTGAACAGAGCCATGCGAGGTGCAGGTCGGGGAGGAGGACCGGGTCCAGGTGGAAACCCGGGCAACGGCCCACCCCCAGCCGGTAACCCGGCAGCCGGAAATCAAGGTAACAACCAAGGGGGAGCTGGAGGTTTCCAGGCCAACCCCAAGCAGTTGGGTCAATATCACGTGCATACTACAGGAAGTTCCAATAAAGACAAGAAGATACTGAAGCAGGCGGTAAACTCGGTGTCCTCGGCTGTCCCGAGATACCTGAGGTGGTCAGAACAGGACGTAACATGGAGCAGAAGGGATCACCCGGAAAGAATAGAACACCCGGGAGTTTTTGCATTGGTAGTTGCACCGCAGGTCAATGGGTATGAGCTGAAAAAGGTCCTGATGGACGGTGGAAGTAGCATCAATATACTGTATTGGGAAACCTTTTTACGCATGGGTCTCAAGGAGTCTCAGCTACAGAAAAGGTCAACAAGTTTTCATGGGATAGTGCCGGGTCACTCAGCGCGCCCCGAGGGAAAAATCGCATTGGAAGTAGCTTTCGGAGAATCAAAGGATAACTATCGAGTTGAGTGGCTCACCTTTGAGGTGGTCAAATTGCGTAGTCCTTATCACGCACTATTTGGAAGGCCGGCTTATGCTAAGTTCAAGGCTAGGCCGTGTTACGTGTACCTACAGCTAAAGATACCGGGTCCTAAACATACCATCACCATACATGGAAGCCGGGACATAGCGGCTGAGTGCGATGAAGGAGATGCAGCAATGGCTGAACAAGCTTGTAGAAAAGAGGAACTCAAATATTACCGGTCTCAAGCAGACCCGGATGACAGGACAGCCTTGAAAAAGCCGAGTACTGAAAGCGAAAGGGCAAAGTTCAAGACAGTACGAGACACCAAGATGGTGGCTTTCATCAAGGGTGATTCACTCAAACAATCCACCACAAGAGAAGAAGTTGCGCAGCCATTCACAGCCAGCCGCGTCATGGAAAAACCTTATCCGGATTGGCTGGCAAACCCGGTACTCATAGTAAAAAAGATCAACAAGTGGAGAATATGCATCGATTACATCAATTCCGAACAGAATCCCAAGAAGAACTAAAGCAATGTAACGGGCAGCAGGTTCCAGACGCACTCTTTTCCTATCCAGGGTACCTAAGGGGACTGGAAGGTTTTTAATGAGGCGGCCTGCCGACCCAACACTTTCTCGTATCAATAAAGAGATGGTTATCAAGTCTTATTTTATGATCTTTACTTCGGTTACAGGTAAGCATTATCTATTGCTATCAGTACATCAGTATCATCAAGTATGTTGCATATATATAGGTCTTGAGGGCTGATTGCTTGAATAGCACAGTTACAAACTCAAAGACCCGGCCTTGATGCCTATGAGTTATAAGGGCCGATTACTCGCAAACGAGTACGGCTGCAATCTTATAACCGGACAAAGGAGCCAAATTTTCTTGACTTTTCTTACTTAAGCTCGATGCGACTCGCACTAAAGTGGCATGATTTGCTCGCTTACGATTACAATCAGCCATGAAGCCCAATGGGACTTGCCTGACCCTGTTTTCGTATAGATGTAACAACATGATATCCACGCGAAAGCCGGCTTATAGTACAAGATTGTCAAAAGGGTCATCTAAACCACAAGTTATGCAGAGTATAAGGCTAATAGCTGGAAACTCAACGCTTATCAAGCATAACTTCAATACTCACGTGAAACGGCTCTAGGGCTTGGGCTTAGTAAAAATAATTTGTTCTATGAAAAAGACCACACATCCCAGACTCGGATTTCGGGCCTTGGGTACTGGGGATTTTGAAATAGAAACAAGTTGTTACTAAGCTCAACAAACCCTAACATCCGAGTCTTGGGGACTTGGGGACTTAGAGAAGAGTCCGCCTGTCAGAACCCACGATGCTCGGAAACCGAGCCTCACAAAAGTAACCATAAGGAAAGCCAGATATCGAGAATAAGCTCAAAAACCAGATAAATATCAAGTTCATCCAGAGGCCACAAGAGGCACGAGGTATATCAAGGAATTAAAGTACGTTACAAATCTTGGTACTAGTATCAAAGGTGCATAGGGGCACCGACAAAATAATATCTGTTTCGAACAAGAGCAGCGAAACGACCAAGGTATCGTGATAGCATTTGTTTACTCGGCTTCTTGAGTAGGGTCCACACCCTTGCCCTTGCCCTCCGGGTCTTGGTCCTGGGCTTGCTCCGCAGCTCTCCCGGCATCATCACCCGGGTTCTTCGCATCAGGACGGACAGGCGGGAGGACAGCCGGTGTAGAAGTGGTTGGCTCCGATCCTAACTCGGCCTCCCTCTTCGCGGTTTCTTCCCTCTTCCTGGCCGAATCGGCAGCCCATTTTTCCAAAATATTGAAGGATGGGGGTGCTTCCTCCTTCACGATTTTGCCTTCAACATCGTACGAACTCATAAGTATACCCAGATCCATACTATCGGCCAAAGAGGTTGCCGAGTGACGCACTGCGGATTGTACAGCCTTGAAGTCCTTGGGCCCAAACTTGGAGCCATCGGCTTTGAATTCTGGAAACCCGGATATCACTTTTGCCGGTTCAAGCTTAGGAAAATAAGCCTTCGCCAGCGCAAAGGCCCGGGTCATACCAATCCGGCATGCCGAGCGTTTCCAGATCTCGATCCATGCAGGCACAGTGGAGCAAGCCTGGATAAGATTTTCTTCACCCGAATATACCTCAGTCGGCCACTTCACGGCATCTAATATATACTTGGTGCCGGCAAAGAAAGTCCTGAGCACAACCTTCAAAGTTTTAGCCTTTGCAATAGCATCTTCTTCTGGGGTTGCAAGGTTAGCACCTGCAGTTAAAGCAAAGAAAGGCCATATCAGTAATTCCGAGTATCATGTAACAAAGTAAGAAGCGTAAAAGCAGTCAGCAGCGAGAAACTTACTAAGCAAGATACGATAAGTATCGGTAACTTGCTCCGACAACTTTTTCAGTGCGGTTCGAGCAGTGGTACACCTTTTCTTATGTTTGGAAACTTTCTTCTTCAAGGTTTCCACTTCATCCTCAAGGGCCTCCCTACGTTTTACCTCGGCAAGCAACAGTTGTTCGGTCTTGAGCAAAAGTTCATCAGACCGGGTGGCCTGTGCCTGTGAGAAATTAAAGTATGAGAATTAGTCGGATATCATGGCAAGCCGATTATCGCGCAGAATACCGAGCACAATTTCAACGAATTATACTCGGCACCTGGGGACTAGATGGATAAGAAGAGATATTAGGTAACATTACCTGGTGCTCCGCTGGCATGCGCTCTAGCATGTCGCACCCAAGGTTTCTAGAGGATACTCATCGCACGAACTGGAAGTCAGGTGCTTGGATTATGGGGCAAACATGCTCCCACGTCCCAGCTTCCTGGTAGGCCTGCGCTTATGCGCGACAACACAAGCCCTGCTTCCACCGTCGAAGTAAACTATCCGCTAGGAACCTAAAGGCACTACTGTCGACGTACTTCATAATCAAACACGCACGGTACGTCAACAGTTTGGTACGAATGATAGCACACAATGTCTCTAAGACACAAAAGAATGAAATAAGGGCAACTGGCCTTCATTAAGGCAGAAATATCGAATACAAACATCCAGAGGACACATGTCCCAACATATCATCCATTACAACAGCGGAAGCAATCAAAGGGGTCTGAGTACAGACAAATCCATGGCTTAAGAAGCCGGAGAAAATAAAGAAGCGAAGCCCATCCACGTAGGTCCTGGATCCTGCCCCAGGTCCAGCTAACTACTCGTCTGCAGACTCGTCGAACTCCACAAAGTAGCCATCCTGAGAAGCATCGTAGTCGTAGTCGTACTCTGCGTAAACCACAGCCCCAACGGGGTCAGTACATCCAAGTACTGGCAAGCAAGACTCACAGTTCATCAAAGAGTTACCCGTCAACACAAGCATTGATGCTTGGGATCAACGGAAGAAAGGGGTGATATGAAAGTTGCTGCTGGCTGCTCTAACCAACTACAGAAGATAACTACAAGTTCCGGCTAACAGAAAAGATAAGATCGAGGATTGTAACCAACTGAAAGATAACTTCAATCAAACCCATCCTGGATCTCGCCCCTTATCCAAAGAAGCAATCCGAGGACAACTCACACAGTTGTGATAAGGTGAATCAAGTTATTGTGTGAATAACCTATTACTAGTCAAATTATTAATCATTGGGTGAAACATGATTGATCATTATGTTGAAGTTGTCCTGAGTACTTGTTAGCCAGTACTTTCACCAAGTAATCCATAACCGCGGAAAACACGGCTTCTCGAGAAGATTATCCCTGCAGGGTTGCACCAATTTGGCCGTACACTCATGAATATCCCGCCAGATGGGATGCCTCCCACCAAGCGGGGCACTCAACACAACCAACCATTCTTCGCATCAAGCCCAAAGCACCTTGGGCGCACGGCTAATCGAGCCCAGAAGAAAATGGACCCTCATAGCACTCTAAGAACGTGTCCCCCTATATGCCGACTACAAAAGTTCCACCCTGCGCTGGGCTCGCAAAAACATGCATGCGGCAAATAGAAAGCACAAACTAAATGAGATGATTTGGACGAGATGCGAATCAGGTCAAGTTGAGGGGGGCGCCCATACTCGCTTCCCAAATGCGGGTAGTGCGCTCATCATGGATCAGTAGACAAGACCCTTTTCCTATTAGGGTCGACACTAGCAGGCTCCAAAACCACTCATGGGCCTCCTGCCGGTGCCTTATCATCAAATTATTATTACCATTAGCAATTAACAGGATTGATTGATTAACATCGAGCCCCCGGGTACAAGTAATAAGATAGTAAAAGTAGTAACCGACAACAGACTCGAGTAAAAGCAACCCTAAGCATGCTAGATAATACTAAGGCACAAACAAAGGCTGTAGGTATGGAGGTGAGGCAGTATCATTGGTTCAGGGTATCATGTGATAGGTTCGGAGAACAAGCAACGATACATAGGGCTAGCAATAGTAGACAAAAGGATAGTATCGACAACAAGTGTGGAAAGGAACTCGATGATTCATGTGAGTGATAACTTGCCTGGCAGCTCAGTATCGTACTGGGCTAGGTCCTGAGGGGTGGTGTCGTAAGTCTCGTCGGTACCAACGTCGTCGTCTAACCGAGAAGAAGCAAACAGACAAAACAGGAATGTAAACAATCATGTTCATGGCATTGTGCACAATCAAAATGATGCATGACAAATTAATAGTTGTATCAAAATAATTTAGCTAACATGATAGCACAAATTAATTGGACCCATATGCAAAGGTTGCATATGGAAAAGGATCCATTGAAACAATTGGAACAAATGATTTACAACTATTTATTAGGTGTTGGTTGTTATCATGATGCATGCATGATGAAAACAATAAGATAACAATTTAAATGCAATTAGAATGATAGTTAACAATTTAGAAAAGCATTTATTAAGTTTGGAACTTTGTTACTTAAACATGGTACACAACCAATTATTGTTTTCATCAAGTTAGGGTGTGCAAAACAATTTACAAATTTTATATTTGAAAAGGTTATCAAATTTTAGTTGGATTACATGTTTCACATTTTGAAATTGGACTTTAAATTAATTAATTATGAATTAAACAATATTAAACAATTTTTAATTGAATTAAACAAGATTTAAATGGTTTGGGCAATTTAAATTATTCAAACCAGAAAACAAAATTTATATTTGAATAGAGTATTCAAAAAGGTGTGAAAAACATATTTTATTTGAATTATTTGGACTTAAGAATAATTAGTTATGAATTATTACAAATGGCATTTGAATTATTTGGATTTGAATTTAAATTGTATTTTGAAAATTCAAAACAGAACACAAATAAGTTATTTGGAAAGTTTAGGAAATTTGGATCAGATTACATATATAACTTTTATTTATCAGATGCATAGATTAAAAGTTATTGCATTTTAAAGTTTTTAGGTTATTCTGCCCATTTAAAAAGAATTGGAAAAAAAATAACAGATTCAGGTTTAAACTTTTGTTACGCTCAGAAAATACACAGCAGCCACTGCCCTGCGGGGCCTAGCCAGCGTGGCGTGTGCGGCAGTGAGGTGGCAGCAGGGGTCACTGATTTGTGGGCCGCGCGCGCGCTGTGGAAGAAAAACGAAAAAAATTGGGTGCGTCTCCCAGGGATCGAACCAGCGATCTCTAGGGCGCGCGCAAGGAACAGGCCAGCTGCGCTGGCGATCGATTCGTGACAGGAGAAGGGTGCGTGGGAGGATATCTTTGGTACTGAGTTAACTGAATTTTCAACACTGGTTCGCTAACTGAACCTGACGATGAACTTGATCGGAAAAACAGACGCGGTGGCTCGATGGTTGACAGCGGCGGTGTGCGGTTGCTGGTGGTGGTGTGGCCGGTGCAAGCAGGGAGCGAGGGAGGGAGAGATGCGAGGGAAACGAGGGCGCTCACATCGAGGGAGGCGAGGAGGAGCAGTCGACGAGCACGCAGATGATCTCGGTCGAGAACAGCAGTAGCAGCGGCGGAGTTCCCGGCGACGGCGGCGAGCCTATGGACCTCCTCAGGCTCCACCCTGGTGTCGATGATGACGGTGGAACCGAGGCGTATCCATTCCCGTGGCTAGCGCGCCCTGAGAGCCACCGGAGACGGCGAGCGGCGGCGGGTTTCAGAGAGTGGCGGCGGGGTTCAGAGCGTGGAGTTCAGAGGGAAAAGCAGGGGCTTGGGGGGAGAGGAAAGGAAGTTGGCGGCGCCGGGATAGAGTTCTAGGGTTGAGTGGCCGTGAGGGGGCGCCGCGGTGGTTTTATGGAGTAGGTGGAGGCTGTACGGCGGCCATCGGAGTGGTTCTGTGGAGGATCAACGATGGAGGCGTGATCGTACACCTGACGTCACCCTGGAGGAGGACGACAGCGACGTTGGGGGTGCTAACGGGCCAAAGGAAAACGGGCTGGGCTAGCTGCTGCGGCTCCTCTCCTCCCACTGTTTTTTATTTTTTTATTTCTGTTACTGTTTTTTTTGTAGTTAAGCAAAAGGAAACAAAACAAAGGCTTTGTTTAAAGAGAATTTTGGAATAAAAATAGGATGAACTTCTTAGTTGAAAAGAAACCTTTTGGCAGATTTTGTTTTCAAAAACTTTATTGTTTGCTTGTTGTTTTTAAAATTAAACCAATTTAAAAGAGATTTCCAATATTAGTTAATAGTAGAAAATCAAGGTATTTTCAATAGGGTTTTCTTTAGGGTTTGAAGGTGATTTAATGAATTCAATTTAGTGGTGAATTTCATGGATTCAAATGATTAAAGATTTGAGAAATGGTTTGAGTTTGGAAATAATTTGAAATTAATTGATTAATTGATTAAGTGATTGATTGAATTAAGCAACAATTTAAGAGTTGATCCAATATGAAAATAATTGGAAGCAATTGATGTTGTTGGATTTGCAAATCTTTATTTGAAAGATTGTAACAGACAAGTGTGAAAACAAGATTTGATTCATTAAGAAAACAATGGAAACATAAGTAAAACAAATGCAATGAGATGATGACATGATGCATTGCTTGAAAATAAACAGGAAATTGAACCACTAAGGGATGTTTTCATACTTGGATGTTACAAAACGCCCCCCCTTGAAGGAATCGCGCCCCGAGATTCCCTACTGAGAAATGAACAGGTCCGGATACTTCTTGCGAAGATCCTCTTCGGTCTCCCACGTTGCCTCTTTATCAGAATGATGCGACCATTGGACTTTCAAGAACTTGGTGCTCTTGTTGCGAGTCTTACGCTCGGTCTCATCGAGAATACGAATAGGGTGCTCCTCATAAGATAGATCATCTTGCAGTTCGATAGAATCATGATCAACTGCATGATCTGGATCTTTGAAACACTTCTTGAGCTGTGACACGTGGAACACATCGTGCACTTTGGATAGTTTTTCTGGAAGTTCAAGACGATAAGCATTCTCTGCACGTCTTGAGAGGATGTTGAAAGGGCCAATGTATCTTGGTGCAAGCTTTCCTTTCACACCAAAACGATGGGTGCCTCTGAGGGGAGTTACATGGAGATATGCCTTATCACCAGGTGCATAGACCATATCCCTGTGCTTGCTATCATAATAGCTCTTCTGACGAGACTGAGCAATCCTGAGATTGTCACGAATGATACGAACTTTCTCCTCGGCTTCCTTAACAATGTCAGGGCCTAAAAGTGAACTTTCACCAGCTCCAGACCAATTGATTGGACTCCTGCATCTGCGACCATACAGTGCCTCAAATGGTGCCATGCCTAGGCTTGCCTGGTAGCTGTTGTTGTAGGAGAATTCAGCATATGGAAGGCAATCCTCCCATTTCATGCCAAAGGAGAGACCACATGCTCTGAGCATATCCTCGAGAATCTGATTGACTCTTTCGACTTGCCCTTGAGACTGAGGGTGATAAGCTGTGCTGAACAGAAGTTTGGTGCCCAATGCTTCTTGAAAACTCTTCCAGAAATGAGAAGTGAAAATACTTCCACGGTCTGAGCTTATTTCCAATGGAACACCATGAAGAGGAACAACCTTTGCTGTGTAGAGTTCTGCTAACTGGCTAGCTGAGATAGTTTCCTTTACAGCATAGAAGTGAGCAACCTTAGTGAGACGATCAATAACAACGAAGATTGCATCGTTGCCCTTTTTGGACTTTGGAAACCCAGTAACGAAGTCCATTTCAATCATGTCCCACTTCCACTCAGGAATTTTCAGAGGTTGGAGTAGACCTGCTGTCTTCTGATGGACTGGCTTAACACGTTGACAAACGTCGCATTCAGAAACGTATTGAGCAATTTCACGTTTCATGCCAGACCACCAATACAGAGTCTTGAGATCCTGGTACATCTTTGTACTTCCAGGGTGAATAGAGAGAGGAGTTTCATGAGCCTCCTTAAGAATGATATCCTTGAGACTTTGAATCTGAGGGACTGCAATGCGTCCTTCGAAGAACACAGTTCCCTTGTCATCAATTGAGAAGGACTTGAATTTATCATTGCCCTCCTTGATGTGATCCACAATCTTCTTGATTTCATTATCACGAAGTTGTTCAGAACGAATCTTGTCCTCGAGAGTTGGGCTGGCTGTCAAGCTAGCAAGGTATCCTTCAGGAACAAGACCAAGGTTCAGCTTCTGGAATTCTTCATGAAGTGGAGGTTGGCTTTCCATGATCATGAGATTATTGCAATAGGATTTGCGACTGAGAGCATCGGCCATAACATTAGCCTTGCCTGGAGTGTAAGAAATGGTGAGGTCAAAGTCTTTAATCTTCTCAATCCATCTCCTTTGCCTGAGGTTTAGATCTGGCTGAGTGAAGATGTATTTCAGACTCTTATGATCGGAAAAGATTTCAGTTTTGTTACCCAACAAGTATTGTCTCCATTTCTTGAGGGCAAACACAAATGCTGCAAGTTCAAGATCATGAGTGGGATAGTTTTGCTCATGTGGGTTCAACTGACGTGAAGCATAAGCGACAACTTGACGTTCTTGCATAAGAACTGCTCCTAGTCCTTGGAGAGATGCATCACAGAATATCTGGAAAGGTTTGGTGGTATCTGGGCCAACTAGAACAGGTGTGGAAGTGAGTTTAGTCTTCAGGAGGTTGAAACTCTCATCACATTGTGGAGTCCAAACGAACTTTTTGTCCTTCTTGGTGAGATCAGTGAGAGGTTTGGCAATCTTGGAAAAGTTTTGGACGAAACGACGGCAATAGCTAGCCAAGCCAAGAAAACTTCTGACTTGCTTCACCGTCTTAGGGGGTTTCCAATCAACAATTGCCTTAACCTTTTCCGGGTCAATGGCTATGCCTTTGGCAGAGATGATATGACCAAGATATGCAACTTCTGGAATCCAGAACTCACATTTGGAAAACTTGGCATATAGACGATGCTCGCGAAGTTTCATGAGAGTGAGACGAAGGTGTTCTCCATGCTCTTCCTCGGATTTTGAGTAGACTAGAATGTCATCAAGATATACCACAACGAACTTGTCGAGGTATTCATGGAAAACAGAATTCATGAGTCTTGAGAACGTTGCCGGTGCATTGGTGAGACCAAAGGACATGACGGTGTATTCATATAGACCGTAACGAGTGGTGAAAGCTGTCTTAGGAATATCTTCCTTTCTGATCTTTATCTGATGGTAACCCATCCTCAAGTCCAACTTTGAGAATATTGAGGCTCCAGCAAGTTGATCAAAAAGATCATCGATACGAGGAAGTGGATACTTGTTCTTGATGGTTTTCTCGTTGAGAGGACGATAGTCAACCACGAGTCTTTTTGTTTGATCCTTCTTGGCAACAAACAGGGTTGGGCAACCCCAAGCGGAGGAACTAGGCTGAATGAAACCTTTGTCCATATACATATCGATTTGCTCCTTCAACAATTTCAGTTCAGGAGGAGCTATCTTGTATGGATGCTTAGAGATTGGAGCAGTACCTGGCTCAAGCTCGATCACGAACTCAACTGCTCTGTCCGGAGGCATCCCTGGCAACTCTTCTGGAAAGACGTCAGGGAATTCACAAACCACCGGAACATTTTCAATTGCAGGAAGGGGTTTGGCATCGAGGCTGAACAGCTGAACAGAACTTGATCCATATGGAGAATAGACTATCTGGCCTGAAGTGTGGGAGAGAGTTATTGACTTTTGAGCACAGTCAATTTTAGCTTTGTGGGTCTTCAACCAATCCATACCCAGAATGACATCAATGTCAGAATTTCCCAGCAACATGAGTGAAGCAAGGAATATGCGACCTCCAATCAGGATCTCATTGTCCATGCTTATCTTGGAAGTCAACATTTGTGGTCCCGGAGAGTGAACAGTCATTTGATTGCTTAGCGGAACCAGAACTAGGTTGTATGCTTTTGCAAAAATCTTTGACACAAATGAATGCGATGCTCCAGTATCAAACAACACTTTAGCTGGAATAGAGTTTACGGGTAATATACCGAGAACGACGTCAGCAGCCTCCTCAGCTTTGTCGGCCTTGATATGGTTCACCCTTGCGTTCCTCCCGACAGGCCTATTGTTGGAGTTGAAGGCTTTAGCCGGGGGAGCACGAACCATAGCCTGGTTGGTGTTGGGTCGAGGAGGTAGGGGTAGCTGCTTCTGAGTGCACTTATCAGCATAATGTCCAGTATCCTTGCACTTGTAGCAAGTGACGACACGAGAAGGACCTGGCCTTGGCTGCCCCATAGGGAACCTCTGACCCTGCATCTGAGATGGGTTGGGTGGGCGGGGACCAAAGCCTGGAGAAGCTTGGGCATTTGGAGCCCGAGTGACAGCACCATTTGGCACCCAGATGCGGCGCTTCTGCGGAGGGGTGGTCATGTTGGAGGAGGAACCACCCTCACGCGAGTGCTTGCGCGACTCTTCGAACGCCTTGCGCCCATTCTCCTCATTGAGCGCGGTGTTCACGAGCTCGACGAAGTCCTTGCACTTGATGTTGGTGAGAGCGTACTTCAGTTCCGGGTTAAAACCTCGGCGGAACCTTGCCATCTTCTTGGCTTCAGTGGACACTTCGTCACCAGCGTACCGAGAGAGACGATTGAACTCGTTCTGGTAGCCGAGGACGTCCAGCTTGCCCTGTCTGAGAGAGCAGAATTCCTCACGCATCCTTTCCATGAGACCATCCGGGATGTGGTGCTTCAGGAAGGCATCCTTGAAACAACCCCAGGTGATAGGAAAGCCAGCCCTCATGGTCTGGTAGTTCTCCCACCAAGTCGCTGCCTGACCCTTCAGTAGGTAGGTGGCGTACTTGACCTTATCCTCTTCTGCAACATGAGCAATCTCCAGAGCTCTTGCTACGTCACGGATCCAGTCATCAGCATCCAGGGGCTCACGTGTTGTCACGAAAGCTTTTGGGCCCAAGCTGAGGAAGTCCTTGATAGTGACCCTTGGAGCATTCTGGTTGTGGTGCTGGTTAGCCTGGATCTGGGCCATCTGTGTCACCACTTGGGTCATCTGAGCCAACAGTTCCCCCATTGGTGGTGGCGGAGGCGGGTTGTTCCTGGTTGGAGGCATCCTGAACAGAAATTCATTTTAGCACAACAACAGAAAAGGATAGACTTGGTAACCGAAAGATAGATTATTCCGACGCATGAATAGATAACCAACAGGTACATCATCACATGTTCAAATACATCAGAATATCCAACAGACCAACACATGGATCGAAAACGAAAGGATAAACTAGACACAGCTAGTAATGGATACAACGGTACCCCCATGCTCATCACGCAGGACGGCGGTGAGTAGTACGACGAGAGATACGGTGAGGAGGAACCCCACGGAAGTAGGTATCACGACGATCCATGTAAATAGGAACTGCTCTGAGAGCAACTCTCGGTGTGGTGAAGTAGAAAGCGTCCTCTCCCTGTGCTCCATAGCGGGGAATCCCTGTGTAACCAGCTCCGAGGTCGAGAAGTGGGCCTCTGATCGGCTCGTAACCTCCAGCATCTGGCAACGGAAGACCAGCTGGCTGAACGACACGTGCGAAGCGCTCGTCTCCAACAAAGTCTGTGGTGTACGTCGCCAGACGAGTGAGAGCAAGGTGGAGCTGCTCCCTGACTGAGGCTAACTCCTGAGAAAGTGCGGAAGCAACGGCATCACTGTGACTAGCGAACTGGGCAGTGGTCTGGAGCCTGGAGCTATCAGTCTCGTAGGTATCCAGGTCGCAATGGACAGTGAAGTGAACTCCCGCTGCCGTGATGTAACCACGGGGGATGTGACGAAAACTGGACTTATCAAACCCCCAGTAGTCAGCACGGAGAACGGTGATACTCACGTACGCTGCCTGCTGCACTGCCATATCCACTGTGGACCCTACTGCCTCGTACTGGTGTGCAATGCTCCTGCCATCATCCGACAGAATGTAGACGATAGCCCGGTAGCAAGTCTGGTCAAACTCTCGCTGGTGCTCGTAGACCTGGTACTCTGGCGCCCAACGGAACCCCAGATAGGTAACCATGTCTCTCAGCAACTCCGGAAAACCGGCGGTGCTCTCACAGCGAGTCATGCGAACCACGTGCGGGTAGTAGCTGAGACCCATCTGCAGACGATTTGGAAGGTTTTGATTAGACTCCGGTAGAAGAAAAAGGATGTGGAAAACAACAACAAGGTTCAATGGACGAAAAGGATGTTGAAAAGAACATGATATCGAAGCAACATCGGGAAAACGAGACCAAAAGTCCTGAGGTACTACAATAACCCAAAACACGTGAAATCCTAACTTGAAAGTTTAGGTGAGAACAGAAAACAACGTTTCACTTCCTTACCAGAAAAGGGTGGGTGGGTGGGGAAAGAAGAAAAATGGCAGAATTCCTACTCTCACGTTTCATTTTTCCTATATAGCTACAAAATAGTTTCTAGACTCAACTGCGACCAGTAAAAAGGGATCCTATAGGCAGACAGGCTCTGATACCATTTGTCGCACCCAAGGTTTCTAGAGGATACTCATCGCACGAACTGGAAGTCAGGTGCTTGGATTATGGGGCAAACATGCTCCCACGTCCCAGCTTCCTGGTAGGCCTGCGCTTATGCGCGACAACACAAGCCCTGCTTCCACCGTCGAAGTAAACTATCCGCTAGGAACCTAAAGGCACTACTGTCGACGTACTTCATAATCAAACACGCACGGTACGTCAACAGTTTGGTACGAATGATAGCACAGAATGTCTCTAAGACACAAAAGAATGAAATAAGGGCAACTGGCCTTCATTAAGGCAGAAATATCGAATACAAACATCCAGAGGACACATGTCCCAACATATCATCCATTACAACAGCGGAAGCAATCAAAGGGGTCTGAGTACAGACAAATCCATGGCTTAAGAAGCCGGAGAAAATAAAGAAGCGAAGCCCATCCACGTAGGTCCTGGATCCTGCCCCAGGTCCAGCTAACTACTCGTCTGCAGACTCGTCGAACTCCACAAAGTAGCCATCCTGAGAAGCATCGTAGTCGTAGTCGTACTCTGCGTAAACCACAGCCCCAACGGGGTCAGTACATCCAAGTACTGGCAAGCAAGACTCACAGTTCATCAAAGAGTTACCCGTCAACACAAGCATTGATGCTTGGGATCAACGGAAGAAAGGGGTGATATGAAAGTTGCTGCTGGCTGCTCTAACCAACTACAGAAGATAACTACAAGTTCCGGCTAACAGAAAAGATAAGATCGAGGATTGTAACCAACTGAAAGATAACTTCAATCAAACCCATCCTGGATCTCGCCCCTTATCCAAAGAAGCAATCCGAGGACAACTCACACAGTTGTGATAAGGTGAATCAAGTTATTGTGTGAATAACCTATTACTAGTCAAATTATTAATCATTGGGTGAAACATGATTGATCATTATGTTGAAGTTGTCCTGAGTACTTGTTAGCCAGTACTTTCACCAAGTAATCCATAACCGCGGAAAACACGGCTTCTCGAGAAGATTATCCCTGCAGGGTTGCACCAATTTGGCCGTACACTCATGAATATCCCGCCAGATGGGATGCCTCCCACCAAGCGGGGCACTCAACACAACCAACCATTCTTCGCATCAAGCCCAAAGCACCTTGGGCGCACGGCTAATCGAGCCCAGAAGAAAATGGACCCTCATAGCACTCTAAGAACGTGTCCCCCTATATGCCGACTACAAAAGTTCCACCCTGCGCTGGGCTCGCAAAAACATGCATGCGGCAACTAGAAAGCACGAACTAAATGAGATGATTTGGACGAGATGCGAATCAGGTCAAGTTGAGGGGGGCGCCCATACTCGCTTCCCAAATGCGGGTAGTGCGCTCATCATGGATCAGTAGACAAGACCCTTTTCCTATTAGGGTCGACACTAGCAGGCTCCAAAACCACTCATGGGCCTCCTGCCGGTGCCTTATCATCAAATTATTATTACCATTAGCAATTAACAGGATTGATTGATTAACATCGAGCCCCCGGGTACAAGTAATAAGATAGTAAAAGTAGTAACCGACAACAGACTCGAGTAAAAGCAACCCTAAGCATGCTAGATAATACTAAGGCACAAACAAAGGCTGTAGGTATGGAGGTGAGGCAGTATCATTGGTTCAGGGTATCATGTGATAGGTTCGGAGAACAAGCAACGATACATAGGGCTAGCAATAGTAGACAAAAGGATAGTATCGACAACAAGTGTGGAAAGGAACTCGATGATTCATGTGAGTGATAACTTGCCTGGCAGCTCAGTATCGTACTGGGCTAGGTCCTGAGGGGTGGTGTCGTAAGTCTCGTCGGTACCAACGTCGTCGTCTAACCGAGAAGAAGCAAACAGACAAAACAGGAATGTAAACAATCATGTTCATGGCATTGTGCACAATCAAAATGATGCATGACAAATTAATAGTTGTATCAAAATAATTTAGCTAACATGATAGCACAAATTAATTGGACCCATATGCAAAGGTTGCATATGGAAAAGGATCCATTGAAACAATTGGAACAAATGATTTACAACTATTTATTAGGTGTTGGTTGTTATCATGATGCATGCATGATGAAAACAATAAGATAACAATTTAAATGCAATTAGAATGATAGTTAACAATTTAGAAAAGCATTTATTAAGTTTGGAACTTTGTTACTTAAACATGGTACACAACCAATTATTGTTTTCATCAAGTTAGGGTGTGCAAAACAATTTACAAATTTTATATTTGAAAAGGTTATCAAATTTTAGTTGGATTACATGTTTCACATTTTGAAATTGGACTTTAAATTAATTAATTATGAATTAAACAATATTAAACAATTTTTAATTGAATTAAACAAGATTTAAATGGTTTGGGCAATTTAAATTATTCAAACCAGAAAACAAAATTTATATTTGAATAGAGTATTCAAAAAGGTGTGAAAAACATATTTTATTTGAATTATTTGGACTTAAGAATAATTAGTTATGAATTATTACAAATGGCATTTGAATTATTTGGATTTGAATTTAAATTGTATTTTGAAAATTCAAAACAGAACACAAATAAGTTATTTGGAAAGTTTAGGAAATTTGGATCAGATTACATATATAACTTTTATTTATCAGATGCATAGATTAAAAGTTATTGCATTTTAAAGTTTTTAGGTTATTCTGCCCATTTAAAAAGAATTGGAAAAAAAATAACAGATTCAGGTTTAAACTTTTATTACGCTCAGAAAATACACAGCAGCCACTGCCCTGCGGGGCCTAGCCAGCGTGGCGTGTGCGGCAGTGAGGTGGCAGCAGGGGTCACTGATTTGTGGGCCGCGCGCGCGCTGTGGAAGAAAAACGAAAAAAATTGGGTGCGTCTCCCAGGGATCGAACCAGCGATCTCTAGGGCGCGCGCAAGGAACAGGCCAGCTGCGCTGGCGATCGATTCGTGACAGGAGAAGGGTGCGTGGGAGGATATCTTTGGTACTGAGTTAACTGAATTTTCAACACTGGTTCGCTAACTGAACCTGACGATGAACTTGATCGGAAAAACAGACGCGGTGGCTCGATGGTTGACAGCGGCGGTGTGCGGTTGCTGGTGGTGGTGTGGCCGGTGCAAGCAGGGAGCGAGGGAGGGAGAGATGCGAGGGAAACGAGGGCGCTCACATCGAGGGAGGCGAGGAGGAGCAGTCGACGAGCACGCAGATGATCTCGGTCGAGAACAGCAGTAGCAGCGGCGGAGTTCCCGGCGACGGCGGCGAGCCTATGGACCTCCTCAGGCTCCACCCTGGTGTCGATGATGACGGTGGAACCGAGGCGTATCCATTCCCGTGGCTAGCGCGCCCTGAGAGCCACCGGAGACGGCGAGCGGCGGCGGGTTTCAGAGAGTGGCGGCGGGGTTCAGAGCGTGGAGTTCAGAGGGAAAAGCAGGGGCTTGGGGGGAGAGGAAAGGAAGTTGGCGGCGCCGGGATAGAGTTCTAGGGTTGAGTGGCCGTGAGGGGGCGCCGCGGTGGTTTTATGGAGTAGGTGGAGGCTGTACGGCGGCCATCGGAGTGGTTCTGTGGAGGATCAACGATGGAGGCGTGATCGTACACCTGACGTCACCCTGGAGGAGGACGACAGCGACGTTGGGGGTGCTAACGGGCCAAAGGAAAACGGGCTGGGCTAGCTGCTGCGGCTCCTCTCCTCCCACTGTTTTTTATTTTTTTATTTCTGTTACTGTTTTTTTTTGTAGTTAAGCAAAAGGAAACAAAACAAAGGCTTTGTTTAAAGAGAATTTTGGAATAAAAATAGGATGAACTTCTTAGTTGAAAAGAAACCTTTTGGCAGATTTTGTTTTCAAAAACTTTATTGTTTGCTTGTTGTTTTTAAAATTAAACCAATTTAAAAGAGATTTCCAATATTAGTTAATAGTAGAAAATCAAGGTATTTTCAATAGGGTTTTCTTTAGGGTTTGAAGGTGATTTAATGAATTCAATTTAGTGGTGAATTTCATGGATTCAAATGATTAAAGATTTGAGAAATGGTTTGAGTTTGGAAATAATTTGAAATTAATTGATTAATTGATTAAGTGATTGATTGAATTAAGCAACAATTTAAGAGTTGATCCAATATGAAAATAATTGGAAGCAATTGATGTTGTTGGATTTGCAAATCTTTATTTGAAAGATTGTAACAGACAAGTGTGAAAACAAGATTTGATTCATTAAGAAAACAATGGAAACATAAGTAAAACAAATGCAATGAGATGATGACATGATGCATTGCTTGAAAATAAACAGGAAATTGAACCACTAAGGGATGTTTTCATACTTGGATGTTACATAGCACATCTTTTTCCGAGGCCTTCATAGCAAGGAGAGTGCTCATCATCTGGTCAAAAGTTTCAGCGCCTAGATTGGAAGACCCGGGACCTTGGGGACTTGGAGAGGCGACTCTCCTCTTGGTGCGAGAGGGTATCCGGGTCGTCCGAGTATCGGAGTCTGGTGCCCTCTCTCATGCGCCCAAGTCTGCAGCTTCTCCCTACTCGAGTACGTGCGAGGCTATGGGATACTCGGCCTCTCGGTCGGCTGGGTTTATTGGTGGCACTTGTTGTCCTTCTCCGCCAGCTGCGGCGTGCATATCATCAGTCCGGTTCTCCGTACCCGGGTCATCGGTCTCCATATCTTCTTGGTCGCTAACAGTGACCGCAGCTCTATGGACAATGTAAGCAGGCAGTTAGCGTATAACTGGGAAAAAGTGATGAAAAGGTGATAAAGTATCAGGAAGGGAACCTTACCCGGGGTTCACCACGAAGTCCGAGGGAAGCTCACTGCTGGACCCAGAAGAAACTGAAAAACATCAAGTAAGACACGGAGTTATCTTATAAGGGATGGTTTGGAAAGACTTTGATGTTCAAGGAAGGATTAGTTAAATACCGGCGCGTCGAGCCGGAGACGATGGAATGCCCGGATTAAGAGCACCATCACCCGGAAAGTTCCGAGTCATCCGGCGTCTGGTCGCGAGCGGTTCCTTCAGATACGGCCAGGGGACAACTCCCGGTTTAGTTCGTGCATGATATCAAGTGAGTATGGTTTAGAGGCAAGGAAAAGGTATGGAACCTTGAAGACGACCCCTTGGGATTTTCTCTTTGCTCCGACCTTGACTGGTGGCTCAGCGTCGTCCTCGTCACTCGCTGACTCCACCTTGCCTTCAGTTTCTTCTTCGTCGTCTTTCTCTTCTTGTTCTGAAAGATTATCAGGATTTACAGTCGCAAAATGAAGAACGAGCAACAACGATTTCAAAAAAGCTAAGTGAAACTCGGAATGTACCTTCATCCGAGTTAACAACGTCTTCTTTCTCCTCTGGAGTTTCAGAGTTAGGAGGAGTTTCAATCTTCCAAAAGGGATCATCGGCCTGAGGTGAAGATATAAGAATAAGGGTTATTGGCCATATCGAGTGGAAAGTGTGAAGATAAAGATATGAAAGCCGAGTCTTTACCTTGGGGGCCGGGTTCTCACGCGTGAAGGGTTCTAACCCGGCTATATTCCGGATTACCTCCAACTTCTCTGTCAAGAAGCTTTTGATAGTTTTGTTGGTGTCTCCGGCTGCAAAGCAATGGGTGGAGTATCGGAGCGAGTCCGTGGTGTGCCCCGAATACTCACACATTAACTTAGTGCGGATGGAATTGGGTTGGATTCGGAAATCGACCCAAGTTTTCACCAGGTTAAGCCCAATGAGACCTTGGGCCGAAAGAATAGAGATTTTGGCTAATAAAGGCCGGATTGTCTCCCTGTCCGAGTCAGGGGCAAAGGCATTGAAGGTCTCGGAGATATCGAGAAGGCCTTCCGAGTAACCCGGCAGTTTCATTTGGCCAGGTGGGGAGGTGTCTCGGCAATAGAAATATGAGAGTTGCCAGTGTTTGACATGGGAGTTGAGAGTGAGAGGTGGCATTAAAGAATTCTTGCAGCGCTGGATAGAGACCCCGCCGCAAGCGAGAAGTGCCCCGTCACCGCTTTCGCGGCACGGTTTGCACTGAAAAAGTTCGATAAAAAGAGCCAAACTCGGCGGTGTGCACAAGTATGACTCGGAAAGAACGATGAAATGGGAAATATTTAACACAGAGTTAGGCCCTATGTCAAATATTCGGAGGCCATAGTGGCTCAAAATGTCTCGAAAGAAAGGGTGACCCGGAGGACGGAACCCCCGGGTCACATGCTCCACAAAACATATTACCTCACCATCTGCAGGTGTGGGCCGGGTCTCATTACCCGGCACCCTCCAATGGATATCCTTTTGAGGGGGGAGAACCCCTAACTCGGCCAGTTCTTCTAATTTGGCCTTCGTGACCGTGGACCGCGCCCAGTTGGCGGATATGGAGTTGGTGGTCTTGGCCTTGGCCGGCGTTTTCCCCTGCTTCTTGGGAGCCATGGGATTGACCTGCAGAGCACGAAGTAGAAGGGTACAAGGAATAAGATTCGGAAACCATGAGTTGTCTGAGTATTGATGAGCGGTATCAAGATAACATGGAAGCTAAGTATTATCCGGGTATCGTCTTGCGGAGTAAGATTACAAGTTATCCGGGTATCAAGCATCATTATGAAAATTATGGGGAGCTTATGTATTGAAAAGTGTTTGGAGAAGATGGATGGTTACCCGTGTATCTATTGCAAACAAAAGAGCCGGAAGAAGAGAATTTTCCGGGTGTCAACAGCAAGCGCGGAAATTTCGAGCGGCCCGAGCCTAGATTGAAGATTCCATTTCTAGATTTGCGGTGAAATTAGTGACTATGGGCAGTAGGGGAGTAAAGTGAAGTCTATATTCAATCCGTTGGATGAGTTAGAATGAATTCGAGTGACCTAATTCAACGTGACCAGAAAAATGGCTGGCGGGTTGACTTAGATCTAATCTGAAGTAAATCGAGAAATTGCAAGAACAAGTTAATGGATATGAGAGACTCACCGGAGGAGATCGAAGTGAAGCCCGACGGAGGAAAATAGCGCAAGCTTGGTGTCCCTTTGCGATTCCCGGCGGAAAGGTCGGGGGTGCGGCGGCGGATCTTGGCGGCGGCACGGGGCGAACCGTGGCGGAGCGCAACCGGCGGCGGATTGGTTCTGGTGATGCGCGTGAGGTCTCCGTGGTGATGCTCTGTGAGCTTGGGCGCGGAGGCGAGGAGGAAGAAGAAAGGGGGAAACGAGCCGTTGGGGTTGGGTTTGCTCCTAAGTGCCTATTTATAAGGGTGGGGGCGGCTAAACCTAGCTCAACGGTTGGCAGCCGGAAATTTCGGGTTAAACGGCTATTTGCCTGGATTCTGTGGGGTGTGCTCTGAGTGCTGAACGAGATATCCGGACGAAAACAGGAATGAGATCTTTTCCGCAATATCAGGGTCAATTATCGAGTAAAGTTAGCCGGATCTTTAACATTCTTATCAGGGTGTTGACCCGGAGAGACAAGCAAAGGTTTGGAGAAGGCCGGGTTATTATATGGCCACCGTGGAGTTAGGCCTGGCTATTTATCAAAGCTAATTAACCCGGCCTCCATTGAACTTGTAAGTTTGGTAATTTTGCAGGGAATAGCGTGCACTACAAAGAGGATCCTATGAAGCCCAAGCTATCCTGGGGACTACTGATGGAGGGATAATAACCCGGTAGGCCAACTCCAAGGTGTAATCCGGCCCAGTGGACGTTGCGCAAGATCCGACTAAAGATAAGGGAGCTTCTGGAAGGCCCAAGTTCGTAGGCCTGGTAACCCGGATTGTGGGTTACGCTAAGGAAAGCTAGGGTTTGTATGCAGTGTCCGCGTAGGATTCAGGGTGCGCCTTGGAGGGTAAGCCAAGGGGTCCGGGTGCTTTATAAACCCGCCCCTAGGTCTAGTTAGTCGAGACCTAAGAGTTCTAGCAATATCGCTTGATATCGAGCATCCGGTGTAACCCTGAGAGTTGAGTTATTATATCGAGATCGGAGACTCGGCGACTTGATTGCCGGCTACCAGATCAAATATCATCATGCTTTCCTCTGAGCTAAACCCTCTCCCAAACGCCTGTGTCGTCTTGCCCCAAGATCAGTTACCCCCGGTAACGTCTGCCGTGATTATCCCACGACAGAGGGCGACGGCGGCAAAGATGGAGGCTAAGAAGAAGACGAAGAGGAACGCGGGCGCGCGGCCGACGGCGCGGCGACAGGAGAAAGGAGTCGGCGGCGCTGGCGCCAAGCCGGTGGAGGTGCTGGGAGAGGCGAGGCCGATAGAGATAAGGCGCGAGTGGGCGACGAGGATACGGGAGCTGCATCTGGCGGCGCTCCGCGGCGGCGTGTTGCGGCGCAGGTCTTGCCGTCCCCGCTGTCAGTAAAAAGCTTCCTACGTTTCTGTGTTCTAGCCTTCTAGGGTTTGGCTGGCGGCCGCCACCGAACCCTGCCGAGCTCCCCGACCTCTTCTCCCTGCCGGCTGCGCCCACACCGGGAACCAACTCCACGGATTGACTCGCCCCATCCTTACCGCCACGAAGAAAAGGTGGGTGATGGCCTTTCCCCATGTCAAGCATGGCGAGGATGACGCGGACGTCAAGCTCGTGGAGGAACACATCCGTTTACCGTATTTGGAGGTACAAAGCTTTATGTGTCCCTCTTCTCTCCCTCCTCATCCTGTACCTCTTCAGGTCCGCCCAATCATGTCCGGTCCATTCACCTACCTAGGGCAGCCGCTACCTCCTCTACATCGCGGTGGTCCTGGTGGTGCTCGCAATCGCTATTGATTCCTTGTCTTGGGCTCTCCCCAGTCCAAGCCCCTGTGGCATCATTTCTCTCTCTCTCTCTCTAATTTGGATCTTGGAGACTGGGCAGCGGTGGTTGCTTGATACATTGTTCACCATGCTCTTATTTTGTTGATTTTGCATCACAAACAGAGGAGATGAAGGGCATAGTGATTTTGTTGATTTTGCAGCACAAGTCATGCACAATATAGCGATGCAATAATCTTGTGGCCGAAGTAAGCTCATATCATTTTTCTCTTAGTTCTCAGTTCTGCTTAGGAGTTGTCGATTTTCATTGAGATTATTGCATGTAGGAACTGATGAGTGATGACAAAGCTATTTGTATGCAGAAGGTGGTGATTTCATATGCACGGATGGTGTTTTCTTAAATGGCCGACAGAATCGGGAATCCTCACTGCCATCTACGCCACACCCAGGAAGCTGTTCACCATGCTAGCGGCCACCCATAGCAGGCTTGGGGACGCACAGCTCAACTGTGGAACTTCTTAAGGGCCCGGGCTCTGGCAGTAAGGCTACCGGTGTGAATCTGAAATTGGTAAAGGATGACTGCACTGCAAGTTGTTTCTCCAGATTTCCTTATGATGATTGCACTTAATGTTTTGGCAATAAAATACCTCTAGAATTTAGGCATTCTAAAAAGATGGGCACTGTTGCTCCAAGATGATATTTTTCATATATATATTTTGCATAAGTAATTGAGTGGTCAGCTCTGGCCATTTTCAATATGAGATTTTCTGAGACGAATTTTTCATATATCTTTTCAATCTGTGGTCTAAAAAAAGAAATGACGTGGGGATTAATGTGACACCTCATTTTCAAGATGAGATTTTCTTAGATGCATTTTCATATTTTTTTCATCTATGGTCTAGAAAAAGAAATGGCATGGGTATGCATATGTACACCTTGGGAATATGAACTTTTCTATATGTCTTAGCTTTACGTACATAATTTTCCTTTAATAGAGCTATTCAGCTATATATTTTACATGGTTTATACTTTGCAATGTCACTCAAAAGGGGTTTGCTGTTTTACGGGTTAGAGCTAACCTGCTAAGATTAAGCATGCCATTGAATCTTCAGAGATCCTTCTGGTGGTAGACTTTGTGGTCAGCTTGAAGAGGAAGCTGTCCAGCAATTTTGTGATGTTGATTACTTCGGTGTTGAGGTAACCTCCATGCTTGGATTTTCAGCGGTTCAGCTAAATTAAATATGAGTCTGTCGCATTTAGAATTGGCCTATAATATTTGCGGCCCTTGAAATATTTTGAAGCCTAGCCAAATCAAATGTCAAGAGTACCTAAGATAATATTTTTTTGTCAAAATTACCATAAAATTTACTAGAGCCATGTCATGGCATCGTCAGCAAGCCTGGGCGGCTGCCCGAGCTGGAGGTCCGGTATGTGTGCCCATGCTTGCCACTAACACGGTCGTGTGTTCTATGTGCTACTGCATTTTTTAATAAATGAGGTTCCACAATCTTTAGTTTGTGCCTAATGCTGCCTGGCATGTTCTTAATTGATCCGATTAAATTTCTGTTCTCCCGTTGATCCATACTGAATCCAGTGTTATGAGTAGCTAAACTAATTTCTTCAAGGCCCTTCAATTATTTTTGTAACTTTTTCGGATTAACTAAAAAATTAGTGTTTTCTTTGTTCAGAATTTACTGAAAAGTAATTTGCTGTGAAGAAACATGTTCTCCATTCTGCTCTAGAGTAATTAGTTGTCCTTTGTGTTTTGACTAGGCCAAGGGGTTTGTGTTGGCTATCTGGAACTTAAATAATACATTTAGTGTCCAGCTCTTTGATTTGGTTCCCCAAATCAATCTTCCACAAGTGCACAAGGTATGTACACCCATGGCTACATACATTTCCATCATGACTGCATTGGAACTTGTTTCGCTAAATCTATGTTCTTTTCTGGTAATTTTTAGCTCGTGTTTTTAGTTTGATGTGATCCGAGAGATGCTGCTGAAGTCGGCTAGGATAAGCTGGGAATGGACGTTAGGCCAGTGAAGGTCTAACTAACCGTTTGACGCGGTGCCATTAAAGTGGCAAAGCCCACAGAGGAGGCTACGGGGGTGGAGAAGCTTAAGAAGTAGTAGGTGCCTCTACGACTATATGCTTGCGAGGAGGATCCATGGGTGTATAGAGCAGCTTGAGTCACGCGAAGGTATCCTGTTATCTCTCTGTTTTGTGTGCAGTGTAGAATTTTCTGTGATCAATACACAGTGTTGTGATTGAAAATTGTGCTGCAGTGAAAATAAAGCACTGTCAAAATAAGATAAGCGCTTGTGACTTTTTTCCAACATGCTAACACACTAATATTGCAACTTTGGGCTGGGTTTGGTTCCTGTCCTAGCACTCGTGTTTGGGAGTATTTTTGCACAATTTCTTTAATATTGCAACTTTAGTCCATTTTTTTAATCATGTTTCTCTATTAATTCCACGGGGCAAGCAACAAAATGTTACGATTCATCCTGAGGCAAGATGTTTCATTTCAGTTTGGGAGTATTTCTTAATGCATGTAATATATACCCGATAGTAGCATTAGATTAAGAAAAATCTCTTTCGAAAGATGCCTTTAAGTTCATGAAATTTTAAAACCTTCGGCGTACCTATTTCTGTAATTGAATACCGGTAAATACCCTGAGTACCTTTCACTATATAGATAGTCCATTCCCCCAGCATTTCTTAATGTACCTTTCCTCTGTTACTTTTACCGAAGTAAATTTAAATATTATTCTATCTCTTATGGTCAGTGGTATAGTGCAGGTGGGCCATAGTATTTACTGAGATGAAAATCGTTCATGGACTTGAGGCTCAACATTATTTCGGGAATATTCATTTTTCTATGATGTTTATTTCTGTCACTTGAGGTATTGTACCTCCAAAAATGTTAGGCTTCTTGCATGATGGTATCAAAAACTGATTGCCTTTGCCCGTGGTTACCTTATTGAACATTTATGTTGTGTCGGTTCCATCGATTTAGGAAAAACATTAAAGGCCACTGTGTTGGACTTATAGCTCGAGGACATCAAGACATCATCATTTTGCTATTAATTTTTATTTCGTAAAGGCCCCTATGTTTGCAGAACATTGCTGTGTGTCATTTACCTAGGTTCGTAGACAAAACGTGATTAATATTGAGTGGTCAACTACTGAACAGTTCAGTAGTTGACCGCTCAATACTAATTATTCTAGACCAATTTTGTGTATCTTGCTTTGAAGGGAAACCACATGCTCTGATTTGATTCAATATTTTTTGTTACCACTTAAATTTAAATCTTGGATAGATGGAAGAAACTCTTTTCTCGTGGTAGTCCTAGCAAATAAGATAATTATACCAATATTCAAGGAGGAATATCAGACTGATGACAAAGTTATGTTTTGGACAAAAATCACAAATCATAGAAATCCAATTTGAAATAGTTATATATTTGAAAATATACAGGTGGAAAGTTGTTTCTTTGTTGGCATGTGTAGGTAAGATATTCAATATATATGTGTGATTCAAATTTCTAATACCGTTTTGTTTCTTAATGCAATTTCATGGGGGTCTTAGGCCTAATTTCTTCTTTGGTTGCTTGATTGGATATCTCCCATGGCTAATAAATTTATATCTTGGGTTGTTTCAGTTATTTGTTCTTCTCAATTTATATAACATATGCCTAGAAGTTATGTTTTGTAATTTGTGATGATTTATAATTCAAATATACTTCAGATATAGAGCATATTTGATATACAAAATTCGAGAGCTATGTGACAGGGCATTTGACTTAATTTGTAGCTTTATCATCGAGTACCTCAGTTGGCTCCTGGCGGCACCGCCTCTCCCCTCAACATGATCAGTGGTTGACGGAGACAGGGAGAAGCGGGGGTTATGGCTGCTCCCTCCCCCGTTGCCATTGGTATAAGGTATAATCAGAGCTTGAATCTAGATGTTTTTCCTGTCCAAGCTTCTTATCTCTGCTTAGTCAGCCTCCCAGGAGTAAGGGGGTATGGAAGATGAAGGTTTATTTACTTCATGTCAATTGCCTTCTGTTGTTCTGTTCTCTTTCTGCATGTGTAATTTCAATTCTTTGTTTATTTTCTTTCAACATACATGCTTCCAAAGAATATTCTTAATATTTTAGTTCAGCAACATGCATGTCCAAATTGATTTCTTTAGCCGAAAATCTTTTACCTAAGAGAACATCTCTGATGCAAGTTACCATGTTCCTCAAGGAATTCTAACATGGGATGGATCCTATTACTATATCAGTCACTATCCGATATTTTTCTAATTTGAGGTTGCAGTTTGCTTGATTTGTAGAACATGCTGATGCCAGGGTGCTGACTTTGGTACTATCATGGAAGTTAATTGACACTGGCTGAATCCATCATACTGATTCATCGATCTGTGACCATTGTGTTCTATTTTGTTATGTTTTAACGTGTGTGGCTTTTTAGTTTTCGGTTTACATGCTCTGATAAAGAACCACATGTGGTCCTCCAGAAGCTGAAGCTATATTTGTTGAAGCTACCTTCGAAGTCACTATTGATACATATCATGTTTCTATATATATGCAATATGTATGATGTATCGTATTTTTATTGTGCCAACACCTAGCTCTTTCCATCCTGTAGGCCAAATAGGATGTTTCCTTTGCGAAAGCCAAAAGGTCATGGCAAATAGATTATGCGTGAGTCTCAATCGAGTGCCTTTGATGTGTTTATTTCCATTCAGAGCTGGATAACTTAAATTCCAAGTACCAACCTCAACTGAAGCATGCCATGATTGAGTATTATACTTTATACATTTCTAGGAAAATCGACGGTAATCTCCACCCTATATACAACAGATGCGTCCCAAATGAGAACACCAAATTGGCGTGACAACCGACAACGCTATGCAGGCGGCGCGGCGAAGCGCGCTTTTTTGTCTAGTAACAAACGTTTCACATCTTCAGCACCTCCCTCGCATACCGGGTATTGGGGATTGACTCTGACATGCCGATTAGCTAACACCGATCGATATGTTATTGTATCTTGTATAGTGCTCCACAAGAAAATCTTCACTTTTGCAGGTAATTTTAGTTTCCAGATCTTGTCCCACATAGGGTGTGGTCCACCTCCGATCTCAGCCCTCCCTCGACCAGATCGTAACCTCCGGCCGCCAGGCAGAATAGATAGTCCGGCAGTGCCACGACGGCCTCCACAGTTCGCAGCCGTGCAGTGCGAACTGAGAAGATTCGATTTCCCGTCAACTAAACCGCAACGGTCGCCTACGGAACAATTAATCAAACCAAAATCACCTTATCTAAAATCGATTTCAATACTTGTGGCCGGTCCATCATTCTAATAGAACTTCAATGATTAGTTAAGATAGATTGGAAAGACCCCGATTGATTCCCTAGACACAACTGCGTCCGAATTGCGGTGGTGGGCTGAGGCCCCAGGGGCGGCTGGCCGCCAAGCTGCCCGCAACCCCACACCCGACATGATATCATACTATTTTATGCTAGATCTATAGCTCTATGATCTGTCGCTATGAAAGGAGAAAAACAGGACTCGCCCGTTCTCTGCTATGTATTCTTTTTTTTTCCGAAAGAAAATAACCAGCAGTCGAGTATTATACTATTATATGGAAGGCCCTGCAAAAAAGAGTATTATATGCAAGGGACGAAAAACGACATGGTTTCTGTCAATCGTCCATGCTGATTGGCCCTATCAGTCTCGGCTAGCCGACGCTGATTGGGTCGTACCGGCTTCGCCGTCTCGATACTGACACCGTCATGTTCCCTTGACAGAATGATCGCCCAAGAGATGTATACTCCTTTTGTTCCCTTTTTTCAGCGTTTGACTCTTGTCCCATGTTCCCGTCCCTTGAACCCGCCGTACTGGGAACATGGCAACTATGAACCACGGATCAAGCTCATCCCACCGGCGATCCCGGAGAAGATTAGATCCAAGGTCGAGGGGGCACAAACAGCCGATTTACATTGCAAAAAACCATAAACTAGGTCTGGCTAGGGCTGGGCGGAGCTAATCGTCAAGAATGACGTAGTCCGACTTGTTGTACAGGTGGCCTGGCTGGCCGGAAGGGCACGACGGCATAGCCGGCTGGGCGGGGCAGGTGGCGCCCGCGGCAGCTCGAGGACCTGCTGCTCAGGGCCACTGGAATCCTCTCCGGATTGAGTTGCCATCCCTCCGCGAGGTGGAATTCGGGCCAAAGTAATGGGATGGCGTTGTCCCAGTACCATTGGCACTTGCGCTGGTTCAGGTAGGGACGCTGCCGTACACGGCGGTCCTCTACCTGTGCAGCCAACCGCGCCAGATGGAAGGGCGCGGCAGGGGTGAAGGCTGGGATGCGGCGGCGCGAGGACCCCGCCTCGTGGTCGTTCTTGCCCCACCAGCGGCGAGACATCGCGGTGACGGAGGCTGGGGTTTTGCCTTTACTACGCCTTGATGGTGCCTTGACGGGGGGACTTCTTGATGATGATGAATTTTACGTCCTCGGCAACGGCGCCAGAAATTCTTGATGCTTGTGATGGCATGTTGGGAACCCCAAGTGGAGCTTGTGATGAGTACATCGGTAAGAATTTCCCTCAGTTAAGAACCAAGATTATCAATCCAGTAGGAGAAAGAGGATCTTCGGAAGGTTGATGCCACTGACAGTAGTGATGGCGCCTCACCGGTGTCAGCAACAACGCAGAACCTGCACACAACACAACCAAAATACTTTGTCCCAACGGTACAGTGAGGTTGTCAATCTCACCGGTCTTGCTGAAAACAAAGATTAGACGTATAGTGTGGAAAATGGTGTATGCTTGCAGCAAGTAAAGAAAGCAGATAATTGTAGTGGTTTGTTTAACGATGTAGGAAAATGGAGCGGGATTCATAGGTCAACTAGTGGTGTCTCTCCATAAAAGATAGCATGTTGGGTGAACAAATTACAGCTGGGCAATTGACAAATAGAGGTTGCACCGTAGTGCACATTCATGATATGATGACTACTACGATATTTAGTGTGGGTATTACAATAATTTACATAGACCGTAATCCAACTCCATCTATGACTAATTATCGACCCTCAGGTTATTATCCGAACCCCCTTAGGTATTAAGTTGCAAGCAACAGATAATCACATTAAGAAATGTGTGTAATGTAAGCAATGATTGTGCACGCGGGCACTCACACCGCTGTTTTCTCCCTAGTGGCAACAACACATCCTCCCCCGTCATGTTTCTCTCACTCGAGTACAGGCGAAAAGGAGGCATGAACCCAACTATCGAGCATAAATACTCCCTCTTGGAGTCACTAGCAACTACTTGGCCAGAGAAACCACTAGCAACATAAAGCATGCCAGATCACAAATAACATATACAATAAATACTATAATCAACTTGGCATAAGTTCAATATTCATCGGATCCCAGCAAACACATCACATAGAATTACATAACAACAATCTCGATCATGTTAGGCAGCTCACGAGATATAAACATTGAGGCATGGGAGGAGAAGACAACTATTTAGCTACTTCTATGGACCCGTAGTCCAAGAATGAACTACTCACGCATCACTCCGGAGGCAGGCATGGTGATGAAGAGGCCTCCGGTGATGATCTCCTCTCCGGCAGGGTGCCGGGAGACAGCTTCAGAACCCCCTGATGCACCCAAAATGCATCTACTTTTCCAAGCACTTTGCATCGTATTTCTCTCCGGAGTCCCCCCATAATTGAATAAATTTGCAGAATCTGACGCTGTTTTTAGCAAAAGTCTTCTTTCCGTCTATTTTCGCAGGACTTTTCACAGGGGACGAAAACCATGTAACTTTTTATGGAAAAGAAGGGGAATGAGCACCAGATGGGGCCGGGGGGCCACCCGAGGGCCAAAAGGGGGCCCCCACACGCGGCCAGATTCCTTGGCCGCGTGGGGTCACCCCTTTTGGGCCCAGATGGCCCACTCCGGCTAGGTCTTCGACGTACCCCTCCATATATACGAGAAACTGACGGGTTTCGAAGGGGAGGGCTGTTCGCGAAACAGAGCACGGCCGCCACCACGATCTTCGATTTTGTAGTCAGATTGATCCAGGATTTCACCCCCGGAGGTGGAATTCGAGGGGCTTCGTCACCATCATCATCACCACCATCATCTCCATCAACCATGAGCTCCATCACCCCCTCCATGTGTGAGTAGTTGCTATAGGCATGTGAGGTGTGAGGGGTTTTGGATGAGATTGATCATGTAATTGCTACCCGGTATGCGGGATCTAGGGGTTTGTCTTGAGAATTCTTATGTCTTATGTTGATGCACTATTGCTAGGCTTAATGCTTGTTACTAGGGTCCAAGTGGCATGATTTCAGTACTGAACTTACATTGCTACATCATATATTTGAGTTTGGTATCTATCTGCAATGTGTATTACCTGCTATTATGTTGAACCTGCGAACCCTAAAGTGACAGCTAGGGAAAACAAGGGGGATATGTTCTAGTTTGAGGATTATGTGTGTTCATGGAGTGTTAATGCGTTGGTCCGGGCTATTCGAAAGGGTAGACCTTAATTACCTGTAGTTCCAAATTGGCCCCCGGTGAAATGGGCAGGTAGGACAATAGGCTTTGTGCAAATTCTCTTGGTTAGTACGCACAATAATTTACGGAACACACACCTACATAAAACTGAGATAGAGAAAGGCCCCGCTGCTAGCAAAACATTATTACATGATCAATCTTATCCGTGCAACACCCCGCTGTCACCTCATGCCTGCGTTTTAGTCTCTGGTTTACTTTCACTCTTTTCCTGTGAAAACTGGGAAAACACTTGCTCTCAATTTACTTTCTGTTTGTTTACTTTCACTATATTATTACACTCACCACTCTCGCTGCAAGTTTGTTGATACACAGGTGTGGTTGGGAGTGACGTCCCAATTGCTAAAGTCTCACCGGTATTCTTGTGTTGCCACTGAGTCGAACTACAAATTTGGGTAATACTTCCCATCGAAGACTACGATTGATCTCCTGCACTTGGGAGCCATCAAGACTGTTTTCTGGCGCCGTTGCCCGGGAGCCTATCTTTATTGGTAAGACCACTTGTTATTGTCTACTTGCTGCACTTTCTTGTTCCCTACAATGGGAAAGGGAAATGACACTTCGAAGGAGCTACTGCCTTCGACTACTCGTTCTGGTAATGATTTGCCTAGTAGACCAAATTTTTCACCCAATATTGTTTCTACTGTGGCTGCTAAGAAAAAGAAAGGAATACCTGGTAAATCACCATTGTCAAAAATGTCTACTAGTACATCTAATGATCAAACACTTGATAATGTAGACAAAGAACTAGCTTCTGAAATTCCTGAAACTATTGAAACACCCGAGGCAAATGAAACACCTGAAACAATTGAAATTCCTGAATCTTCTGTAGATGAAAATGTAGAACTTGAGCTAGAAAGAAATGAGACTCGTAGAGAGTATGAATATGGGGCCTCTTCTGAAGAAGAAGAAGAAGAAGCATTTATTGAGGCCTTTATATCACATGATTATACAAAACTTGATAAACTCTCTATTTATGATGATGCATCTCTTGGAAACTGTTTTGCTGCTACTAGGAATTTGTGTGGCCCAGCTATTACAATTAGAGATAAAGATTATGAATTCAATGTTAATCCTGAGATAATTGAGATAGTTGATAAGTCTAGATTCTGTGGAAAGGATGAGGAGTCTCCTCTTGATCATATTGCTGAATTGCATGCTTTATCTACTACATTTGGAAATGATGAAATCCGTCAACATTATTTATTCTTAAAATTGTTTCCTTTTTCTTTGGGTGAAGATGCTAGAGTTTGGTATAATCGTTTAGGACCTGCATGTATTACTAGTAAGGAAGAATGCTTGCAATTGTTTTTCAATAAATATTTTCCTGCTGAAAGGATACATGCATTAACTGTTGAAATTGGCAATTTTAAACAAGATAAGAAAGAGAGTCTACCCCAAGCTTGGGGGAGATTTGGTAAAATGTGTAAGAAATGTCCTGTTCATGGTTTTAAACCTCATGAATTGCTTGATATATTATATAATGGACTAATGGGGGAAACAAGAGACTACCTTGATAGTATTGCAGGGAATATCTTTAGGGACAGAAGTGTTGATGAAGCAATTGAATTACGGGAGTCTATTCTCGAGAATGAAGCTGATTGGAACATTGAGGAGATAGATAAAAATGAGACACTCCCAGAGAAGAAAGGAGGTATACTCGAATTGAACCAAGAAACAATGGCTGAAGCTTCCAAGGATATTAAAGAGAAGGGAATTAAAACCTCTCATCTCAAGGAATTATTTGAAATGGGTATTAAACTTCCTACTGATGAACCATGCTTTACAATTCAAGTGAAATCTATACTCCCTATGGAAGGTAATGAGGAGGTAACAGCTCCTGTTGATGTCTCTTATGTTAACAATTTTGCTTACCATGATAATCCAGAGGAGCGTAAAATTAGAATGACTATCATGGAAAACCATCATAAAATTAATTTCCTCCGTGAAAATTTAAATGCTAGTGTAGGGGAAGTTAAAAGAATTGTTAAACATTGTGAAATGATGAACAATCAAGTTGAGGAAATGATTTATTTACAAAATAAATTGTATGAAAATCTGAATAAACAAAAACAATTATGTGGAGTTAATACAAGGGGAGGTGCAAGCACCCAGGATCCTGATTATCCTGATGATCATCCTAAAAGAAAAGAGCAAGTTGCTCTTAAAGATAAATCTTTTGCAGGAAAATCTCCCAATGAAAATGAGCATGATGATGACTCCAATGAGCAAGACAAGGATATTTCTATTTCTGATGCTGAAACTGAGGATGATAATAATGAAGAAGAAGAATCATCTCCACCTAATATTGAACAACATGATGATAATAATGAAGAAGCTGCTGGTAAGGAGGATCCTCAGCCTCCTATTGAGAAGACCAAGAAGAAGAAGAAACCAAATAAAGATAAAGATAAAGGTAAAGAAAGGGATCCATGGGTACAAAGACCCATTCCATATCCCCAAGAGGTATCAAAAACAAAACATGAAGAGAGGAATGGGCAATTTTATGATATGATTAAGAATATGAAATTAGAGATTCCACTTATTGATGCTATTAAGAATCCTCCATATTCAAAATACATGAAAGATATTGTCACTAATAAAAGAAAGATACCTACTGATGCTATTACTGCTATGCTTGCTGATTATTCATTTAAAGGAAAATTGCCTGAAAAACGTGGAGATCCTGGTATTCCTACTATTCCTTGCAAAATTAAAGAAGCCTATGTGAAATATGCATTATGTGATTTAGGAGCTGGTGTTAGTGTTATGCCTTTCTCACTATATAAGAAGCTTAATTTGAACAAAGTAGTTCCAACAGAAATATCTTTACAAATGGCTGATAAAACAACTGTTGTACCTATAGGAATATGTGAGGATGTTCCCATCTCTATTGCTAATGAGTTGATACCTACTGATTTTGTTATATTAGAAATGCCTGAAGATGATAATCTATCTATTATTCTTGGTAGACCTTTTTTGAATACTGTAGGAGCTGTGATAAATTGCGCTGAAAGCAAAGTGGCATTTAATGTTAAAGGCAAAGAGCACACTATTTATTTTCCCAAGAAGAAACATGTTACAAGTATGAGCACAAGTGTGAATGCTATACAAATAAATTCCATTAAGATTGGTAGCATTGAAATACCTATACCACCTCCAGCACCAAGGTATGAAATATTGATGATTGGGACCATTCCAATCAAATATGAGGTAACTTGATTTATTCTTTTATAATAAGTAATAATAAGAATCATGAGCTATATTCTTTACATGTTGCTAATGAGACCTGATCAACCTCATTACTAATGTGGAAATGATAAAGGCATGATTCACAAACATTTAAATTGCATTTTTTTTATGTTATTTGCTTTAAAATTGTGAGACATAGACATAGTATTAAAACATTTAGAATCGGAAATCACAGAATATGAAGTTTTAGAAATTCTCTGTAGAAACGTTTCACGTAAAATTCCAGAAAAATTAGGGGGTCAGTTTTTTGCCGAAGGGACCAGCAGCCAGTGGGGGAGCACCAGCAGGCCACCAGGGGCCAAAATAGGTACCTCCACGCGGCCAGATTCCTTGGCCGCGTGGGATACCCCATTTTTGGCCACAAGTGGATGCTGGGGCCCATACAATGCTCATCTTCTCCCTTTCCACCGAAAACCAACCCCAGTTCATCTCCTCCATTTTCCCGTGCTCTGTTTCTCCGTCAATCCTCGATCTCCACATTTGAGGCAGATTTTTCAAATCTGTTTGATGGAATCACTCCTTGGTATGTAACTCCTTCACTCATCCAATTAATTTTTGCTCCCATGCTTTGTGTATGAAGTATTTTGCTGCACTAGGTGTCACCTATTATGTCTAAGAACTCCATGAATTTAAGTTTTCTAGTTGATATGGATGCATGATATTGATTAGAGGACTAGTTATGGATGCCTTAGCAATGTTTTAGAGTGATACAATTTAATTTTTGTTTAATTTTATTTTGGTACAGCAAGGTAACATGCTGAACAAGGGAAAGGCATTGCTTGGGATGTCCTCAAGGACAAGTAGAAGAGAATCAAGGGTGTCCAACAATCATGATGATAATCTATTATGGGAGGATGAATTGGTTTTTGCAGGTGAAAATCTGCGTGTCCATACCACAAGATGGCAAGACCCCGAAGTTCTTGAACATTGGGGGATTGCTGAAGATTTCCAATCCTTTGCTGCAACTACGGGGCTGCTTGAGTTCTCACGCCATCCACACAACACATATGTGGAACTCTTGAGGGAATTCCTCTCTACATTCAGGTTTGAGGGACCGGTGGTGCACCGGAAAATTAAGTCCAAGAACCCTCCTCCAGCTACTTTTGTCATTAAATTTACAATGAGGGGACAGCGTTTAGTCATGTCATTAGAGGAATTCTGTCAGGCTATACGTGTAGCAACTACGGGGTTATGGGATGAAACATATGCTGATTCTAGAGAAGAACTTGTCACATTCTGGCGTAGCATTGCTAAAAATATTCCTGAAAGAATGAATAGAGGCAAGCTCACATGCATCCAACACCCGGGCCTTAGATATTTTGCATTGTTTCTTGCTAGAGGATTCCTTGCTAGGGATAACACTTCTGCTTGCACTGGTCCTATGATCTATTTATTAAAATGTGCAATGGAAAATAGAACACCTATATATAACCTAGGAACTATACTTGCTAGAACTTTGCATTTAGCTGTGAGTAGGAATGGCACGGATAAAACTCCTTTATATGTTGGTGCCATTGCCACTTTAATCCATGAATACATTATGGCAAAACGAGGTTTTAATGATAACTTGGGTACCATGGTAAATGAGTCTCAACTGCTGGATTTTGGTTTACTTTTTCGCATGGATATGAGCAGGGCTAAGAAAGAATATTTTTCATATTGCTATAAGGATTCTAATGGGCACATTGTGTCTGTTAGGCTCCCTTGTGCTGACTTGTTTAACAGGGAGACAAAGTGGAATGTGCAAGAAGAGCCACAACAAGAAGAGCAACAACAGGAGGAGCCCCAATACCAGGCGCCTATGGCATATCCCTGGGGCTTCCCTGAACCACACCTTGGAGCACAGGCATGGCAGGATCCATCCTTCTTCCAGGGAGGTTCGTCGAGTGGTGGACATGATTACCACCCAGGATACTAGCTTGATCACAAGCTTGGGGGAGTATTTCTCTCCCTCCGCATTCGTTGTGTTATATCACTTGCATGTTATTTGTTGTTTTATGTTCTTTAAATCTGAAAAACACAAAAATATTTTTTGTTATTTGTTAGCTAGTTTACTTCTGGTTATTTACATTATGTTTCTAAAAATCAAAAATCACAAAAAGATTTTTGTTTTCTTGAGTTTAGTATAAATACGGAGCTGTAGGAATTGCTGAAATATGTTCACTGTTATATGCTTTAATCTTTACTTGTGACTTCGTTTGAGCTGAAAATTTAATCACTACTGCAACTTTTTATGGCCTTCACCTCTGTAAAACATGAGAAACGTTTGAGGTGTTTAGGTAGGTAAACAAATTGCTGAATGCGGTAACTTTTTATAGCAAGATTTGAATTTTTGTTGAGCAGTTCAAGTGGGGAGAGGAGAACAGCAATGATATGATAATGTGCTTGAAGGGATGAAAGGTATGACACCTTTGCCGTGCTTATGTATGCTTTTTAATAATAGCAAGTGCACACCTTATGATTCCCTTAACACTTAGTGACATAATAGCCATTGTTTATCTTCTCCGTGGTTTAGTAGAATATATTCTGATGCAACTGAAATATTGTTTAGTGTCATTACTTGGCTGATGGATTGAATAATTGTAGCCTTAAGCAAAGGTTTACGCATCCCATTGTGCTTACTGAACTTGCCAACCAAGGAAAGAATTAAAAGAGAAAATTTCAAGAATGATAAAAGTGGAGTCTTATGCTTGACGAACTTATAGTTGGGGGTTAGTCTAAATGTGTATCGCATGGAAAACTTTCAACGCTGCACTAAGAATTCTATATTCAAGTTGATATTATGTTCTTTTAACTGTGGATGCCTGTCATGCCGAAATGAGGTAGAGGAATAGTAAGTCTTGATGAGTAAGTATATATGATTAGAGAGACGCATTGGGCCGCTAACCCAAGCCATGCGATATCATGGTGGAAATTTACTTATAGCTAGAATGGACTCCGCAACATATCCTATAATAAAATAAGAAGCTATGCATATACTGAATGAAATAAAAAAGGATAATGAGTTCATTCCATTTGTTTGTCTTGCCATTTTGACATGGGCTGGTTTCCATGTCATGGGGCAAGAGGTACCCCAATTGCTGCTCTCTATGATGTCATTAATACTTACAATGATTGTACAAGGCTTATTAGGAATCTAGAGTTGAGTAATCATGGTGCGGGACTTCGCTTTTAAGGGGCATGAGGCTTTCAACTTGTAGTTTGTCAAGCATAAGAATCAAAATGAAAAATTAATGCCTTAGCAAAACTGAGAGCAAGGTAGTAAGAACAATGATTTTACTTGTCAACATATGAAAGAATCAGAGATATTAAAAATCTTGATATGATTCAATCATCAGCGATGTACAAGCCTTTGTTTATGTCTGCAATTGAGCAAACTCATTCATGTATTAACACTTCATGTTATTTCTATTGCAACAAGTATATATGCTTCAACACTGAGTAGATGCACACTTGCTAATATTTTGCTACTTGTTACAGGAATCATGTCTTGAGTATTTGCTAGTATTAATTGATGATGCATATGCAACACAAAGTTCTTGCCAAAGTTATTATCGCTTCTTCACTGTGTTTGAGTTGTTCGAGGACAAACAACAAGCTAAGCTTGGGGGAGTTGATGCACCCAAAATGCATCTACTTTTCCAAGCACTTTGCATCGTATTTCTCTCCGGAGTCCCCCATAATTGAATAAATCTGCAGAATCTGATGTTGTTTTTAGCAAAAGTCTTCTTTCCGTCTATTTTCGCAGTACTTTTCACAGGGGACGAAAACCACGTAACTTTTTATGGAAAAGAAGGGGAATGAGCACCAGATGGGGCCGGGGGGCCACCCGAGGGCCAAAAGGGGGCCCCACACGCGGCCAGATTCCTTGGCCGCGTGGGGTCACTCCTTTTGGGCCCAGATGGCCCACTCCGGCTAGGTCTTCGACATACCCCTCCATATATACGAGAAACTGACGGGTTTTGAAGGGGAGGGCTGTTCGCGAAACAGAGCGCCGCCGCCACCACGATCTTCGATTTCAGAGTTAGATTGATCCGGGATTTCACCCCCGGAGGTGGAATTCGAGGGGCTTCGTCGCCATCATCATCACCACCATCATCTCCATCAACCATGAGCTCCATCACCCCCTCTATGTGTGAGTAGTTGTTGTAGGCATGTGAGTTGTGAGGGGTTTTGGATGAGATTGATCATGTAATTGCTACCCGGTATGCAGGATCTAGGGGTTTGTCTTGAGAATTCTTATGTCTTATGTTGATGCACTATTGCTAGGCTTAATGCTTGTTACTAGGGCCCAAGTGGCATGATTTCAGTACTGAACTTACATTGCTACATCATATATTTGAGTTTGGTATCTATCTGCAATGTGTATTACCTGCTATTATGTTGAACCTGCGAACCCTAAAGTGACAGCTAGGGAAAACAAGGGGGATATGTTCTAGTTTGAGGATTATGTGTGTTCATGGAGTGTTAATGCGTTGGTCCGGGCTATTCGAAAGGGTAGACCTTAATTACCTGTAGTTCCAAATTGGCCCCGGTGAAATGGGCAGGTAGGACAATAGGCTTTGTGCAAATTCTCTTGGTTAGTACGCACAATAATTTACGGAACACACACCTACATAAAACTGAGATAGAGAAAGGCCCCGCTGCTAGCAAAACATTATTACATGATCAATCTTATCCGTGCAACACCCCGCTGTCACCTCATGCCTGCGTTTTAGTCTCTGGTTTACTTTCACTCTTTTCCGGTGAAAACTGGGAAAATACTTGCTCTCCATTTACTTTCTGTTTGTTTACTTTCACTACATTAGTACACTCACCACTCTTGCTGCAAGTTTGTTGATACACAGGTGTGGTTGGGAGTGACGTCCCAATTGCTAAAGTCTCACCGGTATTCTTGTGTTGCCACTGAGTCGAACTACAAATTTGGGTAATACTTCCAATCGAAGACTACGATTGATCTCCTGCACTTGGGAGCCATCAAGACTGTTTTCTGGCGCCGTTGCCCGGGAGCCTATCTTTATTGGTAAGACCACTTGTTATTGTCTACTTGCTGCACTTTCTTGTTCCCTACAATGGGAAAGGGAAAGGACACTTCGAAGGAGGTAATGCCTTCGACTACTCGTTCTGGTAATGATTTGCCTAGTAGACCAAAATTTTCACCTAATATTGTTTCTACTGTGGCTGCTAAGAAAAATAAAGGAATAGCTGGTAAATCACCATTGTCAAAAATGTCTACTACTACATCTAATGATCAAACACTTGATAATGTAGACAAAGAACTAGCTTCTGAAATTCCTGAAACTATTGAAACACCTTAGGCAAATGAAACACCTGAAACAACTGAAATTCCTGAATCTTCTGTAGATGAAAATGTAGAACTTGAGCTAGAAAGAAATGAGACTCGTAGAGAGTATGAATATGGGGCCTCTTCTGAAGAAGAAGAATAAGCATTTATTGAGGCCTTTATATCACATGATTATACAAAACTTGATAAACTCTCTATTTATGATGATGCATCTCTTGGAAACGGTTTTGCTGCTACTAGGAATTTGTGTGGCCCAGCTATTACAATTAGAGATAAAGATTATGAATTCAATGTTAATCCTGAGATAATTGAGATAGTTGAGAAGTCTAGATTCTGTGGAAAGGATGAGGAGTCTCCTCTTGATCATATTGCTGAATTGCATGCTTTATCTACTACATTTGGAAATGATGAAATCCGTCAACATTATTTATTCTTAAAATTGTTTCCTTTTTCTTTGGGTGAAGATGCTAGAGTTTGGTATAATCGTTTAGGACCTGCATGTATTACTAGTAAGGAAGAATGCTTGCAATTTTTTTTCAATAAATATTTTCCTGCTGAAAGGATACATGCATTAACTGTTGAAATTGGCAATTTTAAACAAGATAAGAAAGAGAGTCTACCCCAAGCTTGGGGGATATTTGGTAAAATGTGTAAGAAATGTCCTGGTCATGGTTTTAAACCTCATGAATTGCTTGATATATTATATAATGGACTAATGGGGGAAACAAGAGACTACCTTGATAGTATTGCAGGGAATATCTTTAGGGACAGAAGTGTTGATGAAGCAATTGAATTATTGGAGTCTATTCTCGAGAATGAAGCCGATTGGAACATTGAGGAGATAGATAAAAATGAGACACTCCCAGAGAAGAAAGGAGGTATACTCGAATTAAACCAAGAAACAATGGCTGAAGCTTCCAAGGGTATTAAAGAGAAGGGAATTAAAACCTCTCATCTCAAGGAATTATCTGAAATGGGTATTAAACTTCCTACCGATGAACCATGCTTTCCAATTCAAGTGAACTCTATTCTTGTGTTCCCACTGAGTCAAACTACAAATTTGGGTAATACTTCCCATCGAAGATTACGATTGATCTCCTGCACTTGGGAGCCATCACCCCCTGATCTAGAGTTGACGACGACGGCGGCTGCGAAACTTTTCGGGGATTCTTTATCAGGTACCTAGGGCTTTCCTTCGGAGGGGAATAAATAGGCGAAAGAGCGACGTCGGTGGGCCACCAGGGTGGCCTCACCACCCCCAGGTGCGGCCAAGGGGGTCCCGCGCCTGGCTATGGTGAGGGCCCCTTGGTGCCCATCTTCGACTCCTATTCGGACTTCTGGATGCTTCTGGGGAAAATAGGAACTTCGGGATTCGTGGGGTCCAATTCCGTGAATATTTCCACAACAACTTTTCTAAAATAAAAAACAGCAGAAACAGGGAACTGGCATTTGGCATCTTGTTAATAGGTTAGTCCTGGAAAACGTGTAAAAATGCTATAAAGAAAGGAGAAAACATATAGCAATTGGCATAATATCAACATGGAACATCAGAAATTATAGATACGTTGGACACGTACCAACCTTCTCCGGCGAGGTGGGGACACAGTGGAGTGGGGGAGTGGGCGGTGTACTAGAGACGGGGTGGTGACACGTGGCCTTTAATAAGGCCGGGAGGTGGGCGAACATGTTGTGGGTCACTGTCGGGTGGCCCACCCGTGTTGACCACGCATGCGAGAACGTGCTCGTGCCGTTTTTGCTGCTGCTCATATCTTGACTATATTTGGGCCAGATTATAGCAGACCCAAACGGAAAAAAAAAACTGGAGCGCGAGGAAGGCAGCCTCGTAGAGGCCTGTTTTTGGTGGGACTGCTCAAAGCGGGGCTGTCTAGGCCAATTAGGCAGCCATGTAGAACATGTCCTAAAGTTGGAGAGAAACGCTTAACTACATTCTCGTGCAATATTGCAGAGCAACTATGTTGTTCAAACCGTGCTTCTACCAATGCTTCAGTTAGCAGTCTGAACCAAACAGCTAAAAATGTTTTCTTAAATGGAAAACCCTTGTTATCTATAAAAAAATCTGCAGATTTGGCCACACTGTAGAGCTTAGATTTCTCACATTATAAGATCAATTCAACACTGATAATTGATTTCCCCAAAAGAACGATCAAATACAAAGAATAACAATGAATATCCTAGGAGTAAAACTGCACCTCTTCCGATTGACACATGCCAATTACTGAAGTATCATTCTGATAATATATTTCCGTTGCGCTTTCAGGCTTACATTGCCCCCAAAATGGCGAGAAATCAAACACCACTGTACACCACCAGCTAATAGCTATCTACTCGCCCTAGCTAGAAAGACCCTCCTACGGCTAACGCAAAAACAATACCTCAAGGGGTACTTGCTACTTTGGGGGCAGCCAGTTCGCGGTATTGATTGTCAAGCTTGCGCACTGCTTACTGTATGTCAACATTTCCACAGTTGGCTTGAAAAGATGGCATGCGAAGCTAAAAGGTTCAGAAGGATCAGCGCATCTATCATCACCAAATACCTATAGACAACGACCTAACCAAATGTACAGTTGGCACATAGATGCACCAAAATGAGGAGGAAAGCCAGCAAACTCACAGAATATTAGTTACTAGCAAATGTGCCCGTGCGTTGCTACGGGTTAATTTTTATTTCGACATGTTGCAGTCTCGTATACCAGAAAACCGATAGACCTCGTAACCCTCAGTTGGCCTTTCGCGTGCTCTTCTCAAGCATAGTAGGAGCGGGAGCTTCTCACACGAGAGCATTTTCAACAGAAGTAGAAAGTTTATCTCCATTTGGAGAGATCTCTATTTTTCTCTATATATTTTTATTTGGAGAGCTCTCTAAAACATTGTTGCTTCCATTTGTACCCACTTATTGGACTCTCTTTTTCTACGGGTTAATTTTTATTTCGACATGTTGCAGTCTCATATACCAGAAAACTGTTCGATCTCGTAACCCTCAATCGGCCTTCCGCGTCCTCTTCTCGAGGATAGTAGGAGCGGGAGCTTTCACCTTATAGCATTTTCAACAGAAGTGGCAAGTTTAACTCGATTTGGAGATATCTCTATTTTTCTCTCTATATTTTTATTTGGAGAGCTCTCTAAAACGTTGTTGCTTCCATTTGTACCCATTTATTGGACTATCTTTTTCTATAGGTTAATTTTTATGTCGAAATGATGCAGTCTCGTATACCATAAAACTGATCGACCTCATAACCACCAGTTGGCCTTTCGCGTCCTCTTCTCGAGGATAGTAGGAGCCGGAGCTTCCCACCTTATAGCAATTTCAAAAGAAGTAGCAAATATATCTCCATTTGGAGAGTTTGTCCATATTTTTATTTGGATAGCTCTCTAAAACATTGTTTCTTCCATTTATACCCACTTATTGGACTCTCTTTCTCTACAGGTTGATTTTATTTTGGCCAGTCTCGTATACGAAAAAAAAATGATCAACCTCGTAACCCTCAGTTGGCCTTTTATGTCCTTTTCTTGAGGATAGTAGAAGCGGGAGCTTCTCACCTTGTAGCAATTTCGACAGAAGTAGCAAGTTTATCTCCATTTGGATAGATCTCTATTTTTACCAATCTATCTATTTTTTTCTCACAGTATATATTTCACTGATCTATCTTTTTTTTTCTAACTACCAGATGGATATAACACACCAATTCACTCACTCAGAATTAGTATAATTCATATTACGGGTGAAAGTCACATAAAATTAAATATTTAACTATTCGGATAGGTTTTAACTTGTTCTACTTTTAGTTTCAATGTCTATTTTTATTTTCATGTCCACTCATCTCTCGTGGATTGCCCACACTAAAAACTCCATGGTTGTGCTTGAGAAGGGCATCGATGGCGGCGTAGTTGAAGGGATATGGGCCTGTTACCATGGAAAGATAGCGATGTCATGCATGCCATTGAGTGTGTCAAGCTGTCAACTCCCAAAACGTAACTCTGAGTATTCAGATCCACCCATCCTCAACGTGTCCTGACCATGCAACCACCTTCTTCAATAGGGTAGCACATCATGAAAAGTTGGACACATACACAAGCAGCTGCAATGCAGCGGAGTTCCAAAGTAGAGTAACTCCTTCTCCTACGCAATCATACCATGGGCCCATGGCGTCGTTGAGTCTCCTGGGTGGATACGCGTTAAGCTCCAAGTCCAGTATCATGACAGCAAAATCGGTGGCATGCGGAGGGCGACTTCGCTGTATCTCGACGGGGCGCCACTACCGGACGCCACAGAGACCCATAAGCGCATGCTTGGAACCCTGTACAAATCGAGCAGCCTGTCGTGCTAATCATCCTCTTCCATGAGAGGGCAAAGGAGCGGTTTGCAACCCTTGCTCAAAGCCCTACAGAGACCTTGATGCGGGGAACGACGGGAATCACGACACTTCTTCTCTCTCTTCAGACGTCAGATGTACCTGTGCCGAACGAATAGTTGTAGATAGTCGTAGTTGGTTGTTAGGATGGTGTCGTACAAGTCGATGAGCTTGGTGTGAGGATGGGGGCTTGAAATTGGGGAGCAATATGCCGCTCTCGACGCTATCGATCTGGATCATCTGTTGGATGCACAACAGCGCAGCCATCTCAACTTGAATGCTTTATCTCGAAGTGGTCACCGTCAGAGCTGACCGGCGTGATCATCTTGCTCTTCTTGCCTATGACCTCCTCGACGTTTCTTCCGTCTGCCGTGGTCGCCGACATGGTTCTAATCGCTAGCTCGCATGTGTGATATGTTGAAACGCTGCATCGTAAACCTTGGATTGATTTTGTGCAAGGAAATCAACCCCTCCCATATTTAAAGGCTTAGAGAAGGAAAGAAGAAGCTGGCTTGAGTCCGGTCAGGATACTGGTTATAAATGATATGTAACAAAAGTGCCTGGCCCTCATGTGGTGGCGTTTTATTCCAACCGTCTCCTATTCTGATTGGATATTCTTTTCGTGTAGGGGATGTACATAGGTCGGACGACGTACGAACCAAAACGTGCCAAATTTGGATGGAAGAAACCTCAAATTAGGTACAGAGAGATAGAGATTGGTGGGAGGGCAAAACCGTAAAAAGACATGTTGGACCGGAAGAAGCCTTCCTCTCTTTATTATTAGGTAAAGATTTGAGCATTTCTAGACATGGATTTGAGTAGTTGAGAGAAACAAGGAAAATATACTAACCAGAGTGGGTCATATAACTAAGGTCTATAATACATGTTGGTTTGTGCCATGCGACCAAAGTTCTCACTGAATGATACGGTCGCCAGATACCGACAAAGACTTACATGGACACCAGCTAGTAGGTCTATGTTCAACTAGTTACATAGTTGCAGACTGATGTGGACTAGCTAGTAGGTCTATGTCCACTTGCTGAATAGAGTGCCCACGAAGAGTGTCATTGGCATGACCCCGTACGAGGCTTGGTGTGACTGTAAACCTGCGGTGGAACATCTTCACACCTTTAGTTGTGTCGCACACGTGAAGATGGTGGCCGGTCACGTGGGAAAATTTGCCGACCGCAGCACACGATGGTGATGATTGTCTATGAGAAGGGCTCGAAGGCTTATAGGATGTACAACCCAGCGACAAACAAAGTACAAGTGACTCGAGATGTCATCTTCGATGCGGAAAAGGCTTGAACATGGAGTGGATCAAACGAGCCGGAGGTATCAAGATCTGACGATATGTTTCACGTTGGGTATGATAACGATGATGCACGTCATGGCCGTGGGCAGTACCACTATCACAATGTCGATGAAAAACTTCTGAGCACGTCCACGGGTCACGATGGTACGCCGGAGCGCGCAAAAGCAGCGCAAGGAGAAAGCATTGTCGCGGCAGAAAAAACAGCCGAAAGTGCTGCCACGGCAGCGACCTCGGTAGAACCCAGGTGTGATGATCTTCGGCAGCGACCACCGATGTCGGAGAAGCTGAGATCGGTGCTAGAACTGTACCCCACACCGGTGCGCTGCAAGATAGAGGATGCGGCGCAAAAATAAACCCATGGTCGTAGGTTCTTGCTTGGCATGAAGGAGCCAGAAAACTTCGACAAAGATGAAGGCGAAGAGAGCTGGAAACGTCCAATGCAAGAGGAGATGAACTCAATCCAGGAGAACAACACGTGGTCTCTTGTGAACCTTCTGGATGGGCAGCATGCTATAGGAATCAAGTGGGTCTTCAAAATAAATAAAGACTCCAATGGCGCAGTGGTGAAGCATAAGACACATCTAGTAACTAAGGGCTATGTGCAACAGCAGGGGATCGACTTCGAGGAGGTTTTTGCACCTGTTGCAAGGATGGAATCTGTATGGGTATTGATTGCATTGGCAAATTATGAGGGATGGAAACTACATCACATGGACATCACATCAACTTTTCTCAATGAAGATTTTCAAGAAGAGGTGTATGTGAGTCAACCACCAGGTTTCATTGAAAAAGGTGATGAGCATGAGGTCTTGAAGTTATGGAAGGCATTGTATGGACCGCGTCAAGCATCGAGAGCATGGTATGCTAAGCTAGATAACACATTGTTATCGCTTGGTTTTGAGAGGAGCCCTCTGGAGCATGCTATGTACAAGCGTGATAAAGGTAAATCCAGCTTGATAGTAGGGGTGTACGTGGATGATTTGGTGATCACAGGAGCTGAAGTACTCGAGATTGAGAAGCTCAAGTCTCAGATGAAGGATTTGTGCAAGATGAGCGTTCTTGGATTGTTGAGTTATTATCTGGGCATCGAAGTACATAAAATGTTAGGTTATACTACACTTTCCTAGAAAGCATATGCAAGAAAGATCCTCGAAGAACATGGGATGGATGATTGTAATCCAACTCAACCACGGATGGAAGCTAGGATCAAGTTGAGTAAGAAGATTACATCACCGTTTTTTGATAAAACAACGTATAGGAGTATCGTTGAAAGCCTAAGGTACCTAGTCGACACAAGGCCCGATCTTGCACATCCGGTTGGGATTGTGAGAAGGTACATGGAAGCCCTTGATGCTCGTGATGGTGACCTTGGAAACCCCAAGAAGAGGGTGTGATGAGTAAGCGGCAAGAATTTCCCTCAGTTAAGAACCAAGGTTATCAATCCGGTAGGAGGAAGAGTTTCTCAGGAAGGTTGATGCCACTGACGGCGGTGCTGGCGCTTCACCGGTGTCAGCAACAACGTGGAACCTGCACACAACACAACCAAAATACTTTGTCCCAACGGTACAGTGAGGTTGTCAATCTCACCGGTCTTGTTGAAAACAACATTAGACGTATAGTGTGGAAAATGATGTATGCTTGCAGTAAGTAAAGAAAACAGTAAATAGTTTTTGGTTTGTATAACCGTGTGGAAAATGGACCGGGGTTCATAGGTTCACTAGTGGTGTCTCTCCGTAAAATATAGCATGCTGGGTGAACAAATTACAGCTGGGCAATTGACAAATAGAGGTTGCACCGTAGTGCACAATATAACATGATGATTACTATGATACTTAGTGAGGTCATTACAACAATATACATAGACAACCATCCATCTACATTTATGACTAATAATCCACTCTCAGGTTATCATCCAAACCCCCTTAGGTATTAAGTTGCAAGCAACAGATAACTGCATTAAACAAAGTGTGTAATGTAAACAATGATTATGCACGCGGGCACTCTACCGCTGTTTTATCCCTAATGGCAACAACACATCCCCCTTCACGTTTCTGTCACTCGAGCAAGGTGGTGAGGAGGCATGAACCCACTTTCGAGCATAAATACTCCCTCTTGGAGTCACTAGCAACTACTTGGCCAGAGCAACCACTAGCAACAGAAAGCATGCAAGATCACAAATAGCATATGCAAATAAAGACTATAATCAACTTGATATAAGGTCAATATTCATCAGATCCTAGCAAACACAGCATATAGAATTACATAAGATCAATCTCGATCATGATAGGCGGCTCACGAGATCTAAACATGGAGGCATATGAGGAGAAGACAGCCAGCTAGCTACAGCTACGAACCCGCAGTCCAAGGATGAACTACTCACGCATCACTCCGGAGGCAGGCATGGTGATGTAGAAGCCTTTGGTGATGATCTCCTCTCCGGCAGGGTGCCGGAAACAGCTTCAGAACCCCCCTGATCTAGGGTTGATGGCGACGGCGGTTGCAGAACTTTTCGGGGATTTTTCATCAGGACTTTAGGGTTTTCCATCCGGGGGGATTAAATAGGCGAAAGGGCAAAGGCCGTGTAGCTCCAGGGGCCCCACACCCATAGGTGGCGCGGCCAGGGGACCCGCTCCACCCAATGGTGTGGCTCCTCTATTGCCCCTCTTCGACTCCACTTCGGTCTTCTGGATGTTTCCGGGGAAAATAGGCCTTCCGGGCTTCGAACTTTTCAATTCCGAGAATATTTCCAGAACAATTTTTTTGAAACTAAAAACATCAGAAAACAAGGAGCTGACTCTGTGACATCTTGTCAATAGGTTAGTCCGGAAAATCGATAAAAATGACATAAATAAGGGAGAAAACAAGTAGCAATTGACATAACATGATCATGGAGCATCAGAAATTATAGATACGTTGGATACGTATCAGCCCTCATGACCGAACACATGGCTGTCGTGAAGCATATTTTGCGGTATGTCAAAGGTACTATGGGGCTCGGCTGCTGCTATGAGAAGAAGAAGGAGAAAGGAGAACTTCGCTTGGCAGGATATAGTGACAGTGATATGGCTGGCGATGTTGATGATCGTAGAAGCACCACCGACATGGCATTTTTCCTCAACACTAGCTTAGTGTCTTGCAGTCACAGAAGCAGAAGGTAGTTACACACTCGTCATGCGAAACGGAGTACATTCCATCAGCGATAGCAGCAAGCCAGGCAGTCTGGTTGGGGAGTCTCCTCGGCGATTTTCTCAACCGTGATCCAGGCAAAGTGGTGTTAAACATAGACAACAAATCATAAATTTCTCTGTGCAAAAACTCGGTGTTTCATGACAAGAGAAAACACATTGATATAAGGTATCACTACATTTGGGAGAGCATTGAAGGGAAGATTGAAGTCAATTATGTTTGCACCAATGATGAGCTTGCAAATATCCTAGCCAAGTCTATAGGGCGACTGAAGTTCTTGGAGATGCACGAGAGGATTGGCGGCTGAGCTGTGAATAATCACATCCTGCTTGGGGAGGGGGGGATTGTTAGCATTAACCACGATGTGTATTAGGAGTCCTAGTCCGAGTTGGGTACGAATGGGAGTTCTATTTCTACTAGGTTAGCTACACTAATTTGCTATATATACATGTAAAGACCCTTCTGTAATATAATGTGAGAAAGAGAAGCAATACAAAGAAAGGATCTATAAGAGCCTATGACCAAACATTGTTTTATGTCTGCGTGTGTGTGTTGTTGCTACATTTTTTGATAAAGGGATCTATTACTTAATAATTAAACATTACACCCGGCCTCTGCATCATTGAAACACAGCCGCAAAACAGAAAAATGTGAAAAAGTAACAACAACGACAAGTCTAAACAAATCATAGAGATGCAGACTGTCGTCCACTAGGATTCTGCTATCCGTAAATCAAGAGGCCATCCATGTGGGATAAGAATATCCCTCGTCACCCTCTCCAGTCGTGCACAAGCCTCTGTAAAAACGCTATGAAACTCCCCCCGCTGTAATATGGACCAGGAACGTAGCAAACCTATGCATCGGAATAGAACCGGCAAACGAGACAATTTTTTATCAGAAAAAATCTTGTCATTTCTACATAGCCAGAACGAGCATACGACGGCAATCGCTCCTACCCTAATAATAGTTTTGAACTTTTTATCCACCCAATGTAACCAGTTGCAAAAATATTTACAACGGGCGTGGGTTAATAACGATTCGAAACCATTTGGATAGCTGACTAGATAGAAGGCGCTAATCAAAGAATAAGTGTTTAATTGTCTCATCACGAGAACAAGAAACACACTTCGTGCTCCCATTTTTAGGTACTTTCACCTGCCATATTTTGTTACTAGCTAATCAAATGATCGGTCAGGCTAGCTAGCTTCCGATACGGTGTGCGCGTCTTGCCGGCTAGCTTGCTTCTGATACGTTGTGCGCGTCTTGCCGGAATATCGTCGTCGTCTATGTTGGAAAGCACTTGACGGCCTGGGCAATTCCATCAGGCAGGACGATGTTTCTTGGCCAGGACGACGACAATGATCAAGACATGGACGAGTTCGACGACAAGATGCTTCAGCTGTGTAGTATCTTCGGAGTGTTGGGCACACCGGACGAGAATACATGGCGCGTTGCTGCCGGGAGCACTACAGGAATGGGCTGCTGTGCAGCTGTGCAGACGGCCAAATTATATGTCGACGGCAATTTGTCGGGGCCGTCGGCATTTACCCAACCAGAGAATCCCAAGTTGCGATAAAAATTAGCTATACCGACGGCAATGCCGTCGGCCTATCTTTTTTTTTTTGAGCTACGCCGACGGCAAAGCCGTCGGCATAGCCAAGCTTAATTTTTTTTGGCTTAACCATCGTTTTGATCATAACTTTTGCATTCGAACTCGAATTTTGACGTTCTAAAGCTCATTTCGAAAAGGAGAAACATATATAAATTATCATGCATATTGTTAAAGCTACATTATTAGAAACAAAATCATGAGAAAGAATGGAACTAACAATAATGTGTTACCGGTTTCGTCTGAGAGGGTTGTGGTGCCTCTGAATCCAACCAAAATCTAGGTGGACCATACCAAGTGTGTACACGTGTGTTTTGGGTTGTATATGTCAAGTATTCTACTATGTATGTTAAGAGTTTCACCTCCATCATTTTTTTTGAATTTGTTTGATTTTTCTATGCCTATTTCAAAACGAAGTCAAGAAGGCGGGCATGACCGTTGTAGCTAGGGCTTAAATATTGAGAAATTCTTGGTGTATCTATGATAAAATAGGTAGTTGTTTATCTAAAAATGATTTTTTACAAAAATCATGAGCAAACTACGAGGCACTTGTAGTTCAAATTTGACCCGTTTCCAGCTGAATCGGCAGAAACTTGTGTTTTTCAAAAGAGGTGGATGGAAACCTTTTCAGCGGCAACAATTTGGTTAATTATGCATATAACATGGTCTATTATTTTCAAAAAATAATTTCCCATGTTTTGCAACATATTTGTGGTTGGTGCTTCACAAAAAAGCCATTTTTTCACACTCGGCAAATAGAAAATGATTTTTTTATTCAATGAAAAGGAAAACTTTCTTCGTGAACATTGTTCGTGCTTCCAATATGCATATTTGTGTGGAATATGGGCAAATTTAAACAAACTATGCCATGTATTTGGCTATTACACCCGTCATTTGGCCTGAAACCCTAGAATGTTCGTAGGAGATAACTCATTTATGTGAACATATTTTCAACACAACTGTCGTATTCCAAGTTTATTATTTTTTGTGGATACTAGGACATATATAATGACACCACGCGAAGTTCTTGCATCATTTTGGGGGTTTTAAAATTTTCTGAAATTTTCTAAGCCGGTTTCATGAAAAAGTCAAGATGGTAGGCAAGACCGTTCGTAGCTAGGGCTTGAATATTGAGAAACTCTTGGTGTATCTCTGATAAAATAGGTAGTTGTGTATCTAAAAATGATTTTTTCCAAAAAAATCATGAGCCAACTACGAGGCACTTGTAGTTCAAATTTGACCCGTTTCCAACTGAATCGGCAGAAACTTGTGTTTTTAGAAAGAGGTGGATGGAAACCTTTTCAGCGGCAACAATTTGGTTAATTATGCATATAACATGGTCTAGTATTTTCAAAAAATTCATCTCCCAAGTTTTGCAACATATTTGTGGTTGGTGCTTCACAAAAAAAGCTATTTTCACAATCAGAAAATGGAAAATGGTTTTTTTATTCAATGAAAAGGAAAAATTTCTTTGTCCGTGCTTGCAATATGCATGTTTGTGTGGAATATGGGCACATTTAAACAAACTATTCCATGCATTTGGCCATTACACCCGTCATTTTCTAACATTATGCATTTGGAAACCTTTTCAAAAATAAAGTAATTTCTAACATTATATTGTTATTTATTCAATAAAGATAATTATATAATGATTGTTATTTGTTTAAATATTTTTTAAAATTTAAACAATAGAAAAGTTTAACATCATTCCCCACAGGTCAATATGATTGATATGATAGTAATATCAGTAAGTTCTAATATCTCATATGGAATCTAGTTTGGAAGGAACTCAAATGTTAAGCGTGATTGGGCTGGAGCAATTTCAGGATGGGTGACCAAACGGGAAGTTTGACTAAGTTAAATATGTTGACTAGATTAATTGTGTAATTAGAGATTAAATATGTGGCTAAGTGCAAAATTCTGTAATAAAATTTCAAAAAAGTTAAAAAAACAAAGTTCAAAAAAATTCGAATTTTTTGTTGAATTTTTTTCCAATTATTTTGGAAATATTATGCCAACGGCTTTGCCGTCGGCATAGCCCTACGCCGACGGCTTTAGTGTGCCGACGGTTATTTGGCGTATGCCTACGCGTTCTTACGCCGACGAGTATGTGCCGATGGCAGCCGTCGGCACAGGCTGTGATGACGGCCAAAAGCCGTCGGCTTCTTGACAGATTCCTGTAGTGGAGAATACATGGACGAGAACACGAAATTATTTGTAAATTTATTAAGAAACCATTACAATATTTAGTTGCTTTTGCGAAAACCTCCCCAAGAATAAACTACCTTTTGGAATATCAAAGAATTGTTTGGACTATATACTCAATTTCATACAAATCGTACATCAAGCAATCTTAGAGACTCCACTCATCTAAGTAGGGACCTACGTGTAAGTCATATATTGAGGCTAGGTAGAAACTAAAATTATTTAATCCGCACCGGGATTTCCCATAGGAACTCCAGTTTACCTGGCCGTCTTGTCTAGATAATTCTGTACCGCTAATCAACAATCAGCATTACTGACAGCAAGTCTACCACCATTGTGCACGTCACCATACCGCCCCCGAAAGCCACGATGATCATACTGACCATGCCCATGCCGGTAATTGTAGTTGTTATCGCCGTCATAGTGATAGTATTCACCTCGGCCACGCCCGCCTCTACCATCAAAGAAACGGCGTCCACGGCCAGCACCAGCATGATATCCTCCACGATGCCCATGAAACGTGCCAAAACCCGATACGGCATGGAAGGACGCCCCCGAAGTTTGGGACATCTGAAGAACCTGCAGTCCTACTCGGCCCCCCTTCTTCGAAATTAGAAAACCGGTTATATCCTCCTCCACGGTCATGATGAAACCCTTCCCGGTGATCCCCGCCTCCACGGTACTCCATGGACGACTGCGGCGGCTGCTCAGCGCTGGACCAAAAAACTCTGAAGATTCAACGCCCGGCGGCGAGTTTCGCAGCGACAGTGGCGCCACCCCCAGTGGTGGCTCAGTCGCCTCAGTCATCGCCCTCGCGTTCACATGGGAGCTCCAGTCACTACGGGATACGCCGACGGCCTAGGGCAACGCCGACGTGGTTATATCGGGGCAGTCGGCGTACCAGGCGGAATACGGCAGTCCTCCACGTGGCCGTCGGCGTATACGTCCATACGCCGACGGTGACCGTCGGCGTACCAAAGGCCATCGGCGTATCCAGTTTTTTTTTTAAAATCGTTAATAAACAGCCTTTATATTATATATATTTATTTTCATATATATTTTCCATGTAGATATAGTTTTAAATATATTGGAACGGTTAGCACATTCGAATTTTGATATCCTCCGTCCCGCATAAAATAACGACGTGAATCCGGAACGGGACCCTACACCATAAAATATAAAATAAATAAAACATAAATATATAATACACATATAGAACATAAATATGTAGCTTAATTTTTACATACCCCGAAGTTTCAAAACCCCTCTCTGAGAAAAACACTATTAACGTGTGCATGCGTCGTGTACACCCCTAGACGAACATCGAAAGGGGGTAGAACAGTAGAACCTCAACTTCTTTTATGTTCCTATGGCCTATCTTAACACAACCAAGTCACTAGTTTCACAATGCTACCCCCTTTCAACGTTGTTACCGCGTTTATCCGTATAAGTCTGGTATTTCTCCAACGGGTCTAGGTTTTCACCGGAGGGGGGCTACGGAGCGTCCGGATCCCCACACAAGTTAGGGGGTGCCATATCATGTTAGTATAGGGGTGTTTTGGTCTTTGGATGGAAAAGATTGCACTCCGGGGTGTGACCCGCTTCACCGGCGTCCGCTTCTCTCTCGTGAGTTTACATGCGCTTATAGGGTGAAACTCCCGTATCGGACGAAACGTCGGGAATCTTTCGAATAGGTAGGTTCTACCTATGTGTTTTGTGTTTCTATGGGCAATCCTAACACAACCAAGTCACTGGTTCCACAATTCTACCCTATTTCGACGTCGTTACCGCGTGTATCCGTATAAGTCCGGTATTTCTCCAGCGGGTCTAGGTTTTCATCGGAGGGGGCTACGGAGCGTCCGGCTCCCCACACAAGTTAGGGGGTGCCATACCATGTTAGTATAATGACACCACGCGAAGGTCTCGTATCATTTTGAGTTTTTTTGAATTTTTTGGAATTTTCTAACCCCATTTGAGGAAAAAGTCAAGGCGGCGGGCATGACTGTTCGTAGATAGGGGTTTAATATTGAGAAAATCTTGGTGTATCTATGTTGAAATAGGTACTTGTGTACCTAAAAATGATTTTTGCCAAAAATCATGAGCAAACTATGAGGTACCTGTAGTTTAAATTTGACCAGTTTCTAGCGGAATCGGCAGAAATTTGTGTTTTTCAGAAGAGGTGGATGGAAACCTTTTCATATAAAACAAATTGGTTATTTGTGCATCTAACATGTTCTAGTATTTTAAAAAATTATAGATCTCAAATTTTGCAACATATTTATGGTAGGTCCTTCACAAAAAAAAACCTTGTTTTACACTAGGAAAATACAAAATGGTTTTTTGCTTCAATGAAAAGGAAAACTTCCTCCGTCAATATTGTCCGTGCTTCCAAGATGCATGTTTGTGTGTAATATGGGAACATTTGAACAAACTATGCCATGGATATGACCATAACACTCGTCATTTGGCCCGACCCTAGAATGTTCGGAGGAGATAGCTAATTTTTGTGAACACATTTTCAACACAACTGTCGTATTCCAAGTTTATTAATTTTGGTGTATACTAGGAACTATATAATGACACCACGCGAAGGTCTCGCATCATTTTGGATTTTTTTTGAATTTGTTGGAATTTTCTAACCCCGTTTGAGGAAAAAGTCAAGGCGGCGGACAGTCATGTTCGTAGCTAGGGGTTGAATATTGAGAAACTATTGGTGTATCTATTTTGAAATAGGTACTTGTGTACCTAAAAATAATTTCTTCCAAAAAAATCATGAGCAAACTATGAGGTACCTGTGGTTCAAATTTGACCAGTTTCCAGCGGAATCGGCAAAAACTTGTGTTTTTTAAAAGAGGTGGATGGAAACCTTTTCATATGAAACAAATTGGTTATTTGTGCATCTAACATGGTCTAGTATTTTCAAAATTATAGATCTCAAGTTTTGCAACATATTTATGGTAGGTCCTTCACAAAAAACCTTTTTTTACACTAGGAAAATAGAAAATGGTTTTTTGCTTCAATGAAAAGAAAAACTTCCTCCGTCAACATTGTCCGTGCTTCCAAGATGCATGTTTGTGTGTAATATGGGAACATTTGAACAAACTATGCCATGGATATGACCATAACACTCGTCATTTGCCCCGAAACCCTAGAATGTTCGGAGGAGATAGCTAATTTTTGTGAACACATTTTCAACACAACTGTCGTATTCCAAGTTTATTATTTTTGGTGTATACTAGGACCTATATAATGACACCACGCGAAGGTCTCGCATTATTTTGGGTTTTTTTGAATTTTTTGGAATTTTCTAACCCCGTTTGAGGAAAAAGTCAAGGCAGCGGGCATGACTGTTCGTAGGTACGGGTTCAATATTGAGAAACTATTGGTGTATCTATGTTGAAATATGTACTTGTGTACCTAAAAATGATTTTTGCCAAAAAAATCATGAGCAAACTATGAGGTACCTGTAGTTCAAATTTGACCAGTTTCCAGCGGAATCGGCAGAACCTTGTGTTTTTAAAAAGAGGTGGATGGAAACCTTTTCATATGAAACAAATTGGTTATTTGTGAATCTAACATGGTCTAGTATTTTCAAAAATTATAGATCTCAAGTTTTGCAACATATTTATGGTAGGTCCTTGACAAAAAAACCCTTTTTACACTAGGAAAATAGAAAATGGTTTTTTGCTTCAATGAAAAGGAAAACTTCCTCCGTCAACATTGTCCGTGCTTCCAAGATGCATGTTTATGTGTAATATGGGAACATGTGAACAAACTATGCCATGGATATGACCATAACACTCGTCATTTGGTCCGAAACCCTAGAATGTTCAGAGGAGATAGCTAATTTTTGTGAACACATTTTCAACACAACTGTCGTATTCCAAGTTTATTATCTTTGGTGTATACTATGACCTATATAATGACACCACGCGAAAGTCTCGCATCATTTTGGGTTTTTTTTGAATTTTTTGGAATTTTCTAACCCCGTTTGAGGAAAAAGTCAAGGCGGCTGGCATGACTGTTCGTAGCTAGGGGTTGAATATTGAGAAACTATTGGTGTATCCACGTTGAAATAGGTACTTGTGTACCTAAAAATGATTTTTGCCAAAAATCATGAGCAAACTATGAGGTACCTGCAGTTCAAATTTGACCAGTTTCCACCGGAATCGACAGAAACTTGTGTTTTTCAAAAGAGGTGGATGGAAACCTTTTCATATGAAACAAATTGGTTATTTGTGCATCTAACATGGTCTCGTATTTTCAAAAATTATAGCTCTCAAGTTTTGCAACATATTTATGGTAGGTCCTTCACAAAAAAACCTTTTTTTTACATTGGGAAAATAGAAAATGGTTTTTTGCTTCAATGAAAAGAAAAAAGTCTTATATATGATGGAAATTATTATATGGATGTCATATTTGAATTTCTCTCATTTTTCTAATCGATATAGACATATTATTTGTCAAATTTTGATTTACGGATTTATAGATATGAATTATTCAATATTAAATAGAAAAAGCAAACATGTTAATTATTATTTAAATTCAAGATTATTTGAATTCAAATTTATTATTAGTTATTATATTTTTGTTCGACGCAAAATTGTGCAGGGCTATGAGCCTAACAGGTTGGTGGATGCAAAGTTTAAAGGCTGTAGAGATAGTACTAAAACATGTACGTACATGCAGCTAGTTTGCTACTCATCGATTCATTCACGAGCATGCAGCTATAAGCTAGCTACACCATTGATCATGTAGTTAGTTACTCTTTTGTTTGGTCAGCTATTTCATTAATCAATACGTGTGCATGCATGGAATCTATTGAGTGGATCAATCGGTTGTGCATGGGCGTGGGCCGGCCAAGGTAGCTAGCTAGCACCTGTACACACAATTGTACATATACGGATCACATACGTGCAGGTTTACCCTTTATTTTATTTTGGTCACGTTAACGTTCGTACTAGCTAACAGAATATCTTAGCCAGCTGGTTTTTGATCCACCGAAGCAAGGAAATAGTCATCGTGTAAACCGTGAGCGTTTCTTCAGCTAGAAGTTTGCGTGGCCGCCCGGCCAGCTGAAGAGTTAATCTCGCCACGCTCAACAGACGCCGAAGATAACGTGGCTCTGGGATCGATTGGCCAGGCGTAGCTATCTTCTTCCACCCACTGCCTATAAAGGCACACGCACAAGAAGTGCCGGGGGGGAGCACGGACCCGGAGGGCGCACACACAATGCTCGCACCTGGAGTTCAGCATCGCCGATCACATCTGGAAGCAAAGCTCACGCACACAACCAGAACCCATCCATCACATAGCTTACTAGACGGACATGCGAGCTTCGCCTCGCCGCCTACATTGCGTTTGACATCATGTATGTAGCGCTTTGTCTTTCTTGAATTTGATGTGGGGTTGCAGGGTTATATAGGACAAAGACAATACACATGTTTCGTAATATAAAATTACTTTACATCCAGGATTGTAATACACTAAAAGGAAAAAAATAAGGCAAGGAGTTTTATAGATAATATAAAGCCAGTACATGCATGACATATATAAACATGCAATCTTCCTGATCCTTGGCACACTTCTTTTCCTTCACATCCAGAAAAAGTATCTAAATATTTTTTGCGATTTGCCACAATACTTGAACTTCTCTTGTCTCCAAACTACCGATACCATGACTGTTAGATAGAAAAAACAAAAATAGAACACATAGAATGATGAAATAATCAGTTGGGCATCAAAACCATCCAAAGCACAATCTTGAATGTGGCCATAGCCTATTGATTAGACAATCATGCCCACTGCATATGGAACACGCCTAGATGTAGAAGACAAATTTTGGACATAAAGTTCACCCGATGGACTAAATATAAACATTACTACATAGCTAAAACATGCTGCCTAAAAACACCCATGCTTCATTGGCATTATCGGTTCTGAAGTTGCAAGAAAACAATGTGCAATGCAATATAGAGGCTTAGCCAAATTAATGTGTCGCACACAAATGTGATATATAAACACGGCTACCCAGTTAGGTGATCCTTTTAGCTAGGGCCAAGATATTAAATTTCGCTCTCAAATTACAGGTGCACATAATAATGCACATAAAGTGAAGAGTGATAAGAAATTCGATGACATACCATTGACGACATCCTATAGCTTAAAACAGAAAATAAAAATAGGTAAAAATCACACAATTATTTAGTCATATTTGTTGCTTAAAGGCCATAAGAAAAAGATAGACGATGATTGTCTAACTAAGGGTAGTGGAAACCGTATTTCCATCATGTACCATTTTATTGCAATGCTAGCATAGTACTAATCTCCTAGAAAACACAAAGCATATTTGACCAATTGTGGAAAAACAAATTAACCACAATTTTGCATTCACAAGATATAATTAGCCATAGATCATCCTATAAAGAGAGAAATAGCTTATTTATGTTTTGCATGCATGCCTAATTATATCCCTTTCAAGTAATCTACCGTGCTTCCAAGCAAGCTGAGAAGTAGCAACAATCTCTAAAGGTCCGAAAACCCACGATTCAGCTCACAAAAAGCTTATGAACCTCATGAACTAATCACCACCAAACTAAATAAATTTGTTGCCAAAAATCTAAACAGTGTGTTCATGTCATATGATATTGATCTTTATGGTTCTAATGTCATAATAAGATGTTCGACAAAGTTAGACATGATATAGTGAAACTATTTGTACAGACTAAGGATGAGATATTTTTCCCCAAGGTTGCAGATTTAAGAGGATATCAACTCACAGGGACGTGGAGAGCTGGTGGCTGGGTGCTCTCCACAATATCTTAAGATCAATTATTTGTGTGCAGTAGCATTCATCAGTATCAACATTAAATCTCGGTAACATGACAATAGGTTCCTTAAAACCATCAATATATAAATCCGACAAACACAAAGGGATAATGACTGAATTGGCTTAATTAAGAAGAAAATAGGTCGTGCAAAATGAAAGAAAATAACCTAGAAGGTAGCCTCCATTAATGCATGTTCCATATATTTTATCAACAAATACATGAAAAGTCACATTCAGGATTTAGTAAATTAGTAGCTTTTTGCAAAATACTATTCATGCAGAACAATACATGTGTATTTTATTCCTTCAATTCCTATTGGTACAGAGAAGTAAAATTAATTGTAGCCCACCTATTAAGATATGTTAGATTTGACAGACATAAAGAAAATGGAGAGAACACACCATTACAGTTTTTTCTAAAGCATGTTTTTCTAAAGCATATTAAAGGTAGCCAACATTAACAAAAGGTATTGAAGCTCAATCTTACCGGTTCACCTGGGTTCTCTACTCCTCTGGCCATTGCAGATATTCTTCGTTCATACGTATATATTATGATGCAAATGCCTCAATAGGACACTCCCCACAACATCAAGTGTGGTGAAGGCAACAGTGTCTACCAGCAATTTAGTCATATGACCGTGTTCCCACCTAAAGTGACAGCCCCATCGCCCTCAAGAAAATGTAGATACTGAAGCATGGAAGCAAGGACCAACTCGTAGACCTTGACCACCACGGAAGCACCCACACATGCCCAAGCAAACACAGGCCACACAACCAGCCTACCTCAAACCCTCATCGACAAAGGCAAGAACTGATACGAAATCGACCAGGTGGACTAAACAGGAGAACAAACCCCGTCAGAGTAAACCTCAAGACAAGTCGATAAGCCCACTGAATGGTCCAAAGAGGCCGACATGTGAGGCCCTACAAAAAAAGGGGCCACCGAACAGGCGAACCGGGACGCAGCGACACACCACACCACCGCTTCCTGATTGGAAGTGTCTCCAGCCCGTTCGGGAATCCATGACAGTTGTGACGCACAGACCCAATAACCGAACGACCCCATGACCAGCGGGCAAAACTCATCGAGCATAGTGCTACAAAGCAGAGATAGCTAAAAGACCTGCAGTTACCTTGTGTTACATCTTAAAGAAATACCATAGATCTGAACACCTCTTACAATCTAAGAAACTCACCAACAGAAGGGTGTGCACAATAAGCTGCTTCCTATTGTTTACATGTTCTTATTTCGCCGAAAATATACTGGTTTTATCCTAACACCATGTACATGAAAATTCACAAATAAGTTAATGATCAAGCCTCTAACTATTCATTGTTCGGAGTGAAGCAGACATTCAGTACGATCTAAGAGAAGAGTTCGATACAATTACCCATATCTGAAATGGAATTCTATCAAATACACTCTCGATGGCATATTATTAATCCATACATATAGCAGAAAGCACAAGGTTCAATAGAAGGCGCTGCATATCACCCTGCGATGTGAGAGCTGCTAGTATCTTTTCTAAATGCACCAAAGTTCAGCTAAAAGAAATGAAAAATCATCAAATGACACGTAAAAGTAGGGTCAATAGCTATGTACATATAACTGAAGAGACAAACAAAAATCCATGGGTCCATGGTCGTGGTCATAGCTTTGAGTATTTCAAGTCTTAGTCCAATGAGCGAGACGTCGCTGAATCCCAAGCTATATATTTGCTCTAGAGCAGACATGTCATAACCAGTAGATTTAAATAAACTCAATACTGCAAATTCCACCACACTACACAGTAGACTGCAAACTAATGGAGAGTGGCGAGATGTAGCTGAATCCCAAGTTATATATTTTCCCTAGAGAAAACACGTCGGCTATATTGTGACATACCAGTAGTGATTTTTTTTTAAACGTAATTTGATAAAAATGTTTAGTGAGGTCTAGGCTCTCAAAAAAATTATGTGAATATATAACATCGTAAAACATTTATGATAATGTATAATCCACTACCACAAGTAGACTGAAAATTAGTAGAGAGTAAAAGCAATTCCTAATTGAAGATTATGTACATGTACAATGACAATGGCAAGAAGACATACAGGCTGCACATCATCTTGTCCTGCCAGAAGGCCACGGCTACTCGTAGCACACTGCCGCCATATATGGGGCCAGTTGACGGCGAGCTCTTGGTGCAGGCGAGGTGGGATGACGCGGTGGAGCTCACATCCTTGTCTCCATGCCCAGATCCAGGGCGCTGCGGAGCTCCAGGAGGGCGCCACCTGCTCGCCATGGTGCGCAGCCGCTGCTGCTATCCCCCGGCAGCGGACAAGATAGGGAGGTGCCGGCCTTCAGTCGCGAGGGTTGCACGGAAGAATGGGAGGGCGGATGGGAGCATGACGTCAGCTCTGGAAGGGCGCCGCCTTCTCGACCGAATGAAGCACGGGAGGGCGTCGTCGCTGTCGAGGCGGGCCACGGAGAGACGGCGGCGGCAACAGCACGTTTCCTCTCCCACCAGTAGGATAAGGATGGAGCAGGATCCTCTAACTTTACCAACCCTAACTTTCCCTAACTTTGAGTCCCTGCGACTGGGCCCCGTATATGGTGGGCTCCACCTGTCATTGACCCAAAGTCAGGGAAAGTTAGGATTGGTAAAGTCAGAGGATCCCGTTCCGGGGGATATGGGATGGTTGCAAGCGAGAACCAACAAAAAATATTCAACGCCCCCCACACAGCTGCCAGGGCCCGCAAGCAGCCACACAAAACTCTGCAGATGCGCTCAGAAGAGCTGCTGTCCATGGAGCTTATAGCTAAAGTATATAACCAGAACCCGTCCATCGTCTACACAGATCCCACAACCCATCTACTATATACATATACACAAGAAGCTGCACACAGACAGAGCAAGGAGGAGCCATCATGGAGATGAAGCGGGTAGTCCCTAATGGTAAGCACCAGGGTTAAATATCTTGTCCCTCCTTCCCCTCTAGCTCTCTCTTCAGTACCACGACGGGCCGGCGTCATGGCTGCATGATCGGAACAAGGAAATGGTGGCTCGTCGGCTACGTCTTCGGACGGCGGCAAGATGCACATGTCGGAGCTGTCGGCGGGCAGCCCGTGGCCACAAACGGATGATGGCGATGGAGCAGTCAGGCTGCCGTCATCTTCACCACTTCAAGCCGTCATGCGAGCGTCGGGTTGCCGGCGTGTACATCGGCGCCACTTCACCACCATGACGACGGCGGGGCGGCCTCCGTGCAGCTCGGCGCCATGTCCATCTCCACGGCGGCGGTGTGCCATCCGGCGCCATCTTCATCTTTACGTCGGCAAGGCGGCCGGCGTACAGACCGGCGCCATCTTCATTTCCATGCCGGCATCAGCGGGGTGGCCGGCGTGCACGACAGCACAAGGCGCATCTCCATCACGACGTCGGCAGGGCGGCCGGCGTGCAGCCCGATGCCTTGCGCATCTCCATGACGATGTCGGCGGGGCGCACGGCGTACGGCCCGACGCCATGTACATATCCACGTCGGCGGCGTTCAGCGCTCATGCCATCTTCACCTCCACGTCGGCGGTGTGCCATCAGACGCCGTCTTCATCTTGACGTCGGCGGCGTGCAGCGTACGTATCATCTTCATCTCCATGTGGGCGTGTAGCCCAACACCATGTGCACCTCCACGATGACATCGACGTGCGACCCGGAGTGGTGTCGACTTCAGCGACAGCGTTGGCCGAATGGATCGCCGGCAGCTTGTTGTCATCTTCACCACCCCACGAGCCTGGAGACGACGTCGACTTTTCCAACGTCTAGCCTGGCGCCGTCTTCATCTCCGGGACAACATCAGCGGGGCAGCCGACATCTAGCCCGGCGCCATCTTCATCTCTGGGACAACATCAGCGGGGCAGCCGGCATCTAGCCCGGCGCCATCTTCATCTCCGGGACAACGTCAGCGGGGCAGCCGGCATACGTACTGGCGTCATCTTCAACTCCGCGACAATGTCAGCGGGGCGGCCGACATGGAGACCATCGTCATCCCCATCCCTGCGACAAAGTTGGCTGGACAGTCGGCGTGCAGCCTGGCGTCCTCTACATCTCGGCGAGAACATCGGCAAGGCACCCGACACCATCTCCATGTCCACGCCAACCTCAGCAAGGAAGCCGGCGTGTAGGCCGGCGTCACCTCCATCTTCCCGACAACATTGGCGGGGTGGCTGGCGGGTGGTCCGGAGTCATCTCCATCTCCGCGATAACAACACCAAGACAGCCAACATGCAGCATGGCGTCTTCTCCATCGCAAGGACAATGTCAGCTAGGCGAGCGACGTACAGTCCGGCGTCTTCCCCAACTCCACGACAACGTCGGCGCGGCTGCCGGCGTACAGTCCGGCGCCACCATCTAATCATAATGGGTATTTGTCTTATTTTGCAGGTACCAATGGATTAAAGAAGGCTCACCTCGCCGTGGATGCCCCGAAGTCAGCTCTGTTGCACACCAACTTCCCAGATGCATCCGACCAGGAGTTTCCACCGCGAGCTACATTGACCCTGCATCTTCTACATCGCCACCACTGCGGACCTCTCGCCTCACGAGGTGGACGACGACATCATCACCTTCACGGACTCGAGTAGTTCATATATACCTCCGATGCGACAAGTTCCACATCGCCAAGCTCATTTCGGCGTTATCCAAGCCATACCGCTGCGCGGCGACGTTCAAGCCTACTTCTCTTCTACACCAACATGCTTCTCCAACATCGTCTTAGCACCGACGACGTGAAGCCACTTCACCGACATGTCCTTTTCCGATGAACCAAACCATTTCTTGCTGGGCACTGACGAGGCGAAGGCAAGCCATCATGTCCGACACCGACGAGGCGGACATCACAAGGCCGGGCACCGACGAGGCGAAGACCACCCACCTGTCTGAGCTGACGAAGCCAGACATCTTCATCATCGGACATCGACAAGCCGGAGGCATGCGGCTAAGCATCGCCGGAGCGACGGACGTACCTCTCCGCCTTCCACTTCATCGGCACATCATCATCATCGTCTACATCGAGCACTTGGAGAAACCGAGACTTGAAGACAACGACAATTGCAGCAGCTTAATCGGAGGTGGTCCGTGACATTGACTCGCGGACGTAATTAATCGGGAGCCTTCCGAGGCCCCGTGAACCAGAGCTTCACAATCGCCCAAGTCATATTGGCCGCGCTAGCAGGCCACGGAGCGCATAGTTATTGTAAAGGGATCATGTAATTTTATTTCTCTGGTGAGAGATTAATAAAATGCAAGCTTCCCTATATTTTATTTTGTGTACTTAGTACACTGGCACGCCCGCATATTTTATTTTCCCCTGGCGCGTAGAGAGATAGTAATCCCATAATCGTTGTTACGATTATTTATTATTTCTCGTGTCAAACAATTTTATTTAAATAATTGTTTGAATTCATAAAATAAAAGAGTGTGACATGATGGTTCAAGGGTTAAGGTTAACAGGATTGATTGGATAATATTATCAACAACACATCCGTTGTTTCTAGGTAGATCACGGCGAAGGAACTACGAAGTTAAGCGTGCTGGTCCTGGAGCAATGTCATGATGGGTGACCGACCGGGAAGTGTTAGTAGAAACGAGTAATTTAGATTAGAATTAAAAATTGTTAAAGATAAAAACAAATGTGACTATAGTGTGATTAAGTGGTTAAACAAGTGAAATAAAAAATATACAGAAAAAATTCAAAAAAAATTCAAATAAAAAAGTATACGAAGACGTCGACGGGATGGCGTATACGCCGACGGTGATACGCCGACGGCCACCTATAGGTATGCCGACGGCCACTCACCGTCGGCGTATGAGCCGGCTCCCGTAGTGAGTTTACCTGACCGTCTTGTGTACATAATTCTGTACCGCTAATCAACAATCAGCGAGGACAACCCGATGCATTTAGCAAGGGTCATGCATGTGTACGTGCTATATGTGCTCAGGAGGACAGACTATTGTACAGTAGTAGTAAAATACTGTAAAACCTAAGCTATTACGGGTCGGTTTCCAAACATAACACGGTATGGTTTCAATCGATGAACCGACTGGCTCAGTATTCGACCGTGTGGAGAAGGCTTCAACAGCTGATCCCGCCCGCCGTCTCTTCCCACAAAAGTTACCAACTCCCTCCGCGTCTCTGCTAGCAAATCGCCGCTGATGGCGTCTGGATCCACGTCTTCCGGCGGTTCCGGTCCCCTCCGGAGGGGCCTGATCTCATGCTTGCACAGCCGCAACTGCCGCGCCGAGGACGCGCCTCTTCTCTCCGACCAGGATTTGCCCCAAGCCATTGAAAAGCTCATCACCGGCTTCTACGAGTCGGCGTTCAGTCGGCTGCCCTGCCACGCCGCCATGACGGACCTCCTCACAACCAGAAGATGTACCAGGAAACAAATGCATTACTTTCATTCATAAAACTTTCACGCCCTAGGTCAATAGCGCACACGCATCAAGGCCTAAGACAGTTGCCTAAGTTAGGCAAAATATTTCCCAAATGGACTTAAATTTCTTCGAAAAGAAGAATAACCCTGGCCAATGTTGTCGGATGAATCACACAGCCAATCCGACATATATAGTTTAGGCTTAGAAGAAATCACCATTACGTACCTCAAGAATCATTGAGACAAAAAAAAAGGTAACCTCTTTCAATGGCTGCTACAATAGGATCACAGACACCTCAAAGATGAATAGAAGGTATGTAGCTCAGCATGTTCCTGTTTTTCTTTAAATGCTCTAGCCATATGTAGACTATGACATGCTTGTTATATAGCAGCAAATGAGCATTTCTTGGAATTAGCGTTGCATTAGCATGTGTGTATGTCTCGGTATTTCTTTTGAGTTGACTTGAGTAATACTCTTCTCTCCTATGCATACACTATTATCCGGGCCATCTCAGAATTTATTTAGGATTACCTTGGTAGAACCTGGGGATCTACCGGGTCGTGGACGTAGTCTGTAGGGGAAGGAGGGGGTTGCGTGGAGGCGAGGGCCGCGCGGCCGGCGGTTGGGCGCCGTCGCGCGGGAGGAAGGGGGCGGTGGCTAGGGCAGGGGCGGTGGCGCACGGGAGAAGGCCGACTCCTCTGGAAGTCGGCAATAATGATATTGATTATTGCTTATTCAATCACGAAGGGATACATGTGTTTATATAGGAGGACGGTCTCCTCTAAACCCTAATTTACTTGGGCTAAGCCCACAACTAGCCACTCTTCGACTTCTTGCGTATATACTGTAAACCGACCATAACATCTCTCCCCGCCTTCTCAAACAGCTCGTCCTCGAGCTGAACTTCTGGAAACTGCTGGCGGAACTCGTCGAGTTTCTCCCAAGTCGCGTCACTCGCCGGAAGTCCTGTCCCCTGCACCAGGACATGCCAGACATCACGGCGCTTCTGGGCCTTCAATACCTTCTCTGGAGCTGGAAGAAGTCGCCCCCGTGCCGTGGGGGGTAAAGCTGGTGGCGCCGCAGGTAGGTCGCCGCGGTAGGCCTTGAGCAGGCCCACGTGGAACATGTCGTGAAGCCGGGACCCCTCCGGTAGCTCCAGCCGGTAAGCGAGCGACCCGACGCGCTCCACAACATGGAAGGGACCCGCGTAGCGAGGTCCCAGCTTCCGCTTGGAGCGTGGGTCTAAGGACTGCGTAGTACGATGCAGAAGACGGAGCCATACCAAATCCCCCACCGCGAACTCCGCGTCACGATGGTGTGCATCATAGTACTTCTTGGACAACTGATGTGCCTGAAGGAGGCGCGGCCGCGCCTCGTCCAATATCTCGTCGCGGGTGCGGAGCAACTCTCCCGCGGCCTCAGTCCGGGCCGTCCCGTCCTCAAAGGGCAGCATGCGCGGAGGCGGACGGCCATAGACCATCTCGAAGGGTGTGGTGTGCAGGGCGGCGTGATAGGAGGTGTTGTAGCAATACTCCACCCATGCCAGCCAGTCCACCCAGCGCAGGTACATGGCAATCACCTTGTTGACCACCTCGGATTGTCCGTCGATCTGAGGGTGGAACGCGGTGCTGAGGCGGAGCTTGACGCCGGCCAACCGAAAGAGATCCCGCCAGACGTGTCCCGTGAACACCGGATCACGGTCGCTGACGATCGATGTCGGGAACCCATGTAGCCGAACGACCCCGTCGAAGAAAGCTCGAGCCACGGAGGTGGCCGTGTAAGGATGACCCAACGCGATGAAGTGCGCGTACTTGGAGAAACGGTCGACCACCGTGAGGATGACGGACTTGCCGCCCACTTTGGGAAGCCCCTCGATGAAGTCCATGGAGATATCCGCCCACACCTGCGAGGGAACCTCTAGGGGCTGCAATAGGCCCGCCGGCCGCTGCATCTCCGTCTTGTTGCGCTGGCACGTCACACACGCGCGCACCCAATCCTGCACCAACGCCTTGTCTCGCGGGATATAGAAATCAGCGCGAAGGCGGTGGAGGGTCTTCTGAACACCCCCGTGACTTGATGAATGTGCCAACTCCAAGACCTGGTGGGTGGAGATCGTCGTGGTCGGGCACAAAGAGGCGGCGTCCGTAGAGGAGCAGGCCGTCCGCCAGGTGCCAGGGCGCCTCCAATGCGCCGGTGTCCAGGCGCTGTCGGAGGTCCTGAGCGTCGTGGCCAATGTCGTGGCCTGGCGGATGGCGTCGAGGAGAGCGAAGGACGGCCCGGAGCGAACGCACATGGCCGCTCCCACGGGAACCGCGTCCTCCTTGAGGAGCTCGTAGTCACGGCGAGAGAGGGCATCCACCACCGTGTTAAGCCGCCCGGGGCGGTACTCGACGGTGAAGTCGTAGCCAAAGAGCTTGCTGATCCATTGATGCTGTGGCACTGTAGAGAGGCGCTGGTCGAGCAAGAACTTGAGGCTGTAGTGGTCCGTACGGGTCGTGAAGGAGCGGCTCCACAGATACGGCCTCCAATGCCGCACGGCCTGGACGAGTCCGATCAGCTCGCGCTCGTACGCCACGAGCTTATGGTGGCGGGCGGCGAAGGGTCGGCTGAAGAAGGCCAACGGCCCGTCGCCCTGGTGCAAGACGGCGCCGAACCCGGTACCGAAGGCGTCGCAGTCAACCACGAAGGGGATGTCAAAGTCCGGCATTTGGAGTACCGGCCCCGTCGTGAGGGCTCGCTGGAGAGCCTGGAATGCCTCTGTGGCCGCTTCGTCCCATGCGAAAGCGTCGCGGCGAATAAGACGTGTCAGCGGCGCCGCGATGTTGCCGAAGTCCCGGATGTACTTCCGGTAGTAGCCGGCAAGGCCGAGGAACCCGCGCAGCGCCCGAGGGGACTGTGGGGTCGGCCAGGCAGCCACGGCCGCGACCTTGTCCGCGTCCATGGCCACGCCGTCCGCGGAGATGACGTGCCCCAAGTAGGCGACCGAGGTCGTGCCAAACGAGCACTTCGAGCGCTTGAGGTGAAGACGATGCGCCCGAAGCTTGTTCAGGATGATGGCCACGTGCTGTAGGTGCTCCGCCCAAGATGCACTGTAGATAAGAATATCACCAAAGAAAACAAGCGCAAATCGGCGTAAGTAGGGGCTGAGTATGTCGTTCATGAGGGCCTGGAACGTCGCCGGCGCGTTGGAGAGGCCGAAAGGCATCACCAAGAACTCAAAGTGGTCGTGGTGCGTGCGGAATGCGGTCTTCTCGATGTCGTCCGGGTGCATCCGCACTTGGTGATAGCCGGAGCGGAGGTCGAGCTTGGTGAAGAAGCGCGCCCCGTGCAACTCGTCCAAGAGCTCGTCCACCACCGGGATGGGGAACTTGTCCTTGTAGGTGACGGTGTTGAGGGCGCGGTAGTCGATGCAGAACCTCCAAGTGCCATCTGGCTTGCGCACCAGGAGCACCGGAGCGGAGAACGGCGATGTCGAAATCCAGATAATGCCTTGTGCGAGCATCTCAGCCACTTGGCGCTCGAGCTCGTCCTTCTGGAGCTGGGGGGTAGCGGTATGGCCGTACGGCGACAGGCGCCGTGTCCGGCGGCAGGTGGATGCGGTGGTCACAGTGTCGAGCCGGCGGAAGGCCCTGCGGCCCCTCGAAGATGTCGCGGTGCTGCTCCAAGAGGTCGTCCAACAGGGGGTGCGCCTCGTCGAGGGCTGCGGCCATCATCTTGAGCTGCGGGGTGACGGGTCCTGCCCCGCCGATGTCGGTCCACTGGACGTGACGGCCCCCCTCACGCCAAAAGATGAGGGTGAGGGCCTCGAAGTCCAAGAGGATGGGCCCCAGCGTGGAGAGGAAGTCGAGGCCGAGGATGAAGTCGTAGCAGCCCAGGTTGATGCCGACACAGTCGATGGCGAAGGACTCGTCGCCAATGGTGGCGGGAACCTGTCGCGCTACGCCTTCGCAAGCAAGGCGTTCCCCGTTGGCGACGGTGACGCTGAACCTGTCGGCACCGGTGGGCTGGAGGGCGAGGCGCCGCAAGGTGTCCCCGGACATGAAATTGTGTGTCGAGCCAGTGTCGACGAGGGCGGTCAGCGTCTCCCCCTTAATGGTCACCGGAAGGAGCATGGTCTTGGCCGTCTTGATCCTTGCCAGCGCGTGAAGGGAGACGACGAAGGACTTGGCGTCCACCGGCGCGTATGACGTAACGCCGGCCTCGGAGAGCGTCGCGGCCTCAAGCTCCGCGGTGACGTCCTCCACGGCGTCGTCGTCGATGGTGTCCAAGTAGAAGAGGCGGGCGCACGTGTGGCCCGGCGCGTACTGCTCATCGCAGTTAAAACAGAGCCCCTTGCGACGGCGCTCGAGCTGCTCGGCCGCGGTGAGGCGCTTGAACGGGCGTGTGGGCGCCGGTGCAGCCCCTGGAGTGGTCGGCGCGGCGACCCGAGGCGGTGCCGGGGTCGTGACCGGCCGGGGGGGGATGCGCACGCCCCGGTTCGGCAGCAGCTGCTGCATGGCGTTGGCCCGCTGCTCGTAGGCCCGTGCGTAGTACATGGCGGACTGCAGGTCTTGAGGCTCCCTTAGCTCCACGTCGACGCGGATGTGGTCAGGCAGGCCCCCGACGAAGAGATCAGCTCGCTGGCGGCCCGAGACGTCAGGCGCATGACACGCCAACGCCTGGAAGCGGTCCGCGAAGTCCTGCACCGTGCTGGTGAAGGTGAGGCGGCCGAGCTCGACCAAGCGACTACCGCGGACCGGCGGCCCGAAGCGGCGGAGGCACAAGTCGCGGAAGCGCTCCCATGACGGCATACCACCCTCGTCCTGCTCGAGGGCGTAGTACCATGTCTGGGCGGCGTCGCGGAGGTGGTAGGAGGCCAACCATGTGCGGTCGGATGCAAGCGTCCGTTGTCCTCGGAAAAATTGCTCGCATTGGTTGAGCCAGTTGAGAGGGTCGACGGTGCCGTCGTACGTGAAGAACTCGAGCTTGGCGAAGCGGGGCGGCTGTGGCCCGTGGTGGGCGGCCGCAAAGGCGCCCTCGTGGCGACCCGGCGCGGCGGGGATGGACGGCGGGGTAAGGGACGAGTACTCCTCGGCGTACCCCGGAAGACCCCCGCGTGCGGCGGCCCCATATGACGGCGGTGGCCCCGCGGAAGGAGGCGCGGCGGCCCACGGCGGTAGCGTGGCCGGAGCCATGGGCGGTGCGGACTGCTGGCCGGGGTCGAAGGTGGGCGCGGTTGCCCACGACGGCAGTGGAGACGGCGACGGCGGGAATTTCAGCGCGGTGATCGGGACTCCTTGCTTCGGCGGCACGGAAACCGGCGGGGGCTCCGACCGCTGCAGGAGCACGGCGATGGCGTGCTTCATGTCGGAGACCGAGTCGGTGAGGTCGCGGAGCCCCGTGGAGAGCTCCTGGATGGAGAGGACGGGGGCGGGCTCCCGAGCCGGCGCGGCCGGGGCCGTAGATGCCGACGGTGGCGCCATGGTGGTGGATGCTCCCGACGAGGCGATCGCGGCGGCGGTGGTGGGCGGTCCCGAGGACATCGCAACCGAGGAAGCTGATACCAAACTGGTAGAACCTGGGGATCTACCGGGTCGTGGACGTAGTCTGTAGGGGAAGGAGGGGGTTGCGTGGGGGCGAGGGGCGTGCGGCCGACGGTTGGGCGCCGTCGCGCAGGAGGAAGGGGGCGGCGGCTAGGGCAGGGGCGGTGGTGCACGGGAGAAGGCCGACTCCTCTGGGAGTCGGCAATAGTGATATTGATTATTGCTTATTCAATCACGAAGGGATACATGCGTTTATATAGGAGGACGGCCTCCTCTAAACCCTAATTTACTTGGGCTAAGCCCCTAATTTACTTGGGCTAAGCCCACAACTAGCCACTCTTCGACTTCTTGCGTGTATACTGTAAACCGACCATAACATACCTCTCCTATTTTTATATTTTAAACATTGTGTGCATACTTATTGCACTCTGGTCTATGCAGTCTTGTGCTCTCTCTGATTGTGAATGGCAAACATCATCTGCTAAAGAAAAACAATGTGTTATGATTTTTATTCTTTACTACCTTGCTCAAATACTAAATGACATGATGAAATGTCATTTTTTCTTGAACACACACTAAACTTTGTGTCCTTTGTATTGGAAGAGAGCGTCGAGATGACACAAACTTTACAAAACAGCAAGGCTGTAAAGCTGAAAAAAGGAAGAAAAACAAAGGGGCTCAAACAGAGAAGAAACAAGAACCGTACATAGGGAAGGAGACAAGAGGACGAGCAGGGGCGCTGCCCTCCCCGCCTATGGATTTGGTTTCTCCGAAGAACCAGTGTATAGCCCAAACTTATTTGCCCCCCTCTAACAATGTAACAGCACATATATGTTGTCTTCTGAACTGCAATCTCTGAATTTATTTAGGGTTACTTCTCCTATTTCAATTCTGAAGTACATGCATCGATCTTGTCTTGCTATCTTCCGTACAAAATATGCTTTACAACCTGTTGCTTGTTAAGTTGTTACAAAGATGTGCTAAACCACCCGTGCCAGCAAGTGCATTTAGATTACTAAAAGAGGGTGGTACCTACGTGCGGTAATAGGATGCACATCAGGTGATTGAAGGCAGAGGCCGCCCTCAAGGATTGGTGTCAACGTCCCTCCTCCAACACCTCAGATTCCTATCACAAAATGAGTAGTGAGCCCCTTCATCAGTGCACAAACAGGATTAAATAATTCATTCATACTACTCCGTCCACGAATAAGTGTACATTTTCCTTTTGTGTCAAACTTTATTGGAAAATATACTAGCATTTACGACACCAAATTATTATCAATAGATTTGTCTTGATATAAAGTGTCAAAATATATCATTTTGATGTTGTTACAATTTCCTGTGAAGTTGGTCAAATTTTAAAAAGTTTGACTAAGTATAAAATTAGATGTACACTTATTGGTGGACGGAGGGAGTATGAACAAAGTTCAGTCGGTTTGCTATGTACCTGCAAATCGGACTCGTACGGCATGTGGCGGACTGGTGGTGAGTCTGGTAACTCTTCAAAAAAATCTGACCCGTCTACTGAACCTGGCTCGTCTCTGCAGATCAGCTCGTGAGCCATCTCAAGGTTGGCAACGACGTCTGATATGGCCAGACGGTCCTTCACATCCAGCTTCAAACAGCATCGTGCAGTCCATGCAACATGCTTGAGCGCCTGCAGCTGCCATGGGGTTGGCTCTGGAACAGGTCGTCTGTCCAGAAAATCCGGTACGATGAGGAAATCTTCAAATGTCTCCGCTGCCAAATATGCCTTTTCCCTGTCAGAGCCTCGAGCATCACCGCGCCTAAACTGTACACGTCGCTCGCTCGACTGAGACGACCATATATTGCATACTCGGGGTCTAGGTACCCGAATGTGCCCACAACCTTGGGGACTTCCAACGCTGACTCATCATTTGCCATGTCCCAGGCGACTGAAAAGCCAAAGTCCGACACATGCGGCACCCAATTGGCACCGAATAGGATGTTAGCCGACTTGATATCACGGTGGATGATCGGTGGGTTGGCATGACAGTGCAGGTGCTCCATGGCACGTGACACACCGAGGAGCACGTTGATGCGCATCTTCCACGACAAAGTCACCTGCGACATCTGGGATGAGCCATGGTCAGAGTGCAGGTGGTCGAAGAGTGTGCCGTTCTGCATGTACTCATAGATGATCATCATCTCTGGCTGTTCCGGATCCTTTCCTCGCCATGTTAGCGGTCCCTCATTCTTCTTTAACATGGTGGCTTCCAGACATGTATATCCAAGGAGGCGGACGATGTGCTTGTGTCGTAGCTGTGATAGGATGTTGAGCTCCGTGCGGAACTCATCCTGAGTATTGCTCGACCGCGTGTTATTCATGCGCTTCACAGCCACCTCCCGCCTATCATGAAGCCTGCCACGGTACACCGTTCCATGGCCGCCTTTACCGATCCGGGTGTCGAGTGAGAAGTTATTGGTGGCGGCCATTATCTCCGAGAATGTGAATTCCTGGGTTATGTGTGGAACTGCCTCCTGGGGGACCTCCTGAAAAAGAGACCGCAAATGAGCACATACCCCTTCATCATCGAGCATGCATATCAATTTGTGGGTCATCTGCGAGGATCAGTTTGTACTGATTACTGAAGATGTACCTACCTGCAGCTGGGTGGATGACTGTGGAGGTTGAGATGGCTCAGCTCGAGTGGAGTCATCTTGAACAAGGACGTTGTAGATTCGTTCGAGGCGGCGTGTTATGCCGATGTGGCTGATCACGGGGAAGAGGATGAGGTAGAATTCTATCTTGCTCTGCACCTCCCGGAACCTTTCGGCCTGTCTCCCAGCCATGACAAGCTGGTACACCGCGCTCCTCCCCTGGCAGGACACGACGAGCTCGTGGGCTTCCCGGAGCGTGTCGCCCAGTCCGGACAGCTGTTGGGCCGTCTCCGGGTCCTGCACGTGCGGCAGCAGCTGCGCGATCATGAGGACCCGGCGCGCGAGCTGCTCGCACTCCTTCCTGTTCTGGCGGCCGTCAGCGCGGCCTGCATGATCATAGAGACGAGCCCGCCGACGCCGCGCCGACCAGCTGCGCCACCGTCGCCGCCTGGCCCAGACCAGGCCACAGCACCATTGCAGCCGCCTCTACCTGCACACGAGGTCGAGACTCGGAAGAATGGCAGCTCCTGTTTGCTGCTCCCTATCGCCGTGAAACTTCTGCAGCGAAGATAGAACATGTTAGGAGTACAAGGCCGGCGACACACAAGACCCCGGCGGCACACATCCCGCACACACAGCCGTGAGATCGCGGTGCCCCCGCCCCCAAAAATATTCGAGGGCCGCCGCGCTTCAAATCAGTCGGCCAGCCTCACCCCAAATCCAGCCGCCGCCGCGCCCCTAACCGCAGCCGCCCACATCTTCCCAAATCCGCCGGGCAGTGCGCCCCCAAATTCGCCGGAGCCGCCGCGACGCGAGACGAGAGAGGGGGGAATGAGATGGAGATGGGAGGCTGACCTCTGCCGCCGCCGACGACCTCGTTAGGCAGCCACCTCCACAAGTCGCGAGCTTTACGGTCCTGGATTGCCGCGTGAGGGTGGTTCTTCCCGGAAGACTGCTGCTGGCTCCCACGCGCTCTCAGTCTCTGTTTACCGTGCTGAGCTACGCCAGTCTTTTCTTCTCTCACTCGGACCTTCGTTGAGCAGTCTGATTTTGTGGTCACCTCGAATTAATTTATGCGGTCGTGTTTTTTGAAAATATTATGGAAAATTGACAAAAACTCATAACTACTCCCTCTGTCCTGAAATAAGTGTACTTTTTCCTTTTTGGGAAGTCAAACATTTTGAAGTTTGACCAGTTTTATAGGAAAATGTAACGACATTTATGATACTCAATTGATCTCATTAGATATGTTTTGAAATGTAGTTTCATAATATATATATTTTATATCACATATATTAATCATATTTTCTATAAAGTTGGTCAAATCTTAAAAAGTTTGACTGGGACCAAATCTAGAAGTACACTTATTTTAGGACGGAGGGAGTACCTGACAAACTCACCATTCACCAAGCACAGGAGATTCTCCTATCAAAGCCAAACAAACCTTTTTACAGCTAAAACCCACCAGGCTACAAAGTATACTTCTATCAGGGGCAAGAAACGCACAGTTCAGATTTTGACAATTATCCTGGTGGAGTTAGAAACAGCAACACAGACTGATTGTCAACACAGACTGATTGTCTATTTGTCTTTTGATCCTCTCACCAACACTTCACCTTGCTAGTCTTGGGACTGCGGGTCTTCACCCATTCGACGCGTTGAAGGCTTCATTTGATAATCGTACTAACAACTTGGCTTTCTAGGTGATCGCACTTTGGTTTTCCTCTTTTTCCGGCAAGACAGCCCATGGCGAAATTAAATTTCCAATGTAATTTGTGACTGTGGTGGGATCATGAGGATTAATGGATCCGAAGCACGTATTATTCCGTGTCTTCCAAATCGCCCACACAAGTTTCTTATCATTTTTATCAAATCTCCTTAACAAAGATCCAAACAAGTGTCTTATCGAACTAGGTTTACTTGTGAAACCAAACGAGCAGTAGGCTACGTTCTAGATATATCAAGCAAGCAAGTGGACTAACAAAGAAAAGATGTGTAGCCACAAAACAAGACACATGTGATCCCGTGTCCACCCACGACGGTGTAACACATCTTTAGTTAAATTGTTGATTTTGATGGCCAACCAAAGGAACACTTTAACCTTGGCTGGTATTTTCAATTTTCAAAGGGGTTTAAAAGGAAAGCACATCCCACCCAATTTCATAGTTCTATACGCTAATCTGACCGAGAAGCCTTTTGGATCCAGCTTCCATTCATTGCATCAGCACAGTCTCTTAGTGAAATGCCTACACACTCCCTTTTTAACTCTTCCTACATTTGCAGATTATCACCCATCAGCGCCCGTCGGAATCTCAATACTCGCCATTCAGAGCACCATACTTGGGAGACCGTAATTTCAACTCTCGCATATATTATACAATTGGTTGTATCTCAGGGAAAACGGGGTATCACCAACCCGAACATCTTCCCAGAAGCGGGTTTTTATCCCGTCTCCAATTTGACGATTGCAAAAGGAGTATAAAATGTCCTGAACTTTCATTGAACCCCTCCAAAACCATGGACCGCCATTATAGACTTTCACACCACTAATGGTTTTGTTGTTGGTTAGTATTTCTTACGCAGGAACCTCTCCCACATCACATCCGTGGTCTCAAGTTTCCAAAGCCATTTACATAAAAGAGTAATATTCATACAACCAAAATCTTTGACCCCCCAGCTCTTTGTATTCCTTTGGAGTGCACACCACATCCCAACGGACCAAATGATACTTCTTAAACCCCATGTCCTCTCCCCAAAGCAGGCGAGCTCCGAAAAATACATACGTTTTTTAACCCCTTTTGGGAGGGAGTAAAAGGATAACATATGGAGAGGGATATTGTTGAGGCTAAATCGGATAAGAATCAGTCTACCTCCTATGGGCATCAGTTTTCCTTGCCAACAGCTTAATTTTCCTTCCATGCTCTCCTCGGCTTTCTTCGAGTGATTATTAAGTAAGCGTTTCTCACTAATGGGTATTCCTAGATATTTCAACGGCAAGACACCCTAGGTGCACGAGAAAATCAAGTTGAATTGGTCTATCTTATTCACTGCTTCCCCAAAGCAATACATCTCACTTTTTCATAATTTCTTTTTTTAACCCCGACATCTGCTCAAACACGCAGAGAAGCAATTTTAGATGATGGGTGCTAGGGAAATCATCCTCAATGAAGAAGACTGTGTCGTCAGCATATTGTCACAACACTAGTCCATCATCCATCAAATTCGAGACTAAGCCTTTGATAAACCCTGCTTGTTTACGTGAGAACACACGTTCGTTGGGAGACCCCAAGAGGAAGGTATGATGAGTACAACAGCAAGATTTTTTCTCAGAAAGAAACCAAGGTTTAATCGAACCAGTAGGAGAAATAAATACTTCTGAAGGTTGTTCACAACTGATGTTGGCAGTGCGCACTATCAGGCTCAGGAGCAACGTGGAATCTGCACACAACACAATCAAAATACTTTGCTCCAAACGAAACAACGAGGTTGTCAATCTCACCGGTTTTGCTGAAAAGAAAGGATTAGACGTATAGTATAGAAAACGGTGTTTATTTGCAGTGAAAGAAATGAGAACAATGATTGTAGTAAAAAGAACGTGTTTATAGTAGATTGTATTATCAATGTAAAAGAATGGATCGGGTTCCACAGTTTACTAGTGGTGTCTCTCCACAAAAGATAGATAACATGTTGGGTAATAAATTACAGCTGGGCAATTGACAGAAACAAAGGTTCCACCGCAGTGCATATGCATGACATGATGATTACTATGAGATTCATGTGGGCATTACAACATGATACATAGACCGTAATCCAACTGCATCTATGACTAATAATTCACCATCATGACGTCATCTGAGAAAACTTTGGGTATTTAGTTGCAAGCAACAGATTATTGCATTAAGTAAAGTTCATAATGTAAACAATAGAATTATCCTTAGACAAAGCATTGTTGTTTTATCCTAAGTGGCAACATCACATCCACAATCTTAGAAGTTATTTTCACTCACCCAGATAACTGGAGGCATGAACCCACTATCGAGCATAAATACTACCTCTTGGAGTTACAAGCATCAACTTGGCCAGAGCATCTACTAGTAACGGAGAGCGTGCAAGATCACAAATAACGTAAACATGATAGATCTATAATCAACTTGACATAGCATTCAACATTCGTCGGATCCCAGCAAACACAACATGTATCATTACAAATAGATGATCTTGATCATGTTAGGCAACTCACAAGATCTAAACATGGTGGCATAAAGAGGAGAGGAGAACCATCTAGCTAGTGATATGGACCCGTAGCCCAAGGATGAACTACTTACGCATCACTTCGGAGGCAGGCATGGTGATGTAGAGCCCTTCGGTGATGATTTCCCCTCATGGCAGAGTGCCGGGGGAGCTTTAGAACCCTCCCAAACTAGGGTTGCCGACGATGATGGCCTACAGAACTTTTCGTGGATGGAGACTCGGGTGGTTAGGGTTTTCCCGAGGAAGAGTATATATAGGCGAAAGGGCGACGTCGATGGGCTCTCGAGGGGCCCACACCACGTGGTGGTGCGCCCAAGGGGGGGTCGCGCCGCCCTATGGTGTGGCCACCTGGTGGTCCCCCTCCGGGTCTCTTCCAGACTCCGTGTACGTGACAGAAAAATAGGATCCTGGGATTTTATTTCTTTTAGTTCCTAGAATATTTCCAGGACAACTTTTCTGAAACCAAAAACAGCAGAAAACACAAACTGGCGCTGTGGCATCTTGTTAATAGGTTAGTCTCAGAAAATCCATAAAAATGCTATAAAATGTATAGAAAACATGTAGCAATTGGCATGAAAACAACAAGGAAAAACAGAAATTTTAGATACGTTTGTGACGTATCAAACCCAGTTTCCTTTGTTTGATCCATATTTATCGCCAACCCATCCGCCTCTAAATCAAATAGAGGGGATAATGGATCCACTTGTCACATACCTTGATAGGTTAGGATAAAAGGAGCCAATACTATTATTAACTTTGACCCCAACCTTACCCCCAATAATTATTTTCATGATCCTGCATAGAAAGTATCATAAAATCCTTTTATTTTAAACATATGATAGATGAAAGGCCAATTAATCTTATCATACGCCTTCTCGAAGTCAAGTTAGAACATTATCCCTGACCTTTTCCCAAAGTGTAGAGAATTTAGAGTTTTGTGGAGAATCCAAAATACTTCCATGATGTATCTATTTTTTGGTCCCATCACTGGATCCACAACAGGAGAAAGTATGTTCATGAGTAACTTGGTTATGATCTTGAAACTCGCGTTCAACCGGCAAATGGGTCTAAACTTCTTGAAATCAGTGGGATCTTTGCACTTAGTAATAAGTGAAATAATCCTATAGTTTAATATAGATATCTTCAACTTGCAAAGAAAGAAGTTAGTCACAAGACCATAGGTCCATTTTTATTGTTTCCCCAAATTTTTTATAAAACCCAATCGGGAAACCATCCAGGCCGGAAGATTTATTATGTGCCATCTCAAAAACCACTTTTTTTAGTTCCTCCCAAGAAAAAGGTGATCTCAATTGACAACCAATCTCTGGATCAATTTTTGGGATACCTATATCGTCTAGGCGAATAGTAGATACAGAAGGAGCGCCAAAAAGTTTTTTTTAATCTGTGATAAAACTCTCCAAAATTATTTGTCCCGATATCCTAGTCACATCTCTTCCCAAGCTCACAATGGTCTTACTTATGTGTCTGCCATTCGCCTTCGCATGGAAGTATCTGGTACGTGCCTCACCTTGTCTTAAGGTTTTGTCTTTATCCCGCTAGATCCATTTTAGTTCTTCCTGTTTCAGAAGATTTGCCATTTTGGATTTTCACCATTTCCTTTCTTCAAAGCTTTCTAATGAAAGGCCATGTTGTTCAGGGTTTAGATCAGACTCAATAAGCCTTTCAGCAATATACTTTTCAAATTCCTATACTCACTTTACACATTTAGGTTCCACCCTTCTAAATTATGTCTCACTCTTCTCATTTTAGTTTGCCAGATTTCTAAACTGTCAACAGCATGTACCGGCGTTGTCCAATTTTTCCTAACCAAGTCATGGAAACCATCTCTTTTTGTCCAAGCATTTTCAAATTGGAAGGGGATATCTCTAGCTGTTGTTTTACCATCATCAAGTATAAGAAGAGCATGATCAGAGAACCCCCTATCTAGAGTTGTAACAATAGATAAGGCGTATTTTTACCACTCGAGAGAAACTCGAATCTATCCAGTTTTTCAAAAGTGGGGTTTGAATGATCATTGCTCCACATATATGCTCAGCCTGATAAATTTAATTCCATTAGATCGCTTTGCTCGGTAATTGCATTAAAAAGGAAGCTCCAGCGAGTGCACCCTCAACCTTTTTTGTTTTTTCACTACTTTTTCGGACAATGTTAAAGTCACCTCCCACAAAAAAAGGAACCTTGCTACCATGGCACATTAACTATGGTTCGATTAAAAAGGGCACTGACGAAGATATGGATCCTGGACCCTGCGGGTAAGGACACCCCCTCTCAGGCCCAAGGCCAAAGCCCAAGAAGAGGCGCCCTTGGAGTACTCCAGAAGGCCCACGTGGAGCCCACCCGCACTAACTTGCGGGTTAAGCTAGGAAACTTGTAACCGACCTAGATAGAGTTCGAGTCCTCTCCGGGTAGAACTCGAGACCTGGCCATCTATATAAAGGCCAGGAGAGCCCCCTAGGAGAGGACCAAGCAATACCGCACGACCAAAAAGCCTTGAAACTCGAGATCTACTCTCGATTCGAGCAATCTGTAACCGATCTAATCATATAATACAGATCGACAGGAGGCAGGAGTAAGGGTTTTACCTCTTCGAGGGCCCCGAACCTGGGTAAATCTCGCCCCCTGTCTAGCCGACGATTCCACCAGCGCTCATGGGTTCTTCCAATCGAAACCTGGTAGGTTCACCGAAGGGATTTGTAGAGTCAGGGATTCGACAATTGGCGCCGTCTGTGGGAAACGCGGGCGCTGGATCACCGGCATCTTCGGCTTCATCGACGTCCAACTCCCGTTGGAAACCATCGACTATGGCTCCGAGCAATCCTATACGGATCGGATCTGTCGTGGTCACACCTCACTCGCCGGAATCACGCCCGGTATTCGAGGATCTGGAGAAGAGCGTCACCCTGACGTTCGGGAGCTTCAACTTCGTGACGAACCGAGACGGAATTCTCCACTTCACGGACGAATCTGACTCTGAATCTGGAGCCGTCAACTCGCGCTTTCCTATGGAAAAAAGTGGCGAGTCCATCCGGTTCAACGCAGTCGACTATCACGCCCTCTCGACAGAGGAACCATCTCGGGTACGGGAAGCTTTCCAATCTGCGCCTAGGACGCACGGGCCACGATTGGCCCAAGTCTGCATGGCCGGATCAGAACCGCCCCCGGAAACCGAATTCAGCGCAACCGAGCGCAATATAATCGGCGTCTCGCGGGAGGCTTGGAACAGAGCCAAAGAAGCCATGCGAAGGAGTCAGCCACCCGCGGCAGGAGCACTACAGGAGGATCTAACCGCCTACCACTACCATCTAGTGAGAGCGGCCTCGACCATCAAAGACGCCCGAGCAGATCTATCCCGTCGCAGAAGAGCGGCGGACGAATCAAGCCTACGACGGGCCGAGCAGTCCCTTACACCCTCGGTCGGTACCTGGCCCGCGAGGAAGGGACATGCAGCATCATCCAAGGACTACGAATCCATGGCTGGAACCAGTAGGTCGACCACGTCCTCCTTCATGAGGGTCGACGACGACGGCAACGTCTACCCGCAAACCCCAGCTGCTGCAGTCCTAGCCGCAGCAACCTACATGCAGATGAACCAACCGACGGAAAGCGATCCTCGGGCGGAACAGTACAAGCAAATTCGCAAAGGACTAGGATTGGCGGCCGCAAGGCTCGCCTCTCACGATCGCAAGAAGACTGAAGAACAGTTGGAGAAGGAGCGACAGGAGTAGGACAAAGATAAGGAAACGCCCCGCAGGCACAGAAGCTCCTCCCCGAGAAAAGACAAATCGCCACGTCGTGGTCGAGGAAAAGAAGCCCGCCGCCGAGGCGACAGTCGAAGCAGTAGCGACGACAGCCCGAGAGACAAAATCTCGCGGCACCACGGCAGCCGCTCGCGAAAACGAAGCAAGGAACCACGGAAGGACGCTGATCGCGATCAACCCGGACGCGACGCGCGATCGGACATCGCACAGAACAAGGTGGACAGGGCAAGAGCATCCAGATATCGCGACCGATCGTCATTTTGCTCTTCGGATGATGAAACATGCGGTGTACTTTGCTTCGCCCGCAGCATTCGTGAAGCGCCCCTACCCAAAAGATTTAAGCTCAGCACGTAGGTGACAAAATATGATGGTTCACTCGAGCCTTCTCAATTGTAACATCCCAAGTATGAAAATACCCCTAGAATGTTTGATTTCATGTTTAATTAAAGTATTGCATCATGTCATCATATTTATTTCATTGTTTGCATTTGTTTACTATTTGTTTTGCATCTGTTTTTATTCTGTTTTCATAATGGAAATTCAAACAATTTCAAATGATGTGTTTCATACTTGTCATGTTACAATGTTTTCAAATCAAAATTTCAATCCAAAGTCTCATCTTGTTTCCATTTATTTCATAGTGTTCAACTATTAAAAAAATGAGGGTTTTAATCAATCCATTAATTCCAATTTGCATTCAAATTCAAATCAAAAACATTCAAACAGCACCCAAATTCAAGTTATAAAAATCAGCATTATAACCCAAACCATTTGTTCTTTTTAATCATTAGGGTTCACCCTAATAAAAACATTGTTTTCATTATGAATCATTTAATTATCAAATTATTCAAATTCAAACCAATTTACAGAACAGCAAATAAATTTGAATTTTCAAAAACCTAAGTTGTCAAATGGTAGATGTTGAACTAACAAACTCACATGAATTTTTTTCCAAATTTTTATCAACTCAAAAACCTACCAATTTCTTCCATTTTCCTTGCTGCAAAAAAAAACAGAAAAGCAAAAATAGAAAAAGAAAACACAAACCTGCGGGGGGGAGAGCAAGTGGGCAGCCCAGCCCACTCCCTAACTTACCCGCATCTGGCCCGTACCGGTTCGCACCCCCACCCCATCTTCTTTCCCATGTACGGTGCGCCATCCAGAGGTGCCACGGCGGCAGTGGCGCGCGCCGACGGCCAGGAGCTCCCCTAGTGGCCTATATCTACCCCTAAACCTAGCCTGCGCAGCCCTAACCCTAGCCACCCACCTAGCCCTCGAGATCGCCGCCGTTTTCCCTCTCTCGCGGCCGATCCCCACCTCTCTGTACCTCGCCGGAGACGCCCGCGTCTGAAACTCCGATGAACGCCGCCGCTTCCGTTCACCACTCACCCACCTAGCCTCAGAAACCAGTTCCCCACCTCTCACTCTTCCGTTTGGACACCGGAGCCACCCCGGAGATCTTCTGGAACGCCGCCGCGATCTCTGCTGCTGTCGCGGCGTCCACATCGCCGTCGACCATCTTCTGAACCCCCACGGTGATCACCTCCTCCTCACCCTCTCTCTCTCTGCTTGCGCAGCACTCCGCACCTGCACCTGGATCACGCACACGATTCCAGCAACAGCAGCATCCAGCACCGCCGTGTGCTCGCCGTCGTTGCGCCACCCCGTCTCTCTGACGGAGTACAGTCCAACGCGCGCGTAAATTTTCAGTTAGGCGTTGGATCTGAAACATAACCTGTTCTCGTTGCGGTATCTGTCAAAACTGACGAAACCACCGCAGTGGTAACGCCTCACTGAGCGTAGCGCAGCGGCCACGGTTCGATCCCCGCAGTGCCAACCTTTTTTTGGGAAATTTTCCCCCCGCGCCAGTGGCCCACCTGTAAGCCGCTCTGTTGCCACGCGTGCAGCTGCGTGGGCCACGCTGGCCCCAGGCCCACGGGCAGTGACTGGGGTTGGATTAGTGCGCGGTAACAAAAGTATTTCCAGCACGTTTCTGTTTTAATCCAAGTCCCTCAAAAATTACAGAATGGTCCTAAATTTTAAATTGTTAATAACTTTCATTTTATAAACTCAAATAACAAAAATAAAATATGTGCACTGATCTAAATTCAATTATCTACCTATTGGTCACATTTGTTTCCTGTTTTGAATTTTCCAAATGCACTTCAAATTTGAATTCAAATAATTCAATTGCAATTTGCTAAAATTCATAACTAATTCATTCTTAATCCAAATAATGCAAATAAAATATGTTTTCCATACTATTTCAAATAACATTTTCAAATATAAATTTTGTTTCATGGTTTGAATAATTAAAATTGCTTAAATAATTTAAACCTGGTTTAAATCATTTAAATTTGGTAAAATCATAACTTGATCAATTTAATTTATTTTTGAACATGCAAAATATGTTTTCAAACCATCAAAGTATAAACTTTTCAAATGTGAATTTGAATTTATGGTTGGAACAAATAAAATTCAAATAATATTCAAACTTGTTTTAAATTCAATTAAAACTTGTTTAATATTGTTTAAGTCATAATAAATTCATCCCAATCCCTTTTTCAATATTTGAAACATGTAATCCAACTAAAATTTGGTATTCTTTTCAAATATGAATTTTGTTAATTGTTTTGAACACTTTAACTTGATGAAAACAACAATTTCTTGTGTGACATCTTTAAGTAACCCAAAATTTCCAAACTTGTTAAACCAATTTCCAAACTTGTCAAATTTCTTTTCCACTTGCATCTATTGTTGTTATTTTGTTGTTATCATCATGCATGCATCATGCTAAGCAAACTTTCACATGGTAATAAATTGTAGATCATTTGTTTCCGTTTAATTCATGGACTCTTTCCATATGCAATCCAATTGCATATGTGTCCATTTAAATTGTGTTACCATGTTAACTAGTTTATTTTGATGCAACCATTAACTTGACATGCATCATCCCATGATTGTGCATTATGCCATGATATTGATTGTCTATCTTTCTGCATTGTCTGTTTGCTTCTTCTCGGATAGACGACGACGTTGATACCGACGATCCTTACGACACCCCTTCTGAGGATCTAGCTCAGTACCAGGCTACTGGGTTTGCAGGCAAGTTATCACTCACATGAACCACTGTGTTCCTTTCAACATTGGTTACCGATACTTTCCGTTGTCTATTTTGCTAGCCCTATGTGTAGTTGTTTCTGTTACGAACCTATCACATGAATCCCTTAACCCTGATATTGCCTCACCTCCCCTCCTACAACCCCATTGTTTGAGCCAGTGTCTTACTAGCATGCATAGGTTGTTTTGCTCGAGTCTGTTACCCGTTACTTTCTGTTACTATACTTCTATTATGTTCTGGGGGCTCGATGTTAATCAATCAACCTGTTAATAATAATATGCTGATAAGGCACCGGCAGGAGGCCCTGTGTGGTTTTGAAGCCTGCTAGTGTCGACCCTAATAGGAAAAGGGTCTTGTCTACTGATCCATGATGAGCGCACTACCCGCATGTGGGAAGCGAGTATGGGCGCCCCCCTCAATTTGATTCGATTCACATCTCGTCCAAATCGCCTCATTTAGTTTGTGTTTTCCATTTGCCGCATGCATGTTTTTGCGAGCCCAGCGCAGGGTGGAACTTTTGTAGTCGGCATATAGGGGGACACGTTCTTAGAGTGCTATGAGGGTCCCCTTTCTTCGGGGCTCGATTAGCCGTGCGCCCAAGGTGCTTTGGGCTTGATGCGAAGAAGAGTTGGGTTGTGTTGAGTACCCCGCTTGGTGGGAGGCATCCCATCTGGCGGGTTACTCTTACGTGTACGGCCAAATTGGTGCACCCCTGCAGGGATAAATCTTCTCGAGAAGTCGTGTTTTCCGCGGTTATGGTTGACTTGGTGAAAGTACTGGCTAACAAGTACTCAGAACAACTTACACCTAACTAATGGTAACTTGACTAGTAATAGACTTATTGACACAACAACTTGATCCATTATTCATTAATTCAACTGTGTGAGTTATCCTCGGATTGCTTCTTTGGATAAGGGGCGAGATCCAGGATGGGTTTGTTTGATGTTATCTTTCCGTTGGTTACTATACGCTATCTTATCTCCTTTCTGTTAGCTGGAAGTTGTAGTGTTTTCTGTAGTTGGTTAGCGCAGCCAGTTGCAGCATCTTTCATATCCCCTTCCTTCCGTTGAACCCAAGGCATCTGTGCTTGGTGTTGACGGGTTACACTTTGGTGAACTGTGAGTCTTGCTTGCCAGTACGTTGTTGTACTGACCCCTTTGGGGCTGTGGTTTCCGCAGACTACGCTTACGAGGATCCAGGTGACGGCTACTACGTGGAGTTTGACGAGGCTGCTGACGAGTAGATAGCGGACCCGGGCAGGATCCGAGACCTACGTGGATGGGCTCCGTCTTTCTTTTATTTCCCGGCTTCTTAAGCCTATTTGGATTTGTCTGTACTCAAACCCTTTGAATGCTTCCGCTGAGATGTAATGATGCTATGTTGGGACATGTGTCCTCTGGATGATTGTATTTGCTATTCTCTGCCCTAGTGAGGGCCAGTTGCAACTTATTTCGATCTTTTGTGTCTTAGAGATATGTTGTGATTATCATTCGTTTAACGCCGTTGACGTACCATGTGTGTATGGTATGAAGTACGTCAATGGTAGTACCTTCGATTTCTATGGGATAGTTTACATCGACGGTGGATAGTAGAGTTTGGTTGTCGCACATAAGTGCTGGCCTACTCGTAAGAGGATGCGGGAGCAGTTAAGCCCCGTAATCCATTCATCTACTATTCAGTTCGGACCGGTGAGTATCCTTTAGAAGTCCGGGTGCGACAAATGGTATCAGAGCCTGTCTGCCTGTAGGATCCCTTTTTACTGGTCGCAGTTTGAGTCTAGAAACTATTTTGTAGTTATATAGGAAAATGAAACGTGAGAGTAGGAATTCTGCCATTTTTCTTCTTTCCCCACCCACCCACCCTTTTCTGGTAAGGAAGTGCAACGTTGTTTTCTCTTCTCACCCAAACTTTCAAGTTAGGATTTCACGTGTTTTGGGTTCTCCGTAGTACCTCAGGTTTTTGGTCTCGTTTTCCCGATGTTGCTTAGATATCCTGTTCTTCTAAAGAACCTTTCGTCCGTTGAAATCTTGTTGTTGTTTTCCACTTCAATTCTTCTATCGGCGTCTAATCAAAACCTCCCAAATCATCTGCAGATGGATCTCAGGTTCTACCCGCAGGTGGTTCGGATGACTCGCTGTGAGAGCACCGCCGGTTATCCGGAGATGCTGAGGGACATGGTCACGTATCTGGGGTTCCATTGGGCACCAGAGTACCAGGTCTACGAGTAGCAGCGAGAGTTTGACCAGACCTACTACCAGGCTATCGTCTATATTCTGTCATATGATGGCATGAGCATAGCACACCGCTACGAGGCAGTAGGTTCCACAGTGGATATGGCCGTGCAGCAGGCAGCTTACGTGAGTCTCACCGTCCTTCGTGCTGACTACTGGGGGTTTGATGATTCTATCTATCGCCACATCCCCCGTGGTTACATCACCGCAACGGGAGCTCACTTCACTCTCTACGACAACCTGGATGTCTACGAGCATGATAGCTCCAGGCTGCACACCACCGCTCAGTTTGTGAGGTACAGTGACGCGGTTGCCACCACACTTTCTCAGGAGTTGGCCTCAGTCAGAGAGCAGCTCTACCTTGCTCTGACTCGTCTGGCGACGTACACCACAGACTTTGTTGGAGATGAGCGCTTTGCACGTTTCCAGCAGCCAGTTGGTCATACTCTGCCAGATGCTGGAGGTTACGAGCCGATCAGAGGTCCACTACTCCACCTCGGTGCTGGTTACACAGGGATTCCCCGCTTTGGAGCACAGGGAGCCGATGCTTTGTACTTCACCACCCCGAGAGTCGCTCTCAGAGCAGTCCCGATCTATGTGGATCGTCGATCTACTTACTTTCGTGGGATTCCTCCTCACCGTATCTCTCGCCGTACTACTCACCGCCGTCCTGCGTGATGAGCATGGGAGTACCGATGTATCTGTTCCTAGCTATGTTTAGTTATCCTTTGGCATTCGAACCATTTATGGTGTGTTGGATATTCTGATGTATTTGAACATGTGATGATGTACCTGTTGGTTATCTATTCATGCGTCGGAATAATCTATCTTTCGGTTACCAAGTCTTTCCTTTTCTATTGTTGTGCTAAAATGCTTTTCCGTTCAGGATGCCGCCAACAAGGAACACCCCGCCTGAGCCACCTCGGATCACGGAGCTGTTGACTCAGATGACTCGAGTCGTGGCGCAGATGGCCCAGTTCCAGGCTAATCAGAACAACAACCAGAATGCTCCACGGGTCAACATCAAGGAGTTCCTTAGTCTGGGCCCGAAATCTTTCGTGGAAACACGCGAGCCTCTGGATGCTGATGACTGGATCCGTGACATAGCCAGGACTCTGGAGATTGCACATGTGGCTGAGGAAGATAAGGTCAAGTATGCCACCTACCTGCTGAAGGGTCAGGCAGCTTCTTGGTGGGAGAACTACCAGACCATGAGAGCTGGATATCCTATCACCTGGGGCTGTTTCAAGGAAGCCTTCCTGAAGCACCACATCCCAGATGGTCTCATGGAAAGGATGCGTGAAGAGTTCTGCTCTTTTAAGCAGGGCAAGCTGGACGTTATCAGCTATCAGACTGAGTTCAATCGCCTCGCTCGATCTGCTGGTGACGAAGTGTCCACTGAGGCTAAGAAGATGGCAAGGTTCCGCCGAGGTTTTAACCCGGAACTGAAGTACGCTCTCACAAATGTCAAGTGCAAGGACTTCGAGGAGCTCGTGAACACCGCGCTCAATGAGGAAAATGGGCGCAAGGCGTTCGAGGATTCTCGTAAGCACTCACGTGAGGGTGGTTCCTCCTCCAACATGACCACCCCTCCGCAGAAGCGCCGCATCTGGGTGCCAAATGGTGCTGTCACTCGGGCTCCATATGCCCAAGCTTCTCCAGGCTTTGCTCCCCGCCCACCCAACCCATCTCAGATGCATGGTCAGAGGGTTCCAATGGGGCAGCCAAGGCCAGGACCTCCTCGTGTCGTCACTTGCTTCAAGTGCAAGGAGACTGGACACTACGCTGATAAGTGCACTCAGAGGCAGCTACCTCCACCTCCTCGCCCCAACACCAACCAGGCAATGGTTCGTGCTCCTCCGGCTAAAGCCTTCAACTCCAACAACAGGCCTGTCGGGAGGACCGCGAGGGTGAATCATATCAAGGCCGACAAAGATGAGGAAGCTGCTGACGTCGTTCTCGGTATATTACCCGTAAACTCTTTTCCAGCTAAAGTGTTGTTTGATACCGGAGCATCGCATTCTTTTGTGTCAAAGATCTTTGCAAAAGCATACAACCTAGTTCTAGTTCCACTAAGCAATCAAATCACTGTTCACTCTCCGGGACCGCAAATGTTGACTTCCAAGATAAGTATGGACAATCAGATCCAAATTGGAGGCCGCATATTCCTTGCTTCACTCATGTTACTGGGAAATTCTGACATTGATGTCATTCCGGGCATGGATTGGTTGAAGGCCAATAAAGCTACAATTGACTGTGCTAAGAAGTCAATAACTCTGTTCCATCCGGCTGGCCAGATAGTCTATTCTCCACATGAATCAAGTTATGTTCAGTTGTTCAACCTCGATGCTAAACCTCTTCCTGCAATTGAGAATGTACCGGTGGTTTGTGAATTCCCTGACGTCTTTCCAGAAGAGCTGCCAGGGATGCCTCCGGACAGAGCAGTTGAGTTCGTGATCGAGCTTGAGCCAGGTACTGCTCCAATCTCTAAGCATCCATACAAGATAGCTCCTCCTGAACTGAAATTGTGAAAGGAGCAAATCAATATGTACATGGAGAAACGTTACATTCAGCCTAGTTCCTCCGCTTGGGGTTGCCCAACCCTGTTTGTTGCCAAGAAGGATCAAACAAAAAGACTCGTGGTTGACTATCGTCCTCTCAACGAGAAAACCATCAAAAACAAGTATCCAATTCCTCGTATCGATGATCTTTTTGATCAACTTGCTGGAGCCTCAATATTCTCAAAGTTGGACTTGAGGATGGGTTACCATCAGATAAAGATCAGAAAGGAAGATATTCCAAAAACAGCTTTCACCACTCGGTACGGTCTATATGAATACACCGTCATGTCCTTTGGTCTCACCAATGCACCGGCGACTTTCTCTAGACTTATGAATTCTGTCTTCCATGAATACCTCGACAAGTTCGTTGTGGTATATCTTGATGATATTCTTGTCTACTCAAAATCTGAGGAAGAGCATGAAGAACATCTTCGTCTCACTCTCATGAAACTTCGCGAGCATCGTCTATATGCCAAGTTCTCCAAGTGTGAGTTCTGGATTTCAGAAGTTGCTTATCTTGGTCATATCATCTCTGCCAAGGGCATAGCCATTGACCCAGAAAAGGTTAAGGCAATTGTTGATTGGAAACCTCCTAAGACGGTGAAGCAAGTCAGAAGTTTTCTTGGCTTGGCTAGCTATTGCCGTCGTTTCGTCCAAAACTTCTCCAAGATTGCTAAACCTCTCACTGATCTCACAAAGAAGGACAAGAAGTTCGTTTGGTCTCCACAGTGTGATGAGAGTTTCAATCTCCTGAAGACTAAACTCACTTCTACCCCAGTTCTGGTTGGCCCAGATACTACCAAACCTTTCCAGATATTCTGCGATGCATCTCTCCAAGGTCTAGGAGCAGTTCTTATGCAAGAACGTCAAGTTGTGGCTTATGCTTCACGTCAGTTGAATGCACATGAGCAAAACAATCCCACTCATGACCTAGAACTTGCAGCAGTTGTGTTTGCCCTCAAGAAATGGAGACAATACTTGTTGGGTAACAAAACTGAAATCTTTTCCGATCATAAGAGTCTGAAATACATCTTCACTCAACCAGATCTAAACCTCAGGCAAAGGAGATGTATTGAAAAGATTAAAGACTTTGATCTCACCATTTCTTACACTCCAGGCAAGGCTAATGTTATGGCCGATGCTCTCAGTCGCAAGTCCTATTGCAATAATCTCATGATCATGGAAAGCCAACCTCCACTTCATGAAGAATTCCAGAAGCTGAACCTTGGTCTTGTTCCTCAAGGTTATCTTGCTAGCTTGACAGCCAGTCCAACTCTCGAGGACAAGATTCGTTCTGAACAACTTCGTGATGCTGAAATCAAGAAGATTGTAGAGCACATCAAAGAAGGCAACGATAAATTCAAGTCCTTCTCAATTGATGACAAAGGAACTGTGTTCTTCGAAGGACGCATTGTAGTTCCTCAGATTCAAAGTCTCAAAGATGTCATTCTCAAGGAGGATCATGAAACTCCTCTCTCCATCCACCCTGGAAGTACAAAGATGTACCAGGATCTTAAGACTCTGTACTGGTGGTCTGGCATGAAACGTGAAATTGCTCAATACGTTTCTGAATGCGACGTTTGTCAACGTGTTAAGGCAGTTCATCAGAAAACGGCCGGTCTTCTCCAACCTCTGAAAATTCCTGAGTGGAAGTGGGACATGATTGAAATGGACTTCGTTACTGGGTTTCCAAAGTCCAAGAAGGGCAACGATGCAATCTTCGTTGTTATTGATCGTCTCACTAAAGTAGCTCACTTCTTTGCTGTCAAGGAAACAATCTCAGCTAGCTAGTTAGCAGAGCTCTACACAGCAAATATTGTTCCTCTTCATGGTGTTTCATTGGAAATAAGCTCAGACCGTGGAAGTATCTTCACTTCTCATTTCTGGAAGAGTTTTCAAGAAGCATTGGGCACTAAACTTCTGTTCAGCACAGCTTATCACCCTCAGTCTCAGGGGCAAGTCGAAAGAGTCAATCAGATTCTCGAGGATATGCTCAGAGCATGTGGTCTCTCCTTTGGCATGAAATGGGAGGATTGCCTTCCATATGCTGAATTCTCCTACAACAACAGCTTCCAGGCAAGCCTAGGCATGGCACCATTTGAAGCACTCTATGGCCGCAGATGCAGGAGTCCAATCAATTGGTCTGGAGCTGGTGAACGTTCACTCTTAGGACCTGACATTGTTAAGGAAGCCGAGGAGAAAGTTCGTATCATTCGTGACAATCTCAAGATTGCTCAGTCTCGTCAGAAGAGCTACTATGACAGCAAGCACAGGGATATGATCTATGCACCTGGTGACAAGGCATATCTCCGTGTAACTCCCCTCAGAGGCACTCATCGTTTTGGTGTGAAAGGAAAGCTAGCACCAAGATACATTGGTCCTTTCAACATTCTCTCAAGGCGTGCAGAAAATGCTTATCGTCTTGAACTTCCAGAAAAACTATCCAAGGTGCACGATGTGTTCCACGTGTCACGGCTCAAGAAGTGTTTCAAAGATCCAGATCGTGCAGTTGATCATGATTCCATTGAACTGCAAGCTGATCTCTCTTATGAGGAGCACCCTATTCGTATTCTCGATGAGACCGAGCGTAAGACTCGCAACAAGAGCACCAAGTTCTTGAAAGTGCAGTGGTCGCATCATTCCGATAAAGAGGCAACGTGGGAGACCGAAGAGGATCTTCGCAAGAAGTATCCGGACCTTTTCTCTTCTCAGTAAGGAATCTTGGGGCGCGATTCCTTCAAGGGGTCCGTTTTGTAACATCCCAAGTATGAAAATACCCCTAGAATGTTTGATTTTCTGTTTAATTAAAGTATTGCATCATGTCATCATATTTATTTCATTGTTTGCATTTGTTTACTATTTGTTTTGCATCTGTTTTTATTCTGTTTTCATAATGGAAATTCAAACAATTTCAAATGATGTGTTTCATACTTGTCATGTTACAATGTTTTCAAATCAAAATTTCAATCCAAAGTCTCATCTTGTTTCCATTTATTTCATAGTGTTCAACTATTAAAAAAATGAGGGTTTTAAGCAATCCATTAATTCCAATTTGCATTCAAATTCAAATAAAAAACATTCAAACAGCACCCAAATTCAACTTATAAAAATCAGCATTATAACCCAAACCATTTGTTCTTTTTAATCATTAGGGTTCACCCTAATAAAAACATTGTTTTCATTATGAATCATTTAATTATCAAATTATTCAAATTCAAACCAATTTACAGAACAGCAAATAAATTTGAATTTTGAAAAACCTAAGTTGTCAAATGGTAGATGTTGAACTAACAAACTCACATGAATTTTTTTCCAAATTTTTATCAACTCAAAAACCTACCAATTTCTTCCATTTTCCTTGCTGCAAAAAAAAAACAGAAAAGCAAAAATAGAAAAAGAAAACACAAACCTGCGGGGGGGAGAGCAAGTGGGAAGCCCAACCCACTCCCTAACTTACCCGCATCTGGCCCGTACCGGTTCGCACCCCCACCCCATCTTCTTTCCCATGTATGGAGCGCCATCCAGAGGTGCCACGGCGGCAGTGGCGCGCGCCGACGGCCAGGAGCTCCCCTAGTGGCCTATATCTACCCCTAAACCTAGCCTGCGCAGCCCTAACCCTAGCCACCCACCTAGCCCTCGAGATCGCCGCCGTTTTCCCTCTCTCGCGGCCGATCCCCACCTCTCTGTACCTCGCCGGAGACGCCCGCGTCTGAAACTCCGATGGATGCCGCCGCTTCCGTTCACCACTCACCCACCTAGCCTCAGAAACCAGTTCCCCACCTCTCACTCTTCCGTTTGGACACCGGAGCCACCCCGGAGATCTTCTGGAACGCCGCCGCGATCTCTGCTGCTGCCGCGGCGTCCACCTCGCCGTCGACCATCTTCTGAACCCCCACGGTGATCACCTCCTCCTCACCCTCTCTCTCTCTCTGCTTGCGCAGCACTCCGCACCTGCACCCGCATCACGCACACGATTCCAGCAACAGCAGCATCCAGCACCGCCGCGTGCTCGCCGTCGTTGCGCCACCCCGTCTCTCTGACGGAGTACAGTCCAACGCGCGCGTAAATTTTCAGTTAGGCGTTGGATCTGAAACATAACCTGATCTCGTTGCGGTATCTGTCGAAACTGACGAAACCACCGCAGTGGTAACGCCTCACTGAGCGTAGCGCAGCGGCCACGGTTCGATCCCCGCAGCGCCAACCTTTTTTTGGGAAATTTTCCCCCCGCGCCAGTGGCCCACCTGTAAGCCGCTCTGTTGCCACGCGTGCAGCTGCGTGGGCCACGCTGGCCCTAGGCCCACGGGCAGTGACTGGGGTTGGATTACTGCGCGGTAACAAAAGTATTTCCAGCACGTTTCTGTTTTAATCCAAGTCCCTCAAAAATTACAGAATGGTCTTAAATTTTAAATTGTTAATAACTTTCATTTTATAAACTCAAATAACAAAAATAAAATATGTGCACTGATCTAAATTCAATTATCTACCTATTGGTCACATTTGTTTCCTGTTTTGAATTTTCCAAATGCACTTCAAATTTGAATTCAAATAATTCAATTGCAATTTGCTAAAATTCATAACTAATTCATTCTTAATCCAAATAATGCAAATAAAATATGTTTTCCATACTATTTCAAATAAAATTTTCAAATATAAATTTTGTTTCATGGTTTGAATAATTAAAATTGCTTAAATAATTTAAACCTGGTTTAAATCATTTAAATTTGGTAAAATCATAACTTGATCAATTTAATTTATTTTTGAACATGCAAAATATGTTTTCAAACCATCAAAGTATAAAATTTTCAAATGTGAATTTGAATTTATGGTTGGAACAAATAAAATTCAAATAATATTCAAACTTGTTTTAAATTCAATTAAAACTTGTTTAATATTGTTTAAGTCATAATAAATTCATCCTAATCCCTTTTTCAATATTTGAAACATGTAATCCAACTAAAATTTGGTATTCTTTTCAAATATGAATTTTGTTAATTTCTTTGAACACATTAACTTGATGAAAACAACAATTGCTTGTGTGACATCTTTAAGTAACCCAAAATTTCCAAACTTGTTAAACCAATTTCCAAACTTGTCAAATTTCTTTTCCACTTGCATCTATTGTTGTTATTTTGTTGTTATCATCATGCATGCATCATGCTAAGAAACTTCACATGGTAATAAATTGTAGATCATTTGTTTCCACTTAATTCATGGACTCTTTCCATATGCAATCAAATTGCATATGTGTCCATTTAAATTGGGTTACCATGTTAACTAGTTTATTTTGATGCAACCATTAACTTGACATGCATCATCCCATGATTGTGCATTATGCCATGATATTGATTGTCTATCTTTCTACATTGTCTGTTTGCTTCTTCTCGGATAGACGACGACGTTGATACCGACGATCCTTACGACACCCCTTCTGAGGATCTAGCTCAGTACCAGGCTACTGGGTTTGCAGGCAAGTTATCACTCACATGAACCACTGAGTTCCTTTCAACATTGGTTACCGATACTTTCCGTTGTCTACTTTGCTAGCCCTATGTGTAGTTGTTTCTGTTACGAACCTATCACATGAATCCCTTAACCCTGATATTGCCTCACCTCCCCTCCTACAACCCCATTGTTTGAGCCAGTGTCTTACTAGCATGCTTAGGTTGTTTTGCTCGAGTCTGTTACCCGTTACTTTCTGTTACTATACTTCTATTATGTTCTGGGGGCTCGATGTTAATCAATCAACCTGTTAATAATAATATGCTGATAAGGCACCGGCAGGAGGCCCTGTGTGGTTTTGAAGCCTGCTAGTGTCGACCCTAATAGGAAAAGGGTCTTGTCTACTGATCCATGATGAGCGCACTACCCGCATGTGGGAAGCGAGTATGGGCGCCCCCCTCAATTTGATTCGATTCGCATCTCGTCCAAATCGCCTCATTTAGTTCGTGTTTTCCATTTGCCGCATGCATGTTTTTGCGAGCCCAGCGCAGGGTGGAACTTTTGTAGTCGGCATATAGGGGGACACATTCTTAGAGTGCTATCAGGGTCCCCTTTCTTCGGGGCTCGATTAGCCGTGCGCCCAAGGTGCTTTGGGCTTGATGCGAAGAAGAGTTGGGTTGTGTTGAGTACCCCGCTTGGTGGGAGGCATCCCATCTGGCGGGTTATTCTTACGTGTACGGCCAAATTGGTGCACCCCTGCAGGGATAAATCTTCTCGAGAAGCCGTGTTTTCCGCGGTTATGGTTGACTTGGTGAAAGTACTGGCTAACAAGTACTCAGAACAACTTACACCTAACTAATGGTAACTTAACTAGTAATAGACTTATTGACACAACAACTTGATCCATTATTCATTAATTCAACTGTGTGAGTTATCCTCGGATTGCTTCTTTGGATAAGGGGCGAGATCCAGGATGGGTTTGTTTGATGTTATCTTTCCGTTGGTTACTATACGCTATCTTATCTCCTTTCTGTTAGCTGGAAGTTGTAGTGTTTTCTGTAGTTGGTTAGCGCAGCCAGTTGCAGCATCTTTCATATCCCCTTCCTTCCGTTGAACCCAAGGCATCTGTGCTTGGTGTTGACGGGTTACACTTTGGTGAACTGTGAGTCTTGCTTGCCAGTACGTTGTTGTACTGACCCCTTTGGGGCTGTGGTTTCCGCAGACTACGCTTACGAGGATCCAGGTGACGGCTACTACGTGGAGTTTGACGAGGCTGCTGACGAGTAGATAGCGGACCCGGGCAGGATCCGAGACCTACGTGGATGGTCTCCGTCTTTCTTTCATTTCCCGGCTTCTTAAGCCTATTTGGATTTGTCTGTACTCAGACCCTTTGAATGCTTCCGCTGAGATGTAATGATGCTATGTTGGGACATGTGTCCTCTGGATGATTGTATTTGCTATTCTCTGCGCTAGTGAGGGCTAGGTGCAACTTATTTCGATCTTTTGTGTCTTAGAGATATGTTGTGATTATCATTCGTTTAACGCCGTTGACGTACCATGTGTGTATGGTATGAAGTACGTCAATGGTAGTACCTTCGATTTCTATGGGATAGTTTACATCGACGGTGGATAGTAGAGTTTGGTTGTCGCACATAAGTGCTGGCCTACTCGTAAGAGGATGCGGGAGCAGTTAAGCCCCGTAATCCATTCATCTACTATTCAGTTCGGACCGGTGAGTATCCTTTAGAAGTCCGGGTGCGACATCAATGGTTAAGCGATTACCTCACGGCAGTAAAATGCCAACGTGGGAACAAGAACACGGCTATGCAATACCTCAATTTGCATCTAGTCGGAGCGGCCCGCAGTTGGCTGGAAAGGAGACCTAGATCTTGCTACGCGTCGTGGGATGACTTGCACCGCGATTTCTGCAAAAATTTCCGGTCGACCTACAAGAGACCGGCCACAGTCGAAGAACTGCGAGCCTGCAAGCAAAAGAGCAGCGAATCTACCCGAGAATACATCCAGCGGTGGAACACGCTCAGGAACACCGCAGGAACCATCTCGGAGGAAGTGGCGATTGAAGCTTTCGCTAAAGGTGCCAGAAGGACCGCATTTCGAGAAGAGCTAGGCAGAGCCGCGCCCAAAACCATTGGGGATCTAATGATCATAGCCGAAAAATGGGCCAACGGAGAAGACGCGGTGCGCAATGAAAGAGCATCATCGCTCGCACACGAGGACGACCGCCATGGACGAAGAAAGAGAAGGAAATACTACGACCACGAGGATAGGGAGGAATTAGTGGCGGCAGAATTCACGCGAAATCGCGACTCTGGTCGCCGTGGAAGTCGCGAGTGGAAACCAAAAGCAGAAGAAAAATCCCCCGAGGAGGATCTTGATGCATACTGCTCGCTACATCTGTTTACAGATAAGCGCACGGGCAAAACTAAGGCAACCCACCTTCTCAAGGATTGCCGAAAGTTTCATGACATCTCAGATGCTCTCGCAAGGAAAAGATTTGCATCCACCCAAAACTACCCGCCACTGCCAGGAGGAGGACAACAATTCCTGCCGCCACCACCTCCACCTCCACCAGCAAATCCAAACATGACGCTAGCTGCACTACCTGCGCCACCGCCACAAAACACTGGAGCCAATGCATACCCGAACTCGGCAGGACAACTCGCGATGATACAGAAGGTATGCCCCTCTCGCAGAGCTCAAAAGACTAACACGAGGCAATTGTGCATGGCGGTGCAGACACCACCAACAAAGACCGAGTACCTGAAAATGGCGGATCAGCCAATCACGTTCTCGATGAAAGATAATCCGCCACGAGTCTATCGACCAGGACACGCCGCCCTTGTCATCCAAGCTCAAATTGGTAATTATGACCAGGCCCGCGTATTCATGGACGGTGGCAGTGGAATTAACATCATCTACGCGGATACAGTCCGTCGAATGAACAAAAATCTGGACGGCCTAACGGAATCAGAAACATCCTTCCACGGGATAGTTCCGGGCAAAGCAATCCGTCCACTCGGAACAATCAACTTAGAAGTCGTGTTGGGCTCTCCAAGCAACTACAGAAGGGAATTCCTGGACTTCGAAGTCGTCGATTGGCCCTCACAGTACCACGCCATTCTTGGTCGAACAGCGTTCGCCAGATTCTTGGCCGTACCACATTACGCGTACTTGAAGCTCAAGCTACCCGGCGAATACGGTGTGATCACCATCGACGGAGACTTCCAGAAATCGGACAAGTGCGACATAGAATTTAATGAGATCGCAAAATCTTTCGGGATGCAAGAAAGAACTTCAAGAGCTGGCAAAAACCACGGATCACTCCGTTATGCCCCTCACGAAGAAAAACGCGCCTGAAATGGAATTCAGCGCCAACAGCGACACCCGCAAGCATCAAGTGCACCCGACGGATTCTGCAAAGACCGCGATGGTTTCCACAACCCTCTCGCCAGCATAGGAAGGCGCGCTCGTCAAACTCCTCCGTGAGTACTGGGAAATTTTTGCCTGGCAGCCCTCAGATATGCCAGGAATACCCAGGGAGTTTGCCGAGCACTCACTCGAGGTCTTTCCTGACGCTAAACCCATCAAACAGACGACTCGGCGATTTTCAGAACCCAAGCAGAAGGCGCTTGGAGAAGAAGTAAACAGATTGCTATCCGCAAATTTCATCAGAGAGATCAAGATATCCACCTGGTTAGCTAACCCGGTGTTGGTCCCCAAGAAGAACACGGATATCCTTCGGGTGTGCATCGACTACACGTCGTTATATAAGCACTGCCCCAAGGACAATTTTCCTCTACCACGAATCGACCAGATCGTGGACTCTACGTCAGGCTGCCAACGCCTCTCCTTCCTGGACGCCTATTCGGGATATAATCAGATCCGAATGAAAAGGGAAGACGAAGAGAAGACGTCATTCATCACACCCCACGGTGTCTACTGCTACACGACAATGCCCTTCGGGCTGAAGAACGCAGGCGCAACATATCAGCGCTGCATGCAAAGATGCCTCACCAATCTCATTGGCAAGAACGTACAGGTGTACGTTGACGACATTGTCATCAAAACTCGAGTAGAGGACACACTCCTCGAGAACATCAGAGAAACATTCGACGCCCTTAATGCATATCGTATCAAGCTCAATCCGACCAAATGCTATTTCGGCGTCCCTGCAGGAAAACTCCTCGGGTACCTGGTATCCGCCAGAGGCATTGAAGCCAACCCGGAGAAAATACAAGCCATCCTGACTATGAAGGAGCCAACCAATCTAGGTGGAGTCCAGCAGCTCGCAGGACGACTAGCCGCCCTAAGCAGGTTCATCGCACGGTTGGGAGAGCAAGTCTTACCCTTCTACATATTACTGAAGAAGACGGACAAATTCGAGTGGACACCCGAAGCTAAACAAGCGTTCGCAGACTTGAAGCGATCGTTGCAAAGCAGGCGCGTCCTTGCAACACCGCAAGAAAGGGAGCCACTTTTCCTATACCTAGCCGCTACAAACCAGGTCATCAGCACAGCAATCGTAGTCGAACGACCTGAAGACGGCAAAGCATACGGAGTCCAACGACCAATATATTACATCAGCGAAGTGCTCTCGCCATGCAAGCAACGATACCCTCATTATCAGAAGCTCGCATATGGAGTTGTTCTCACGGCCCGAAAGCTCAAACATTATTTCCAGGAATACGCCATCACAGTGGTTAATGATGCGTCACTCGGGACAATCATGAACAACCCTATGGCATCCGGAAGAATAGCAAAATGGAGCATCGAGTTGGGCGCTTGGGACATCACCTATGCAGGACGCAACGCAGTCAAATCTCAAGTACTCGTGGAATTCCTCAGCGAATGGACAGAGCTACAAACGCCCGGGCCACCTGAGTACACGAGCAATTGGATAATGTACTTCGATGGATCCAAGAGAAACGAAGGAGCAGGAGCTGGAATCGTTCTTATTTCACCTCGGGGAGACAAGCTGCAATATGTCCTGCGACTGGACTTTCCACCAGATGATCCAGCATCGAACAACGACGCAGAATATGAAGCCCTGTTGCACGGGATGAAGATGGCAATCGCCTGTGGAGCTACCCGATTAATGATCTACGGTGATTCCAATCTCATAGTGCAGCAGACGATGAAAGAATGCGACGCCATTGCTGAAAACATGGTCGCATATCGTGACATGTACAATCTACTCGAAGGAAGCTTTAAAGGATGCGAGCTGAGGCACATTGCAAGATCTAGCAACGAAGAAGCAGATAGACTAGCAAACATGGGTTCCACGAATACACCCATACCGCCAGGAATATACTTCGAACGGATGGTCAAGCGATCGGTCAAAGTGAAGAAAGCTGCAGCAGCGCCAGAAACAGAGGTCAGCCCGCAGGTCGCGCTTATTGAGCTTATTCATAATATATCACGACAGGTCTTCCTGGTCGAGCCAGTCTGGACGCAGAAATATCTCGACTACATGCTCAATAGACAGATCCCGGCCGATCCACGTGAAGCTCGACAGATAATCAGGCGTAGCAAGTCCTTTTGAGTGGTCAATGGAGAATTATACAAGCAAAGCATCTCGGGAATACTTTAGCGATGCATCGCACCCGAAGATGGCAAGGAATTGCTCCAGGACCTACACCAAGGAGATTGCGGACATCATGCTAGCTGGAAAACAATAATGGGAAAAGCTTTTCGAGCAGGATTTTACTGGCTAACAGCAGCCAGCGATGCAAAAAGCCTGGTCGAACGATGCGACGCCTGCCAGCGATTCGCACCAAGGCCGCACGCACCTGCTACGGAATTGCACATGATACCAATAGCCTAGCCCTTTGCACAATGGGGGCTAGACATGGTTGGACCACTACGCAAGTCCACACGAGGTGGATACACACACTTGCTGGTCGCAGTCGACAAGTTCACCAAATGGATCGAAGCTATGCCAGTAACTTCGGCTAGCGCCCAATGCGCCGTCAAGTTCCTCGACTCCATCGTATGCAGATTTGGGGTGCCACACGACATCATTACAGACAATGGAACAAACTTCACAGCAAAGGAAACGCAACAGTTCTGCGAGGAAAAAGGCATCAATTTCAAGTTTGCTTCAGTCGCCCACCCGCAAACAAACGGACAGGTCGAAAGATCCAACGGCTTAGTTTCGGCTGGCCTCAAGAAGCGACTACTCGATCGCCTACATCCCGCTGCAGGACACTGGGCAGAAGAGCTACCCTCCGTACTCCGGAGCCTCCGCACAACTCCAAACCGATCGACGAAATACACGCCATTTTTCATGGTATACGGGGCCGAAGCAGTCCTTCCCGAGGATGTTCGATTCAGCGCCCCACGAGTTGTAGCCTACAGCGAAGAAACTTCCAACAAGGCACTCGCAGAAGATATGGATGCACTCGACGAAATGCGAGACATCGCACTCGCAAGATCCGCAGTATATCAGCAATCCTTGCGCAACTATCATAGTCGCCGCATACGCCACATAGCATTCGCGGTTGGGGACCTGGTGCTGCGGCTCAAACAGAAGGAAGGACACAAGATCGAACCACCTTGGGAAGGACCCTTCATCATACACGAAGTCATCCCAGGTGGAGCCTACAGGCTAAAGAATCCAGAGACTGGAGGAATTTATTCCAATCCTTGGAATATCGCACACCTCCGCAAATTCTATCCCTAGATTTACTTGTTATCACAACAAAATAAGGCTATACTAGCCACTACTGTAGCTCGAATACATGGCTTCTCAGTCATTGCAATAAAAACATGATTCCTTCATCATATTCACTCGAAGCTTCTCGTTCTTTACATGCTAAAAGTTACAGGTACACACCCCATAAAACACACGGGGGCTACACCTACAACTAAGCATCACAGAAAAACATCATACAAACAAGGTTGTACACCTTACAACAGTTTTTACAAACTATAAACAGATCACGGGATATTTACATCCGACAATCAATCAAAGCGCTGAGCATTCTCAGTCGCTAACACTCTATCTACCTCTTCAGATGTCAATCGGATAATTTTCTCCGCTGCAGGACGTACATCATCATAGTAAGGCGAGATATCGTCAATCGCATAATCTGGACGCCTAGCTACGGAGTTAACATCTATCTCAGGATGCCATATCCGGACAAAAGTGAGAGCTACAACCGCGCCGCAAATCATCTGATTGCGCACACACGCGCGAACTTCTCCTTCACGTCCAAACAGCCTGAGAAGATAGCTCCAGTCCTCGGGACCCCTTTTGAATGGGTAAAAAGCAGCATTCATCGCAACCAAGACCTCGTGAAAAGAACTCACGAGAATTCTCGCCTGGATGACTCGGAATTTCAAGGTGGCCATCACAAATCCTCGACTGCGATCAGACCAAAAATTGTTCGCATGAGGTTCTGAGCTGCTAGCCTCTTGATGAATGTGGTTTTCTACCCACTGTTTTTCTTCTCTGTCATCCGGATTAACGACTGAAGAGAAAAAACATACTCAGTCAGCTAAGGGAACAAGGAAGAAAAAGGCATGGGGGCTGCACTACTTACAGAGCAAATCCCTTGCGATTGCAGCCAACTCATCCATCAGAAATTGTTCGCGTTCAGCCGCCAATCTCTGCTTGGACTTGGCCACATCGGCTACCCCGCGCAGAGATTTTAGCTTGCGCTCACCCTCCTGAACCTTATCACGAAGGCCCGCAAAAGTACCAACAACGGCGACAAGTGGATTTACTGGAGTACCACGTCCACCCGACGTTTCCGCGGCAAACCCAGTAGCCTGGAAGAATAAAAGGAAAGAAGTAAGATGCCCTACTCGAGTTATTTCTAGTCGCACATTTGACAAGCGCTCGGGGGCTACCCCATCGGGAGACAACGCACAAACAAGGAGAATAAATTTCCAGACGACACTTCAATTAAAGACAATAAAGGTACGGGAATACATCCCAAGGTTCATTACATTCAAGGAAGAAAAAGAAAAAACTATGAGGCTACATTGGTGCTCCCGCTAGCGGCAGTCGCCCCTCCTCGCAGACGAGCAAAAATCTCAGACAGCTTCCGAGCAAGAATAGCGGCTTGCTCGCCAAAAAGAGAGAGCCGTACCTTTTTGCCCGTGGAGGGGTCGACTGGAAGAGATGAATAGGCCTCCTCCAAACCTTCGACTCCGTGCGCCAACGCAAATTGAATGGCGGTCTTCGCACCAGACTCCGACTGAGCGACCGCGAAGGCATCCAGAAGATTGCCTTCTGAGAAGACCTTCAACAGATCATCTAGCGCAGGTGCAGGAGTGGCGTTAGCGATAAGGCGACCATGCAGTTGCACCAGCACTTGAGTAGCATCGCTAATCAAGGAGAAAACTCCATCAGAGTGCCTCTTAAGCTGGGCAAGTGTGTCGGTTAGCACATCTACCCGCTGGAGCCCAGGGATTTCTAGAGGGACATCCAGAAGACCTACAAAAGAAGAAAATAATACTTAGCAAAGTTCAGCAAAATGAAGGATCAAAGTCGCAAGAGTACAAAACACTTACCCGCAAAACGCTCAGCGAGGGGACGGAGGAACGCGACAACGTCGTTACCGGCCTTACTGCCAGCTTCCTCTAACTCCTTCAAGGCCTTCCGCGCATCCACAAGCTGTCGGCTAAAATCTTCCGATTGCATGCGGGAAGCCTCCAGCTCTTGTCGAATGGCCGTCAGGTCAGCCTCCCGAGCAGTTACCTGCTCAGAGAGTTTGACCTTTTCGGACTCCGAGAGTTCAAGTCGAGCTGCAAAGAGATGCTTATCAAAAATCAAGAATGGACGGAATACTGAAGACAAGGAGATGATAAAACTTACCCTTGAGAAGGTATTTCTCAGTTTGAAGTCGGCTACGGTCCGATCGAAGTGACTCGCAATCCGACTCGGCGAGAACGGCGCGGCGACCAATCGCCGCAAGAGAATCAATGAGCGACTGCAAAAGCACGAAGATAGAAGAGTTAAAAGGATTAAATTGGAGCCTGTAGCCGATTATTTACAATCGACTACAGCCTCGGGGGCTACTCCCATCGGGAGCACTGCCGTGCACCCGATAAAAAGTGAAATCATGAAGAAGAAATAAACCAGACTTTGAGCCTGTAGCCGATCGCTTGCGATCGACCACAACCTCGGGGGCTACTCCCAACGGGAGCACTGTCGTGCACCCGATAAAATTTTGAAGACAGAAGACGAAGTTTACCTGGCCGGTGGCGCGAGAGAGCGGATCCGCAGAGCTGTCCGTCACTTCTTTATAAGCTGAAGTCCTGGCGGCAAAGCTGGGGGCTTCACGTTCCAAAGTCGCAGCTTTAGGGGCTGCTCTGGGAGAATTTTGGACGGTGCCCGCAGTAGGAGTTTCACCCGCATCCCTTGCCTTGTTCCTCTTTTCGGGAGGAACGCAAGAAGCGTACCTGCGAGGACTGATAGTCTGCAGTCTGCAACAAAAGATAGAAAACATCAGAATTGAAGTGCAAAGAATGTTCGACCAAGAACAAGGAAAAAGACCTACTCGTCATCTTCGTCGTCATCCAGCAAGTCCGCATTCCAGGCGGTTGTCATCACCGGAAACGAAGGCGAAGGGGCGAGTGAACGAAGTGGAGTCACGAGGCCGGGGGCCTGACCGGGCGATGCTTCCAAGGAATTGTCCTTGGAAGTAGCCTCGTCATCATCCACCCGACGACGCTTGGGAGGGACACCATTCGAGTCTTCAGCGCCATCCGAAGAATCACGCTCAGAACTCGAAGAAGCGTTGGCGACGCTAGTGTCAACAGCACCATCCTGGTGACTCGCCAGTAGCTCTGAAGCCTCCTCTCCCGTAACTGGCAGGTAGCAGTCTGCCATAGCTAGGCTCTACAAAGACAGAGAAGACGAGAAAAAACCTTGTCGATTAAGACTCAGAACAAAAAGGAAGCAACTCAAAGACAAGAAGGAAGAAATTAACCGCAGCTGGAGGAGGATTTGAAGCGGCAAAGGCTTCAACTGAGCAATCGGGGAATTTCTCCCCCACCTTCAGTCGAGTGATACCCGCGATTTTCTTCTCGAATTCCACATTCGAAAGTTCCTCGCGGCTTACTCGGCTGGGGTCTTCTGAGCCTTGATACTCTCACATAGCGGAGGGCCTTTGCTGAAGAGGTTGGATCCTGCGCTTCAAGAAGATGCTCGCCAAATGCATCCCGTTGAGCACGACTCCCGCAGTCTGATCCCGGAGAGCAGCTACTCTTGCGAGTAAGGGCGCAACGGTCTGATTCTCCTCGGCTGACATCTTGTGCCCCCAGGACTTTCGCCTTGTCAGAACAGCGAACGGGTGGAACTCTACGATCCCACCCGAGCTGTTGTCGATGACGTAGAACCACCTCTTCCGCCAGCTTTGGGCGGAGTCGACAAAGTGCATGTTGAAGTAGCTGCCTTCCTGTCGAGCTTGGATCCCGAAGCCGCCCGTGCGAAGCGGTTCACCGTGCTCAGATTCCACCCGCGATCTCTCGCGGAAGATCCGGACTTTGAAAAGCGCCTTCCAGAGCGCCCAGTGTGGGTGAATGCCGAGAAAGCACTCGCAGAACACGATGAAGAACGATATGTGTTGCACCGCGTTCGGAGGAAGATCGTGAAGCTGTATGCCATAGACATATAACAACCCGAGGAAGAAAGGGTGGAGAGGAAAGGAAAGACCCCGAGACACGTGGTCCACAAAGACCACGCGCTCGTTCGATTGCGGGTTAGGTACCTCTTCCTTCTTTCCGAGGCGAACCCGCTTCTCCGTCTCCGCCGGCAGCAACCCTTCCCGCTGCATCTCCTTGATGCTTTTCGCGGTGGTGTTGGGGGAGCGCCAGTCGCCGGCGCGGGTGCGGGTTGCGCAGAAGGTTCACCGGACGCAGAGGTGACAGCACCGCGTCCTTTTCCGCCAGCCATTGCTTGCAGCACGAGCTCGAGCGCGAGGAAGAAGGAGATGGGCGCAAGGAAGAAGATGAAGGCAAAGAGCTGGGAAAATTTTACCGTAGCGCTAAGACCCGTACTTATACACGGAGCGAGACGATCTCAGCCGTACGATGCGCTACGTGGCGCTTATCACAGCCACCACGTGTGAAGATGAAACGAAGCGGCGGCCAACGCTGTTTCGTGCCACGATCTTAACAGAAGATCGTGTGCATTTACTGCGCGGTTCGCGTAAAACCGGGAACGACGTCTCGTTTCCCGGTCAAAAAGCTGACCAGGTGGGCCACCATCTGCTACCACTCCGTCACGTCCCATCGGGAGAAGAGGAGTGCGCCATGACGTCATGGCATACATCATTCAAAATCAAGATCTTTCGATTGGAAGTTCAAACGCGAAAATATCTTTGTACGAACAACAATTCCTTCGGATGAAAGCAACTTTTCTATGAACAATTCATGAAGCAAAAACCTCTTCGAACGAGAGAAAAATACCCTATACACGAAAACTCTTTCGTATGGGCACATCATTCCAAACATGAAAACTCTTTCATATGGACATAACTTTTCTTCCAGCACGAAACTTCTTTCGTGTGGAACTCAAACAAATTGGTCGGGTAGGAAGAACCTACCTCTCTTACACATGATAATTTTACATCATAAGAACCTGGATTGTTCAGCCGACTAGGCACATCCGGATGCCATATTCTTCGAATATGAAGGTAAGACCCAAAAAGATCTCTCTTTTGGGCCTGGAATCGCACTCGAAAGCTGTAACATCCCAAGTCTGAAAAATAGCCATTAGAATGTTTGCTCTCTGTTATTTTATGTTTTGCATCATGGCATCATGTTGATTGCATTTGTTTTGTTTGGTTTCCATTTGTTTTCCAACTGTTTTCTATTTGAATTTCAACTCCAATTTCAAACCCTTTGTTTCATCCTTGTGATGTTACAATTTCCAAAATCATATTTCAAATAAAAACAACCAATTATTTCCATTAAATCCCTAAGGTTCAACTATTTAAAATTGTGGTTTTAATAATCCCCTTAATCCAATTTGTTACCCAAATTCAAATACATCTCTCTAATCAGCAACCAATTTGAAATCATGAAAATTACACAACAAATCATAACCTTTTGCTTCCAATATTTCAACTAATAGCAATTCACCTAAATTCAATCCATTTACCAAACCTCAAATAATTTGAATTATTTTTGTAAAACAAAAGTTGCACATGTTGTTGTTATCCTAAAATAACTCACCCAAATTTTTCTCCTAGATTTTCTAACATCAAGACTCTAGATTTTTCTTCCTTTTCAAATCAGCAAAAAATAAATAAATGGCAAAACAATTAATAAAGAGCAAGAGAGGAGGGAGAGAGCACACCTAGGCCCAGCCTTTTCCCCTTTGGCCCAACTCCCTCTCAGCCCACTTACCCCCCTTGTCGTCTTCTTCCACCTCTGTACGATCACCATCCACCCTGTCCACGTGCATCAAAGGAACAGGCAACGGTGGAGCTCCATCCCCTCCCCCTATAAACCTGAGCTCCTGCCCTAGGGTAACCCTAGCCCTCTCCTTCTCCCTCTCCTTCCTTCCCAGCCGCCGCCCCTCTTCTTCTTCCTCCCTCTGCCTCTTCTCTCTGTCACACTGTAACTGAACCGAAAATTCACTAATTTTGCTCCGGTGATCGCCGGCCGGTTGGGGCCTCTCCGGCCGCGGTGGGGGCGGGAATGGAACCGCCCCACCGCGGGCTTCCTCTCCACGCCCTCGGCTCAAGCCGGGAGGGCCTGAGTCGCCGGCGCCGTCCTCCCCAACGCCGGCCACCTCCCCTGCATCGCTCCCTGCTGCTCCGCCTCCCTGCTCCAGATCGGTCAAGGTGAGGCCGCTCCGCCTCCTCCTCTCGCCCTCCTCCCTCCTCTCCTCTAGGGCCGCCTCCCTTTCCCCCTTGGCCGCTCCCTCTCCGGCGAGCAGCCGCTGGAGATCGACCATCGTTCTGGTTCTGTCCGCCCCAATGTTCAGTACGTGCAGTTTATGTTTCAGAGAAAAAAAAAATCCCGCAGCAGAAGCTCATACCCCCCTTGAGGCCCCTCCCTAACACAAAGAAGCCATCAGCCCACTGGTTGTGTTCCCCTTGGCGCATCAGAAGGTGCAGGGATCAAATCCCACCCCATGCACAATTACCAAACTTTTTGTTTTTCAATTGTTTGGTCACAAAACTTTCTGGTATTCACACCTAGGCCCCTGGTAATTAATCTAGACCCCTGAAATAATTTTTCCTAAGTCCCTAATGGGTTAAAAATGGCAGAATTGCACTATATTTTGTAAATTGCATAAATAAATCATCCTAACTCCAAATCCAACAATTTTGATATGTTTTCAATACCAAATTAAATGATCTATCCAAATATAAAATTTGTTTACTGTTTTGAATATTTTAAATTGGTGCAAAATTTGAAAACTTGTCAAATTCACTTAAATTTGCAAAATTCATAACTTGAGCATAAAAATTCCAAATTTCACAAACCAAATATGTTTTCCAATCAATTTTCCATGTACTTTCCAAATATAAATTTTGTTTGCTGTTTTGAATAATTTAAATTGCTGAAAACAACTGTTTCTTATTTATTGCATTTAAAATTGCCAAAATAATAACTTGCTCATTTTAAATCCAATTTCAACAAATGAAATATGTTTTCCATGCAAAATTAAACCCTCTTTCCAAATATAAACTTTGTTTTCTGTTTTGAACAATTTAACTTGATGAAAACAACAATTACTTGTGTGACATCAATAAGGAACCAAAATTATTAACATGACAAATAAAATCCCACACTTGTTTTACTCCTTTTCCATTTGCATCTAACTTGTTTACTTCTTGTTATCATCATGCATGCATCATGTTTAACTACTTACACCTGTTAATCAAATGTAGATCATTGCTTCAACCTAAACCATCTGCATCCATATGCAATTCTCATTGCATATGGGTCCAATTAAATTGTGTTATCTTGTCAATTAGTTTATTCTGATGCATCTATTAACATGACATGCATCATCCCATGATTGAGCATTACTTTCTGTTATTGATTGTTTATCTTTCTGCAATGTTTGTTTGCTTCTTCCCGGATAAACGACGACGTTGAGACCGCCGATACTTACGACACCCCTTCTAAGGAGTTAGCTCAGTACCAGGCCACTGGGTTTGCAGGCAAGTTATCACTCACATGAACCACTGTGTTCCTTTCAACATTGGTTACCGATACTTTCCGTTGTTCTTTTCTGCTGGCCTTAGTAGTAGTTGTTTCTGTTACGAACCTATCACATGTATCCTTTAACCCTGATATTGCCTCACCTCCATACCTATAACCATTGTTTGAGCCCGTGTCTTACTAGCATGCTTAGGTTGTTTTGCTCGAGTCTGTTACCCGTTACTTTCTGTTACTATTTCTATTACGTTGTGGGGGCTCGATGATTAACCAATCAATCATGCTAATGTTACTATTAATAATAAATTTGATGATAAGGCACCGGCAGGAGGCCCTGTGTGGTTTTGAGGCCTGCTAGTGTCGACCCTAATAGGAAAAGGGTCTTGTCTACTGATCCATGATGAGCGCACTACCCGCATTTGGGAAGCGAGTATGGGCGCCCCCCTCAACTTGACCTGATTCGCATCTCGTCCAAATCGCCTCATTTAGTTCGTGTTTTCCATTTGCCGCATGCATGTTTTTGCGAGCCCAGCGCAGGGTGGAACTTTCGTAGTCGGCATATAGGGGGACACGGTCTTAGAGTGCTATGATGGTCCATTTTCTTCTGGGCTTGATTAGCCGTGCGCCCAAGGTGCTTTGGGCTTGATGCGAAGAATGGTTGGTTGTGTTGAGTACCCCGCTTGGTGGAAGGGCCTTTCCATCTGGCGGGTTATTCATGAGTGTACGGCCAAATTGGTGCAACCCTGCAGGGATAATCTTCTCGAGAAGCCGTGTTTTCCGCGGTTATGGATTACTTGGTGAAAGTACTGGCTAACAAGTACTCAGGACAACTTAAACATAATGATCAATCATGTTTCACCCAATGATTAATAATTTGACTAGTAACAGGTTATTCACACAATAACTTGATTCACCTTATTTCAACTGTGTGAGTTATCCTCGGATTGCTTCTTTGGAGAAGGGGCGAGATCCAGGATGGGTTTGTTTGACGTTATCTTTCAGTTGGTTACAATCCTCGATCTTATCTCCTTTCTGTTAGCCGGAAGTGGTAGAATCGCTGTAGTTGGTTAGTGCAGCCAGTTGCAGCATCTTTTATATCCCCTCTTTCCGTTGAACCCAAGGCATCTGTGCTTGGTGTTGACGGGTTACACTTTGGTGAATTGTGAGTCTTGCTTGCCAGTACGTTTATGTACTGACCCCTTTGGGGCTGTGGTTTCCGCAGACCTACGTTTCCGAGGATCTACATGGTGGCAACTTTGTGGAGTTCGACGAGTAGATAGCGGACCCGGGCAGGATCCGAGACTTCGTGGATGGGCTCCGTCTGTTTGTTTCCGGCCTCTTAGGCCTATTTGGTTCTTGTCTGTACTCAGACATGTTGAATGCTTCCGCTGTATTGTAACGATGTATTGTTGGGGCATGTGCCCTCTGAATGATTGTATTTGCTATCTCTGCTCTAATGAGAGCCATTTGCAGCTTATTTCAATCTTTTGTGTCGTAAAGATCTGTTGTGATATCACTTGTTAAACGCCGTTGACGTACCATGTGTGTATGGTTTGAAGTACGTCGACGGAAGTGCCTTTGATCTCTAGTGGATAGTTTACATCGACGATGGAATAGCAGGGCTTGTGTTGTCGCGCATAAGTGCAGGCCTACCAGGAAGCTGGGACGTGGGAGCAGTTATGCCCCATAATCCAAGCATCTGCTATCCAGTTCGTACGGTGAGTATCCCCTAGAAGTCCGGGTGCGACAAATGGTATCAGAGCCTGTCTGCCTGTAGGATCCCTTTTTACTGGTCGCAGTTTGAGTCTAGAAACTATTTTGTAGCTATATAGGAAAAATGAACGTGAGAGTAGGAATTCTGTTCTTTTATTTCTTTCCCCACCCACCCTCCCTTTTCTGGTAAGGAAGTGTAACGTTGTTTTCCCTTCTCATCTAAACTTTCAAGTTAGGATTTCACGTATTCTGGTTTCTCTAGGATGGTTATATCTACTAGACCATAGGAATGGAGGTGGTTGTGACATGATTTATCATGTTGCCTACTCACGATTGAGAACGGTGGCAAATAGGCCCCGGAAGCAGATCCTCTATTCCTTAAGCAGTAGATATTGATCCTTTAGAAGCCCGAATGGGTTTTCCATAGTACCTCAGGAGTTTTGTTCTCGTTTTCCCCGATGTTGATATCCTGTTCTTCTCAACATCCTTTTCGTCCGTTGAAATCTTGTTGTTGTTTTCCAATTCAATTCTTCTACCGGCATCTAATCAAAACTTCCTCGTAAACTCTTATCAAGTTAAAGTGTTATTTGATACCGGAGAATCACATTCCTTTGTGTCAACAATCTTTTCCACAACATACCACCCAAATTCTGGTTCCACTAAGCAATCAAAACTCTGTTCACTCCCCGGGATCTCAAATGTTGACTTCCAACATAAGCAAGAACAATCCAATTCTAATGAGAGGCCACATATTCCTCGTTACTCTCATGTTGATGATTCTGACATTGATGTTATTCTTGGTGTTGCATTGATGTCAATAACTCTGTTCCACCATTCTAGCCAGATAATCTATTCTCCAAATGAACCAAGTCCCATTCAGCTATACACCCTTGGTACAAAACCTCTCCCTTTACTTGAAAATGTTCCGGTGGTTTGCTAATTCCCTGACGTCTATCCAGTGTGCACGAGGTGTTTCACGTGTCACAGCTCAGGAGGATCTCCCCAAGAAGTTTCGGGACCTTTTCTTTTCTCAGTAGGAATCTCGGGGCGCGATTCCTTCAAGGGGGGGCGTTTTGTAACATCCCAAGTCTGAAAAATAGCCATTAGAATGTTTGCTCTCTGTTATTTTATGTTTTGCATCATGGCATCATGTTGATTGCATTTGTTTTGTTTGGTTTCCATTTGTTTTCCAACTGTTTTCTATTTGAATTTCAACTCCAATTTCAAACCCTTTGTTTCATCCTTGTGATGTTACAATTTCCAAAATCATATTTCAAATAAAAACAACCAATTATTTCCATTAAATCCCTAAGGTTCAACTATTTAAAATTGTGGTTTTAATAATCCCCTTAATCCAATTTGTTACCCAAATTCAAATACATCTCTCTAATCAGCAACCAATTTGAAATCATGAAAATTACACAACAAATCATAACCTTTTGCTTCCAATATTTCAACTAATAGCAATTCACCTACATTCAATCCATTTACCAAACCTCAAATAATTTGAATTATTTTTGTAAAACAAAAGTTGCACATGTTGTTGTTATCCTAAAATAACTCACCCAAATTTTTCTCCTAAATTTTCTAACATCAAGACTCTAGCTTTTTCTTCCTTTTCAAATCAGCAAAAAATAAATAAATGGCAAAACAATTAATAAAGAGCAAGAGAGGAGGGAGAGAGCACACCTAGGCCCAGCCTTTTCCCCTTTGGCCCAACTCCCTCTCAGCCCACTTACCCCCCTTGTCGTCTTCTTCCACCTCTGTACGATCACCATCCACCCTGTCCACGTGCATCAGAGGAACAGGCAACGGTGGAGCTCCATCCCCTCCCCCTATAAACCTGAGCTCCTGCCCTAGGGTAACCCTAGCCCTCTCCTTCTCCCTCTCCTTCCTTCCCAGCCGCCGCCCCTCTTCTTCTTCCTCCCTCTGCCTCTTCTCTCTGTCACACTGTAACTGAACCGAAAATTCACTAATTTTGCTCCGGTGATCGCCGGCCGGTTGGGGCCTCTCCGGCCGCGGTGGGGGCGGGAATGGAACCGCCCCACCGCGGGCTTCCTCTCCACGCCCTCGGCTCAAGCCGGGAGGGCCTGAGTCGCCGGCGCCGTCCTCCCCAACGCCGGCCACCTCCCCTGCATCGCTCCCTGCTGCTCCGCCTCCCTGCTCCAGATCGGTCAAGGTGAGGCCGCTCCGCCTCCTCCTCTCGCCCTCCTCCCTCCTCTCCTCTAGGGCCGCCTCCCTTTCCCCCTTGGCCGCCCCCTCTCCGGCGAGCAGCCGCTGGAGATCGACCATCGTTCTGGTTCTGTCCGCCCCAATGTTCAGTACGTGCAGTTTATGTTTCAGAGAAAAAAAAATCCCGCAGCAGAAGCTCATACCCCCCTTGAGGCCCCTCCCTAACACAAAGAAGCCATCAGCCCACTGGTTGTGTTCCCCTTGGCGCATCAGAAGGTGCAGGGATCAAATCCCACCCCCTGCACAATTACCAACCTTTTTGTTTTTCAATTGTTTGGTCACAAAACTTTCTGGTATTCACACCTAGGCCCCTGGTAATTAATCTAGACCCCTGAAATAATTTTTCCTAAGTCCCTAATGGGTTAAAAATGGCAGATTTGCACTATATTTTGTAAATTGCATAAATAAATCATCCTAACTCCAAATCCAACAATTTTGATATGTTTTCAATACCAAATTAAATGATCTATCCAAATATAAAATTTGTTTACTGTTTTGAATATTTTAAATTGGTGCAAAATTTGAAAACTTGTCAAATTCACTTAAATTTGCAAAATTCATAACTTGAGCATAAAAATTCCAAATTTCACAAACCAAATATGTTTTCCAATCAATTTTCCATGTACTTTCCAAATATAAATTTTGTTTGCTGTTTTGAATAATTTAAATTGCTGAAAACAACTGTTTCTTATTTATTGCATTTAAAATTGCCAAAATAATAACTTGCTCATTTTAAATCCAATTTCAACAAATGAAATATGTTTTCCATGCAAAATTAAACCCTCTTTCCAAATATAAACTTTGTTTTCTGTTTTGAACAATTTAACTTGATGAAAACAACAATTACTTGTGTGACATCAATAAGGAACCAAAATTATTAACATGACAAATAAAATCCCACACTTGTTTTACTCCTTTTCCATTTGCATCTAACTTGTTTACTTCTTGTTATCATCATGCATGCATCATGTTTAACTACTTACACCTGTTAATCAAATGTAGATCATTGCTTCAACCTAAACCATCTGCATCCATATGCAATTCTCATTGCATATGGGTCCAATTAAATTGTGTTATCTTGTCAATTAGTTTATTCTGATGCATCTATTAACATGACATGCATCATCCCATGATTGAGCATTACTTTCTGTTATTGATTGTTTATCTTTCTGCAATGTTTGTTTGCTTCTTCCCGGATAAACGACGACGTTGAGACCGCCGATACTTACGACACCCCTTCTAAGGAGTTAGCTCAGTACCAGGCCACTGGGTTTGCAGGCAAGTTATCACTCACATGAACCACTGTGTTCCTTTCAACATTGGTTACTGATACTTTCCGTTGTTCTTTTCTGCTGGCCTTAGTAGTAGTTGTTTCTGTTACGAACCTATCACATGTATCCTTTAACCCTGATATTGCCTCACCTCCATACCTATAACCATTGTTTGAGCCCGTGTCTTACTAGCATGCTTAGGTTGTTTTGCTCGAGTCTGTTACCCGTTACTTTCTGTTACTATTTCTATTACGTTGTGGGGGCTCGATGATTAACCAATCAATCATGCTAATGTTACTATTAATAATAAATTTGATGATAAGGCACCGGCAGGAGGCCCTGTGTGGTTTTGAGGCCTGCTAGTGTCGACCCTAATAGGAAAAGGGTCTTGTCTACTGATCCATGATGAGCGCACTACCCGCATTTGGGAAGCGAGTATGGGCGCCCCCCTCAACTTGACCTGATTCGCATCTCGTCCAAATCGCCTCATTTAGTTCGTGTTTTCCATTTGCCGCATGCATGTTTTTGCGAGCCCAGCGCAGGGTGGAACTTTCGTAGTCGGCATATAGGGGGACACGGTCTTAGAGTGCTATGATGGTCCATTTTCTTCTGGGCTTGATTAGCCGTGCGCCCAAGGTGCTTTGGGCTTGATAATGGTTGGTTGTGTTGAGTACCCCGCTTGGTGGAAGGGCCTTTCCATCTGGCGGGTTATTCATGAGTGTACGGCCAAATTGGTGCAACCCTGCAGGGATAATCTTCTCGAGAAGCCGTGTTTTCCGCGGTTATGGATTACTTGGTGAAAGTACTGGCTAACAAGTACTCAGGACAACTTAAACATAATGATCAATCATGTTTCACCCAATGATTAATAATTTGACTAGTAACAGGTTATTCACACAATAACTTGATTCACCTTATTTCAACTGTGTGAGTTATCCTCGGATTGCTTCTTTGGAGAAGGGGCGAGATCCAGGATGGGTTTGTTTGACGTTATCTTTCAGTTGGTTACAATCCTCGATCTTATCTCCTTTCTGTTAGCCGGAAGTGGTAGAATCGCTGTAGTTGGTTAGTGCAGCCAGTTGCAGCATCTTTTATATCCCCTCTTTCCGTTGAACCCAAGGCATCTGTGCTTGGTGTTGACGGGTTACACTTTGGTGAATTGTGAGTCTTGCTTGCCAGTACGTTTATGTACTGACCCCTTTGGGGCTGTGGTTTCCGCAGACCTACGTTTCCGAGGATCTACATGGTGGCAACTTTGTGGAGTTCGACGAGACTGCTGACGAGTAGATAGCGGACCCGGGCAGGATCCGAGACTTCGTGGATGGGCTCCGTCTGTTTGTTTCCGGCCTCTTAGGCCTATTTGGTTCTTGTCTGTACTCAGACATGTTGGATGCTTCCGCTGTATTGTAACGATGTATTGTTGGGGCATGTGCCCTCTGAATGATTGTATTTGCTATCTCTGCTCTAATGAGAGCCATTTGCAGCTTATTTCAATCTTTTGTGTCGTAAAGATCTGTTGTGATATCACTTGTTAAACGCCGTTGACGTACCATGTGTGTATGGTTTGAAGTACGTCGACGGAAGTGCCTTTGATCTCTAGTGGATAGTTTACATCGACGATGGAATAGCAGGGCTTGTGTTGTCGCGCATAAGCGCAGGCCTACCAGGAAGCTGGGACGTGGGAGCAGTTATGCCCCATAATCCAAGCATCTGCTATCCAGTTCGTACGGTGAGTATCCCCTAGAAGTCCGGGTGCGACAAAAGCTGCATCCTCCGGTATAATTCCGTGTCAACAACACGAAGAAAAATCCTAGCGGATGCGCCGGGTACCCCCATAGGTTAAGTTCGACTTGATAAGTCCACAACGGCCCAGTCGCAACAATCACCTTATCGGGTTCGAGTCGGAGGTCTCGAATCTGTGTAGGCCAGGAATGTTTTTTCCCTAGTCGCAATTAATTGGCCCTGATCTTTCGGGAGAGCCAAGCTACTGTGCCACATCCTTCTGTGAAAAAAGCCATGAAAACAGGCACTTGTGTTGCTCGATACTCGAGCATGATGACTTAAGGTACAGGGAACACACCCTTTAAAAACAATAACTGTCGAGCTGATCCTTCAAAAAAGATCAAGAAAGGTTTGACCGTCTACTCGACTGGAAAAATCCCAATCGAGAAAACGCTCGGGGGCTACTGACGAAGATATGGATCCTGGACCCTGCGGGTAAGGACACCCCCTCTCAGGCCCAAGGCCAAATCCCAAGAAGAGGCGCCCTTGGCGTACTCCAGAAGGCCCACGTGGAGCCCACCCGCACTAACTTGCGGGTTAAGCTAGGAAACTTGTAACCGACCTAGATAGAGTTCGAGTCCTCTCCGGGTAGAACTCGAGAGCTGGCCATCTATATAAAGGCCAGGAGAGCCCCCTAGGAGAGGACCAAGCAATACCGCACGACCAAAAAGCCTTGAAACTCGAGATCTACTCTCGATTCGAGAAATCTGTAACCGATCTAATCATCTAATACAAATCGACAAGAGGCAGGAGTAAGGGTTTTACCTCTCAGAGGGCCCCGAACCTGGGTAAATCTCGCCCCCTGTCTAGCCGACAATTCCACCAGCGCTCATGGGTTCTCCCAATCGAAACCCGGTAGGTTCATCGAAGGGATTTGTAGAGTCAGGGATTCGACAGGCACCTTCCCATCATTTTGAGTTGACCATACACAATGACAAGATTACATTGGAATTTTAACAATTTATCAGTCAATAGCATATTAACAAAGTGCTTACTTGACTCATGTTCATGAACCTCAAAGGTGTAATTCATGGTACCAACAAGAATCACACCAGACCTCCCTTTAGGAGCACTCCATTTCCAAGTAAAGAGTTGCCTATTATCAAATTTTCCAACTCCAAAGCACTAAAGTCGGACTTTAGTGTCTCTTGGAGCCCAATAAAATCAATTCTTTTTTCTATCAGAGTTTTATGAAGGAACCTATGTTTCTCAATTCTATTAATCCCACATAAATTCCATGTAGCACCTATCATGATTTATTAATTTTATTTCTCTTCCCCACATGCACTTTGGGATTCAAAGAGACATGTTCAGGCAAGCCTTTGTGCTTGATTTTTCTAACTGATCGAGAATTCTAATTTTTTTTTCCAGATATGCTTCAATCAGATCGTCCTCAAGGTGATTTATCTCTTCAATTAAGGCCTCCGAATCAGAAAGGTTGGCTCCTTCCCCATCCATAGGAGGGAGGCCCACCGATTTATCATAACCCTCATCATTTATTTTCAACATATTTCTCAAGAAGATATTTACTCTCGCATCTTCTAGGTTTTTTTTTACCAATTCTAGATTTGCATTGACCATCTCAATGTATACACCAAGATCAATACCTACAGTAGCGGCCAAGTGTGCTAGCATAGGATTATCAATGTCGAAAAAATATGGGATGATATTACCTGCATCAGCACACAGATCCTTGAATTTGGCTTGTTCCTTCGCTTTCTCTTCAATGTTTTGACCTTCTTGAGGTTCCACTCACGGGTAGCGTCTCACCATCACATCTTCTTCTTCTTTGTCTAATATCTTGTCAATTTTCGTAGCTTTCTCCTTTGTTTTACCTTGTTGGATCATCTCCACCTGCTTCTCAAAAGGGGCCCCTTGTATCATCTTCTTCAAAGTCCATACAATCACTGTTGAGGTTCACTCTTTCCTCATCGTTCAGTTGGGTATCCATCACCTCCCTCTTTCATTTTCATATTCTGTTTCCATGTTCTTGGTTGCCTCTTTCGGCTCTTTAACTTCATCATCTTGAAAGGGAGCATTCTTTTCTTGAATAAACATTTTTTTCAAGTGGGACTGCCTGACCTGCATCCCTTGGACCAGACCGAACCATAGCACGATTGTTTTGTTGCTCGAAAGCTGATAGTGACAGGCTTCCAAAGCCCAGTCTACTGGTACCCTGTTCTGGCTGCTGCTCACAGTTCTGTTCAAATGAAGGCGATGCCAAGTGCTGAAAGTTCTCAGTCTGAGGTTGCTAAATCTTAGGCCTCGCAATTTTCTATTGGAGCACTTGAATTTGGTCATACTAGCGTTGCAGTTGGTCGATCAATAGTTTCTTCTGAGCTATCTTCTGTTGTATCTGCTCATCTGACAAACCTCCTTCAATTAAAAACTGATTTTCACTATCATTGCGCCGCTCATCACTTTCTCCCTCTATCATGTCCTGCTCTCCTTCTGAATTTCTAGTTTTCTTAGCATGCCGACCTTTTTGTCTCTCTTCCCCATCCATACCTTCCTATTCTATGTTGTTCCTCTTTCCACTTTCTGACATATTGTACCAGTCAGGCTCTATAACACTCTCAAGGTGCACTTGTATCCCATGAATCATCAAGTCCTAGGTAGTAGTTTCGGTGAATGTAGGGGTTTTGAAGGGTCCCTTACCCCTACCTAGTATCTCAATATCTCTCTTTCTTTGAGACTTTCCAAATCCACACTTTTTAACACACCTAAGGACGAACAGATTTCTGCATATCCTTTCCAATTTCTCATAGCATCAAGCACACCAGTGAGTCTAACCCAAACCAGATGCAACTTTCCCTTGGTTCTTACATCATGGGTCCACACTTTCACCTGTACCTTGCATCCACTAACCAAGAGAGAGAATTGCTCGAACTTTTGCAATTCATTTATACTTTTTTTGTTCTGGAAACGTATCACAAACACATTGTTCATCTGATTCTTAACTTTCCACACCAAATTCCACTCAAACATCTCTCTGAAGCCCTTTATCTCTCCTTGTTCATCCAACTGATCCGAAGTAACTGACACCGCCGACAAGGGATTGGCATGCTCCTTGCTGCTTTTAAGATTCGCACTCTGAATCAACAAAGCATCCTAAACCTCTAGTAGTGTGACCCACAAACTTGACTATTGGTTTTGGTTGTTTTGGGATGGTGCAAAAGTCTGTCATGTGTGATTCATTGCCACAGACCAGGCAAGCGATCTTGGTTGTCCATTGCTTAGTATCATGCACATATTCCTTGCACCTGAAACACATGATCCGCTGGCCTGACGAAGACTGGTGTCTCGAGCCACCAGCACCACTCTCTACCCCTATTCCACCCATATTTAGACCTTGATTTCCATTTCCGGCAATACTAACAGAAGCCCCTTCCTAGGCAGTGGAGAGAGCTGCAGTATCTCACGAATTTTGGCCAATGCCCCTTGTTGGATCATGTTGGATGTTGAGATTGGGATTTTTGATATTGGGGTTGTTGCGTTGCACATACCGCTGGTTGTTGCTTCCTCGATACCCATCACCTCAGTAATTTCCCTTTCCGTCCCTGTAGCCTCTGCCATTGCCGTGTCTTCCTCAATGATTTCCTCCTCCGCCACTGCTCTGAGAGAATCTCTATTGAAACTGATTCTTGTTGCTGCCTTTCCCCGCCACCATTTTGGATAAATTCCTCTCTCCCCGCCCCTGGTCACGGTGATTCAACATGGAAGAAGCTCGAGCGACCTCCGCGAAGCTTTACCCAAAGACCGTAGAAGGAGTTCGACCACTCGCCGCCCTTGGCCAATCCTTCACGAACGTCGCCGCTCCCAGGCCTGATCCATCGACTACGCCGCCGCCTGCCACCAACCCCCGCAGAAACTGACCCTAGTTGCATGTGGAACTCTCCAAATGTGCTTACAGTTCAAATCAATCTGACCAAACCGATCTGGATTTTTTGTGTTGCCATGTGTGGGCCGCACCACTCCCCCTCCCCTTCTGATCCACGCCACGAGTGCGACCGGGATGCAGCGCAGAGTTCGCCATATCGCAAATTTCTTGGTCAACACCGGCAATCAACTCTGTCAAACACGGCGGCGCATCGGGCGTCGGGGATGAGAAAATTCGTTGAAATTGGGGTATCTCGCATCTCTGATGGACTAGACGCGACCCGTTCCACGAGGAAATGATCAATATGATCATACCTCTCACACACGGTCCGAATACGAGTCTCATCTAGGATTGAAACCGTCACCGATATCTCATCCGCGAATCCGAGTTCCAGATCAAAATCAGCCAACAGGCGGAATCAATCTACAAATTGATTCCGTTGCCGTCACACGCACCTTCCGAGATGAATCCAACCAAACAACAACTGCAACCTATAACCTTAAAAACACAACATAACTCATAGATAATATTAAAACCTCATAAAAATCAAAGTGTGACACTAAATAACAAGATGTTTTAACTCACGGGTGGAGCTGAATCTATTGTGCAAAATACATTTTTAACAACACGAGATCAATAGACAAACAAATTTTGATAGTATCGAACACTTCTTGTTGTCTTGCCCCCCAAGTAAGATATCTTCAATTTTAACCAGAGAATAGAAGTAAATGCGCTAACTTTTCCATATAAATTCACTATGAATCTCCTCAAGTAATTGACCTTGCCAAGAAATTTTTGCATGTCCTTCTTGTATCTCGGAGCCTGCACTTTTTGGATTGCTTCTATCTTCTTAGGATCAATCTCTATGCCATGTTGATTTATCATAAACCCCCAAAACTTCCCAGCCGATAATCCAAAACACACTTTATAGGATTCATCTGTAACCCATACTTCCTCATCCTCTCAAACGCCAAAAACAAATCGGACAAATGTGATTCATTAGCTCCCGATATCACAACAACGTCATCAGTATAGACTTCAAATATGACACCTAGCAAATCATGGAAAATTCAGTTCATTGCTCTCTGATATGTGGCACTGACATTTTTTAACACAAAAGTCATTACCGTCCACTCGAATAATCCAACAACCCGGGGGTAACAAAAAGCCATTTTGAATGCATCCTATTCGGCCATAAAATCTTGTTGTACCCCGCATTGCCTTGAAGAAAACTAATAAATTTGTTCCTAGAAATATCATTAATAAGCATATGGTCTATTGGCATAGGATACTCATCTTTGGGTGTAGCTCTATTCAAAACCCTGAAATCAATGCACACCCTCAACTTTCTGGATCCTTTCTTCTCCACTGGCACAATATTATAAATCCAATCTTCATACCTAGAAGATCTAATGAATTTAGGTTTAAGAAAAAGCCGATATCTTCCTTGATTCGTTCATACATATTAGGATTGAATTTTCGGGTCGGCTGTTTATAAGGTCTAAAACCAGCCTTAATAAGTAAGCAATATTCAACTATCTCTCGGCTCAAACCGGGGATTTCATGATAATACCATGCAAAGCAATCGACATACTCTTTTAGTAGCTCGATTAATACGCCTTTATAACCGGCTTTCAATTCTTCATGGGTATACTGTTTACAAGGTTATTGTTATTGATAGCACGAAAGTTATTTATGGGTATGAGGATACCACTGAAAAAATGGAAGGCCATAGGGTTTATTACACAATGTTATTTCGGATCTTTCTCATGCTCTTGAGGAAGAGAAAGATTGTAGGATGACTCTTGAGGGGACTCATTTGAGACTTCAAGAATTTTATGGTCTAAATATTTATAATTACCAAAAGATTATGGTCTTGCTCTTGCTCATGCTAAGACAAAAATTCAGTTATAAACCCTAATAAGTTTGACCAAATATGTAGAAGAAAATATGAACATCTACAACCATGAAATTTAAATCTGTACTGGATCTAGTGGTATTTATTTGATACTATAGATAATCATATTTTTATCCATAAAATTAGTCAAACTATGAAGATATACATTTAGCTAAATTTGTACTCTTGATTTTTTGGAACAGAGGGAGTAGATTTTAAGTACTTGTTGGTAAATAAAATAATAGTTTGAGTACTACTTTTATCTTGTTGTAACTCTTCTTCAGAAATTCTTAGTATTTTCTCGTAAAATTAATTCTGATCATATTCATTTTATACAGGGAATACATTAATACCAGGAAGATGTCGATTACACCCAGCCTCTACAACAACATAGCGTCATGAGCTACTCGAGACATCGAGGATGCACACAACAACAAAGGTAGAAAAACCCGACGAACTGATTAGTGAAGCACCAGGAACTACGACCACCAAGGTCATATCTGGACTGCAAAATAGGTTCTCCAAGAACGACCCGTTGAAAAAGGGAATCATGCATAAACACTAGCGTCGTCTGATCATAGATCATGAGTTTTCACCCCGAAAAAAGTCCGACTAAACTCCGTACAATGCTTAAACAAGGAGACTAATAGTAACTCGCCATTGCGAGGTACAACAAGTAAATGTCATATTTAGGGTTTTCAGATCGGAAGTCGAGACTTTGTGCCCAACGGGCGGCGCCAAGAAGAAGTCCCCCACTGTTGCCGCCCCAAATTTCCTGACTACTGCTAACCACGATCATCCGATATACAGTCTTCACCACATCCAAAATCGACTCTGTCATCACTTCAAAACTCAAACTCAACATGCGCCATCAAGACACTGTTCATCCAGCCCAACCATCTTGAAATTATAGATAATTGTTAGCACCAAGGTAGTCGGATCTAAATATTCCATGGCGTACCGCATGGTGCCGACAAATCAGAGTGCAAGGGGTCCACAACCATGGCCGATGGATAGAATATGAGGATGCTTGCCAGCATGGAGATCTGATCATATTCGACTAAAGTATTCATTGTTATTATTCTAGATAGTGATAAATCCTATATTGTTTTATCTGTTATAAATGATAGCAAGAAATAAGTGATGAACAAAGAGATAAAAACAAGAGCACACGGGATTTTTAACGTGAAAAACCATTTCAATGAGGAAGAAAAAGAACCGCGGGCACCAGCGAGCAGAACTTCACTATATCGGGTGCGGTTACAAACACTGGGATTTAAAACTTACGACTTATCCCAACCGGCGCTTACATGAGATATATAAAGTTGTAAACCCTAAACAAGGTAGAATTCAGATCCAACTCGGCAACAACTCATATCGTACTTCAGATTCCTCCATGCGGACCACATTGACCGAGCAAACGTGATTGTACAACTTCAGACTCCTTGACACTTTGCTCTACTCATCAGAATTTTGGCCTTTTATCAACATAACTAAATTTGGATCACCGAAATAACATTCTACATTGACACAAACTTCTTCATGTTGCATAAAACGAACCGTCACCCTGAAACAACAAAGAAAACACCTCCGGCGCCAAATAGACTCTTGGGCCAAATAGTGCTTAAACTTAGCAACGGGAATTGGCTTTGTCATCATATCAGTAGGATTATCATGAGTTTTTATCTTGCATACCTTCAGTTTACCTTGTGCGACAACATCACACACATAATGGTATTTGAAAACAATGTGTTTTATTCTCTCATGAAACATCTGATTCTTAGTAAGGTAAATAACACTCTAACTATCACAAAACAAGTTAATGCAAGTACTATCTTCACAAAACTCAGCAAACAAAGTTTTCTACCAAACAGATTCTTTGCATGTTTCTGCAAGAGCCATTTACTCTGCTTCAATGGTAGACTTTGCAACATTTGACTGCAACTGCGGTGACCCAGCACACTACTGCATGTGTAGTACACAAGTCAATGACATAATACTCACAGAAGGACTTATCTGTGAATATTACATCCCTCAGAGTGGTATAACAGAAACATAGCAGGTCCAAGCAAAGCTATAGGATACAAACTTCGTTACAAAATCTCGAGAATCTCTTTGATGAATCAAAGAATATCTCATGCAAAAGAAACATCAGAAGAAGCAATTCGAAGCTCCACGCTGGAGAATAACTCTAGCTCAGAACCTAATCCACTATGGCTGATGTCAGCCCTAATCTATGGCTTGAGAAAATCTAAGTCCAGAAATGGACTCCACCTACAACTTGATAGCTTCTCCTCCACCAGCGTTGTTGATGACGATTCTTCACTGGCTAAGTAAGGGATGACTCCACCTAGCTTCATGAGGTAGCAATGGCTACACGATGACGACTTCCATAAGGCTTCAACTCTAAGCAGGGGGTCAAACGGGAACGAATGAGTAACGAGCATTACTCAACAAGTTCATGATATACAGTAGGTAGTATGATGCACTATTTACCGCTTTAGACTCAAAGAGTCATAAGCTAATCCAAAGTTTTTGTAAATATTTCTTCAAGAGGTTGCTTTTAATTCTGAAAACTATGCCCGCTAGACCATCACAGGACCTAGAACTTCGTGGAGTTTCCTTTCTTGTAGCATTGGCAGTTCCTTCCCGGAACAGCGGGTAACATGCCACATCATGTTACACTCCGCAGAGGTGCATTATTTTACCCATGGGCGATCAAGACCATGTTGCACAACCAGGTGTACATTCCTGTCCACTACCACTCAGGTGTGGGGCCCAGTTGTTGATCCAAACCAAGCCATGCTTCTCCGCACAATGCATGCCCACCCATTTCTGCCACACAGGTTTAACCCCTGATTCCACCCCTCACGATGGATATCTAGGCGCCCCGGGCAGACCATCATAGACACGAGAGTCTGTGGGAATTATTGGATCCCACCCATGTGCATGCAGTCCCACAAGAACTACAACGTATGTCTCTGGCAGCCCGTTGACATGCGAACGGGAAAATATTAGAGCTCACTTACTCGCCCCATACAATACCCATGGTTAACGCGGTATTTACGGCGCACCGAGTTCTGGCGACATTTTTTTTGTTAAGTCCTAGGTAATACTTTCCCATGCAGATGGAACCTTCCTTTGATCTACTCCTAGGTAGTCATTCAACTAGTCATATTATCATAAAAATAGGATCATGCATTCTTTGAGAATAGGTTGTAATACAATCGGGTTTTTGCAAATAGTTCGTTGGTAAATACTTCAAAGGATATGAGCAAGTCATGAACCTGCCTGATATTGAAATAACAATAATAATACATGTCTTCGGGGTTCGAGGTTCGCGTAAAAAATCCCGAGAACTAAAAGATAGCAAAGTAGTCCCGGTAAGGACTACTGGAAACACTGGCAAGATGATACATACATAGTAATGAGATGCATTGCGAAATACCCTAGAAAATACCCTAGCTTACAAGTGTAAGCTACATTTGATATGATAACTTAATCACACAGGTTTTAGGTGAGCTGTTTCATTACTTGTGGTGATGTTGTTTTCTTCTTCTTTTAGACTTACATGTGTTTCACTTTTATTTATCAAATCAATTGTTATCATGTTTAACTAGAAGTTTTATCACAGGGTTAGATAAAAAGACAACAACACATGGAAAACAACTATTGAAAAGGTAATAGACACATTTTATTTTATGTTCAAAGGTGTAGAGCTAATGATAAAGAGTTTAATTGAAAATGAGGAACTAATACAACTAACATACACATAACTTGATAATGACTTATGATGATAGGTTTAGTAGGTGCGAAGACATGAGGGTTTTATTAATAAGGAAATTAATATTGTGGTAGTTATTTCGGGTTATAATGGAACATGAGAGAATTTCATTATACTTTCAGAAATAAATTTATAATTTAAAAAATGTTTATGTTTTACATATTTGAATTGGAAATTCTTTTCTCTTTAATTCTATATAACATTTGAAGTTTTCTGAAAAGATTTGAATAGGTTGTTAATTTATTAATTTTAAATGAATTAAATGACTAGGAAAAATATTGCGCACACGGGAACTTGTTCAAATGACTTTGAAATTATCATAGATGAGTTGCATTTGTCATTTTGAGCAATTTGTTTATATAACTTGTATTTTTTCTGAAATTTTTAATTATTTATTTTCTCATTTTTAAATGAATTAGTTTAAAATAAAATAATATTTAATTTTTACACTTTTCCAAACATTTTTGAAATGTTGATAGACATTTATATTATATTTTCCTAACCAATTCCATATTTTATTTGTTTTTTCGGTTAATTAAATCAAACGTTATTGAATTTATAAGGTTATATCTTTTTCTGCTATTTTTTTAAATTCACACGTGGGTCCCACCTATCATATTCAGTTTTAAAGGGATATGACATCATGATGACGTCATTTTTGCATCACAGCAAAGAGGATTCTGTAGGGCCTGCCCTTCGAACCACTGTTCAAGGACACCCCTGATATGCATACATTCACGATCCGAGGAATTCAGTCGTGAACAACATATCAAGTTGGTACACAGATACAATATCCATTGCACGGTAGCACAAACACTTACAAAGATGCATGGTCACAATACCAAGACTACACGGTTGTCCCGCAGGACAACACACAACACACACACACAGCGGAAGACTAAACACACTCATAACGCGGTAGAGCCCAAGTCACGCCTTCACCTACAGGCTGCTGACCCAGAGACGATCCTAGTTTGCAAAGCCATCAGCTCCGTACTCCTCTTCGTCGATCTTCTTCAAAGACTCCTTCTCGAGGTCTGATAAGTAGATACCAGGGGCGAAACCATAATGAGTATATTTGAATGTACTCAACAAGACATCCATCATGTGACTTACCAAAAATGCAAGTATGCTTATATGGTGTAATAGGTAGGCTATAAATATGGTTCACTATCAATGGTGTTCATATAGGATGACACCACAGTTGCAGTCAGGTTATTCTATATCTTCGTTGAGGAAGATACTTCAGAAGAAAATAATATAGTTTTCTTTCTCTTGTAGATATCGTATGTACAAGAGGTTTTGTAAAGCTTTGTTAAAATAATATTTTCTCTTCGCAAAACTTCTTGGAATCAGTTTCCAGAATTCTTGCTTAGAGTAGAAAGATTTTCTTTGCAAAACTTCTTGTAAAACAACTTCTGACTTTCCATCATCGGTACCTCCATGGTACAAGATTTCCTTCCTTTCCGAACTTCACAAGTTTAAAACTCCTTTTCAAAAACATCCTTTTGAAAACATTGACACAATACTAGCTACATGGCCATTCAACTGTCCATATCCGAGGACGCGGCTTCTTCGAAAAAGTTGTACTCTGCAGAGGTGTACACATCCACCAAATCCAGTACACCTGCCATGAACAACCACGGACTGTAACAACAGTATGTGAACATCAGGTATCTGATCCTAACCATCCACTATGTTCAAGCTAGAATGTGTCTATCTCTTCAGTTGAGTATAATCTCCCCGGCTCCCTGCCTAGACAGGAGACTCAACAGCTGCGACCGGGGGGTAACTTAATCCCTCACTCATCATGTCTCAACATTGGGAGTTTTGAAGACAATCGGTTCGACGGCATGACAACTCTTATAGCAATTGAGAGAGAACACACACTAACAAGAACAAACTTCCAGTTAGGCCCCGTGCCCATGTTGGGGTAGAGTGGCAGTACGGTAATGGTTGTCTGGCGAAGACTAGGTTATGTGTCATTTTTGAAAACACCATTTTCCCAAAAATGACCACTTCCACATTCCTCCGGAGAATATGGATCCGCCTTTTCTCCGGTTTTTTCCATAAAGCCTTTGTTTTGTAAAACACAATTTTAGGGTGTCCACTTAGGGACTAATATTTGTGATGTTAATGAATACCATATGGTGGCTTATGGGCTTGGTAACACCAAGTATTAACTAATGACATAGTAATATTATATATATAATAGAAGTGATACTCACTTCAAAAATAGTTTTTGGAAACCAAAGTTTTTGTGAAACTTTTTAGAAGTAAGGCATGCATGATAGATAATGATAAGTGTAAATATCAGCAAGCATCAAGATGGCTTGCCTCAATCTCTTAATGTCCCTGGCCTTGAAGTAGCTTGAACTTGACGCACAGCTCCACAACTGCTTCTTCTTCTTCTTCTTCTTCGTTTTCTAGCGTCGTAAAAGAATACAAGACACACACTCAGGTCTAAAAGACACACAACTAAGCTAAACAACACATACAACAAGCAAAAGTATAAAAGCGCAAACTCACAAACGTTATCGAGAAAACTGCCTCACATAACTCTCACGGTACAAAACTATTGTCAGACAAACATATGGTTTAGGAAACCATATCCCACATCTTACATACCATATATGGGGTGGTGTACCACTCTCATAATAAGATATCTAAGAAGCTAAAAAAATATAGCTTGTGGGCGCAAAGGGTTAGGTTACTATGATAAAAACATACAGTCATGACAATTCCCATGGCAGTGGGTATCATCTACTACAAGCAGTGTTCACTTAATGTGCTCATGATATAGGCTGGATGTTCAGTTTTATAAAGCACTCCTTAACACAATGATAACACGAGTATAAACTCATGCCAAGGTAAATCACTCAAACATAATCCAGCAAGCAAGCAAACAACACCACAGATGAATGGAATATTTATTTACTATGTTAGTGTTTATGATGAGGACATCCCTAGCTCTTCACCTATTGTTGAACATGAAGATCCTCCAATCAAAGCTAATGAAGTGAGGATTGGTCCAATGACAAGATCAAGAACCAAGCTATTACAACAACAGGTGAATTCACTCCTACTTGAATATAATGTTTATAATTGTGAGAGCTTTATACTACCTAAATCATTGCATTTGTGTATTCTTAGGTTTATTGATAACACAAACATGAATGGAGATCAAGGAGAGGAGCTACACAAGGATGAGCATGGACTTCAAGAGGAGATGGAAAACAAGTGCTAGCATGGTGAAAACAACAAATAACAATTGTTATCATGACAAGGGGATGGTGCCTCCACAAGGTCAAATGCACTAAAGTGTGGAAAACAATGTTAATTATGTTATTCCACACTCATACATGAACAAGGCAAGAGGAGGGCGCCCACAAGGAGCATCAATGCGCCATATACAAGACCTAGTTCAATTAGGATTGGTTTGTATACCAATTTGGCCGCACCCCTTGTGTGGGGGTCGGTTTGTATCCAATTGTAGTTGTGTTAGGAGTCCTAGTCCTATTAGAAGTGGTGCTTGCGCAAGGGGGACTCCTTGTGGCCGCATCCCCTCTCTTATATACCCCCTTGGGCGCATAGGAGAGGCTAACCCTAGACCTCTAGATTGAAACTGCTTGTAAGCCTTTCATCTGGAAGTTCATCTGCAAACTTTACGTGATACCTGCTGTTCCACTAGGAATAAGACGGTACAGTACCACTTGTAGTCGGTGGATTACTTGTGCAAGAGTGTGGAGTTGAGAATATCCATTGGGTTGCTATCTTTTGCATTGGCATCTTGGTATCAGCCGGAGAGTTCTTAGTGGCGCACTAGTTATCAATTCAGAAGTTATCTGTGAGTTCACTGAGAAGATTGGGCCACCCCTTATCATCTTGGTATCAGATTTACAGGTTGCCTCGGTGAGCTATCAATTTCCCTTTAGTTTGAGTGTTTTTATTTCCTATCCAGAAAATTTCCCCACAAAAATAGTTATAGTCATTGCCATAGCCTAGATATCACCTTAGTTTCATTACTTTTGCTGTCATTGTGTTAGATTTTGTGTTACCTTTTTCTGTTTTTAGTTGTCTTATTTTTCGGCTAGGTTTAGGGTTCTTTGTTCATCTAGCCGAATTCATATCAAAAAATACCAAAAACATCCGCTGCCATCCACCAAATCCACCCCCAATCCGAGCCACCCTAGGTTTCCTACCGTGCCACAAAACCCACCGCACCCCACCTCCTAGTTGGACTCGGATTCCATCCCTATTCGTTTCCAAAACCCCCCATATACCCGCAGCATACCACCATATCTCCCCACCACCACAACCCATCGCTATCTCCCACCGCTGCCGCGCTCGAGTTGCACTCGGATTCCCTCCGACTCACGCTTACCAAATCGCCCGCGCGCACCGTAACGCCCTTACCAAAATTTTCCCTGCGCGCTGCCGCGGCACAGAAACTCGCCGATTCGCTGCCGCCAACTGCTGCCCGCGCGCGCTGAGATTTTCACCGTAACGCGCTTACAAATCGCCGTTTCGCTGTTGCGCGCGCTACCGCGGTACAGAAGTCCTCCGTTTCTCTGCCGTACGCTCTGCCGCGGCGCGTTTTTGCTGCTTTTTCCTGCCGTGAGGTACTAAGTGCTGCCGTGAGCTGCTGTTCTCTGCCACGGTACGAAAAATCGACGTTTTGGCTGCCGTGAGCTCTGCCGTGGTACAAAAACCACCTGTTTCTCTACCGTGAGTGCTGTTTCCTACCGTGAGCTCGTTTTCACCTAGAATTTTTCTGTTTTTCTTTGTTTTTCCTTGTTTTCTCACTAGGGCTCATATATCCATACCTTGTGAACCTTAGCGACAGCCTTTCTACAGCATTATAATAGGAACTTGCCCACAAGTATAGCTATTTTGTGCTCTGACAGGTTGCTCATTTTTCATCACCACCATTGTGTTCACTTGTGTTTGGTTAATTGTTGCTCCTAGCTTAGTGTAAGGCCATTGGAAAAATTCAAAAAAAAAATATAGAAAAAGCAAAAAGTATATAAAAAAAAGAGAAAAGAGAAACTGCAAAAAGGCCATATCATTGCTATTGTTTACTAGTTGAGCTTGCCATTGTGACACTTGGTTTTTCATTGAGCAATCTTGTGCCTGTCAATTAAGAGCCTAGCTAGTGACTTTCTAGTGCATTGCAAATTTCATCCACATATTGCTTTGCCACTTTTGTCTCCATTGTGTGAGTTTCCTTGGGTATTTTATATCTTCACTAAGACAGCAAATAGGATTGTTACTTTGGTGATTGTTAGGTATCCATACCAAGCCCCACTAAATAACCTTGTTTGCCATTGTGAGAGTTAAAAACCTGGGTATTCTCTCTTTCACACCAAAGCACTTTAATTGCCTCTACTTGTGGTAAGTATCTCTATTCACTTTGGAGTGGTAAGATATCCTATTGTCTTGCTAGATTTTGAGTGAGTTGTGAGAGGCACCACAACCTATACTTGTTTTATTTTCACTAACCTTCTAATGGATCCTTCTAGTGATGATCTTGTGCAGCAAAAGAAGGACCAAACCGAGGTAGTGAAGTGGAGGGAGTATGAGGCATTAAGGGATGTATGGACAAAGAAATTGGATGACAATGAGGAACATTACAAGAAATATGTTCAAGAGGCTTGTGATCCTGTTTATGAGTTAGTTGATGCCATGAAGAAGAATGTGGAGAGCACCAATAAATTGGCCGAAACCAATAGTGCTCAATTGAGAACAATGCAAGATGCTATTGATGCTATCAACAACAATATGAATGATCTTCAAACTTTGCTTCAAGCTCGGTTGCTACCTATTGATGATGACAATGCTAGTGTTCATAGTGATGCCAATAATGGAGAGGAGCCTAATTTTGGCCGTGGAGCTAGAGGAGAAAGAGGAAGAGGAGGTTTTCTAGGCCGAGCTAGACGTGTGCCTTTGCCTCATGCTAATGAGCATAGAGAAGATCCCTTGAGTAAACCTAAATTTTCAATTCCATTTTTCAGCTTTGATAACATGGATGTGGAAGAATTCTTGCTATGGGAGTTAAAAATTGAGAAGCTCTGGAGATTGCATGATTACAATGAGGATAGAAAGATCAAGTTGGCATCTTCTGAGTTTGATGGATATGCTCTTAGATGGTGGGACAATTTAGTGCGAAAGAGACATAATGATGGTGAGTTACCCATTACTACTTGGAATACCATGAAGAGGCTCATGAGGGAAAGATTTGTACCACCCAATTACATAAGGCAACAATTTGACAAATTACAACAATTGAAGCAAGGTCTCAAGACAGTTGATGCTTATTATCAAGAGATGGAGTTAATTATGCAAAGAGGCCGTGTGGAAGAGCAAGAAGAGCAAACAATGCAAAGATTCCTTTCAGGTTTACATTATAAAATCAAGGCCATTGTGAGGCATTATCAATATGCTAATATGCATGATTTACTCCATCATGCTAGGGAGGCCGAATCACATCTATTGGAAGAAGCACAAAATTTGGCTAGAACAAAGAGTAGATTTCCTTTGAGATCATCTAGTACTCCTAGTATACCACCACCACCACCTCCATCATCAAGTTTTCGAGGTGCTCCTTCATCCAAAACCGAGCCTAGTGTGGCTAATACAAGGAGAACATCACAACCAGCAGCAAGTGCCTCGGGTTCTAGTGCTCCTACAAGGAATAGAGATATTACATGCCACACATGTGGAGGAAAAGGGCACTTCAAGAAGGATTGTCCAAATTCAAAAGTGATGATTATCAATGAGAACAATGAGTATGAGACAGGTGATGATGTGGATCCTAATGATCTTAATTATGATGATGGATATTTGAGTGATTCTCCTTTGGATTCTTATGCTACTACTATGCCTTCCATTATTTGCACCCAAAATTCATTGAGTGTGGTGCCTAGCCCTAAAAATCAAAGGTGCAATCTATTCCAAACAAAGGCTGTTATTGGTCCCAACATGGCTTGCAAAGTTATCATTGATGGAGGGAGTTGCAGAAATTTGGCTAGCAAAGATCTATGTGCCAAACTCAATTTGAAATATATGCCACACCCTTCTCCTTATCAAATCCAATGGTTGAGTAGTACGGGACAAATGAAGGTTTCTTATATGGTGAGAGTGGAGTTCCAAATTGGACCTTATAAAGATATTATTGAGTTTGATGTGGTGCCCATGACAGTTTGCCATTTATTATTGGGAAGGCCTTGGCAATTTGATAGAAGTGTGAAGCATGAAGGAAGAGCCAATACTTATGAGCTATATCATCATGGGAAGACCATTATTTTGAGGCCTATGAATCCACAACAAATAGTACAAGAGTCCCAATCCAAAGTTGCTATGAAAGTGGAAAAAGAGAGAGAGAGGGATGAGGGAACACCACAAATACAAGCCATGGGGAGTGATAGTAAACCCAATTCGAGTGGTAAAAAGAGAGAGAACCTATTATGCATGTTAGCCACCAAAGAGGATTTGAGGGAATTTCGAGATGACCCATCATTAGTCCCTATTGTGCTTATTCACAAGGGAGAGATTTTAGTTTCTAATGATATGACCCCTATTCCTCTTGGTGTTTCTAATGTTTTGCAGGATTTTGAGGATGTTTTTCCACAAGATGTACCTTCGGGATTGCCACCATTGAGAGGAATTGAACATCAAATTGATTTGATCCCCGGAGCATCTCTCCCAAACCGAGCCCCTTATAGAACCAATCCACAAGAAACAAAGGAGATTGAAAGGCAAGTACAAGAACTGTGGACAAAGGTTATATTCGGGTTACTCTTTATCCTTGTGCCGTTCCCGTTATTTTGGTTCCTAAGAAAGATGGTACTTGGCGCATGTGTGTAGATTGTAGAGCAATTAATAACATCACTATTCGTTATCGTCATCCTATACCACGTTTAGATGACATGTTAGATGAATTAAGTGGTGCTACTTTGTTCTCTAAAATTGATTTGCGTAGTGGATACCATCAAATAAGAATGAAAGAGGGAGATGAATGAAAAACTGCTTTTAAGACAAAATTTGGTTTATATGAGTGGTTAGTAATGCCCTTTGGTCTAACTAATGCACCTAGTACTTTCATGAGATTAATGAACCATATTTTGAGAGACTTTATTGGTAGATTTGTGGTAGTTTATTTTGATGATATTCTCATATATAGCCACAATGAACATGACCACATGGATCATATTAGACAAGTTTTGCAAGTGCTAAGAACTAATAAATTATATGGTAATCTTGAGAAGTGCACTTTTTGCAAAGATAAGGTTATATTTCTTGGTTATGTTGTTTCTAAGCATGGAATTGAAGTTGATCAATCTAAAATTGAAGCTATTCGAAATTGGCCAATTCCAACTAATGTGAGTCAAGTTAGAAGTTTTAATGGGCTTGCTAGTTTCTATAGAAGATTTGTGCCTAATTTTAGTACAATTGTTGCCCCTTTAAATGATCTAACTAAGAAAGGTGTCAATTTCGAGTGGGGTGTTTCACAAGATATTGCTTTTGATACTTTGAAAGAGAAGTTGATTTCGGCCCCATTACTTATGCTTCCAAATTTTGATAAACAATTTGAGATTGAATGTGATGCTAGTGGCATAGGTATTGGAGGTGTGCTCATGCAAGAAAAGAAACCTATTGCCTATTTTTCTGAAAAATTGAATGGTGCACAATTGAATTATTCTGTTTATGATAAGGAATTATATGCACTTGTGAGAGTTTTAGAAGTATGGAAACATTATTTATGGCCTAAAGAATTTATTATTCATAGTGATCATGAAGCATTGAAATTTTTAAAGTGCCAAAATAATTTGAATAAGAGACATGCTAAGTGGGTTGAGTTCATTGAATCTTTTCCATACATCATAAAACATAAAAAGGGATTGGATAATGTAGTTGCTGATGCTTTGTCAAGGAAAAATATGTTACTCTCAAATTTAGAAATCAAGGTTTCGGGTTTAGAGGGTATTAGAGATTTATATGATGAAGATAATGAGTTTTCTATGCCATTTAATAAATGTGTTAACACTAAAGCATGGGAAAAATTTCATATACATGATGGATACTTGTTTAGAGCTAACAAATTGTGTATTCCCGAGTGTTCCTTGCGTTTGTTTTTGATCCAGGAATCTCATAGTGGAGGATTGATGGGACACTTTGGAAGAGAGAAGACTTTGTTAATGTTGGCTGAAAATTTCTATTGGGCACATATGAGAAGAGATGTGTATAGATTGGTGCAAAGATGAATTACTTGCAACAAATCCAAGTCAAAATTGAAGCCCCATGTATTATATACACCATTGCCATCACCAAGTACACCATGGGAAGATATTAGCATGGATTTCGTATTGGGATTGCCAAGAACAAAAAGAGGACATGACTCTATCTTTGTGGTTGTGGATAGATTTTCAAAGATGTCTCATTTTATTCCATGCCACAAGAGTGATGATGCTTCTCACATTGCCAATTTGTTCTTTAGAGAGATTGTGAGATTGCATGGAGTTCCAAGGACTATAGTTTCAGATAGAGATGTCAAGTTCATGAGTTACTTTTGGAAGACACTTTGGGGTAAGCTTGGCACTAAGCTATTATTTTCCACTACTTGCCACCCCCAAACTGATGGACAAACCGAGGTGGTTAATAGAACATTGTCCACATTGCTAAGAGGTATGATCAAGAAGAATTTGAAGGAGTGGGAGGAGTGTTTGCCCCATGTGGAATTTGCATACAATAGAGCTGTGCATTCAACTACTCAATTATGTCCTTTTGAGGTGGTGTATGGTTTCAAGCCTATTACTCCTCTTGATTTATTACCACTTCCTTTACATGAGAGAGTTAATATGGAGGCATCAAAAAGAGATGATTTTGTGAAGAAGATTCATGAGAAGACAAAAGAAGCAATTGAGAAGAAAGGAAAACATGTGGCTGAAAGAGTAAACAAGAAGAGGAAGGAGATGATATTTCGGCCAGGAGATATCGTGTGGGTACACTTCAGAAAAGATAGATTTCCCACATTAAGAAAATCCAAGTTGATGCCTAGAGGAGCTGGTCCTTACAAAGTTATTTCAAGGATCAATGATAATGCATACAAGATTGACCTCCCAATTGATGAGTTTGGTGTTAGTAATTCTGTCGTGGGATAATCACGGCAGATGTTACCAGGGGTAACTGATCTTGGGGCAAGTCGACACAGGCGTTCGGGAGAGGGTTTAGCTCAAAGGAAGACATGATGCAACTTGATATGACAGCCGGCAATCGAAGTCGCCGGATCTCTATTCTCGATACAATAACACGATTAGGGTTTTCGCTAGATACTTGATATCACTCGATATTGCTAAGGTTCTCGAATCTCTAGATCTCTATTCTAACTATACCCGGGGGTCGGTTTTTATAGTACCCGTACCCCCCCCAACTTACTTTACAAGGCACACCCGGGTCCTACCCAGACACGACGTGCTAACCCTAACTTTCCTTTACAACACCCATAATCCGGGTCACTAGGCCCACGAGCGTGGGCCTCCACAAACATCTTTATCCCTAGCTGTATCCTGCTCATGGTCTCTGGGCCGGATTATTCCTCGGATCTTGGCATACCGGGTTAGCATCCCCCCATCAGTAGTCCCCAGAATAGCCTGGGCTTCACGGATCTCCTTGAAGCGCTTGCTATTCCTGAAAAGATATCAATCATACGGGCACATGGAAACCGGGTTAAGATGTTTCAACATCCAGCCAGGCCTTGCTCCTTGGTGGCCATGCAATAACTCAGGTTTTTCCCTCCAAACACCTTGGTTCAAACTTCTGGATCCAAGTCATAACACCAAGATCCTATGCTCGACAGTTAATCCCATCATCGCGGGACGAATCCCCTTCTTTCTTTATCCGGATGCTTTACTCAATACCGGGCGCGTATCTCGCTGGAACTTTAAATTAATAGCCGTTTTATTCCCACAATTCCCGGCCTCCACTCACCGAGCCGGGCTTATCCAGTCGCACTATAAAAAAGCTCCCTAGGGATGACTCGAACCCTAACGGCTCATTTCCCCCACTTCACTCCTTTCTCCTCTTGAGCTCCCTTTCTTCCTGAGCGCCACCACGGACCTTCCACGCACGCCACCGGAACCCATTGCCCGAAGGCTGCGCTCCGCCACCGGTCGATCCGCGCCGCCGCCAAGATCCGCCGGCAAATTCTCATCCGGCCCAGCAAGAACCGCGAAGGGACACCAAGCGTGCGCCATCTGCCTCCGCAAGGCCTCCCTCGGATCTCCTCCGGTAAGCCTTTTGCGTTCATCAACTTTCCCTCGCAACATTTGATTTCTCTTCTCAGATTAGGTCTAGATCCGTCCGCCTCAGATTTCTTGGCTAGACCGGATTAGGCTACCCCCAGTCTCTTTTAGTTCGCACAAAGGATAAAGCGCATACTCCAACCAACTCGCCTACTTCCCACAATCATTACCTTTGCCACAAATTTGAAAATAGAACTTCCAATCTAGGTTCATACTGCCCGAGATTTCCGCCTCTGCACCATTCACCCGGCTTGACCGCTTCTTTTTAACTCCTTTTATTCTCGTTTGGCGCTTAAGCTACTGCCCATTGTATTCAAAAGGCTTCCTTACCATTTAAACCCCATAAATTTCTCCGTAATACTTGATACCCGGAACTTTCGAACTTGGTTCTGCGGGCTAACACCCGGATTTCCTTCCATACCTTAATACCATCCAACTGATACTCGGCCGTTTCGTAACTTTCATGTCTTAATCTTCTTCTTACTTTGCGCTTTGCAGGTCAACAACATGGCTCCCAAGAAACAGGTGAAAACCCCATCCAAGACCAAAGCCACCAACACCATTTCCGCCAACTGGGGGCGGTCGATGGTCACGAAGGCCAAGTTGGAGGAACTAGTGGAGCTGGGAGTTCTCCCTCCTCAGGAAGATATCCAATGGAGGGTGCCGGGTAAGGAGACCCGGCCCACCCCTACAAAAGACGAGGTAATCTGCTTTGTGGAACATGTGACCCGGGGTTTTCGCCCACCCGGTCATCCTTTTTTCCGTGACGTTCTTAGTCACTATGGCCTTCGCGTCTTCGACATCGGGCCCAACTCCGTGCTAAATATCACCCACTTCATTGTCCTTTCTGAATCCTATTTATGCACTCCACCAAACCTAGCTCTTTTTATCGAGCTTTATCAATGCAAACCATGCCGCGAAAGCGGTGATGGGGCGCTTCTTACTTGCGGCGGGGTTTCGATCCAGCGCCGCAAGAACTCTCCGATGCCATCCCTCACCCTTAATTCTCATGTCAAACACTGGCAGCTTTCTTACTTCTACTGCCAGGACACTTCCCCATCCGGCCAAAAGAAACTGCCGGGTTATTCTGATGGTCTCCTTGATATCTCCGATAAATTCAGTGCCTTTGCCCCCGACTCAGATAGGGAGGCAATCCAACCCCTGCTATACAAACTCGCCACTCTTAGAGCCCAGGGCCTCATTGGGCTCAACCTAGTGAAGACCTGGGTCGACTTCAGAATTCAACCCAACTCCATCCGCACAAAGCTGATGTGCGAGTACTCCGGGGAACCCTCTGATCCACTACGATATTCTGACAACGTCTTCGCAGTTGGCGACACTCTGAAGACCATCAAGGGTTTTCTTACGGAGAAGCTCGAGGTAATCCGGAACATATCCGGGTTAGAGCCCTTCACACTTGAAAAACCGGCCCCCCAGGTAAAACCCGACTCTGAAGCCTTTACTTTCGCTCTTTCCACTTGATGCAACTGATAACCCGTACTTTAACGCCTTTCAGGATGATGACGACTTTTGGAACACCAATACCCCCTAGCTCCGAAGGTCAAGAGGAGCAAGAAGCTGTTCACTCAGACGAAGGTACTCTCTGAGTTTTACTTGACTCGTTTGAACTCACCGCAACCCCTTTATTTCCAACCGTAACCTTGATGACATTCAGAACAAGAAGATGACGAGGAAGAAGATTCGGACGGCAAGGTGGAATCTGCCAGTGATGAGGAAGAACCGGAGCCGGCAACCAAAGCCGGATCTAAAAGAAAAGCTCAAGGAGCCGCCTCCAAGGTTTCATCCTCCTTCACACATTCACTTTATATTACCGTAATGATATTCTTGAACCTTTCTTGACGTTATTCCACTGGCCAATCTTGAAGGGGTCGCCCACGCCTAAGCGCAGGTCGACTCGAAATCACCCGGGCAACGACGCCCTTAACCCGGGTTCTTCACCGCTCCCCACTCGGCAAGCTGGTACTTGCTCTATCTTTTCTTGGTTAGCACGGTTTCCTCAAAGCATTCTCGCATAATATTTAACTTGACATTTTCCAGCCTCCCCCGAGTCTGACGATGGATTTCCTTGTGACTTTGCGGTGAATACCGGGTAAGAATCCCCTTCCAGGTACTTCGTCATCTTTTCCTGACTGCATATTCAGCTGCTTTGTGATAACATCTACAGGGCCACGGTCGCTGTCAGCGATCAAGAGGATTCGGAAGATAAGGGCCCGGGTAAGGGGAACCCAGCTGATAAAACTGCAACCGCGTCTGGCGATGAAGAACAGACATCGCCGACTAAACCGGATCAGCAGGAAGCCGAATACCCAATTGCTTCTCATGCCAGCAAGAGAAAGACCACCGCCTTAGGTGCAGAAGGAGCGTCGGACTCCAACGTGCAGATGACCCGGGTTCCACCTCCTTCTAAGAAGAAAACCTCTTCTAGGAAATTCCAAGGACCCGAGTCTTCTGACACGAATAAAGATACTTTCGAACAATTGATGGACAAGCTTCTCACCATGAAGGCTTCGGAGAGCGAGACTTTAGAGCGCATGGCTGCCGAGCACCAGGTAAGGGCGCTTGTTATCTTATATTCCCTATCTAGTCCCCAAGTTCCGAGTATAACTTGCAAAAGTTATGCTTGGTACTTCTCAGCATATTCTTCTTGCCATAACACTCAGCTGGTTCTTGCACCCTTTTTACACTTACAGGCACATGTAACTCGGTCTGATGAAACCTTGCTGAAGACTGAACAGCTCCTTCTTGCCGAGATAAAA